>CM077575.1:48402168-49602168 GCA_039657325.1 Stephania cephalantha | reverse complement strand
ACTATAGGTTAGATGTACGCACGCACAATGCTACTCCTACAAATTCAAGGTCATCCCAAATGAGAAGTATTGGCCGACTTTTGGGACGAAAATCATACCCGACCCCAGCGCAGACGTGGCCGAGGAGACTAAGGGATCGCGAAGACATACCGAGATGGATCTTCCTAATGTCCAAAGACCTTTGCGATGTGGGATTTGTCATCAAGAAGGACATAGAATAACGACATGTCCAAATAAAGATCGTGAACGAGTCCCAACTAGGAAGAACCGGTGTGGTATATGTCGTTTAGAGGGACATAACAAAAAAAATTGTCCAAGGAGACCTCAACCATCCAATGACAACCTATAGTCGATTTTATATATTGTGTTTTTGTGTGAACATTTATTAAATACTTATCGTTTGATTTCGTACAACACTCATTTTATTTTTCTAACATTCTTTGTAGTTGTACCGCAATGGATCCAGGACCTTCGGATCCATCACTATTGCAACTCCAATCTACACACAGATCAACGCGAACATGGAGGGGTGAGGTAACCTGTTTTACATCAATACGTCAAATTTACATCAATAATGTATCAAAAACATACGTTAATACACTATCAATTACAAGGTGTACGAAACAATGCGCGTACGTCGAAGACGTGGGGTCGTTGATCGAACGATGCAAGATTATCATTCTAGGATGATCTCATATCTTCGTTCCAGTGGGTTCTATGGGATATCTCGGGTAACATTTTTCAGCCTTGATTGGGCTTTGATTCATTGCGTTTGTAGAGATATGGCGCCCGAGACGCATACATTTCACATGCATTGTGGGAGTGCACAATTACACTTCAAGACGTGCGGGTACAACTTGGATTACCTATCGAAGGTATGCTGTGACGGGAACGACGAACACAAACTATGCCGATGTCGCATGAGAGGCTACTTGGACGAACTCCTGGTGGAGATGACGTCGTTGGATGTAAACTTAGTGGTCGATTGGCTTGAGCGTAACGTATCAAAGCAATAGATGATGATAGCGATGAGGAGTCGGTCCAACGTTACGTTCGATCGTACATACTACAACTCATCGGTGGTTGTCTTTTCGCCGACAAGTCTAATCGATTCGTACATTTGATGTTCCTACCATTGCTAGAGGATTTCCAAGTAGGCTGGACAATATAGTTGGGGAGTGCATATTTGGCTTATTTCTACGGGGAGTTGTGTCGCGGATCTCGCGCAGGGGCACATGAGGTTGCTGGCGCATCAATTCTTGTACAACTGTGGGCATGTGACAGATTTCAATTCATAGCACCGCGACGCCTGCGTGTTTCTAGAGCTCAACCGCGAACGGTGGATGACCAAAATATGCTTGTGGACGTTCCACTGGGACACAGGTATTAAAGTTGATTTGACATTAATTTGATAAAAAATTCTTGTCCAATTTCATTTATCTTAACTTATTGTTTTCTACGTAGATGGCTCGATGCATTTTCGGTTTCACAAAGTGCGACGCACGTCGTATCGGCTTACCGTAATACACTCGACTCGCAAATGCATGAGGATGATGTGGTATGGCAACCATATACTGAACTCATGTGGTCTCTTCCGGTTTCGTACAAATGGTCACGGGAGTTGGCTATCGACGTGTCCCCTTATTTGTTTCCACATTGTGGAGTGGCATCGACCAGAAAGGGTTATGAGACAATTCGACATGGTACAAGTGGTGCCACCTAATTGTGCTTACGACGCCCAACTGCACCGCCTCGAATCGCGTGGACATCATCATGAAAATTGGGTGACTTTTCACGCAAGCTACATACACATGTGGGAGAATCGTGGGGACACCATTGCCACAGCGGCACTTAATGAAGGCCACGATCATGAATAATATGTGACGTGGTATCGCTCGGTCACTAGGAGATTCATTGGACACGACGGGGCGTTACGTGACTACTCGGTAATCTCCTAACTATTTATTTTCCTCGAACATCCAATATCTTATATTGCGTGCTTTGACATCTTATATTTTGTATATCAGCGTAACTTGGTGCATCGACCGAGGCGAGTGTTTATCGAGGATGGGTATGAGCAAGGTCTTGCAGTGCTTGATGAAGGGATTAAAATTTTAGACGAAGATGAAAGGCAACGGTTTAATCTTTCGCATGACGAAATGACGTCGAACAATGCATAAATGAGGATATTGAACGGGAAGATGAAGAAGACGATCGGGCGAACCAAACATAGAGGTGGGAAGAAGACGAACACGACCGAGAGGCGTGCGGGAACGCACCGAGACGTCCTCGTCCACCACGTCCATCTAACGGATCGAGATTCTTTGCAGAGAGTAGCGAGACGTTCTCCTCCAAAGACGTACATCTCGTTCGAGAGTGAGTAGAACGCAGAGGCGTTGGCGAGAGTAGCCAACGATCATCCCCACCAACTCATTCTTCTCATGGGTACATTCCCGCATCGTCCACACCCTGCGGAACCTCAAATGTTTGTACCCAGCCGCCGAGCGTGAATCTTCATCCTTACCAGTTTGATCCTTACGCACCCGGGCGTCGTCTTCATATGTGGTCCATGGAATGCCTCATCATCAAATGTATCCGTCACTGCCTCAATACATGCCTAGTCCATATACTCCTACTCCTTATAATTACAATATGCCATATAGTGGAGATCCCTCATTAATGAACTTGTTGACCATGCCGCAGCCTCATGTTCCTTTCCCCCAACCCCATACGGGAAGCCAATATTTTGGGATGGTTCCACCTCCTATTTTTGGGAGCATCAGTAGCAGAGGTGATTCGAGTGAAGCACCAAAGGAAACACATCAATCTACTCGACGTAATTCAATGCAAGACCGACCACCTCAACAACCTCAACCGGATGTACAAACACAACGTCCAACTAGACAAATAGTACGTCCGGTTTGCATCACCGAGCAACAACGTCAACGTAACCGCGAGAATAGACTGCATGATGAGTTTCTTGATGTCATGGTGATTTGTATATAACTTATATATGGGTTCACTTGAGTACGTGTATACAACCTTCTCATTGAAAAACGTATTTCTCATGTTTTCCATATTATTATAATGTCGTATATCTGTGATTACTCTTCAATAGTTAGTTTAGTTTGTTAAGTTAGTTTAGATTATATGTTTAATTTAACATAAGTGGTTAGCTTAGTTAGTTAGGTGTAGGTGGTTAGGTTATATTAGTTTAGTGTGGTTATGTTAATTAGCTTAGTTAGTTAAGTTAGTTTAATTTAGGTGTTGAGGTTAATTTAGTTTAGTGTAGTTGAGTTAGGGTATGTTCCTTAGTGTAGTTTAGTTAATTTAGTTTACATAGTTAGGTTAGGTTAGGTTAGGTTAGTCGAGTTTAGTTCACATAGTTACGTTAGGTTAGGTTGTTAACAAGTAACTCTCGAGCTACTTGGTTGTTTGTTTAGTTTCGTTTGGTAGTTTAGTTAATCGTTTCTTGGTTGTTTGTTTAGCTAGTTAAGTTAGTTATTTTAGTTAACTTAGTTTGTATTGTTTAGGTGGTTAGGTTAGTTAAGGTTAGTTAGGTTAGTTAAGGTTAGTTAGTTTACTTTGGTTAGTTCCATTTAGTTAGTATGTTTAGTTTTCAATTAAGTTAGTTTATTTTTTGTTGTTTGTGTGAGAATCGTCACGGTCTTCATTGAACTTCAACACAAAACACACCACAATGTCATGCACAAAGTTAGGTATGCATCACACGTGCTACTTTTGATTAGTTTACTTGATTCTGTTGTTGGGCAATTTTAGGTTAGTATAGTTAGTTAGGTTACGTTTGTTAGTTGACTTAGGTTATGTCGGTTATGACTCATTATTTGGGTAATGATTTACTTTTTTTGGTTTTTTGTTTAGTTAGTTAAGTTAGTCATTTTACTTTACTTAGTTTGTATTGTTTAGGTGGTTAGGTTAGTTAAGGTTAGTTAGTTTATTTTGTTAGTTAGTTTAGTTTGGTTATGTTAGTTAGTTAGTTAGTTTAGTTAAGGTTAGTTAGTTACTTAGTTTAGTTTGGTTGGTTAGGTTAGTTACGGTTAGTTAGTTTAGTTTAGTTAAGGTTAGTTAGTTAGTTAGTTTAGTTTGGTTTGGTTAGGTTAGTTAAGGTTAGTTAGTTTAGTTTAGTTTAGTTAGTTAGTTCGTTAGTTTGTTAGTTAGTTAGTTAGTTTAGTTTGGTTAGGTTAGTTCGGGTTAGTTAGTTTAGTTTAGTTTGTTTAGTTAATGTTAGTTAAGGTTAGTTATTTTAGTTTACTTTGGTTAGTTAGTTAGTTAGTTAAGTTAAGTTAGTTAGGAAGTTAGTTTAGTTTAGTTAAGGTTATTAAGTTGGTTAGTTTAGTTTGGTTAGGTTAGTTAGTTAAGGTTAGTTAGTTTAGTTTAGTTTAGTTACTTAGTTAGTTAGTTAGTTAGTTTAGTTTGGTTAGGTTAGTTAAGGTTAGTTAGTTTAGTTTAGTTTGGTTAGTTAAGGTTAGTTAGTTAAGGTTAGTTAATTTAGTTTGTTAGTTAGTTTAGTTTGGTTATGTTAGTTAAGGTTAGTTAGTTTAGTTTACTTTGGTTAGTTTGTTAGTTAGTTTGTTAGTTAGTTTAGTTTGGTTATGTTAGTTAGTTAGTTATTTAGTTTAGTTAAGGTTAGTTAGTTATTTAGTTTAGTTTGGTTTGGTTAGGTTAGTTAAGGTTACTTAGTTTAGTTTAGTTAGTTAGTTAGTTAGTTAGTTTAGTTTGGTTATGTTAGTTAATGTTAGTTAGTTTAGAAAAGAGAGTTGAAGGTTGGAACCAATGTATATATATATATATATATATTCAAAATTAGTTTATTTTTTATAACCAATGTATATATATTCAAAAAAAAAAAATTTTAAAGTCGAGATCGCTCAACTACGACGACGACGACGGCCAATGGCGAGGACGGAGAGCGGCCGAGGACGACGCTGGTCCAAGGCTTCATGCAGTGATTTGACGGCAATGCGGCAGCAGCTTGAAGCCAACAACGCCCATGAGGAGGTCGCGGATCAGCCAGCAGCAGCGTTAAGCGGACATATCAGCGAAGTCCGGTTGGTGACGTAAGCGGTGACGTGGAGGTGAAGTGGCGGCGGAATTGTACAGATATCTCCTTTTCAAAAGGCGCTATTCGTACATTTGGCCGCCACATCACCGCCACCTCACCGCCACGTCACTGCCAACAAACTTAACCAATATCGCCTTTTCAAAAGGCGTTATTGGATGGCGGTAAGGTGGCGGTGATGTGGCAGCCAAATGTACAGATAGCGCCTTTTGAAAAGGCGCTATCTGTACAAATCGCCGCCACGTCATCGCCACCGAACCAACATCACACAATAACGCCTTTTGAGAAGGCGTTATTGCCTACTTTGGTTATTTCAAAGTACACCACCCTATTTTGTGAAAAAAATTGTAAACCACCCCTAGTTTTGGAAAAACACCAAACCTTTTAAAGTGGGGTGAAAAACCCGTATGATGTGCCTAGATCGATGTTGTGTAGTACCTAGCTAGGTTGTGTGCTTCCAAATGTAGAGGACAAAAATAATTTTGATTTTAGTGCAAATATGTATTGTGTGTGCGCGCTAGCTGACAAAAATGAAAAGACCCATAATGTGGACCATGTTGTAAATTTTCTATATGGGCTACCTCATAGAAAATGACATATCACCGAAAACATTTTCACTTGATTGCATGTATGAATAAAATCAAAAGGAGAAGATAATTAGCTGTCACACACTCCTCTCCCTCTCTATTAATTAGCTTCTCTCCCCCTCTCTCTCTCTCTCTCTCTCTCGCGCACACACAACCAAGCTCTTTCTCTTTCGGCCAAGATCAAGGTAAGGCTTATGTTTTCTTGGAATTAATGGTTGTGGGTAGTTGAGGTTAGAGGTTGGGGATGTACTAACTAGCTAGTTTCATGCATCTTGTTGATTTAATGTCAGATTAGCAAGTAAACATGATGAATGTCTTTGTGAAAAGAATGATTTGGGAGCCAGGTGAGATCAAATGGTTGTTTAAGTTTAAGTACCCTGTTTTTACTACAAATCTGTGTGCTTGGTGCTTTTAAAATGTTACATTTGGTTGGAGTTATCAGATATCTGAAAAAATAGTATATCTTCCATCACTAATTTGGAAACGGGTTAGATAAGCATTGTTTCCGGTTTTCTCCGGTCCGCCACATGACATCATGGCATCATATCATGGGGCCGCACTTGTGAAATGCAACTTTATTCCCGTTTTGTCTCCTTTTGATTAACAGGTGGCAAAATGATATGATGTCATGCGGCGGACTTAAGAAAATTGAAAACAGCACTACTGTACCTAAGCCGTTCTCAAATCAAGATTATCTTTGATGCATGCAGTTCCTATCAACTTCAACATGCTTAGTTTAAATTGGATTATTAGCAACTAAATAGCTGCTATATATATATATTGTCACAAATTAATAACATAGGAGCTTTTGGACCTAACCCTATCTCCTTCAAGAGAATTTTATTTGAGATGCCTTTTCTTGAACCGCACAATATTAAATTCAAAGTCATATTCACCCTTTGTAGTTGGTATTGATTTGAGAAGCACATAAACGCCCTCGGTAGTTGGTATTGATTTGAGAATTTTATTTGAGATATTTTTTGCATTTTTTTGCAATTTAGGTTCAATTCAAAGTAGAGACAATGACATCCACTTTCAAATTTTTGGCTTGTGAGGCATTGGAAAAATTTGTAAGTCTTTACTATTTAAGTTCGAATTTATAAGTGAGTTTCATGATTATTAAGTAGGTGTTTTTTGGGTTATTCAATATGTTTTTTTAGGAGGGTAGTTGAATATGTGATTAATTTGGCTGATTGATTTCCTCTAAAGAATGGTGCAGATTGATAGTTATAAAATTGTCTAATATTTATAGCAACGTAGACTTAGTCTCAAGTTAATTAGGGCGATTGCTAACAACAACCGCAAGTGTACGACAAACGTCAAAGTAATAGTGGCACCAACTCGTGTTGGTGTCGAGAATATCGTATCCATAAGGACGATTATGTGTTAATATTTAGTCTAATTAAGAAATAGAGTTAGGCACTTAAATGCTGGGTTTTGTAAAAATAAATTATTAATTAATTTAAACTAACTAATTTTAAGTAATTAAAATAGGTCTTAAGCTATGAAGAGTATATCCTAGGATATCTAATTCATCCAATATTGTATCATTCGAATCCAATTTAATTATAAAGTCTTCCAATTCATGCAATGATAGACGAATTTCCTACAATTCACTCCATCCTGAGGTCTCGATGACGGAGATTTTAACATCCTACTCGGACTTTGCCGGTCGGCGTGAATAGCGTAAGTGAGATACTGTATTAAAAATCAAATTCAATTGCCTCCCTAGTCAATGACCATCTGTCAATGCGTCATATGGTCTAAGGTTGTGTTTCGGTGTTTTTTCAAAAGTAAGGCACATTTACAATTTATTTCACAAAATAGGGTGGTGTACTTTGAATTCACGAATATAGCCAATAACGCCTTTTGAAATGGCGTTATTGCTATTGAAGTGTGTGACGTGGCGGTGAGGTGGCGGGACAATTGTATGGATATCACCTTTTCAAAATGCGATATCTATACAATTGCCCCCCACCTCACCGCCACGTCACACACTTCCAATAACGCCTTTTCAAAAGGCGTTATTAGATATTTTGAGGTGGCGGTTTTGTGATGAGAGGCTATTTTTTTGTGGAAGCGCACCACATGTTGACATGTGGCTTTTTCTTTGATGTTTTTTTTTCATTGGGTGGCTTTTTTCTTTGATATTTATTTTTTGGGAGGATTTTTTTTAGCGAATATAATATCTTAAGTAATATTTTTATTTTCGATTTTTTAACTTGTGCGAATTGATGAGAAAACCTCAAAAGACAATTTGGGGGAAGTGATCAACAGTAAAATTTTATGTTCTTGTACTATAAATAGTATTAAAGGGTTCAATGCAAATGATAGAGTTGAGGTATCTTGCAACAGATATTACATAATACATTGATGACGTTTTTGGTCTTAACTCCATTATAGATTATATAGTTAATAAATTTTATTGTATTGTCATTTTTAGATATTTCTATTTTAGTTTTCATTTTTTAGTTTTTCACACGTATTTTTCTTTACATGTTTTTCTATTTGCGATTTTCACATAGTCGTATATTCTAATTACTTAATTTGATGCAAACGCTCAAGACTTACTATGTATGTGATCTTTCTAAAAAAAGTTGAGAAATTCACATGTATTTTTTTTTTCAAGATTCTTATATGGTAAGCCTATAATTATGGACTATTATCTTTGTTTTCGATCAATTCACTATAAAAAATAGATGCCAATAGCACGCATGCAGTTAGGTCTAATTGCGTGGGATTCAATATTGATTTGCGAATTGCTATCTACTATCATTTTTTTCCCGCATAACCGATAGGTCTAGCTACACTCTAGCCTATAAATCATTTTTATAAACCTCCTTATTATAAACATCCTCCTCGTTTTCCTTCCCGTCGTCGTTCTTCCTCTTATGCCTTTAAACCATCATCAAAAGATCCTCACACTGCTTCAAATGTTTGCTATAAATGTGGCAAGCCTGGGCATTATGCAAATAAATGCCGAACTATTCCTACAACAAAGAAAGTCCATCATGTTGCCTTTTCTTCTTCTTCCACTTCTGATAATGAATGTCACTGTGTGTCTAATCTTCCACACACTTCTTCTTCTTCGACAGAAGTTGAAATCAATGTTTTAACTGCTCATGAAGAACTTCTTCTCTCTATCGGAGAACAAATTTCTGATCCTTCTTTAAAACTTAAATATTTTACTGAAGTAATTACCAATGCTAATCCTCCTACTACTGAGGAATTCCTTCCACCTTCTCTCAGCAAAAGACAAAAACAATTTAAAGACCATATCACTAATGATAACTCTCATCTTAATTTTGCAAGTCTCATGGAACTTGTCAACAAAAAACCTAAACATGTTACTATTCAATCTCTCCAAGCTGAGGTAAATCAATTAAAACATGAAATTAAGCAACTTACCTCTCGTATTACCAGTCTTGAACAGCCTGAAATTGAAGCTCATTATAGCTTTGATTCTAACAATATTTTTGTGAAAGCATTTCTAAATCTTCCAGTTTTCAAAGATGGCATACGCCAATTACTTTTACAGTCAAGGGATTTTCTGTAAAATGTAATGCATTAATTGATTATGGTGCTGATTTAAATTGCTTACGTGAAGGTTTTATCCCCATCCATTACTGTAATATTAGCAAAGATCTTCATAGCATATCTGTGGCTAATGGCCAAAGTACACGAATAAAGTATGAAGTTTCTCTTGCTCATATTTGTCATCAAGGGATCTGTATCCCCTTAACCTTTATTATTATTCCGGGACTAAAACAAGATATGTTATTAGGAACACCATTTCTAAGGAAAATACAACCATTTTCCATTTATGAAACTGGTATTTCTACTACTCTTGAAGGCAAATCTCTTCATTTTGCCTTTATTCAACCTCCACAAGACTCTTTTGTTAATCTTGTAGTTCATCAAATTGAGTATAAAAATACTCACATCCAATTTCTCAAACACGAAATACTACTCTTAAAAACTAAGCAAATCCTTCAATCGCCCATTTTTAAAAATAAGCTTGAAGCTTTCCAAACCTCTTTACAACAACAATGTTGTTCTGATATTCCCTCTGCTTTCTGGTCTAGAAAACAACACATTGTTCATCTGCCTTATATTTCTGATTTCACTGAATCAAAAATTCCTACAAAAGCAAATCCATCTCAAATGACTTCTCGTCTCAGAGAAATTTGTCAAAAAGAAATTACTGAATTACTTCATAAAAAATTAATTACTCCCTCTCAATCTCCTTGGAGTTGTATCGCATTTTATGTAGAAAATGCTCGAACTTGAACGAGGAGTTCCTCGCCTTGTTATAAACTATAAACCTCTTAACAAAGTCTTAAAGACTATTCGCTATCCCCCGCTAATAAATCGATCTGTTAAAAGCTACTAAATCTGCAGTAGTTTTTTCCAAATTTGATTTAAAATCTGGATTTTGGCAAATACAGGTTCATCCTTCTGATCGCTATAAAACCGCTTTTAACACACCATTTGGCCAATACCAATGGAATGTTATGCCTTTTGGATTAAAAAATGCTCCTTCTGAATTTCAAAAAATTATGAATGACATTTTTAATCCTTATTTCTCTTTTATTCTTGTTTATATTGATGATCTTTTAGTTTTCTCTCCATCTATTGATCAACATTGGAAACATCTTTATATATTTTCCTCCTTGATTAAAAAGAATGGTCTTGTTTTATCAAAAACCAAAATGCATCTTTTTCAAACTACAGTTACCTTCCTTGGTTTTAAAATATCCAATCAAACCCTTACTCCTGTAAATAGAGTAATTGCGTTTGCCAATAAATTTCCTGATCGATTATGTGATCGTCACCAATTGCAAAGGTTTTTGGGTTGTCTTAATTATCTCTCTGATTTTTACAAAGATGTTGCAATTGATCGACAATGTCTTCAAGATTTATTATCTTCCAAAAAACCTTTTCATTGGACACTTAATCACACTAAAGCTGTTCAATTGATTAAGCAAAAGGTTCAATCCCTTCCATGCCTTCATTTGGCAATTCCACAATATTTTTAAATTGTCCAAACCGATGCTTCTGACATTGGTTATGGTGGTATTCTTTTACAACGACCACCTTCTGGAAAAGAGCAACTCGTTTGTTTTACTTCTAAAATATGGAAAGATGCTCAAATAAAATATTCTACATTCCAAAAAGAAGTTCTTGCTATTGTTTTATGTGTTCAAAAATTTCAAGCTGATTTGTTAAATCAAAAATTTTTGATTCGTGTTGATTGTCAATCTGCTAAATCCATCTTTTCCAAAGATGTAAAAAATTTAGCCGCTAAACAGATTTTTGCAAGATGGCAAGCTATATTAAGTATATTTGATTTTGATATTGAATATATACCAGGTAATACCAATTCACTTCCTGACTTTTTGTCTCGCGAATTTCTTACAACCCCTTCTGTGCACTTTTTACAGATTATGTCTAAGAAAGCCGCCTCTACCTCTACCGTCTCTTCCAATCGCTTTAAGCCATTAGAGACCCCAGAACCTAATTGTTCTTATCTTGCCACTAGCCAACATCTTATATGCATCCTCGAACCATCTCTTTCCACTAAACCACTAGCTACTCAAATAGCATGCACCATACCTCCAGGCCTCCATTTTATTCCAACTCGCCCTCATGCATCCATCAAGTTTTACGAAAACATTCTCATATCCACCCATTCTGTGCATTTTGACCATTTATCTAGAGAGAATTCTGTTGAAATTGACTATTCCAAATTTAAGATTCAAATGAGTCTTATCGCCGATGAATGGTGTGAAAATTATAAATTTATAACAAAAACTCCATTTGTCTATAAAGACATTTCAATCCTCAAAGATACACCAGCCGTTGCTTTAAGCTATCAAGACTACATTGCAGCCTGGCAAAATATCTTATTTTTTAAAGATCCTGATCATCATTCCTGGTATATCTCCTTTCGAGCAAATTGCCAGACTTCTTTTCCCCAATGGTGGCTTACTAGTTGGTGGAATAAGTTTGGTCCTCATGAATTTATATTCCCTGCTCGTGTCCAAGAGCAATTCAAAAAAGATAACCTCTCCATTCTCCAATTTCTATGTAAATATACTATTCCATGGATTCTCAAATGGGATTATGGAACATCTCCTATCATCGCCTATGATTCCATGACCAACAAAACCAACCATGTTTACTTATCTCAAGATATCTCCCGCAAATGGTGGAATAAATTCAACTACAAAGTGCCTTTTTACTAACGATATCTCCTTCTAAACCAAAAACACCCCCTAAATGGCTACATTCCCATCCACTTCCTCATCATTTAGAGATGTTGTCTCAAAACCATCTCCTCTTCGACATGGCATTGATCCTTGCCAAGCTTCAACAAATGGAAGAAGATAATAAAATGTTGCGTCAACAAATTGAACCGATAATAAACAATTACGACATGAATTTGAACAGGTGACTTCAAGGTGTTCATCTTTCTCGTCGCTCAATAGTGTGCATCTTTCGATGACGACCCACGATGATATTCTCTCTTGCACTACAACAACCTTTGGTTGAGCACTTTTTATCTCTCCTTTACTCTAATGGTGTGGATATTATCTATTCACCTATTATTGTTAAAAATTGCCATCTCGCTTACATCGCCAACCTTATTGTTCTTTAGTTGTTCACATGGCTAATATCTCGCTTCGCTTGGACTATCGAAGATACAAGCTATCTTCTCTCACTTTTTGGTACCTCCTAAATTGTCCACATATCACCATATTCATTGACTTCCATACCATATTCCGTTTTCTTGAATACATTTTCGCTCCACTTTGGGATTTTATCCATAATTCTCTCCTGCTACCAATTTCGCCATATTATTTGTTCACCGCATCGGTCTTACCAATAATCAATGTCCCTGGACGTGTCGACCCTCCGCCCATGCCATCCACTGTTCAAGCACGGGCTTCCTATCCTAATTTCCTTTGGTTATTAGTGATAGCCCTGGATTGTGTCCTCTTCTTTTCAAAAGGATAAGCGAATCTTAACTTTGCTTTTTCAAAGGCCAAGTTCTTGTTTACTTTACCTTTTGTATGTATTATTTGCTTTTGCTTTTGCTTTTATATGTACTATTTGCTTTTGCTTTTGCTTTGGTTAAATGTTTGTATTTACTTTTTCGAAGGGGCAATCTTGTTCATTCTTGACCCTTATTTTTTTTAAGAGTCGGTTGTAGGATTGCTTTTACACAAGCAATGCGTCTATATATAGGTTTGTGGTATCTTTGTATAAGGCATCGAGTCTTAAGTTTGGTTCAGTCAATCTCTAAGAAGTCTCTCTATCTATGTTGTTTATGATGAAGTATTAATGAAATTTGAGTCTTTCTATTATCTAGCTAAAGTTCCCTGGTTTTATATAAGTAGTCATATTGAGTTTCCAAAAACCAAGTATCCACATCTCCACTTCACCTTGCATATTTGGTATCAGACCTTCTATATATTTAAACTCAACAGGATAAAAACTCACGATAATGTAAGGTGAAGTGGAGATGTGGATACTTGGTTTTTGGAAACTCAATAGGACTACTTATATAAAATCAGGGAACTTTAGCTAGATAATAGAAAGACTCAAATTTCATTAATACTTCATCATAAACAACATAGATAGAGAGACTTCTTAGAGATTGACTGAACCAAACTTAAGACTCGATGCCTTATACAGCATACCACAAACCTATATATAGACGCATTGCTTGTGTAAAAGCAATCCTACAACTGACTCTTAAAAAAAATAAGGGTCAAGAATGAACAGTACTTGCCCCTTCGAAAAGTAAATACAAACATTTAACCAAAGCAAAAGCAAAAGCAAATAGTACATATAAAAGCAAAAGCAAAAGCAAATAATACATACAAAAGGTAAAGTAAAAAAAGAACTTGGCCTTTGAAAAAGCAAAGTTAAGATTCGCTTATCCTTTTGAAAGAAGAGGACACAATCCAGGGCTATCACTAATAACCGTGGAAATTAGGATAGGAAGCCGTGCTTGAACAAGTGGATGGCATGGGCTGAGGGTCGGACACGTCCAGACATTGATTATTGGTAAGACCGATGCGGTGAACAAATAATATGGCAGAAATTGGTAGCAGGAGAATTATGGATAAAATCCCAAAGTGGAGCGAAAATGTATTCAGGAAAACGAAATATGGTATGAAAGTCAATGAATATGGTGATATGTGGACAATTTAGGAGGTACCAAAGTGAGAGAAGATAGCTTGTATCTTCAGTAGTCCAAGCGAAGCAGATATTAGCCATGTGAACAACTAAAGAACAATAAGGTTGGCGATGTAAGCAGAGATGGCAATTTTTAACAATAATAGGTGAATAGATAATATCCACACTATTAGAGTAAAGGAGAGATAAAAAGTGCTCAACCAAAGGTTGTTGTAAGTGCAAGAGGAATATCATCGAGTGGGTCGTCATCGAAATATGCACACTATTTGAGAATGACGGAGAAGATGAACACCTTGAAGTCACCTGTTCAAATTCATGTCGTAATTGTTTATTATCGATTTCAATTTGTTGACTTAACATTTTATTATCTTCTTCCATTTGTTGAAGCTTGGCAAGGATCAATGCCATGTCAGAAGAAGGAGATGGTTTTGAGACAACATCTCTAAATGATGAGGAAGTGGATGGGAATGTAGCCAGTTTAGGGGGTGTTTTTGGTTTAGAAGGAGATATCGTTGTAGCAAAGGCAGCTTTGTAGTTGAATTTATTCCACCATTTGCAGGAGATATCTTGAGATAAGTAAACATGGTTGGTTTTGTTGGTCATGGAATCATAGGCGATGATAGGAGATGTTCCATAATCCCATTTGAGAATCCATGGAATAGTATATTTACATAGAAATTGGAGAATGGAGAGGTTATCTTTTTTGAATTGCTCTTGGACACGAAAGGGAATATAAATTCATGAGGACCAAACTTATTCCACCAACTAGTAAGCCACCATTGGGAAAAGAAGTCCGGCAATTTGCTCGAAAGGAGATATACCAGGAATGATGATCAGATCTTTAAAAATAAGATATTTTGCCAGCCGCAATGTAGTCTTGATAGCTTAAAGCAACTACTGTGTATCTTTGAGGATTGAAATGTCTTTATAGACAAATGGAGTTTTTGTTATAAATTTATAATTTTCACACCATTCATCAGCAGATAAGACTCGCTGAATCTTAAATTTGGAATAGTCAATTTCAACAGAATTCTCTCTAGATAAATGGTCAAAATGCACAGAATGGGTGGATATGAGAATGTTTTCGTAAAACTTGATGGATGCATGAGGGCGAGTTGGAATAAAATGGAGGCCTGGAGGTATGGTGCATGCTATTTGAGTAGCTAGTGGTTTAGTGGAAAGAGATGGTTCGAGGATGCATATAAGATGTTGGCTAGTGGCAAGATAAGAACAATTAGGTTCTGGGGTCTCTAATGGCTTAAAGCGATTGGAAGAGACGGTAGAGGGTAGAGGCGGCTTTCTTAGACATAATCTGTAAAAAGTGCATGCGAATGGGTTGTAAGAAATTCGCGAGACAAAAAGTCGTAGAAGTGAATTGGTATTACCTGGTATATATTCAATATCAAAATCAAATATACTTAATATAGCTTGCCATCGTGCAAAAATCTGTTTAGCGGCTAAATTTTTTACATCTTTGGAAAAGATGGATTTAGCAGATTGACAATCAACACGAATCAAAAATTTTTGATTTAACAAATCAAACTTGGAATTTTTGAACACATAAAACAATAGCAAGAACTTCTTTTTGGAAGGTAGAATATTTTATTTGAGCATCTTTCCATGTTTTAGAAGTAAAACAAACGAGTTGCTCTTTTCCAGAAGGTGGTCGTTGTAAAAGAATACCACCATAACCAATGTCAAGCATCGGTTTGGACAATTTAAAAATATTGTGGAATTGCCAAATGAAGGCATGGAAGGGATTGAACCTTTTGCTTAATCAATTGAACAAACTTTTAGTGTGATTAAGTGTCCAATGAAAAGGTTTTTTGGAAGATAATAAATCTTGAAGACATTGTCGATCAATTGCAACATCTTTGTAAAAATCGAGAGATAATTAAGACAACCCAAAACCTTTGCAATTGGTGACGATCACATAATCGATCAAAGAAATTTATTGGCAAACGCAATTACTCTATTTACGAGAGTAAGGGTTTGATTGGATATTTTAAAACCAAGGAAGGTAATCGTAGTTTGAAAAAGATGCATTTTGGTTTTTGATAAAACAAGACCATTCTTTTTAATCAAGGAGGAAAATATATAAAGATGTTTCCAATGTTGATCAATAGATGGAGAGAAAACTAAAAGATCATCAATATAAACAAGAATAAAAGAGAAATAAGGATTAAAAATGTCATTCATAATTTTTTGAAATTGAAGGAGCATTTTTTAATCCAAAAGGCATAACATTCCATTGGTATTGGCCAAATGGTGTGTTAAAAGCGTTTTATAGCGATCGAAGGATGAACTCGTATTTGCCAAAATCCGCATTTTAAATCAAATTTGGAAAAAACTACTGCAGCACGTAGTAGCTTTTAACAGATCGATTTATTAAAGAGGATAGCTAATAGTCTTTAAGACTTTGTTAAGAGGTTTATAGTTTATAACATGGCGAGGAACTCCTCGTTCAAGTTCGAGCATTTTCTACATAAAATGCAAGACAACTCCAAGGAGATTGAGAGTAGGAGTAATTAATTTTTTATGAAGTAATTCAAGTAATTTCTTTTTGACAAATTTCTCTCGAGACGAGAAGTCATTTGAGATGGATTTGCTTTTGTAGGAATTTTTGATTCAAGAAATCGTAAATATAAGGCAAGATGAACAATGTGTTGTTTTCTAGACCGTAAAGCGAGGAGGAATATCGAACAACATTGTTGTTGTAAAGAGGTTTGGAAAGCTTCAAGCTTATTTTTAAAAATGGGCGATTGAAGGATTTGCTTAGTTTTTAAGAGTAGTATTTCGTGTTTGAGAAATTGGATGTGAGTATTTTTATACTCAATTTGATGAACTACAAGATTAACAAAAGAGTCTTGTGGAGGTTGAATAAAGGCAAAATGAAGAGATTTGCCTTCAAGAGTAGTAGAAATACGCTTTTCATAAACGGAAAATGGTTGTATTTTCCTTAGAAATGGTGTTCCTAATAACATATCTTGTTTTAGTCCCTGGAATAATAATAAAGGTTAAGGGGGGGATACAGATCCTTGATGACAAATATGAGCAAGAGAAACTTCATACTTTATTCGTGTACTTTGGCCATTAGCCACAGATATGCTATGAAGATCTTTGCTAATATTACAGTAATGGATGGGGATAAAACCTTCACGTAAGCAATTTAAATCAACACGTAATCAATTAATGCATTACATTTTACAGAAAATCCCTTGACTGTAAAAGTAATTGGCGTATGCCATCTTTGAAAACTGGAAGATTTAGAAATGCTTTCCACAAAAATATTGTTAGAATCAAAGCTATAATGAGCTTCAATTTCAGGCTGTTCAAGACTGGTAATACGAGAGGTAAGTTGCTTAATTTCATGTTTTAATTGATTTACCTCAGCTTGGAGAGATTGAATAGTAACATGTTTAGGTTTTTTGTTGACAAGTTCCATGAGACTTGCAAAATTAAGATGAGAGTTATCATTAGTGATATGGTCTTTAAATTGTTTTTGTCTTTTGCTGAGAGAAGGTGGAAGGAATTCCTCAGTAGTAGGAGGATTAGCATTGGTAATTACTTCAGTAAAATTTCAAACTGGTCTGCTATGCGCAAACCAGGCTAAAAAAATATTCCATGGGTTTAGAAACACCTAGGATATCAAACAAAGCCAATGCGATCCACTGATGGCTCCATTAGATAAAAAATCCCAAATGCAGAGGCCCCATCAGATAACCACATAAAGACCATCCAGACCAAATCACACCTCTCAAATCTCTGCCGATTGACCACCATTTATCACCACCGGAGGGGCATATACATCATCCAAACCATTGCTCAAAACAACCTTTAGAGTTTTCAAGACCATCCCAGTTCACCCATCATCGCCTCCTACACCCTGTGAAATTAAGGGCATTGTAAAAAAGTGTGGGACATAAATTGTATTTGTACCTATTAAAGGAAAAAAAAAAAAAAAAAAAGGAAATACAGGGGGACTTCAAAAAATAGATCCAAATTGTATTTGTATCACATTAAAGAAAAAAAACTGATTAGTGAACATATGTCATCTTCACCTAAACTCATTTGTAATTCGTTGTATTATATGCTCGATGTCCTCATTTCTTTTTTTTTTTTTCGGAGAAAATTCGTTTAAACCATTGACGACTTAAGAGACTGCTTTCGTGACTCAAGGATTACATCCTCAATGGTTGGGTTGTTGATGATGATAAAGCAAAAGGGATGAAGCTTAAAAAAAAAAAAAAAAACAGAGAACAAATTGATGAGTGTGAGATATATAACTCAAAAGATATGTGATTAACAAATTAATTAAATGATGTCGTGTTAGAGAAAGAGAACGCACCGATACCATTTTTGTATTCATAAGAAGTCGATGGCATGATTTAACCCCAATTAATGGCGAGAATGGAGAGAATGTTAGCAATGATATATGGATTCACATCAATAGAGGAGCACGGAGAGAATGTAGTAGGAGATGAGAGAGAGAGTACGCATGAAAGAGTAACTACTAATAGATAGGGGTAGGCTCGTTTGGTAACACTAGTCGATAATCTAGCGATAGCAGATAATCTAACCGAAAGTGATAGTCTAAATTGATAGGCGAAAAGTAATAAATGAGTCATTAATGAGGGATAATTGTGCCCACAATTCCTGAGAGATAATTCCCAAGAAAAGGTGGTGGAGAGACATCTCACACCTTAGGGTGTAAGTTGAGAAAAAACTTATAGGTAAGTTAGGCACCCAAATAAAATTAATCGACTAGTTAAAGTGCAAACCTTTTAAAGTAGGGGTGAAAAACCCGTATGATGTGCCTAGATCGATGTTGTGTAGTACCTAGCTAGGTTGTGTGGTTCCAAATGTAAAGGACAAAAATAATTTTGATTTAAGTGCAAGTCTTTGGTCTTGTAAATGAAGACGAATATGTATTGTGCGCGCGCGCGCGCTAGCTGACAAAAATGAAAAGACCCTTAATGTGGACCATGTTGTAAATTTTCTATATGGGCTACCTCATAGAAAATGACATATCACCGAAAGCATTTTCACTTGATTGCATGTATGAATAAAATCAAAACGAGAAGATAATTAGCTGTCACACACTCCTCTCCCTCTCTATTAATTAGCTTCTCTCCCCCTCTCTCTCTCTCTCTCTCTCTCTCTCTCACACACACAACCAAGCTCTTTCTCTTTCGGCCAAGATCAAGGTAAGGCTTATGTTTTCATGGAATTAATGGTTGTGGGTAGTTGAGGTTAGAGGTTGGGGATGTACTAACTAGCTAGTTTCATTCATCTTGTTGATTTAATGTCAGATTAGCAAGTAAACATGATGAATGTCTTTGTGAAAAGAATGATTTGGGAGCCAAGTGAGATCAAATGGTTGTTTAAGTTTAAGTACCCTGTTTTTACTACAAATCTGTGTGCTTGGTGCTTTTAAAATGTTACATTTGGTTGGAGTTATCAGATATCTGAAAAAATAGTATATCTTCCATCACTAATTTGGAAACGGGTTAGATAAGCATTGTTTCCGGTTTTCTCCGGTCCGCCACATGACATCATGGCATCATATCATGGGGCCGCACTTGTGAAATGCAACTTTATTCCCGTTTTGTCTCCTTTTGATTAACATGTGGCAAAATGATATGATGTCATGCGGCGGACTTAAGAAAATTGAAAACAGCACTACTGTACCTAAGGCGTTCTCAAATCAAGATTATCTTTGATGCATGCAGTTCCTATCAACTTCAACATGCTTAGTTTAAATTGGATTATTAGCAACTAAATAGCTGCCATATATATATATATTGTCACAAATTAATAACATAGGAGTAACATAGGAGTTGGACCTAACCCTATCTCCTTCAAGAGAATTTTATTTGAGATGCCTTTTCTTGAACCGCACAATATTAAATTCAAAGTCATATTCGCCCTTTGTAGTTGGTATTGATTTGAGAAGCACATAAACACCCTTGGTAGTTGGTATTGATTTGAGAATTTTATTTGAGATATTTTTTGCATTTTGTTTGCAATTTAGGTTCAATTCAAAGTAGAGACAATGACATCCACTTTCAAATTTTTGGCTTGTGAGGCATTGGAAAAATCTGTAAGTCTTTACTATTTAAGTTTGAATTTATAAGTGAGTTTCATGATTATTAAGTAGGTCATACTGGAAAAGAACAATTAGTTTATTTTCAATTATTGTCAATTATACTTAGTTTGCTTTGCCAATTTTCTGATTATCCTCCTCGTCTGTTTAATCGCTCTAGTTTTTCTCGATATAACTCTTGCTTAAGTTTTATCTGGTTTTTCGTTGTTTTGCTTTGTTGGTTTCCAAAACACTTTCCTAGTCGCGTTGTAAGTCTAGCAGAAAAGAGAGCGTAAGTCTAGCAGCAAATCGTTGACCAAGTGTGTGTAAACCGTATAGCAAACCTATGAGCAACCTTATTAAAACTTTATCTCGAGCCCTATCTCGAAAACCTACACCAATTAAATTTGAACCTGGATCATCTTCAGAATCTCCTGGCAAACCTTCTCCTACTACACATATGTCAAAACTCGATCTTAAAAATATTCATGAGATTTCTTATTCACAAATTGATGAATCTCTCCGAAATTGGACTCTTCCTGAAATTGCACCTTCCTCTGTTTATAATAAAGGATCGTTTTCCAAAAAACAAGATTTTATTATAAAGTTAGAAGAAGATACAATATCCATTGATGAAGACGGACAAGAAATCCATCTAATCTCTCCTGAAAAAATTCAAAAATATAAAGAAACTCATGATGATGGTAAAGTTGATATTATTTTCGCTCCGCGAACATCTACATCAACATCCACAACTTCTTTTAGATCTCACTCTCGGCGATATGCCTCATCAATACCTGATGATGATTCTCCCTCTACATCTCAACCACCACATGCAATTGGCGTTGCTTATCATGTTTATTCTTCTTCTCCTCACAAAGATAATGTCAGTATTAATGATTTTGCTGCATATCACATAAATGTTGTTTCTATTGAAGAAACAACTATAGAATCAAATACCGACTTTGTTCTTGACTATGCTTTATTAAAACATCAGTTTTTGACTCATCCTTTTAAACCAATTTTTCGTAAATTAATTAATTTCAAAACCCAAGCGATTTATCGTGAAAACTATTTTGACTATGTCAAACAAATTCACCAAAATATTCCATTTTTTGATTGGCTTATCCAACAATTTCCTAAACTTTCTCATCAAATTAATACAGTCTGGGAAAGCACCTCTGGTGAAAAATATGTGCAATCTCATCCTCCCCTTGCACCTTTAAAAATAAAAGAAAATATTAAAGCTGCTCCTTTTAAAACCACTTTTGAAGATGATGGGTTTGCTACTAGAAAAGATATTAATCACTTAATCGAACAAAATAATTATACCAATCTTTATCTATCCACTTTATCTCGACACCACTTCTAAACCTGCTAAACCTCTAGTACCCACTCAGAAGCCTTCTCCTATAGCATCTCCTATTACCACAAAATCTTTTTTTCCTTCTACATCATCTACACTACCTTTATCCTCTTTCGTTCCTAAATACTCGACGAATTCATAGATAAACTTACTAATCAATTAGCAGACTATCCTTAGCAAAATCACAAATTCCTTCCAAAGATTCATCCAAATCGAAAAGATAAAGAGAAAGGCCATGTTATTGCAAACTTAGATCAATTATCCGAGTCCGCACCTTCCACATCTCAATCTATTAAGATTATGAAAACCTCATCCTCTAATTTTTGTAGTGACGATTCTATTTCTGACTCAACGTCTGATACTATTTCTATTCATAAAGTTATTCGAAGAAAGAATTATTCAAATCGTTATCCCCTTAAGAAACAATTCTATTCTCGACCTTTTAAAATTTGATCTTATTCTTGAAGAAAAGATTAAGCGTCATCAAAAATTCGATGGAAATTCCATTTATGATTGGAACATTGATGGTTTATCCGAATATCAAATTATGAAAGTCATTTTGCAAATCCAAATCTATGCCAGAGCATGCCTCCTTCAAAATCATCCTTAAGCCACAATTGCGTCAGCTATTGCCGCTGGTTTCACTGGCCAATTATTTGGTTGGTGGCATTATGTTTTCAATTTAGAAAATCGCACAAACATCATCTCATCTATTAAACGCGATTCCAATCAGAATCCAATCCTTGATGATCAAGGAAAACCTCAGCCTAATGGTGTTGACACTTTACTAGCTAATATTATCTGGTACTTTGTCGGCCATCTTTCTTCTCTTAATGAGAAAATCATTGATCAATTGCAAAAGGTCAAGGCCTTACCATGTCTTCATTTAGCTCAAATTTCACTATTTTAAAATAGTTCAGATCGATGCTTCTAATGTTGGTTTTGGCGGAATCCTCTTTCAAAAACCCCCCGGGAAGGATGAGCAACTTGTTTGCTTTACTTCTAAATTATGGAATACAGCTCAACGCAATTATGCAACTGTTAAAAAAGAAGTTTTAGCAATTGTGCTTTGTGTTCAGAAATTTCAATCGATATTTTAAATCAAAAGTTTTTGATTCGTGTTGATTGCAAAAGAAAAGAAATTCTTTTAAAAGACGTAAAGAATTTGGTTTCAAAACAGATTTTTGCTCGTTGGCAAGCAATTTTAAGTATATTTGATTTTGATATTGAATATATTAAAGGTTACGATAATTCTTTACCTGATTTTTTATCTAGAGAATTTCTTACTTCAACTTCATCTATTAATTGTTTACAGATCATGAATAAAGGCAAATCGAAAGCGATGAATCGTTTCAAACCATTATCTGAGCCTGAAACTCATTCTGAATATCTTTTGACCAACATATATCTCCTTCTCATTATTGAGAATCATATTCTTAATAAACCACTTGATACTCAAGTCGGTTTAATCATGCCCCCAGGCCTTAATTATTTGCCATCTCGTCCTCACACAAATATCAAATTTTATGAGAGTATTCTTGTCCATACCAAATCTGTTCAATTTGAACATTTTACAAGAGATAACTCTGAAGAAATTTCTTATTTAAAATTTCGCATACAAAAGGTTCTAACTCCTGTAGAATGGTGTTCACTGAACAGCTCAATTCAGCATAGTCCTTTTATGTATCAACAAATGATTATTGCTAAGGACAAACCTGCAGTGACTATCAATTATAAAGACTATATGGATGCTTGGCGCAATGTTCTATTTTACCAAGATCCATCGTCAAAACATTCTTGGTATTTAACATTTATAAAATCTATAAAGCTTCCTCTTCCAACTTGGTTTATGACAGACTGGTGGACGAAGTTTGGACCTTCAACTGATATTTTCCCTGCAACTGTGATGCAAGCCTATGAAAAATCAAATTTATCTTTGTTACAATTCATGCATCAATATTCTATTCCATGGATACTCCGATGGCAATATGCCACTCATGATGTAACAAAAAATAATCTTGGATCTTTCACCTATTTGTCTCAAGATATTTATAGCAAATGGTGGGATAAATTCAACTGTGTATTTATCACCAAACCAACTGCTCCTCCAACTCCTTTAAAACTCAGTGAGTTCCCCTCTCTTTCATCAAGTTTCAAAGATGTGGTTACGAAACCTAACCCTCAAAAAGAATCATCATCTTCAATTAACTTGAGATATTGCTCAGGTTATTCTTGACCAACTTAAAAAAATGAATGATCGACTTGACCAAGTTGAATCTAAACGTTCTTCATCTAATAGATCTGTCTCTAATATATCGGTTTCTGATGATAACATTTATGCAATTTCTGATACAGAGTTATGACTAGCAGTTCAGAATTTGCTGAAATTATCTTGAATCCCGGTATACAACAACCTTTGGTTGAAACCATTTATCATCAACTTTTCTCAAATGGAGTCGAAATTGTTTGGCTCTCTCCCACTTTAAGATGTTCTTTGAATATTTTTCCTTGTAATGTAAGTTTCTTATGGACAACGGAAGATATTCATCTCCTCTCGCTTTCTATGACATCTTTTGGGTCATCCCATCATCCGAATTTATATTCATTATCCAACCATTTTGAATTTTCCTGAATATGTTCACGAATCACTTTGGGAGTTTCTTCGCTCTCATCCTGTTTCTCATTACTGCATCTGGTATCAGCGTTGGCAACATCAATTTCAGGCCCATGCCATTTAAGTTGTTCAAGCCCATGCTTCCTGGACTTGTCCAGCCTTCTGGCCCAAACCATCCATCTTTTCTAGCTCAAGCTTCCTAGCATTATTGCTATTAGCTTTAATTGCTAGCCTTTATGAGATTCGTATCTCCACTTTTTGCCACTTTTGTCAAAACTACGGTATAACTTTTACTTTATCGAAAAGGGTATGTCTTGTACATTAGCTTTTTACTTTTTCGAAGAGTCAAGCACTATTCATAAAGTGCTACGATCGTTTGTCTTTTACTTTTGCGAAGAGTCATATGACCTTTGCTTTTGTGAAGAGTTGGTTTGTAGGATTGCCTTTTCATCGCAAGAATGCGCCTATAAATACTAAGTTAAGTTTGCGAGTAAGACATTCGAGTTTAGAACCTTCTTTGTTTAAGTAGTTTCTAAGAGTTTTCTCTTGTTTTATGTTCTTCTTGTGTACTCTGTGTTTTATATATCTAATAAAATAGAGTCTTTCTATTATCTCGCTCAAGTTCCCTATTTCTATCTATCCAATCTCAATTGGCCATATAATTTCACCCCTCGTTTTCATAAATACAATCATCACGGCTTATAGAGACCTGTTTGTTACAACTACGTCTTTGGAAGACAGGTCTCATAAGCCGTGATGATTGTATTTATGAAAACGAGGGGTGAAATTATATGGCCAATTGAGATTGAATAGATATAAATAGGGAACTTGAGCGAGATAATAGAAAGACTCTATTTTATTAGATAGATAGAACACAGAGTACACAAGAAGAACATAAAACAAGAGAAAAACTCTTAGAAACTACTTAAACAAAGAAGGTTCTAAACTCGAATGCCTTACTCTGCAAACTTAACTTAGTATTTATAGACGCATTGCCGATGAAAAGGCAATCCTACAAACCAACTCTTCACAAAAGCAAAGGTCATATGACTCTTCGCAAAAGTAAAAGACAAACGACTGTAGCACTTTATGAATAGTGCTTGACTCTTCGAAAAAGTAAAAGCTAATGTACATTACATACCCTTTTCGATAAAGTAAAAGCTATACCGTAGCTGCTTTGACAAAAGCTGGCAAAGTGGAGATACGAATCTCATAAAGGCTAGCAATTAAAGCTAATAGCAATAATGCTAGGAAGCTTGAGCTAGAAAAGATGGATGGTTTGGGCCAGAAGGCTGGACAAGTCCAGGAAGCATGGGCTTGAACAACTTAAATGGCATGGGCCTGAAATTGATGTTGCCAACGCTGATACCAGATGCAGTAATGAGAAACAGGATGAGAGCGAAGAAACTCCCAAAGTGATTCGTGAACATATTCAGGAAAATTCAAAATGGTTGGATAATGAATATAAATTTCGGATGACGGGATGACCCAAAAGATGCCATAGAGCAATGAGGAGATGAATATCTTCCGTTGTCCATAAGAAACTTACATTACAAGGAAAAATACTCAAAGAACATCTTAAAGGGAGAGAGCCAAACAATTTCGACTCCATTTGAGAAAAGTTGATGATAAATGGTTTCAACCAAAGGTTGTTGTATACCGGGATTCAAGATAATTTCAGCAAATTCTGAACTGCTAGTTATAACTCTGTATCAGAAATTGCATAAATGTTATCATCAGAAACCGATATATTAGAGACAGATCTATTAGATGAAGAACATTTAGATTCAACTTGGTCAAGTCGATCATTCATTTTTTTAAGTTGGTCAAGAATAACCTTGAGCAATATCTGGGTTAATTGAAGATGATGATTCTTTTTGAGGGTTAGGTTTCGTAACCACATCTTTGAAACTTGATGAAAGAGAGGGGAACTCACTGAGTTTTAAAGGAGTTGGAGGAGCAGTTGGTTTGGTGATAAATACACAGTTGAATTTATCCCACCATTTGCTATAAATATCTTGAGACAAATAGGTGAAAGATCCAAGATTATTTTTTGTTACATCATGAGTGGCATATTGCCATCGGAGTATCCATGGAATAGAATATTGATGCATGAATTGTAACAAAGATAAATTTGATTTTTCATAGGCTTGCATCACAAATGTAGGAAAATATCGATTGAAGGTCCAAACTTCGTCCACCTAATCATAAACCAAGTTGGAAGAGGAAGCTTTATAGATTTTATAAATGTTAAATACCAAGAATGTTTTGACGATGGATCTTGGTAAAATAGAACATTGCGCCAAGCATCCATATAGTCTTTATAATTGATAGTCACCGCAGTTTGTCCTTAGCAATAATCATTTGTTGATACATAAAAAGACTATTTCGAATTGAGCTGCTCGCTGAACACCATTCTACAGAGTTAGAACCTTTGTATGCGAAATTTTAAATAAGAAATTTCTTCGAGTTATCTCTTGTAAAATGTTCAAATTGAACAGATTTGGTATGGACAAGAATACTCTCATAAAATTTGATATTTGTGTGAGGACGAGATGGCAAATAATTAAGGCCTGGGGCATGATTAAACCGACTTGAGTATCAAGTGGTTTATTAAGAATATGATTCTCAATAATGAGAAGGAGATATCGTTGGTCAAAAGATATTCGTAATGAGTTTCGTGCTCGATAATGGTTTGAAACGATTCATCGCTTTCGATTTGCCTTTATTCATGATCTCTGTAAACAATTAATAGATGAAGTTGAAGTAAGAAATTCTCTAGATAAAAATCAGTAAAGAATTATCGAACCTTTAATATATTCAATATCAAAATCAAATATACTTAAAATTGCTTGCCAACGAGCAAAAATCTGTTTTGAAACCAAATTCTTTACATCTTTTAAAAGAATTTCTTTTGCCGATTTGCAATCAACACGAATCAAAAACTTTTGATTTAAAATATCAGATTGAAATTTCTGAACACAAAGCACAATTGCTAAAACTTCTTTTTTAACAGTTGCATAATTGCGTTGAGCTGGATTCCATAATTTAGAAGTAAAGCAAACAAGTTGCTCATCCTTCCCGGGGGGTTTTTGAAAGAGGATTCCGCCAAAACCAACATCAGAAGCATCAGTCCGAACTATTTTAAAATAGTGGGGCTGAGCTAAATGAAGACATGGTAAGGCCTTGACCTTTTGTTTAATTGTTTGAACAGCTTTGGTATGCAAAGGAGTCCAAAGAAAATGAGAATCCTTTTTTAATAAATTCTGTAATGGTTTTCTATCAATAGCAACATTGTGATAGAAATCCGAAAGATAGTTATGGCAACCAAGAAATCGCTGTAATTGATTTTTATCAGTTAGCTGATCAGGAAATTTATCAGCAAAATTGATTACTCTGTTAACATGAGTAATAGTTTGATTAGATATTTTGAAACCTAAAAAGGTAACAGACATTTGAAAAAGATGCATTTTCTTGTGCGAGAGCACAAGGCCATTTTTAATGATAAGAGATTGAAAAGTATTCAAATGTTTCCGATGTTGATCAATAGATTGAGAGAAGACTAAAATATCATCAATATAGACTAAAATATAGTCATGATATAGATTGAAAATATCATTCATAATTTTTTGAAATTTAGATGGAGCATTCTTTAAACCAAATGGCATAACATTCCATTGATATTGTTCAAGTGGAGTGTTGAATGCAGTTTTATATATGTCGGAGGGATGAACTTGTATTTGCCAAAATCCAGATTTGAGATCAAATTTTGAAAATATGACAGCCTTTGTGGTGGCTTTAATAAGATCATTTTTATTTGGCAAAGGATATCTAATTGTTTTTAAAACCTTATTTAAAGGTTTATAATTGATAACAAGTCGAGGAACACCTCGTTCAAGTTCAGAGCATTTTCAACATAAAACGCTGCATGTACTCTCAGGGAGATTGAGATGGAGTAATTAATTTTTTCTTTAGCAAATCTTTAATTTCATTTTGACAAAGATCTCTTAAACGAGAATTCATTTGAGAGGGATTTGCTTTAGTAGGAATTTTTGATTCATCAAATTCAGGAATATAAGGAAGAGAAACTATATGATGTTTTCTTTCCCAAAATGTTTGAAGGAATATCGAACAACATTGTTGTTGAATATGTGAAGTAAAATTTTCTAATTTAGTTTTAAATGATGAAGATTTTAGAATTTGATCAGCTTTTAAGAATATGAATTTCATTTCTTAAAAGGAAATATGATTTTGTTTGAAATCAATTTGATTTATAATTTGATTTAAATAGTGGTCTTGGTGGTTGAAGAAAAGAAAAGAAAATTTCTTTATTAGTTAGTGTGGTAGAAATACCTTGAGATGAGACAAAGAAAGGTTGTATATGTTGAAGAAATGGGGTGCCTAATAACATATCATGATTAAGGCCTTTTATAATTATAAAAGAAGTAGGGATACATACAGATTGATGACAAATATGTGCAAGTGAAATTTTATAGGTGATTTTTGTTTGTTTATCATTGGCAACAAAAATTTTATTGTCAGTTGATTTGCAGTATCGTAAAGGAACTAAGTCTTCACGTATACAATTTAAATCAGCACCCGAATCAATGAGGGCATTACATTTACAATGAAAATCTTTTATAGCAAATGTAATTTGAACAAACCATCTTTGATGAGTATATCGAGTAACTGTTTCAATGAAAACATTATTAGGATCAAATTCAGATATAGAGACATCATCAAAAGATTCAAGAGTAGAAACTCTATTGGTTAATGTATTAATTTCAGATTTAAGCTGATTAATTTCAGCTTGAAGAGATTGAATCGTAGGTTGATGAGGTTTTTTATTAACCACTTTCATTAGACTTGAAAAGGTATATTTATCAGGGTCTAAATTTAATTGTTTTTTAAATTTTTGTTGCTTTTTATCAAGCATTGAAGATTCAGAAATGTTGTCCTGAATAGTTTCAGACGAAGGAATCAATTCAGTGAAATATTTATATTTCAGAGAAGGATCAGTTATCTGCTCACCAATTGAAAGAATTAATTCTTCATGAGCAGTTAAAACATTTATCTCAGTACTAGAGGAAGAAGTATTAGGGTTGTTGTTTGTACAATGACAAACATCAGATTCAGATGAAGAGTCAGATTCAGATGAAGAGTCAGATTCAGAGTCTTGATTGATATTGTGAATTTTTCTTTTAAAATCTTTTAAATGACATTTATTGGCATAATGTCTAGGTTTACCACAAGTAAAACAGACATTTTTCTTCTTTAAAGATGAAGGATGAAATTTTTTATAAGATTTAGAATATTGTTTTGATTTTTTCGAATACCTTTTGGAATAAAACTGATTTTTAGGAAATCGTTTACCATGATTAAACCTAGTTTTTGCTAAAGGGGTAAAATCAAATTCATGACCAAAGTCATAACAGAAATTACCAAGATCACGTTTTAATGAACCCTTTTCTTTTTGTAATTGGCGTTTAATGCGCATATCATTACAAATAGAAAGAGCACATTTTTGAACATATTGTGTGACATCACCATAAGATAATTCACTCCAGTTCATAGAACCATTATTTTGATCTTTGATATATTCTTTGACTTTAGCAGCAAAGAATGAAGGTAAACCAGCAACAAATCTTTCTTTCCAGAAATTAGTGTCATGTTGCTCAGTTAAAAGATAGAGTTTTGAAAAGAATATATCTTTGTACCATCGATAATCACTGAGAGTACGACATCGTAGATTTTGTAATTGATCTGTAATTTTTTCATTAAGTGAATCAAGTTGACCAACAAAATGCCAAACAATATTTGCCATTAAGGTGTCAACAGCATTTGGCTTTGGTTTTCCTTGAAAATTAAGGATAACATTATTTTGAGAATCTTTCTCAATAGATTCAAGAATATTTTTTCGAGCTTCATTGGATAAAACATAATGCCACCAACCATATAATTGTCCAGTAAAACCAGAAGTAATGGCTAAGGCAATTTGTTCATCAGGATGATCATGAATATCACAAGCTTTTGCATAAACTTGCATTTTTAGAACAACATCTAATATATAATATTCAAATAAGCCATCAATATTCCAATCATAAATAGTAGATCCATCATATTTTTGATTTTTTGGAATTTTTTCTTCAATAACTAAATCAGCAGGAGATGGTCTTGTATAATATTGTTTTTGTTTTGGAAATCGATTTTTAAAATTTTTTCGTTCAATACGATTAATGGAAATATGATCAGAGGAAGAGACAATTGACTGATGAGAACAGTTATCGGATGCAGATACATTTGATTCAGCTGTTTCATCAAGTACTTGATCAAGATTGGCAATGATAGGACCTTTGTCTTTTGATTTAGATAAAGGCTGAGAATTTGAAGATGGAGAGGAACTAGATTGTTTAGATATATTTAAATGTGATAATTGATTAGTTAATTTTTCTAGAAATTCTTCTGAAAATTTTGATTGTTTTGAAAATGAAGTTAATGGAGCAGATGTAGAAGAAGAAGGATGAAAAGATTTTCTGATAATATGCGGTACTTTAGGAACATTAGGGATATCACTTTTGTGAGATTGAGCTATAACAGCTGTAGTTAAAGTAGACAAATATAAATTTGTAAAATTATTTTGTTCTATTAATTGAGAAATATCTTTAGATGTAGCAACACCATGATCAGGTATTAAAGCTTTAAAAGGAGTTGCTTTAATATTATCTTTTATTTGTATAGGTGCTAATGGAGGATGCGTTTGTTTATATTTCTTACCGAAAGTATCTTCCCAAACGGTATTAATGTGGATGGAGAGTTGAGGACATTTTTGAGATAACCAGTCAAAAAATGGAATATTAATTTGATTAGTTTTAACATACTCAAAATATTTTTCACGAAAAATCGCTTGATTTTTAAAAGATATGAGTTTACAAAATATCGGTTTTAAAGGATGATTTAAAAACTCTCGTTTTAAAACTTCATAATTCATTGTAAATTCAGGAGGCGTTTCTTCTTCAATAAGAGAAACAACATTAATATGATAATCAGCAAAATCATTAATACTGACATTATCATCAGGAGTTGTATTAGCATATACTGGATAAGCAACACCTACTACTTGAGGAGGAGGAGGAGGAGGTGTTTCATCGAGATATTTGATGGAGTTGGTTCAGCATAACGCTTTAATTTTGAAGAAAATGAGGTAGATGTAGATGTAGATGTCGATGCTCTAGGAGCAAAGATAATATCTATATTGCCATCATCATGTGATATAATTTGATTAATTGTTTGAGACACTTGTCTCTTTTGACATTCTTCTTTATTTGTATCTTTTATAGTCCAGTGTTGAGGAATAGAAATATCTTTCCATTTGATTAGTTGAGTTCGATCAACTGTATTGTTTTTGACATTTGTCAAAAAGATAGTAGATGTTCCAGTATGCAAATTTGTGTATGCAACATCCGGAACAATAGATTTCATTAGTTTATAAAAGATACGGTAAACAACCGCAACATTTGAAATGATACCTTTCATATTAAATCCTTTCGTATAAATACTTAGAACATTAGCTTCATGAGCTAATTCATCATGTATATTAAATGAGAAATTAGGAAAGCAATTGAAGTAAATAGGTCCTTCAGACAAACTTCCTTCAATCATTCCTAAAACAGAGTCAATAAATTCTTTATGGCGTTTATCGCGTACAGCGACTAACACAGATGTATCAAGTCCTAGTGAAACTAGTGGCTTGATAGCAACTTGAACTAATCCAACATGTAAAAATGTATGAGATTCTCTATATTTCTGAATTTTTTCAGGAGAGATGAGATAAATCTCTCGACCGTCATTGTAAATTGGTAAAGTATCTTCTTCCAATTTAACAATAAATTCTTGATTTTTTGCAAAAGATCCTTTATTGTAAACCGAGGTTGGTTCAACTTTAGGAAGATTCCAATTACGAAGAGATTGATCAATATTAGAATATGTAATTTCAGAAATATTTTTGAGATCGAGTTTAGCTACCTTTTTATTAGATAATTTATCTAATTTGCCAGAAGATTCAGAAGATGTTTCGATATCTAATTTTATCGGAGTTGATTTAAAAGATAGTGCTCGTGTTAATTTTTTACGAAAATTACTCATAGTTTTGAAAATAGGTTTTCCTAGACTTGGTCAACGGTTTATTGCTTGACTTACACTCCTTTCTCGCGAGACTTACAACGCGACTAGGAAAGCGATAGAAAACCACCGATACAAAACCACGATTATTTAAGAAAAACTTAAGCTTCGAGCGATATCAAACAAATCAACAGAGATAAATTATATACGAAACCTTTTGAAACAAATGGCAAAGTAATAAAAAGTATAAATGAAATGATAGAGAATACTTACAAGTGAGATTATGATCACTTATGGCTCGATACCAATTTGTCTTACAAAGACGTAGTTGTAACAAAAAAAGTGAGATTAGGAGCACTTATGGCTCTTATACTAAACCTCTAGTACCCACTCTAAGCCTTCTCCTATAGCATCTCCTATTACCACAAAATCTTTTTTTCCTTCTACATCATCTACACTACCTTTATCCTCTTTTGTTCCTAAATACTCTGACGAATTCATAGATAAACTAACTAATCAATTAGCACAGCTATCCTTAGCAAAATCACAAATTCCTTCCAAAGATTCATGCAGTCGAAAAGATAAAGAGAAAGGCCCTGTTATTGCAAACTTAGATCAATTATCTGAGTCTGCACCTTCCACATCTTAATCTATTAAGATTATGAAAACCTCATCCACTAATTTTTGTAGTGACGATTCTATTTCTGACTCAACGTCTGATACTATTTCTATTCATAAAGTTATTCGAAGAAAGAATTATTCAAATCGTTATCCCCTTAAGAAACAATTCTATTCTCGACCTTCTTCGTCTGATCTTATTCTTGAAGAAAAGATTAAGCGTCATCAAAAATTCGATGGAATTGCCATTTATGATTGGAACATTGATGGTTTATCCGAATATCAAATTATGAAAGTCATTTTGCAAATCCAAATCTATGCCAGAGCATGCCTCCTTCAAAATCATCCTGAAGCCACAATTGCGTCAGCTATTGCCGCTGGTTTCACTGGCCAATTATTTGGTTGGTGGCATTATGTTTTCAATTTAGAAAATCGCACAAATATCATCTCATTTATTAAACGCGATTCCAATCAGAATCCAATCCTTGATGATCAAGGAAAACCTCAGCCTAATGGTGTTGACACTTTACTAGCTAATATTATCTGGTACTTTGTCGGCCATCTTTCTTCTCTTAATGAGAAAATCAGTGATCAATTGCAAAACTTACGGTGTAAAACCTTAAATGATTACCGTTGGTATAAAGATACATTCTTCACTAAACTTTATCAATTAACCGAGCATGATACTTCTTTCTGGAAAAAAAGATTTATTGCAGGTTTACCCCATTTCTTTGCTGCCAAAGTTAAAGAATATATCAAAGATCTAAATGATGGATCTATGAATTGGACTGCTTTGTCCTATGGAGATCTTCTCCAATATGTTCAATCTTGCGGAATTTCAATCTGCAATGATATGCATATTAAGCGCCAATTACAAAAGGAAAAGAATACATTAAAACATGATCTTGGCAATTTCTGTTATGATTTTGGCCATGATTTAGATATTACTCCATTAGCAACTCAATCTAGGAAACAACGACTAAAACACCACTCTAAATTTCCTAAAAATCAATTTTATTCTCGTCCCAAGCGAAGACATCATAAAGTTTCTAAAGCCCATCCTGCATCTTCAACACGGAAGAAAAATGTTTGTTATACATGCGGAAAGCTTGGTCATTATGCTAATAAATGTCATCTTAAAAATTATAAACGCAAAGTTCAACATGTTCATCAACATGATTCTGATTCGTCTTCTGACATATGTCATTGTACTACTAATATGCTTAATAGCTCTTCCTCTTCTGATACAGAAATAAATGTTTTAACTGCCCATGAAGAACTTATCTTTTCTATTGGTGAACAAATCACAGATCCCTCTCTAAAGTATAAATACTTTATTGAACTCATCCCAAAATCCCATGATACTGATCCTCAGCCTGAGTCATTTGATAAAAAAACATCATAAATTCAAACAACAATTAAATATTGATCCTAATAAATATTATTTTACTGGTCTTATAAAGCTTGTTAACAACAAACATCATCAAGCAACTATACGCTCTCTTCAAGTCGAAATTAATCATTTAAAATCCGAAATTTTAGTTTTAACTAATAGGGTAAATACTCTTGAAACTATAAATCATACCGACTTTGTCAATGAATTTGATCCCGATAATGTTTTCATTGAATCGATTCTTCGCTATACTCATCAACAATATTTGGTTTACTCCAATAAACATTGCTATAAAAGATTTTTCATATAAATGTTCTGCTTTAATTGATTCTGGCGCTGATTTAAATTGCATTCGTGAAGGACTCATTCCTCTACGCTATTGTGAAAATACAACAAGTAAAATCTCTACTGCAAACGTAACAAAATCCTCAATCAATTATAAAGTTCCTCTTACCCATATCAGTCATCAATCTATTTGTATCCCTACATCATTTATCATTGTTAAAGGTCTTCAACATGATATATTATTAGGTACCCCATTTTTACAACATATTCAACCATTTTCGGTTTCTTCTAAAGGTATTTTTACCACCCTTCATAATAAACAAATTTTATTCTCTTTTATTCAACCTCCTAAAGAAAAATATTTGAATCATCTCTTTCATCAAATTGATTATAAACAAACGCATATCAACTTTTTACGTTCTGAAATCAATTTTCTCAAAATTGATCAAAGTTTACAAACTCCCTCTTTTCAACAAAAATTAGAGACTTTTCAATCCATTTTACATCAAAATGTTGTTATGATATTCCTTCAGCATTCTGGGATCGTAAACATCATATTGTTACTCTCCCATATATTCCTGAATTTCATGAATCCACAAAAGCTAACCCCTCTCAAATGAATTCTCGATTAAGAACCCTTTGTCAAAATGAAATCAAAGATTTACTTGCCAAAAAATTAATAACTCCTTCTAAATCCCCTTGGAGTTGTACTGCTTTCTATGTTGAAAATGCTCCTGAACTTGAACGAGGTGCTCCTCGACTTGTCATCAATTATAAACCTCTCAATAAAATTCTCAAAACTATTCGTTATCCTTTACCAAATAAATATGATATAATAAAAGCCACTACCTCTGCAGTAGTATTTTCCAAATTTGATCTTAAATCTGGATTTTGGTAAATTCAGATTCATTCAAATTGATCGCTACAAAACTCGTTTAACACTCCATTTGGTCAATATCAATGGAATGTCATGCCTTTTGGCCTCAAGAATGCTCCATCTCGAATTTCAAAAATAATGAATGATATCTTTAATCCTTACCATGACTTTATACTTGTTTACATTGATGATATTTTGGTTTTCTCTAAATCAATTGATCAACATTGGAAACATCTCTATACCTTTCAGGCACTCATCCTCAAAAATGGCCTTGTGTTATCACAAAAGAAAATGCATCTATTTCAAACAACCATAACCTTTTTAGGTTTTAAAATATCAAATCAAACCATTACTCTAGTTAACCGCGTCATCAATTTTGCTGATAAATTTCATGATCAGCTTACTGATAAAAATCAATTACAACGATTTCTAGGTTGTCTCAATTATTTATCTGATTTCTATCAGAATGCGGCATTAGATCGCAAACCTTTGCATGATCTTCTTAAAAAAGAAGCAAAATTTGTATGGACGTCAAGTCATACCTCTACTATTCAGAATATAAAGCAAAAAATAAAATCACTACCATGCCTTCATTTAGCTAATCCCGAGTGTCCTAAAATCATCCAGATCGATGCCTCGATCTAGGCTATGGTGGAATCCTTTTACAAAAGGATCATTCTCATAAAGAACAATTAGTGTGTTACACATCTAAATTGTGGAATGATACCCAACGCAATTATGCGATTGTCAAAAAGAAGTTTTAGCAATCGTTTTATGCGTTCAAAAATTTCAATCGGATGTTTTACATCAAAAGTTTTTAATTCGTGTTGATTGTAAAGCCGCGAAAGAAATTCTTTTAAAAGATGTCAAAAATTTGGTTTCCAAACAGATTTTTGCTCGCTGGCAAGCAATATTAAGTCTTTTTTTTAATATATTAAAGGAACTGATAATTCTCTCCCTGACTTTTTATCTCGTGAGTTTCTTACTACTTCTCAAATTCATTACCTACAGATCGGTATGCCTGATAAAGGTAAGCGTCCCGCTTAAGTCAATAACACTTCAGCCAATAAATTTTCTCCGTTAGCCAATCTCCCTGACATCAAATCTCAATATCGATTTAGTAATCGTCATCTGGTTTTCCTCCTTGATTCCAAATTTTCTCGGAAAAATCTTTGCCGATCGAATCTAGTTTATTTCGCCCCTTCACTTCATTTTCTTCCCAATAGACCCAATGTCACCATAAAGTTCTATGAAACCATTCTGACTACAACAGGCTCCGTTGTTATTGAACATTTTACAAAACCGAATTCAGATGATATTGCTTATTCAAAGTTTAAAATTCAAAAGGTTCTGTCAAGTACCGAATGGACTCAGCAGCTCTCTGTTCAACAGAGCCCCTTTATTTATCAATCTATGACGCTTGTCAAAGATAAAAATCCAGCACAAGTTAACTATAAAGACTACATTGATGTCTGGCGTCATATCTTGTTCTATAAAGATCCCTCTTCTGGTCATTCATGGTCTATAACCTTTAAAAAATCTTTAAAGGTTAATTTACCCAATTGGTTCATCGCAGCATGGTGGACTAAGTTTGGCCCTCCATTGGAAATTTTTCCATTTGAAGTCTACAAAAATTCGCAATTGAAAAACTAACCCTTTTCAATTTTTGCATAAACATTCAATTCCATGGATTCTTAAATGGCATTATGGAACCCATACGAGACTACTGCTCAAAATCAAGTTTTTTCCTATCTCTCTCAAGAGATTCAATGCAAATGGTGGGATAAATTCAATGTTAATTCTATTGACATCTCTATCCCTTCTAAGCATTCTCCAAATCAAAACAACAACATTTAATCAATCCAAACACCCCATTGAACATCCAGCTTGATATCACCCGCCACTTGAGGAATTTGAGGAATTTCCTCCTTTACCTAAAACCTATAAAGATGCAGTCCTTCCTCAAACTCCAGCAGAATGCAGGTCAGCCAATACCTCCGATTTGGCTAAATCCATTATACATCAAGTTCATGAAAGTTTTCAACAAAACTTTCTAACAATGCAAGAACATTTTGATACCATTTACAAATCGATTTGAATAATTCTTTCATCGCTGTATCCTAACATTTCTCAGCCTACGTTCAAATAGTTTAACAACACCGTGACAAAGTTTGACTTTAGAGTTTGTTAGCCCACACAATTTTATGCATATGATTAATAATTAGTACCTTAAGGTTGGAAATTGAAGACCACCAATATGCATGAATAATATATACGAAAGGTAGTAACATCTCTCATGAGATAAACGAGGTTGTTGGGAAAATTATTGGTTTGATTCTTGTTGGAGTTTTAACTTATTGTTTTTTTTATGCCACCAAGGGGTTTAGTGTATATAGTTGTTTCAAAGAGCTGGCCTTTGTACGTACTCTGACGAAGGCATATTTGATGAGTTCGATTCACAACAACTGTATTATTTCTCTTTTGACTTCTTAATTAGTGGTAGGGACATCTTTCGAGCCCCGTGGAATTCGTCGGGTCTTAATCAAACGGGTGAGGCGGTTCAAACACTCACAATAATAAAGTTAATTATTGATTTCTTATAAAAAGATAATGTGGAATGAGACATAAAGTGGATGGGAGTTTAGTTAATAAGATGCGTATGAGAGCATGGTAACTTGGGGACGCACACACGAGTGAAGTGCAAGATGTCATCAAGAAGCGCTATAAATAGGAATGATGACCCATTCCCACAAATCCCCATCAAAATGTTCCTCTTTGATTTTGTCAAATTCATGGCTAAATTCTTTGGCTTCCATCATGAATCATGATTAATCAATATCCAGATTGAGAAGTTATCTTAATTACAATTTAATTTATATTTAATGATATTTAATAAAACAAATGATGTTGGAAAAATACATAGAAAAAAAGTTGCAGATCTAATCGATTTGTGAATATTGGTCCATATTCTCGTTGCATTACATCTTCCTCAACAAGCTTGTGCATGATTTTTGTGCGTCATTGGGTTGGTCTCTTTTTTAGTTTTTCATTTTATAGTTAGTTTGTTTTCCCTATTTAAAATTTTTTTATTTGTCTTCTCGTCGTTGAGAAATTTTAGGTTTTTTTTAATCCTTGTTGAGAAGTTTTGTTATTAGTTATATGGTTCTGGTGGTGTTGTGTATTGTAATGTGTTTCAACATTGTAGAGATCGATCTCGATTGTCAAATAGTTTTAATTTCATAATCGCATTCACAACCAAATTAATGATAATTATTTTGACGCAGAGATTTGGGGGAGGAAAGCAAGTGACGCCGGAGCTTTAGTCGTCTGGGGTATGTGAATTTGGTCTTTCATAGTTGTTGTAGATTCTTATAAAATTCATGACAAAGATTTCATTTTTACTAAGTCTTATTTGATTGCTTACAAATTACAACTTACGAAAAATATTTGGTACTAGAGTGTTAATGGTTATGACATACTTTCTACTTTGTTGTTTTAAGATCTTATGATGCTCGTTTGTAAGTATGTACATGGTACAAACTACTATTTGAGAAAAACTCCTTTATTTTGCTTCGTGTTAACTCGCTTGTATGAAGATTTGCATGAGTGAGAATATATCGATTGGGAAGACCCAGCGTGCCCAACTCAATTAATTTAGTTTATATTCAAACAAAGTAACATGCCATCAAGGAACTGTATAAAGTCAACCTTTTATGCATCCTCAAAGATATGGATGGATCAAAGAATACATAAGAGCTTTTTTTAAAAAAAAAATCTAAGTGAAACCAAGTTGAAGAAATTATACATCAAGCAAAACTCTTGAATGGTGTTTGTTGTGGCAGATCAAACATAGGGAATTTATTTACACTATTCACGGTAACAACATGCAAAACTCATGAAATACTAGCTTAATCAATCGCCGCATGGTCCTTTTCTTCTTGACGACAATGTAAGACTTTCCTCTCATTAAATATAATCATTTTAATGAATATAATTGGTTGAATTTTAAATGGTGTTTGTTGCGACAAATCAAGCATGACACTTTATTATTTCTATACTTCACACCGTCATGCAAATATTATACATTTTCATAACCATATTTTTGGGATAATAAAACATGTAAATAGTTGAATTAATGCTAGCAAGCTCTAATGTGCAAATCATGTTCACATAATTAGAAGAGATGAGTTTGATTTCAACTAATTTAGGAGTTTAATGGGCCGAGTTTGATGGACCCATCAACTAATATATATATATATATATATATATATATATATATATATATATATATATATATATATATATATATATATATATATATGAGTGCTTCTGCCATGAAACTCAATTACATTATATATATGAGTTTGATGGGCCAAGCTCAGCAAGCCCGTCTAATTTAGAAAAGATGAGAGATACATTGTTTGAGTCCATCCACCTAATTTCGACTAAGGAGTCGCATTTTTACACTTCAATTCCACCCTTACACATTGATGGTCTCGTTTTTTTTTAGTTCAACGAGAGTCGAACCTACGATCTCTTCAAACATTTTAGTGAGTGATCAATGCTTCGTCCATTGCACTAGAGTTACTTTCCAAATTTTTTTTTCTTTACTTTTCTATAAATATTATGGTGTTTATAGAAATACCTTTGACTAGCCTACATCCCATATATAAGAGGCTTTTTTGCATATCTATACTTTGGTGGCAAGAAATCTACACTTTTTTTTGAGTAATTGCGGATATCCAGACACTTTGTCTGACTAATCCCACGGGTCATAAGATTGTGAAAAGAGACCACCAGTGGCAAAAAATCTACACATTTGACATCAATCGCAAAAGATTTGTAATTATAACCCTTTTGATTAGTCAATATCAGGTGAATGAATTGAAGGTCCATTTTTAAAACATGATGTAATTGCTTAGAGGCAAAACGCTCCTTCTGAAACAGTCAAAGGGACTAGTCAACATCAAGTGGATGATTTAAAGTTACAAGTTATAACCCCTTGGCAGTTATTATGCTTGTCATGATTTGCTTACATAGCCAAAAAATGTTAGGACTCGTTTGGTTCGTTTTTGCTAACTTACAATGTTATATCTCATTAGAGTTAACTCCTTAAAGTTAGTATTTTCATGTTTGGTTCAACTTTAAACTTGCAGGGAAGTTTTAAATTGTTAAACAATGAAAAATATGAATTGACATAAATAGCCTTCAAACAAGAGAGAGATGGGTAATAAATGAGTCATTAATGAGGGATAATTGTGCCCACAATTCCCGAGAGATAACTCCCAAGAGGGGTGGTGGGGAGACATCTCACGCTTTAGGGTGTAAGTTGAGAGAAAACTTAGGTGTAAGTTAGACAACCAAATAAAATTAATCGACCAGTTAAAGGAAAAATTTACCAAAGTACACATGTTTTTAGTTTTAATGAGGAAAATAGGGGTGAACTTTTTTTTTTTCGAGAAATAGCCAATAACGCCTAATGGGAAGGCGTCATCTACGTGGCATAAATTTTTTTCTGATGTGGACACATGGATAGCGCCTTTTCAAAAGGCGCTATCCATGTGTCCGGACAACGTGGCATGGAGGACACTGATAGCGCCTTTGCAGAAGGCGCTATCTATGTACATGTCCACGTCGACATGTCCACGTGGACCGACGTTCCACGTGGGAAAAATAGGGTTTTCCCGGTCCACGTGGATCCACGTGGACCTGGAAAACCCGTGACATACCGATAGCGCCTTCTGCGAAGGCGCTATCTCGTGTCCACGTGGAGAAAATAGGGGTTTTCCCGGTCCACGTGGATCCACGTGGACCGGGAAAACCCGTGACATACTGATAGCGCCTTCTGCGAAGGCGCTATCAGTCGCCACGTGGAAAAAAAAGGGTTTTCCCGGTCCACGTGGATCCACGTGGATCGGGAAAACCCGTGACTTAGGGGCGCAGATAGCGCCTTTTCAAAAGGCGCTATCTGCACCCCACGGTCATCTTCCCGAAATCGACGCAAAGAATATATTCTCTGCGTCGGTTTCGGCTTTACAGTGGTAGGTTAGGGGTAGGGGGTGTAGTAGGTCACGGGTACACTGTGGAGAGTGGGGTGGGTCGGGTACTTAAGGAGGGGAGGGGGGAGCGAACCAGAGAGCCGAGACAGAGGAGGGAGGAAGAAGGAGGGGCGGCCAGAGACGCACGGGAGAGAGTGGGCGAGTGTGGCGCGCGGCGGAGACTTTTGTAGAGCTTGGCGGGGGCACCGGAGCAAGGAGCGGCGTCTCTCAGCAGCAGCAGCGGCAGTGGTACGTGGTGGCTTGTGGCGGTCCAGTGGTGAGGCAGAATCACAGCGGTGACGGCCAGTGGAGGAGGGATCTCCGGCATGAGGAGAGAGAAGGAAGGAGCTGAGCGACGGTGCATGGCTCCAGATCAAAGCAGAGTAATGGCAATGAGTGGAAGTAGGAGAAGGAGGAGGTATGTGTAGTTGAGTTAGTTTAGTTAGTTAAATAAGTTTGATTAAGTTAGTTTGATTAAGTTAGTTTTAGTTTGTTTAAGTGAGTTTAGTTAATTAAGTATGTTTACGTTAGTTTAGTTTGTTTAATAAGTTTGTTTAAGTTAGTTTGATTAAGTTAGTTTTAGTTTGTTTAAGTGAGTTTAGTTAATTAAGTATGTTTACGTTAGTTTAGTTTGTATAATAAGTTTAGTTAGTTAGGTGACGTTTGTTAGTTAATTAAGTTTGATTAAGTTAGTTTGATTAAGTTAGTCTAAGTTTGTTCAAGTTAGTTTAGTTAATTAAGTTTGTTTAATTTAGTTTAAGTTTGTTTAAGTAAGTTTAGTTAGTTTGTTTTAGTTTAGTTACTTAATTAAGTTTGTTTAAGTTAGTTTGTTTAAGTAAGGTTTAAGTTTGTTTAAGTGAGTTTAGGTAATTAAGTTTTACGTAAGTTAGTTTAAGTTTGTTTAAGTTAATTACGTATGTTTAAGTTAGGTTAGTCGTTAATTAAGTTTGTTTAAGTTAGTTTAGTTTAGTTTAGTGAGTTTGTTTAAATTAGTTTAGGTAATTATGTTTGTTTAAGTTAGTTTAGTTATTTAAGTTTAGTTAAGTTGGTTTAGTTAATTACGTTTAGTTAATTAAGTTTAGTGAATTAAGTTTAGTTAATTAAGTTTGTTTGAGGTATTTTAGTTAATTTACGAAGGAGGAGGTATGTTTAGTTAATTACGTTTGTTTAAGTTAGTTTAGTTAGTTTATGTTAGATGTTTAGTTTAGGTATTGGTGGTTAGTTTAGTTAGTTTAGGTTAGATGTTTAGTTTAGGTATTGGTGGTTAGTTTAGTTAGTTAAGTATTTTTAGTTAGTTAAGTTTGTTTACTTTAGTTTAGTTTAGTATAAGTATTTATGTTTGTTAAGGTTAGTTAGTTTAGTTTGGTTAGTTTAGTTTAGTTAGTTTGTTTAGTTAGGTTAGTCAATTAAGTTACGTTATTTTTGGTCTTTAGGTTAGTTAGTTTACTTAAGGTAGTTTGTTTAGGTAATTACGTTCGTTTAAGTTAGTTTATTTAGTTTGTTTAAGTTAGTTTAAGTTTATGTATTAGTTTGGTTAGTGTTTAGGTAGTTGAGGTATTTATGTTAGTTTACGTAAGTTAGTTTAGTTAATGTAGTTTGTTTAGTTATCACAATGTTGCTAGATTTGTTTGCCAAAGTTGTTTAGGTAATTACGTTTGTTTAAGTTAGTTTATTTAGTTTGTTTAAGTTAGTTTAAGTTTATGTATTAGTTTGGTTAGTGTTTAGGTAGTTGAGGTATTTAGGTTAGTTTACGTAAGTTAGTTTAGTTAATGTAGTTTGTTTAGTTATCACAATGTTGCTAGATTTGTTTGCCAATTTTGTTTAGGTTAGCGTAGTTTATGTTGTTTAGGTTAGTGTAGTTTAGTTATCACATAGGTGTTGTTAATTCGCACATCCATATTGAATCGCAATTACACCTACTCGCATGCGTGCTAAAAAGAAGCGTAATTACTATATGATCTCGATTCAACGCATGATTCCCCCCAGATGCACCTACCTCCAATACACAAAACCGCACAAACATATATGTTCTATTTCATGTTAAGGAAAGCCCCAAAATTTAAGAAACCATATATATAGTACACCAAGCTCATTTAGACTTTGAATTCGTTGCGATCCACTTAAAAACACTTGAACAGATCTACATTTTTTGGTTTTTTACTTTGGATATGTTTACGTTTTATTAGGTACTTTTAGGTTACGTTTGGTTCACATAGTTTGGTTAATTTATTTAGATTAGTTTACGTTAGTTAATTTACTTACTTGAGGTTAGTTTTCATTTATTATTTGGGTACATGTTTGCTACGGTTAACTTGGGTTACGTAATCGTGATTAGTGTTCTAAACTAACGAAATTACAATGTTATTGCGCAGAATATTACGTTGAAGAGAAAAAGCGGAGGAAACAAGTAAGTTCATTAATTTAGTATTTTCATAATAATTTATTTAGGTTAGGTTATGGTTTGCATGATATATAGGGACATAGGTATTTTGTTTATGGAGAACGGTTGATATGTTTATTTATTGAACGTTATTACACGAGAAAATGTAAGTGCGAAAGAATGAGTATGCTCGTAGTTGCGCTATTATTGCGATCTTCTACATCAGAAAGTTCGATTGCGCTTTATCACCACATGATTGTCAACTAATTCCCTTAACAAATTTGTGCATTTGTCTGTAACATCTTTACATCCAAGTTCGCAAACTTATGTAGGTCATGTCACAAAGAAACATCCCTTTTCTATTCTATGCGTACGACTCCATTGTTAATGGGGTCAATGGCATCGCAGATGACTCACCCCCATCGTAGTGTTGTGGGTTAAGTTTGAGTCGAGTGGCCGTGAAATGATTGATGACGTTTGTAACGCGTTCCCTATCTCATCAACGGATACTATAGTTCATATGACTTATCGCCACATGATGGCGATCACCGGAGGCTCACATTATTACGTTCCTGTCTTGTTGAATGATGCGACACACTTCGACTTGATGTCGGACACGGTGGATAAATTACCAAAGACCGCAACGGTTGATATATATTTAACATTTTAGTCAGTCGACTCAATTCAAAATCGTACGATTCATTCGCAAGTTCTTGACGAACGTAGCGGTGACGCGTGACGCAGCGCCTTAATGATGGAAAGACCGCATATGCAATCCCCACCGGATGAGGTCGTGCAAGAGGGGTTCGTTGCTCCATTACATAAAGATAATACTGCCTATAACGACGATGACGATAACGACGACGAAAATAACGAAACTGATGAGGAAACGCATCACAACGAAGAAGTTCCATCAGTTTCCGTTTGGGATGACGTTAACGTTTGCACAGATGATCCAAGATATGATCCTCCGGGTGAGGAGAATGTCGAAGATGATGAACAATTTGCTATCGATGAAGAGATTATGTTGGAGGAAGCTAGTGACGATGAAATTCACCAACCAATACCGGGATATAACGAAATCGATTGGGAGGTGGCTAATTCAACGGCGACCCAACATTCCCATAAACAAACTTGGGGGGACATCCCTAACTTCGATTTGGAGATAGGGATGTGTTTTGACAATAAAAACGACTTACAACATGCCGTTAAAGTGTGGCATGTTAATAGACATTGTCAATACCATGTGATGGAATCGACTACAACTTCGTGGGCGATTAAGTGCAGATTTCCACAACACGGGTGTATGTGGCGTCTTCGCGCATGTTTCCGAAAGAAAACACTATTATGGGAGATAACACAGTTAGACGTACCGCACACGTGTATTAATCCCAACGTACAACGCGGTCATATCCAACTTGACGCCAACATGATGGCGCGAGAGATCCAAAGCGTCGTCAAGACCGATCAAGGTGTCACGATCAAAACATTAATAGAAATAATTAAGAAAAATACGGACAAGAAGTCACTACAAGCGAATGTGGGATGCCAAGAGGAAAGCAATTGCATGGGCTTTTGGAGATTGGGATGAGTCGTACGCTCAATTACCAAGATGGTTAGCGGCTGTGAGAAGTAAGAGTCTGGGGACAAGAATCGAGTGGTCACATAGACAATGGCATGATGATGAAATAAGTGCGCGCCTCCACAATTTCGTCGTGTGTTTTTTGCATTTGAAGCTTCAATACATGCTTTCAAGTTTTGCGGTGCCTCTCGCTTCGATTGACGCGACATTCCTATATGGCGAATACTGATGGGAAGCTCATGATTGCGTTATCCGTTGATGGAAATGGACACATATTACCGATTGCATTTCGTTCATGCGTAAACCGAATCAAGCGATTCGTGGAGGTGGTTTTTGCGGATGTTGCGCAAACACGTGACAGATAGAGAAGGGATATGCGTTATTTTCGATCGTCACCACGACATTTTGGAGGCGGTCAACACCCCAATCAACGACTTTTGTCCCCCTAAAGGGTACCACCGTTATTGCTTGCGACACTTGCTTAGTAATTTTAAGCACACACTTCAAAAATGACCCCCCCGAAAGTACTCCTTGGTCGAGCAGTTGTTCAACATCAAGAACGAAAATTTATTGCGTGCATGGAGCGTTTCACATACTTATCTTCACGAACGCCACAATGCCTGCAATATGTCAATGTCATCCCCAAAGAACTTTGGACCCAATCGCACGACGGAGGCATGCGGTACGGATATATGAATTCTAATGGTGTTGGTAAGTACGAAATACAATTTATTCTTTGCACTCTAATACAATAAATATTTGACGAACCAATATTACTTACTAGAGTTTCATCGGCAATTGCGAGTGTTTTAACGGGGTCTTGAAGGGTGCTCGATTCTTGCCAATTACGGCGTTGACTCAGATGATATACTACAGATTGGTGACGTACCACGATCAACGCAACCAGGAAATCAATTAGGCAATCTCAAACGGACAAGCGTACACGGAATATGTCATGAAGAAACTCACGAAATATGAGAAATCCGCAAGGAGGCATCACGTCACGTTGATCAATCGAGACATTGGTGAGTTCCAAGTGCAGACTGGAAGACATGGAGATCGCATGCATAAAGGCAACAACACACAAGTCGTCATCTTAAAGGACCGGGTGTGCAGTTGTAATAAATGGCAGTCGTTTGGTTTCCCCTGCTCACACGTGTTAGCCGCATGTGCGTTGATTCGAGTGAGCTACGCGCAGTTCATCGAGCCATACTATAGGTTAGATGTGTACGCACAGTGCTACTCCTACAAATTCAAGGTCATCCCAAATGAGAAGTATTGGCCGACTTTTGGGACGAAAATCATACCCGACCCCAGGCGCAGACGTGGCCGAGGGAGACCTAAGGGATCGCGAAGACATACCGAGATGGATCTTCCTAATGTCCAAAGACCTTTGCGATGTGGGATTTGTCATCAAGAAGGACATAGAATAACGACATGTCCAAATAAAGATCGTGAACGAGTCCCAACTAGGAAGAACCGGTGTGGTATATGTCGTTTAGAGGGACATAACAAAAAAAATTGTCCAAGGAGACCTCAACCATCCAATGACAACCTATAGTCGATTTTATATATTGTGTTTTTGTGTGAACATTTATTAAATACTTATCGTTTGATTTCGTACAACACTCATTTTATTTTTCTAACATTCTTTGTAGTTGTACTGCAATGGATCCAGGACCTTCGGATCCATCACTATTGCAACTCCAATCTACACACAGATCAACGCGAACATGGAGGGGTGAGGTAACCTGTTTTACATCAATACGTCAAATTTACATCAATAATGTATCAAAAACATACGTTAATACACTATCAATTACAAGGTGTACGAAACAATGCGCGTACGTCGAAGACGTGGGGTCGTTGATCGAACGATGCAGTATCATTCTAGGATGATCCCATATCTTCGTTCCAGTGGGTTCTATGGGATATCTCGGGTAACATTTTTCAGCCTTGATTGGGCTTTGATTACTGCGTTTGTAGAGATATGGCGCCCTGAGACGCATACATTTCACATGCATTGTGGGGAGTGCACAATTACACTTCAAGACGTGCAGGTACAACTTGGATTACCTATCGAAGGTATGCCTGTGACGGGAACGACGAACGCAAACTATGCTGATGTCTGTGAGAGGCTACTTGGACGAACTCCTGGTGGAGATGACGTCGTTGGATGTAAACTTAGGGTCGATTGGCTTGAGCGTAACGTACCAGCAATAGATGATGATAGCGATGAGGAGTCGGTCCAACGTTACGTTCGATCGTACATACTACAACTCATCGGTGGTTGTCTTTTCGCCGACAAGTCTAATCGATTCGTACATTTGATGTTCCTACCATTGCTAGAGGATTTCCAAGTAGCTGGACAATATAGTTGGGGGAGTGCATATTTGGCTTATTTCTACAGGGAGTTATGTCGCAGATCTCGCGCAGGGGCACATGAGGTTGCTGGCGCATCAATTCTTGTACAACTGTGGGCATGTGACAGATTTCAATTCATAGCACCGCGACGCCTGCGTGTTTCTAGAGCTCAACCGCGAACGGTGGATGACCAAAATATGCTTGTGGACGTTCCACTGGGACACAGGTATTAAAGTTGATTTGACATTAATTTGATAAAAAATTCTTGTCCAATTTCATTTATCTTAACTTATTGTTTTCTACGTAGATGGCTCGATGCATTTTCGGTTTCACAAAGTGCGACGCACGTCGTATCGGCTTACCGTAATACACTCGACTCGCAAATGCATGAGGATGATGTGGTATGGCAACCATATACTGAACTCATGGGATCTCTTCCCGATTTCTGTACAAATGGTCACGGGAGTTGGCTATCGACGTGTCCCCTTATTTGTTTCCACATTGTGGAGTGGCATCGACCAGAAAGGGTTATGAGACAATTCGACATGGTACAAGTGGTGCCACCTAATTGTGCTTACGACGCCCAACTGCACCGCCTCGAATCGCGTGGACATCATCATGAAAATTGGGTGACTTTTCACGCAAGCTACATACACATGTGGGAGAATCGTGGGGACACCATTGCCACAAATGCAAGACTTAATGAAGGCCACGATCATGAATAATATGTGACGTGGTATCGCTTTCGGTCACTAGGAGATTCATTGGACACGACGGGCGTTACGTGACTACTCGGTAATCTCCTAACTATTTATTTTCCTCGAACATCCAATATCTTATATTGCGTGCTTTGACATCTTATATTTTGTATATCAGCGTAACTTGGTGCATCGACTGAGGCGAGTGTTTATCGAGGATGGGTATGAGCAAGGTCTTGCAGTGCTTGATGAAGGGATTAAAATTTTAGACGAAGATGAAAGGCAACGGTCTAATCTTTCGCATGACGGAAATGACGTCGAACAATGCATAAATGAGGATATTGAACAGGAAGATGAAGAAGACGATCAGGGCGAACCAAACATAGAGGTGGGAAGAAGACGAACACGACCAGAGACTGTGCGGGAACGCACCAGACGTCCTCGTCCACCACGTCCATCTAACAAGACTGAGATTGCTGCAGAGAGTAGCAGACGTTCTCCTCCAAACACGTACATCACGTTCGAGAGTGAGTAGAAGCAGATCGTTGGCGAGAGTAGCCAACGATCATCCCCACCAACTCATTCTTCTCATGGGTACATTCTGCATCGTCCACACCCTGAGTAACCTCAAATGTTTGTACCAGGTGCCGCCGAGCGTGAATCTTCCTCCTTACCGTTTGATCCTTACGCACCCGGCCGTCGTCTTCATATGTGGTCCATGGAATGCCTCATCATCAAATGTATCCGTCACGCCTCAATACATGCCTAGTCCATATACTCCTACTCCTTATAATTACAATATGCCATATAGTGGAGATCCCTCATTAATGAACTTGTTGACCATGCGCATGACCTCATGTTCCTTTCCCCAACCCCATACGGGAAGCCAATATTTTGGGATGGTTCCACCTCCTATTTTTGGGAGCATCGATAAGAGAGGTGATTCGAGTGAAGCACCAAAGGAAACGCATCAATCTACTCGACGTAATTCAATGCAAGACCACCACCTCAACAACCTCAACCGGATGTACAAACACAACGTCCAACTAGACAAAGAGTACGTCGGTTTGCATCACCGAGCAACAACGTCAACGTAACCGCGAATAGACTGCATGATGAGTTTCTTGATGTCATGGTGATTTGTATATAACTTATATATTGGGTTCACTGAGTACGTGTATACAACCTTCTCATTGAAAAACGTATTTCTCATGTTTTCCATATTATTATAATGTCGTATCTGTGATTACTCTTCAATAGTTAGTTTAGTTTGTTAAGTTAGTTTAGATTATATGTTTAATTTAACATAAGTGGTTAGCTTAGTTAGTTAGGTGTAGGTGGTTAGGTTATATTAGTTTAGTTTGGTTATGTTAATTAGCTTAGTTAGTTAAGTTAGTTTAATTTAGGTGTTGAGGTTAATTTAGTTTAGTGTAGTTGAGTTAGGGTATGTTCCTTAGTGTAGTTTAGTTAATTTAGTTTACATAGTTAGGTTAGGTTAGGTTAGGTTAGTCGAGTTTAGTTCACATAGTTACGTTAGGTTAGGTTGTTAACAAGTAACTCTCGAGCTACTTGGTTGTTTGTTTAGTTTCGTTTGGTAGTTTAGTTAATCGTTTCTTGGTTGTTTGTTTAGCTAGTTAAGTTAGTTATTTTAGTTAACTTAGTTTGTATTGTTTAGGTGGTTAGGTTAGTTAAGGTTAGTTAGGTTAGTTAAGGTTAGTTAGTTTACTTTGGTTAGTTCCATTTAGTTAGTATGTTTAGTTTTCAATTAAGTTAGTTTATTTTTTGTTGTTTGTGTGAGAATCGTCACGGTCTTCATTGAACTTCAACACAAAACACACCACAATGTCATGCACAAAGTTAGGTATGCATCACACGTGCTACTTTTGATTAGTTTACTTGATTTGTTGTTGGGCAATTTTAGGTTAGTATAGTTAGTTAGGTTACGTTTGTTAGTTGACTTAGGTTATGTCGAGGTTATGACTCATTATTTGGGTAATGATTTACTTTTTTTGGTTTTTTGTTTAGTTAGTTAAGTTAGTCATTTTACTTTACTTAGTTTGTATTGTTTAGGTGGTTAGGTTAGTTAAGGTTAGTTAGTTTATTTTGTTAGTTAGTTTAGTTTGGTTATGTTAGTTAGTTAGTTAGTTTAGTTAAGGTTAGTTAGTTACTTAGTTTAGTTTGGTTGGTTAGGTTAGTTTGTTAGTTAGTTTAGTTTAGTTAAGGTTAGTTAGTTAGTTAGTTTAGTTTGGTTTGGTTAGGTTAGTTAAGGTTAGTTAGTTTAGTTTAGTTTAGTTAGTTAGTTAGTTAGTTTGTTAGTTAGTTAGTTAGTTTAGTTTGGTTAGGTTAGTTAAGGTTAGTTAGTTTAGTTTAGTTTGTTTAGTTAAGGTTAGTTAAGGTTAGTTATTTTAGTTTACTTTGGTTAGTTAGTTAGTTAGTTAGTTAAGTTAAGTTAGTTAGGAAGTTAGTTTAGTTTAGTTAAGGTTATTAAGTTGGTTAGTTTAGTTTGGTTAGGTTAGTTAGTTAAGGTTAGTTAGTTTAGTTTAGTTTAGTTACTTAGTTAGTTAGTTAGTTAGTTTAGTTTGGTTAGGTTAGTTAGTTAAGGTTAGTTAGTTTAGTTTAGTTTGGTTAGTTAAGGTTAGTTAAGGTTAGTTAGTTAAGGTTAGTTAATTTAGTTTGTTAGTTAGTTTAGTTTGGTTATGTTAGTTAAGGTTAGTTAGTTTAGTTTACTTTGGTTAGTTTGTTAGTTAGTTTGTTAGTTAGTTTAGTTTGGTTATGTTAGTTAGTTAGTTATTTAGTTTAGTTAAGGTTAGTTAGTTATTTAGTTTAGTTTGGTTTGGTTAGGTTAGTTAAGGTTACTTAGTTTAGTTTAGTTAGTTAGTTAGTTAGTTAGTTTAGTTTGGTTATGTTAGTTAATGTTAGTTAGTTTAGAAAAGAGAGTTGAAGGTTGGAACCAATGTATATATATATATATATATATATATTCAAAATTAGTTTATTTTTTATAACCAATGTATATATATTCAAAAAAAAAAAATTTTAAAGTCGAGATCGCTCAACTACGACGACGACGACGCTAGCAACTGCCAGCGAGGACTGAGCGGCGAGACGACGCAACGCTTGTCCAAGAACGTTCCATATGCTATGACGGCCAAGCAGACGGCGCCGCAAGAAAGAACGCCCGCAGGAGGTCGCGGACCAATGGCAACGCGTTGGCGGACATATCGGCGAAGCCCGGTTAGTGACGTGGCGGTGACGTGGAGGTGAAGTGGCGCGGGATTGTACAGATATCTCCTTTTCAAAAGGCGCTATCTCGTACATTTGGCCGCCACATCACCGCCACCTCACCGCCACGTCATCGCTAACAAACTTAACCAATATCGCCTTTTCAAAAGGCGTTATTGGATGGCGGTGAGGTGGCGGTGATGTGGCGGCAAATGTACGAGATAGCGCCTTTTGAAAAGGCGCTATCTCGTACAAATCGCCGCGTCACGTCACCGCCACCGAACCAACATCACACAATAACGCCTTTTGAGAAAGGCGTTATTGCCTACTTTGGTTATTTCAAAGTACACCACCCTATTTTGTAAAAAAAATTGTAAACCACCCCTAGTTTTGAAAAAACACCAAACCTTTTAAAGTGGGGTGAAAAACCCGTATGATGTGCCTAGATCGATGTTGTGTAGTACCTAGCTAGGTTGTGTGCTTCCAAATGTAGAGGACAAAAATAATTTTGATTTTAGTGCAAATATGTATTGTGTGTGTGTGCGCTAGCTGACAAAAATGAAAAGACCCATAATGTGGACCATGTTGTAAATTTTCTATATGGGCTACCTCATAGAAAATGACATATCACCGAAAGCATTTTCACTTGATTGCATGTATGAATAAAATCAAAAGGAGAAGATAATTAGCTGTCACACACTCCTCTCCCTCTCTATTAATTAGCTTCTCTCCCCCCTCTCTCTCTCTCTCTCTCTCTCTCTCTCTCTCGCGCACACACAACCAAGCTCTTTCTCTTTCGGCCAAGATCAAGGTAAGGCTTATGTTTTCTTGGAATTAATGGTTGTGGGTAGTTGAGGTTAGAGGTTGGGGATGTACTAACTAGCTAGTTTCATGCATCTTGTTGATTTAATGTCAGATTAGCAAGTAAACATGATGAATGTCTTTGTGAAAAGAATGATTTGGGAGCCAGGTGAGATCAAATGGTTGTTTAAGTTTAAGTACCCTGTTTTTACTACAAATCTGTGTGCTTGGTGCTTTTAAAATGTTACATTTGGTTGGAGTTATCAGATATCTGAAAAAATAGTATATCTTCCATCACTAATTTGGAAACGGGTTAGATAAGCATTGTTTCCGGTTTTCTCCGGTCCGCCACATGACATCATGGCATCATATCATGGGGCCGCACTTGTGAAATGCAACTTTATTCCCGTTTTGTCTCCTTTTGATTAACAGGTGGCAAAATGATATGATGTCATGCGGCGGACTTAAGAAAATTGAAAACAGCACTACTGTACCTAAGCCGTTCTCAAATCAAGATTATCTTTGATGCATGCAGTTCCTATCAACTTCAACATGCTTAGTTTAAATTGGATTATTAGCAACTAAATAGCTGCTATATATATATATTGTCACAAATTAATAACATAGGAGCTTTTGGACCTAACCCTATCTCCTTCAAGAGAATTTTATTTGAGATGCCTTTTCTTGAACCGCACAATATTAAATTCAAAGTCATATTCACCCTTTGTAGTTGGTATTGATTTGAGAAGCACATAAACGCCCTCGGTAGTTGGTATTGATTTGAGAATTTTATTTGAGATATTTTTTGCATTTTTTTGCAATTTAGGTTCAATTCAAAGTAGAGACAATGACATCCACTTTCAAATTTTTGGCTTGTGAGGCATTGGAAAAATTTGTAAGTCTTTACTATTTAAGTTCGAATTTATAAGTGAGTTTCATGATTATTAAGTAGGTGTTTTTTGGGTTATTCAATATGTTTTTTTAGGAGGGTAGTTGAATATGTGATTAATTTGGCTGATTGATTTCCTCTAAAGAATGGTGCAGATTGATAGTTATAAAATTGTCTAATATTTATAGCAACGTAGACTTAGTCTCAAGTTAATTAGGGCGATTGCTAACAGCAACCGCAAGTGTACGACAAACGTCAAAGTAATAGTGGCACCAACTCGTGTTGGTGTCGAGAATATCGTATCCATAAGGACGATTATGTGTTAATATTTAGTCTAATTAAGAAATAGAGTTAGGCACTTAAATGTTTGGGTTTTGTAAAAATAAATTATTAATTAATTTAAACTAACTAATTTTAAGTAATTAAAATAGGTCTTAAGCTATGAAGAGTATATCCTAGGATATCTAATTCATCCAATATTGTATCATTCGAATCCAATTTAATTATAAAGTCTTCCAATTCATGCAATGATAGACGAATTTCCTACAATTCACTCCATCCTGAGGTCTCGATGACGGAGATTTTAACATCCTACTCGGACTTTGCCGGTCGGCGTGAATAGCGTAAGTGAGATACTGTATTAAAAATCAAATTCAATTGCCTCCCTAGTCAATGACCATCTGTCAATGCGTCATATGGTCTAAGGTTGTGTTTCGGTGTTTTTTCAAAAGTAAGGCACATTTACAATTTATTTCACAAAATAGGGTGGTGTACTTTGAATTCACGAATATAGCCAATAACGCCTTTTGAAATGGCGTTATTGCTATTGAAGTGTGTGACGTGGCGGTGAGGTGGCGGGACAATTGTATGGATAGCACCTTTTCAAAATGCGCTATCTATACAATTGCCCCGCCACCTCACCGCCACGTCACACACTTCCAATAACGCCTTTTCAAAAGGCGTTATTAGATATTTTGAGGTGGCGGTTTTGTGATGAGAGGCTATTTTTTGTGGAAGCCAGTACCACATGTTGACATGTGGCTTTTTCTTTGATGTTTTTTTTTTCATTGGGTGGCTTTTTTCTTTGATATTTATTTTTTGGGAGGATTTTTTTTAGCGAATATAATATCTTAAGTAATATTTTTATTTTCGATTTTTTAACTTGTGCGAATTGATGAGAAAACCTCAAAAGACAATTTGGGGGAAGTGATCAACAGTAAAATTTTATGTTCTTGTACTATAAATAGTATTAAAGGGTTCAATGCAAATGATAGAGTTGAGGTATCTTGCAACAGATATTACATAATACATTGATGACGTTTTTGGTCTTAACTCCATTATAGATTATATAGTTAATAAATTTTATTGTATTGTCATTTTTAGATATTTCTATTTTAGTTTTCATTTTTTAGTTTTTCACACGTATTTTTCTTTACATGTTTTTCTATTTGCGATTTTCACATAGTCGTATATTCTAATTACTTAATTTGATGCAAACGCTCAAGACTTACTATGTATGTGATCTTTCTAAAAAAAGTTGAGAAATTCACATGTATTTTTTTTTCAAGATTCTTATATGGTAAGCCTATAATTATGGACTATTATCTTTGTTTTCGATCAATTCACTATAAAAAATAGATGCCAATAGCACGCATGCAGTTAGGTCTAATTGCGTGGGATTCAATATTGATTTGCGAATTGCTATCTACTATCATTTTTTTTCCGCATAACCGATAGGTCTAAATTCGCACTCTAGCCTATAAATCATTTTTATAAACCTCCTTATTATAAACATCCTCCTCGTTTTCCTTCCCGTCGTCGTTCTTCCTCTTATGCCTTTAAACCATCATCAAAAGATCCTCACACTGCTTCAAATGTTTGCTATAAATGTGGCAAGCCTGGGCATTATGCAAATAAATGCCGAACTATTCCTACAACAAAGAAAGTCCATCATGTTGCCTTTTCTTCTTCTTCCACTTCTGATAATGAATGTCACTGTGTGTCTAATCTTCCACACACTTCTTCTTCTTCGACAGAAGTTGAAATCAATGTTTTAACTGCTCATGAAGAACTTCTTCTCTCTATCGGAGAACAAATTTCGATCATTCTTTAAAACTTAAATATTTTCTTGAAGTAATTACCAATGCTAATCCTCCTACTCTTGAGGAATTCCTTCCACCTTCTCTCGGTAAAAGACAAAAACAATTTAAAGACCATATCACTAATGATAACTCTCATCTTAATTTTGCAAGTCTCATGGAATTGTCAACAAAAAACCTAAACATGTTACTATTCAATCTCTCCAAGTCGAGGTAAATCAATTAAAACATGAAATTAAGCAACTTACCTCTCGTATTACCATCTTGAACAAATTTTGAAATTGAAGCTCATTATAGCTTTGATTCTAACAATATTTTTGTGGAAAGCATTTCTAAATCTTCCAGTTTTCAAAGATGGCATACGCCAATTACTTTTACAGTCAAGGGATTTTCTGTAAAATGTAATGCATTAATTGATTCTGGTGCTGATTTAAATTGCTTACGTGAAGGTTTTATCCCCATCCATTACCGTAATATTAGCAAAGATCTTCATAGCATATCTGTGGCTAATGGCCAAAGTACACGAATAAAGTATGAAGTTTCTCTTGCTCATATTTGTCATCAAGGGATCTGTATCCCCTTAACCTTTATTATTATTCCAGGACTAAAACAAGATATGTTATTAGGAACACCATTTCTAAGGAAAATACAACCATTTTCCGTTTATGAAACTGGTATTTCTACTACTCTTGAAGGCAAATCTCTTCATTTTGCCTTTATTCAACCTCCACAAGACTCTTTTGTTAATCTTGTAGTTCATCAAATTGAGTATAAAAATACTCACATCCAATTTCTCAAACACGAAATACTACTCTTAAAAACTAAGCAAATCCTTCAATCGCCCATTTTTAAAAATAAGCTTGAAGCTTTCCAAACCTCTTTACAACAACAATGTTGTTCTGATATTCCCTCTGCTTTCTGGTCTAGAAAACAACACATTGTTCATCTGCCTTATATTTCTGATTTCATTGAATCAAAAATTCCTACAAAAGCAAATCCATCTCAAATGACTTCTCGTCTCAGAGAAATTTGTCAAAAAGAAATTACTGAATTACTTCATAAAAAATTAATTACTCCCTCTCAATCTCCTTGGAGTTGTTGCATTTTATGTAGAAAATGCTCCTGAACTTGAACGAGGAGTTCCTCGCCTTGTTATAAACTATAAACCTCTTAACAAAGTCTTAAAGACTATTCGCTATCCCCTGCCTAATAAATCTGATCTGTTAAAAGCTACTACGTCTGCAGTAGTTTTTTCCAAATTTGATTTAAAATGCGGATTTTGGCAAATACAGGTTCATCCTTCTGATCGCTATAAAACCGCTTTTAACACACCATTTGGCCAATACCAATGGAATGTTATGCCTTTTGGATTAAAAAATGCTCCTTCTGAATTTCAAAAAATTATGAATGACATTTTTAATCCTTATTTCTCTTTTATTCTTGTTTATATTGATGATCTTTTAGTTTTCTCTCCATCTATTGATCAACATTGGAAACATCTTTATATATTTTCCTCCTTGATTAAAAAGAATGGTCTTGTTTTATCAAAAACCAAAATGCATCTTTTTCAAACTACGATTTACCTTCCTTGGTTTTAAAATATCCAATCAAACCCTTACTCTGTAAATAGAGTAATTGCGTTTGCCAATAAATTTCCTGATCGATTATGTGATCGTCACCAATTGCAAAGGTTTTTGGGTTGTCTTAATTATCTCTCTGATTTTTACAAAGATGTTGCAATTGATCGACAATGTCTTCAAGATTTATTATCTTCCAAAAAACCTTTTCATTGGACACTTAATCACACTAAAGCTGTTCAATTGATTAAGCAAAAGGTTCAATCCCTTCCATGCCTTCATTTGGCAATTCCACAATATTTTAAAATTGTCCAAACCGATGCTTCTGACATTGGTTATGGTGGTATTCTTTTACAACGACCACCTTCTGGAAAAGAGCAACTCGTTTGTTTTACTTCTAAAATATGGAAAGATGCTCAAATAAAATATTCTACATTCCAAAAGAAGTTCTTGCTATTGTTTTATGTGTTCAAAAATTCCAAGTCGATTTGTTAAATCAAAATTTTTGATTCGTGTTGATTGTCAATCTGCTAAATCCATCTTTTCCAAAGATGTAAAAAATTTAGCCGCTAAACAGATTTTTGCAAGATGGCAAGCTATATTAAGTATATTTGATTTTGATATTGAATATATACCAGGTAATACCAATTCACTTCCTGACTTTTTGTCTCGCGAATTTCTTACAACCCCTTCTGTGCACTTTTTACAGATTATGTCTAAGAAAGCCGCCTCTACCTCTACTGTCTCTTCCAATCGCTTTAAGCCATTAGAGACCCCAGAACCTAATTGTTCTTATCTTGCCACTAGCCAACATCTTATATGCATCCTCGAACCATCTCTTTCCACTAAACCACTAGCTACTCAAATAGCATGCACCATACCTCCAGGCCTCCATTTTATTCCAACTCGCCCTCATGCATCCATCAAGTTTTACGAAAACATTCTCATATCCACCCATTCTGTGCATTTTGACCATTTATCTAGAGAGAATTCTGTTGAAATTGACTATTCCAAATTTAAGATTCAGCGAGTCTTATCTGCTGATGAATGGTGTGAAAATTATAAATTTATAACAAAAACTCCATTTGTCTATAAAGACATTTCAATCCTCAAAGATACACCAGCCGTTGCTTTAAGCTATCAAGACTACATTGCAGCCTGGCAAAATATCTTATTTTTTAAAGATCCTGATCATCATTCCTGGTATATCTCCTTTCGAGCAAATTGCCAGACTTCTTTTCCCCAATGGTGGCTTACTAGTTGGTGGAATAAGTTTGGTCCTCATGAATTTATATTCCCTGCTCGTGTCCAAGAGCAATTCAAAAAAGATAACCTCTCCATTCTCCAATTTCTATGTAAATATACTATTCCATGGATTCTCAAATGGGATTATGGAACATCTCCTATCATCGCCTATGATTCCATGACCAACAAAACCAACCATGTTTACTTATCTCAAGATATCTCCTGCAAATGGTGGAATAAATTCAACTACAAAGCTGCCTTTGCTACAACGATATCTCCTTCTAAACCAAAAACACCCCCTAAACTGGCTACATTCCCATCCACTTCCTCATCATTTAGAGATGTTGTCTCAAAACCATCTCCTTCTTCTGACATGGCATTGATCCTTGCCAAGCTTCAACAAATGGAAGAAGATAATAAAATGTTGCGTCAACAAATTGAAACTGATAATAAACAATTACGACATGAATTTGAACAGGTGACTTCAAGGTGTTCATCTTCTCCGTCGCTCAAGTGTGCATCTTTCCGATGACGACCCCTGATGATATTCCTCTTGCACTACAACAACCTTTGGTTGAGCACTTTTTATCTCTCCTTTACTCTAATGGTGTGGATATTATCTATTCACCTATTATTGTTAAAAATTGCCATCTCTGCTTACATCGCCAACCTTATTGTTCTTTAGTTGTTCACATGGCTAATATCTTCTCTCACTTTGGTACCTCCTAAATTGTCCACATATCACCATATTCATTGACTTCCATACCATATTCCGTTTTCCTGAATACATTTTCGCTCCACTTTGGGATTTTATCCATAATTCTCCTGCTACCAATTTCTGCCATATTATTTGTTCACCGCATCGGTCTTACCAATAATCAATGTCCTGGACGTGTCCAGCCCTCTGGCCCATGCCATCCACCTGTTCAAGCACAGGCTTCCTATCCTAATTTCCACTGGTTATTAGTGATAGCCCTGGATTGTGTCCTCTTCTTTTCAAAAGGATAAGCGAATCTTAACTTTGCTTTTTCCAAAGGCCAAGTTACTGTTTACTTTACCTTTTGTATGTATTATTTGCTTTTGCTTTTGCTTTTATATGTACTATTTGCTTTTGCTTTTGCTTTGGTTAAATGTTTGTATTTACTTTTTCAAAGGGCAAATCTTGTTCATTCTTGACCCTTTTTTTTTTAAGAGTCAGTTGTAGGATTGCTTTTACACAAGCAATGCGTCTATATATAGGTTGGTGTTATGTTGTATAGGGTATCGAGTCTTAAGTTTGTTCTAGTCAATCTCTAAGAAGTCTCTCTATGTTTATGATGAAGTATTAATGAAATTTGAGTCTTTCTATTATCTAGCTAAAGTTCCCTGGTTTTATATAAGTAGTCATATTGAGTTTCCAAAAACCAAGTATCCACATCTCCACTTCACCTTACATTATGAGTAGTTGAGTTTTTATCCGTTGAGTTTAAATATATAGAAGGTCCGATACCAAATATGCAAGGTGAAGTGGAGATGTGGATATTTGGTTTTTGGAAACTCAATAGGACTACTTATATAAAACCAGGGAACTTTAGCTAGATAATAGAAAGACTCAAATTTCATTAATACTTCATCATAAACAACATAGATAGAGAGACTTCTTAGATTACTTATATAAAACCAGGGAACTTTTGAGAGACTCGAACCAAACTTAAGACTCGATGCAAACTTAAGACTCGATGATCATGAACAACATACCACAAACCTATATATAGACGCATTGCTTGTGTAAAAGCAATCCTACAACCGACTCTTCAAAAAATAAGGGTCAAGAATGAACAAGAGATTTGCCCTTGAAAAAGTAAATACAAACATTTAACCAAAGCAAAAGCAAAAGCAAATAGTACATATAAAAGCAAAAGCAAAAGCAAATAATACATACAAAAGGTAAAGTAAACAAGATAACTTGGCCTTTGGAAAAAGCAAAGTTAAGATTCGCTTATCCTTTTGAAAAGAAGAGGACACAATCCAGGGCTATCACTAATAACCAAGTGGAAATTAGGATAGGAAGCCCGTGCTTGAACAGTGGATGGCATGGGCTGAGGGTCGGACACGTCCAGACATTGATTATTGGTAAGACCGATGCGGTGAACAAATAAGATGGCGAAATTGGTAGCAGGAGAATTATGGATAAAATCCCAAAGTGGAGCGAAAATGTATTCAGAAAACGGAATATGGTATGGAAGTCAATGAATATGGTGATATGTGGACAATTTAGGAGGTACCAAAGTGAGAGAAGATAGCTTGTATCTTCAGTAGTCCAAGCGAAGCAGATATTAGCCATGTGAACAACTAAAGAACAATAAGGTTGGCGATGTAAGCAGAGATGGCAATTTTTAACAATAATAGGTGAATAGATAATATCCACACTATTAGAGTAAAGGAGAGATAAAAAGTGCTCAACCAAAGGTTGTTGTAGTGCAAGAGGAATATCATCAGGGGTCGTCATCAGAAAGATGCACACTATTGAGCGACGGAGAAGATGAACACCTTGAAGTCACCTGTTCAAATTCATGTCGTAATTGTTTATTATCGTTTCAATTTGTTGACGCAACATTTTATTATCTTCTTCCATTTGTTGAAGCTTGGCAAGGATCAATGCCATGTCGAAGAAGGAGATGGTTTTGAGACAACATCTCTAAATGATGAGGAAGTGGATGGGAATGTAGCCGCTTAGGGGTGTTTTTGGTTTAGAAGGAGATATCGTTGTAGCAAAGGCAAACTTTGTAGTTGAATTTATTCCACCATTTGCAGGAGATATCTTGAGATAAGTAAACATGGTTGGTTTTGTTGGTCATGGAATCATAGGCGATGATAGGAGATGTTCCATAATCCCATTTGAGAATCCATGGAATATTATATTTACATAGAAATTGGAGAATGGAGAGGTTATCTTTTTTGAATTGCTCTTGGACACGAGCAGGGAATATAAATTCATGAGGACCAAACTTATTCCACCAACTAGTAAGCCACCATGGGGAAAAGAAGTCCGGCAATTTGCTCGAAAGGAGATATACCAGAATGATGATCGAGATCTTTAAAAATAAGATATTTTGCCAGCCGCAATGTAGTCTTGATAGCTTAAAGCAATGGTCGGTGTATCTTTGAGGATTGAAATGTCTTTATAGACAAATGGAGTTTTTGTTATAAATTTATAATTTTCACACCATTCATCAGCAGATAAGACTCGCTGAATCTTAAATTTGGAATAGTCAATTTCAACAGAATTCTCTCTAGATAAATGGTCAAAATGCAAATAATGGGTGGATATGAGAATGTTTTCGTAAAACTTGATTGATGGATGCATGAGGGCGAGTTGGAATAAAATGGAGGCCTGGAGGTATGGTGCATGCTATTTGAGTAGCTAGTGGTTTAGTGGAAAGAGATGGTTCGAGGATGCATATAAGATGTTGGCTAGTGGCAAGATAAGAACAATTAGGTTTCGGGGTCTCTAATGGCTTAAAGCGATTGGAAGAGACAAGAGAGGTAGAGGCGGCTTTCTTAGACATAATCAGAAAAAAGTGCACGAAGGGTTGTAAGAAATTCGCGAGACAAAAAGTCGAAGTGAATTGGTATTACCTGGTATATATTCAATATCAAAATCAAATATACTTAATATAGCTTGCCATCTTGCAAAAATCTGTTTAGGCTAAATTTTTTACATCTTTGGAAAAGATGGAGATTTAGCAGATTGACAATCAACACGAATCAAAAATTTTTGATTTAACAAATCAAACTTGGAATTTTTGAACACATAAAACAATAGCAAGAACTTCTTTTTGGAATGTAGAATATTTTATTTGAGCATCTTTCCATATTTTAGAAGTAAAACAAACGAGTTGCTCTTTTCCGAAGGTGGTCGTTGTAAAAGAATACCACCATAACCAATGTCGAAGCATCGGTCGGTTTGGACAATTTTAAAATATTGTGGAATTGCCAAATGAAGGCATGGAAGAGATTGAACTTTTGCTTAATCAATTGAACAAACTTTAGTGTGATTAAGTGTCCAATGAAAAGGTTTTTTGGAAGATAATAAATCTTGAAGACATTGTCGATCAATTGCAACATCTTTGTAAAAATCGAGAGATAATTAAGACAACCCAAAAACCTTTGCAATTGGTGTGACGATCACATAATCGATCAGAAATTTATTGGCAAACGCAATTACTCTATTTACGAGAGTAAGGGTTTGATTGGATATTTTAAAACCAAGGAAAGTAATCGTAGTTTGAAAAAGATGCATTTTGGTTTTTGATAAAACAAGACCATTCTTTTTAATCAAGGAGGAAAATATATAAAGATGTTTCCAATGTTGATCAATAGATGGAGAGAAAACTAAAAGATCATCAATATAAACAAGAATAAAAGAGAAATAAGGATTAAAAATGTCATTCATAATTTTTTGAAATTCGAAGGAGCATTTTTTAATCCAAAAGGCATAACATTCCATTGGTATTGGCCAAAGTGTGTTAAAAGCGATTTTATAGCGATCGAAGGATGAACCCGTATTTGCCAAAATCCGATTTTAAATCAAATTTGGAAAAAACTACCGCAGACGTAGTAGCTTTTAGCAGATCGATTTATTAAGTGGGATAGCTAATAGTCTTTAAGACTTTGTTAAGAGGTTTATAGTTTATAACAAGGCGAGGAACTCCTCGTTCAAGTTCAGGAGCATTTTCTACATAAAATGCAAGCATAACTCCAAGGAGATTGAGAGGAGTAATTAATTTTTTATGAAGTAATTCAAGAATTTCTTTTTGACAAATTTCTCTCGGAGACGAGAAGTCATTTGAGATGGATTTGCTTTTGTAGGAATTTTTGATTGATGAAATCGAAATATAAAGCGAGATGAACAATGTGTTGTTTTCTAGACCAAAAAGTAGTAGGAATATCGAACAACATTGTTGTTGTAAAGAGGAGGTTTGGAAAGCTTCAAGCTTATTTTTAAAAATGGGCGATTGAAGGATTTGCTTAGTTTTTAAGAGTAGTATTTCGTGTTTGAGAAATTGGATGTGAGTATTTTTATACTCAATTTGATGAACTACAAGATTAACAAAAGAGTCTTGTGGAGGTTGAATAAAGGCAAAATGAAGAGATTTGCCTTCAAGAGTAGTAGAAATACAGTTTTTAAACGGAAAATGGTTGTATTTTCCTTAGAAATGGTGTTCCTAATAACATATCTTGTTTTAGTCCTGGAATAATAATAAAGGTTAAGGGGATACAGATCCCTTGATGACAAATATGAGCAAGAGAAACTTCATACTTTATTCGTGTACTTTGGCCATTAGCCACAGATATGCTATGAAGATCTTTGCTAATATTACAGTAATGGATGGGGATAAAACCTTCACGTAAGCAATTTAAATCAGCACCAGAATCAATTAATGCATTACATTTTACAGAAAATCCCTTGACTGTAAAAGTAATTGGCGTATGCCATCTTTGAAAAGCTGGAAGATTTAGAAATGCTTTCCACAAAAATATTGTTAGAATCAAAGCTATAATGAGCTTCAATTTCAGTGTTCAAGACTGTAATACGAGAGGTAAGTTGCTTAATTTCATGTTTTAATTGATTTACCTCACTTGGAGAGATTGAATAGTAACATGTTTAAGTTTTTTGTTGACAAGTTCCATGAGACTTGCAAAATTAAGATGAGAGTTATCATTAGTGATATGGTCTTTAAATTGTTTTTGTCTTTTCTTGAGAGAAGGTGGAAGGAATTCCTCATAGTAGGAGGATTAGCATTGGTAATTACTTCAAGAAAATTTCAAAGCTGATCGCTATGCGCAAACCGGCTAAAAAATATTCCATGGGTTTAGAAACACCTAGGATATCAAACAAAGCCAATGCGATCCACTGATGGCTCCATTAGATAAAAAATCCCAAATGCAGAGGCCCCATCAGATAACCACATAAAGACCATCCAGACCAAATCACACCTCTCAAATCTCTGCCGATTGACCACCATTTATCACCACCGGAGGGGCATATACATCATCCAAACCATTGCTCAAAACAACCTTTAGAGTTTTCAAGACCATCCCAGTTCACCCATCATCGCCTCCTACACCCTGCGAAATTAAGGGCATTGTAAAAAAGTGTGGGACATAAATTGTATTTGTACCTATTAAAGGAAAAAAAAAGGAAATACAGGGGGACTTCAAAAAAATAGATCCAAATTGTATTTGTATCACATTAAAGAAAAAAAACTGATTAGTGAACATATGTCATCTTCACCTAAACTCATTTGTAATTCGTTGTATTATATGCTCGATGTCCTCATTTCTTTCTTTTTTTTTTCAGAGAAAATTCGTTTAAACCATTGACGACTTAAGAGACTGCTTTCGTGACTCAAGGATTACATCCTCAATGGTTGGGTTGTTGATGATGATAAAGCAAAAGGGATGAAGCTTAAAAAAAAAAAAAAAAAACAGAGAACAAATTGATGAGTGTGAGATATATAACTCAAAAGATATGTGATTAACAAATTAATTAAATGATGTCGTGTTAGAGAAAGAGAACGCACTGATACCATTTTTGTATTCATAGCAGGTCGATGGCATGATTTAACCCCAATTAATGGCGAGAATGGAGAGAATGTTAGCAATGATATATGGATTCACATCAATAGAGGAGCACGGAGAGAATGTAGTAGGAGATGAGAGAGAGAGTACGCATGAAAGAGTAACTACTAATAGATAGGGGTAGGCTCTGTTTGGTAACACTAGCTGATAATCTAGCTGATAGCAGATAATCTAACTGAAAGCTGATAGTCTAGCTGATAGCTGAAAAGTAATAAATGAGTCATTAATGAGGGATAATTGTGCCCACAATTCCTGAGAGATAACTCCCAAGAAAAGGTGGTGGAGAGACATCTCACACCTTAGGGTGTAAGTTGAGAAAAAACTTATAGGTAAGTTAGGCACCCAAATAAAATTAATCGACTAGTTAAAGTGCAAACCTTTTAAAGTAGGGGTGAAAAACCCGTATGATGTGCCTAGATCGATGTTGTGTAGTACCTAGCTAGGTTGTGTGGTTCCAAATGTAAAGGACAAAAATAATTTTGATTTAAGTGCAAGTCTTTGGTCTTGTAAATGAAGACGAATATGTATTGTGCGCGTATTAGTGACAAAAATGAAAAGACCCTTAATGTGGACCATGTTGTAAATTTTCTATATGGGCTACCTCATAGAAAATGACATATCACCGAAAGCATTTTCACTTGATTGCATGTATGAATAAAATCAAAACGAGAAGATAATTAGTTTGTCACACACTCCTCTCCCTCTCTATTAATTAGCTTCTCTCCCCTCTCTCTCTCTCTCTCTCTCACACACACAACCAAGCTCTTTTTTTTTGGCCAAGATCAAGGTAAGGCTTATGTTTTCATGGAATTAATGGTTGTGGGTAGTTGAGGTTAGAGGTTGGGGATGTACTAACTAGCTAGTTTCATTCATCTTGTTGATTTAATGTCGATTAGCAAGTAAACATGATGAATGTCTTTGTGAAAAGAATGATTTGGGAGCCAAGTGAGATCAAATGGTTGTTTAAGTTTAAGTACCCTGTTTTTACTACAAATCTGTGTGCTTGGTGCTTTTAAAATGTTACATTTGGTTGGAGTTATCGGATATCGAAAAAATAGTATATCTTCCATCACTAATTTGGAAACGGGTTAGATAAGCATTGTTTAGGTTTTCTCCCGATCCGCCACATGACATCATGGCATCATATCATGGGGCCGCACTTGTGAAATCACTACAAAAAAATAGCAAATCAGAAACGGAATTAGAAACGGAAATAAGTTCCGTTTCTAAATCAGAAACGGAATTAGAAACGAAATAAGTTCCGTTTCTAAATTTAACAGTTAGCGACGGAATTGACACGGAAAAAATCAGAGACGGATTTGAGACGGATCAGAGACAGAATTAGAGACGGAATTAGAGACGGAATTAAATTCCGTCTCTAAAATTTGGCGCCACCATTCCCGCCAAATTCTTCATTTCTTATGACCGTTCATCATTCCTCGAGATTTGTATTTTCTTGGATCATGGCACCCTCTCCTCTTTCCCGCACCCCACACCCCCCCTCCCAACAAAAGCAGTAGAAATCCCTAAATCATTTTCACGAAAAAATTCCAAAAACCTAAATCTGTCTCTCCGTCTCGTCCAAATTCATTCGATCGTCTCGTCCCCAAACGTCCATCCCGTTCGATCGTCTCGTCTCTCCGTCTGGTCGTGCTAGCCTGGTCTCTCTCAGCTTGTCTCTCGCTCTGTCCGTCTCGTCGCGGTGGTCTCCGTTTCTCCGTCCGGTCGTGCTACCTGGTCTCTCTCTTGTCTCTCGGTCTCGCCGTCTCTCTGTTTCTCCGTCTCGTCGCGCGCGGTCTCCGTCATCGCCGATATCTCTCGCTCTCTCGGTCTCGATTCCGGTTAGCAAGGCATTTGTAGTTTTGGAGTCTTACTACATTCGATATAATCTATTTGTTTTTTATTGTTCTTTATAATGCGAGGCAACACTCATGATCAAGAGCTCTTCAAACTTTCATAGAGATCATTCACCTTGTGACGGTTTTGAGGAAATCCGAATCGCTACAATGTTTTCGCTCAACTTTTGCGTCTGTCAAAGTTGGCATTCTAGTCCCCTTGTTTATCTAATTTAAAAAATTTATGGAAAACCAAGGGTGACATGAGAATTATTTAAGTTTCCGCTATGGTTCATTTGATAGTTCGATCTTCTAGTAAAGATCGGAGTTGAAGGCAAGAAGATTTTTTATCTTGAAATATTTTCCAATTTAAATTAAGCATGCGAGACTTCATAAATTTCCATCTATCAATAAATATTCGGGGTGTCCGGTGTTCCTACGTACCTTATCTGCGGCATCCGGGAATATTAAAGTCGTAATACTTGTTAGCATTGCAAATATTATGCTCATGAATGAAATATGTTATAGATTTTCACTTGAACTGAAGCTATATCGCTAGGCAAGGCGAGTCATATATAAGCCTTGATGTTCAAACATAGGAAATGAACATAATGTGGTGACCATTGTGTATACTAGGTTTTCTTAGCGGCTCGGCTATACTAGTCTAATAAATGGATTTTAAAAAAAAATTTATTTTCTTGAAAGGTCTTAGCTATTATGGTCATGGAATCCTTTTTATTTTTGTAAATTCGTCTTGGCAATTGGCCGTGTTATAGTACTACCTTATTGTTTATGAGCTTGTGAAGGAACAAACTCTTGATCGTGTGACATATTTAAAGAGTTCGGTTCTTATAATTGTTATTACTTTATGAGGTTTTATTTTAATTGTTCTTGAGTGATTTGATTTGTTCCTTGGTTGATTGTGCGGTGAATGAGTGCACATCGTTCGATTCTTTTTGAATTTCGATCTTGAATCTCCGTGTCTTTCATTGCTCTCTCTGCTCTCTGGTCGCTTTCTGTGCTTACCGCTCCGCTCTCCGCTCGTCAAGGTAAAAAAAAAATTTTTAACACCCGAATTCTCTTCACATTGTATCTGCTCACATTTTCCCCGGATTGGCTTTCATGTGCATTAGTTGGTGTTCTTCACTTGATCTATTAAGTTAATGTTGTGTCTTTTGTTTGGTTTAGAAGTTTTTGTTCGCTCTTCTCTTACATGCATAGTTTTTGAGGTTATGCTTGTTCTATTTTTAGGTTTATTAATATGTACTATTTCATTTCAACCTTTTAATTGAGCAATTCAAGATTTATATTGATTCCGTATTTGGTTGTTATTCCATGTTTATTTTATCGGTAAAGCATGTCATCCGTATTTGGTTGTTATTCCATGTTTATTTTATCGGTAAAGCATGTCATGATCAACATTATAATACATTAGAATCATGTACTGAGGTAATTACTTTGTCGTTTGATGTTATAGTTGTTAGTAATTTCATATTCATGCACTTGCTATGGATGATTGATTAGTTAGGTGTTGTTGGTTACGATTGAATAGTACCTATAATTACTTAATTTCTACTACTAGTTAGGGTTAGAAACACTAGGATTACTCTTTTAGTGAATGTTGCTATTTCACATTACATTTCTAGAGAATGGAATAAACCTATAACCTTAAGGAGGTATGAGTGAACAAGTAGTAGACGCGTTGATACTATGTGGTATTTGTATGCCTCGATATCGATATAGGTTAGGCGCACGGCCTCAACTTCGATTCCCACACAACTAAATGTCCACTCTTGGTGGTCTCTTTTTGCAATCCTAAGGCATGTGGGACGAGTAAGACAAAGTGTTTGGATACCACTGAGATACTCAAAAATATTTTTTGAGAGAAAATGCTTAGTGTCAAATAAATGACCAAAATCATTTATGGCAAGCATAATATCATCAACATATCATATCAAAAATATGAACTTACTCCCACTAACATTAAGATATATACATTGATCAATGATGTTTTCCTTACAAACAAAACATGTTATTGTATCATTAAACTTAAGATACCACTTTGTCGAGAAGTTTGCTTAAGTCCATATATTGATTTCTTAAGTTTACATACAATATGTTCGGTACCAACAATCTTAAATTCTTCGAGAGCAAACCGATGTAAACTTCTTCATCGAAACTCTCATTTAGGAAAGTTGTCTCGTACATCAATTTGCTACAACTCTAAGTCAATATGAGCTACTAATGCCATAATTATTCGAAAAAGTATTTCTTAGAAGCTGGAGATAAAGTTTCGTATAATCAATACCATATTTATGAGTAAAATATTTGGCTATAAGTCTAGCTTTATATCTCTCAATATTACCACTAGAGTCACGTTTATTCCGCAATTCAACGAGATCCAGTAACTTCATTTTGAGCCATCGAGTTCAACCCATTTTCATAGCATCGATCCATTTGTCGAATCAACGTGATTTAGGATTTTTTAGTAAGATATTGGATCATTAGTAATTATTATATCATAATCATTTTCTTGCATATATACCTCAAAATCATTTAGAATAGCTGATTTTTTCGATCTTCCACACCTTCTTAATGCTATTTCTTTTAGTTTGCCTACAACTGTCTTATTGGTGTGAATTATATCGAGGAATTGCCATTGTTCTTATAAGTAATGGGCATAAGGATGTGATCCCTTACTTCTCAAATATTTACATTTTATGGCGTAATACTCTCATCGACTTCACCATTCTCAATAAAATCTGTATTTCTAGTTTCTACAATTTTTGTACTATGATTAGGACGATAGATTCTTGTTTTCCTTTATGGTTTGGATCATAAGAAATCCTTACTGACATCTTAGAAATATGGATAGTAGCACCCGAGTCAATCCACCAAGTGTTTAAAGAAACTTCGAGTAAGATTTAATTCGAACATACAAAAGTAGTAGGCTTATCTTTCTTTTTGAATCATGTCTTTCATTTACAACAATCCTTTTGATAATGCCCAAGCTTCTTACATAAACAACATAACTCAATCAATTCCTTCTCTTTAGATTGTGATGACTCATTAATGACTTCCTAACTTTGTCAATTTATTCTCTATTCATGAGTTTAATGTGCGAACCTCGTTCTTTCACTTAGCTATCAATTTCTTCTAGATGGTGTAGATCGCTATTCCGATTTACAATATTCTCCAATTAGTGAGATTTCTTATCATCTTAATCATTATTATTTCATTACTTGAATAGACAACCTGGCTCGACAAGTTACGTTCGACTAGGAATGTCGTCTACAAACAGAGACCTGGATGTACAACCGCTCGACAACGGTTACGTTCGAATTGAATTCGCGGCGAAGGTTAAAGAATTCATATCATTTGCAAAACAACATTGTCCTACATACCAAAGTGAAAGGAAGATTAGATGTCGTGCAATTTTAAGAAATGTCGACTTGTTCGTGCACTGACGTCGAAACGGTTGAGCACCACCTATGTAGGTATGGATTTGTCCGGGGATATCACGGTTGGTACGAACATGGTGAGAACGGAGATGAAGGGCCGCAAAATTTTCACGAAATGGATTGCCATATTGATGATGCGATGTGGGAGGATACGATCCGACACCTTACCGCGAGATGCTACACAACGTGGGTCCAAGTTTCAATTGGAATGCCGTGGAAGAATCACCAAACCCCAAGCACGCCAACTATATGACATGATTGATGCAAGTAGGGAACAATTGTGGCCTGGTTGCGAAACCATGACAACGTTGTCCGCAATGGCAAGATTACTTGCGATCAAGTCTGAACATCATATATCTGAACGAGGGTATAATGAAATCATTAAACTCATGAAGGATTGTTTGCCAAATGACAACTCAATGGTTGAGAATTTTTATGCCACTAAAAGACTAATGCGAGGTCTAGGTCTACTGTTGAGAAAATAGATTGTTGTGAGGACCAATGTATGATTTATTGGGGAGTGGACTCGAGTTGACGTCATGTAAATTTTGTGGGAAATCACGATACGTTGCACATCGACGAGGTCGTGGTCGGAACACAAAAAACCGCCCTTGCAAAAGAATGTACTACTTCCCTTTGGGCCCTCGGTTGCAACGATTGTATGCGTCTGAGTCAACCGCAAAACATATGCGATGGCATGGAGATCATTCATCGCCTGAAGATGTTATGCAACACTGTTCTGATTCGATTGCTTGGAGACATTTTAATGACGTCAATAAAGACTTTGCCGCCGAGGTTCGGAATGTTCGTTTAGGATTGTGCACTGATGGTTTTCAAGTATTTGGGATTTTCGGGAAATCGTACTCTTCGTGGCCCGTGATTTTGACTCCTTACAACCTTCCACCGTCGATGTGCATGAAATCCGAGTTTATGTTCTTAACGGTTATCGTTCTGGGACCGACCGGCCCAAAGCGAGAAAATCGACGTGTTCCTTCACCGCTTGTGAAAGAGTTGCAAGATTTATGGAACAATGGGGTGGTTACATACGACGTTTCCACCAAGACAAATTTTGTCATGCGAGTTGCCCTTTTATGGACTCGTTAGTGATTTCCCCACATATAGCATGTTGTCGGTTGGAGCACACACGGTAAGTACGCTTGTCCATATTGTATGGAGGATACAAATGCATTTCAATTGCGAAATGGTGGTAAGACATCGTGGTTTATTTGTCATCGTCGTTTCTTGGAGAAGTCATCACCATTAAGGAAAGACAAAAAATTCATTAGAGGCAAAATGGTCATAAATGATGATCCGCCCGCTTTGCCGTCTGGTGAAGAAATTTTGGCGAAATTGAATCGTTTGGCTTGATGAAGGTGACAAATCGGCTACGAATACGTGAATGGGCGGATAGCTAAGAATTCGGGATGGAGGAAGAAAAGCATATTACGGGACTTGCCGTATTGGAAGACAAACTTGATCCGCCACAACTTAGATGTCATGCACATCGAAAAAAATGTTTTTGACAACATATTCAACACTATTATGTGTGTACTTAGGGCAAGAGTAAGGACAATGCAAAATCGAGGCAAGATATTCGTGAATATTGTCACCGACCTTCTCTACACATTGATTCGGCGACAAATACTTACGTCCTTGGGTGCTATGCTCTTGATACATCAAGAAGACAAAAATTGTGCGAGTGGGTTGAAAAGTTGCGTTTTCTCGATGGTTACGCATCGAATCTTGGTCGATGTGTAGATCCAAAGCTGCGAATGTTCGGCATGAAGAGCCATGATTGTCATATATTCATGCAACGGTTGATACCAATTGCATTCGAGAGAACTTCTCCCAAACCCGGTTTGGGTTGCAATTAGCGAATTAAGCCTATTTTTAGGTCCCTTCTCGCGAAATGTGTCGATATCAAGATATGGAGGTCTTAGAGTCTCGAAATACCAAAAATCATTTGCAAGTTGGAAAAAATTTTCCCTCCAAGCTTATTTGACTCTATGGAACACCTACCAATCCACTTGGCCTACGAGGCCGTCGGCGGTCCGTTCAATTTCGATGGATGTATCCATTTGAGAGGTACTATCTTGAGCCCTTGATATTATTTTCCCATTCAATAGGTTTTATATCAACATTTCCTATAACATTCATATAGGTACCTTAAACATTTGAAGAACAATGTGCGAAACAAAGCGAAGGTTGAGGGCTCCATGTGTAATGCTTATTTGGTCGAAGAGGTCACATCCTTTTGTTCTTACTACTTCGAAGATCACGTCTTTACGTTGCATGACAAAGTGCCACGTAACGACGATGGCGATCTCGGGCCCACACCGAACGTCGTTGGCAATTTCTCAATTTTCACTTATCCCGGTCGACCCATGGGCAAGTCGAAGGAGCGGTACTAACAGAGCAGGAGTATAATGCCGCTCATTCGTACATCCGCTCAATTGTCCGAGAGATCGCTCCTTACGTTCGCGTATGTCCATCACTTTCTTTCAATAATGCGGTACATTCATTGTTCATATTTTATTAAGACATCAGACTTACACGTTCGTTTCTTCTAGGATATTCGTCGAAGAAATCACTCAAGCAATGGGGGAGTCGCAAGTTGATAGTAGTCTAGAGCACAACTTCCCCATTTGGTTTCAAACATATGTAAGGTCATTACTTTTGTACGTTATAGATTCATAAATTTCTTCTATAAGTAATGTGTCATATTGCATTTCTAATTTTGACGAATAGGCTCGGAATTCTATAGTTGACGAGACGCTCGTTGATCTTCTGTTGGTCCTAGTCGATCATGTACTGTCTACCCTGGTTACCTTGTTAATGGGTATAAGTTCCACTCCGCAACATATGACGTTAATAGATCGACGCAGAGCGGCGGTGTTTTGGTGAAGGGTTCAAACTACGCCGATGTTTCCCATAACTATTATGGAGTGCGCAAGAGGTTGTGGAGATTGAGTATACCTAGGCCTCAAACGTGTGGTCTTGTTTAAGTGCGAATGGTATGACCCTACACCGAATCATGGTGTGAGGACTCACCCAACACTTCAATTGGTAGAGGTTCATCGAAGTCGACGATATAACAACTACGAGCCATTTGTACTAGCAATGCAAGCCACTCAAGTCTACTACCTTTCATACCCTTCTATGCGGAACGATCGACAAGAATGGCTAGCGGTTTGTTCTTTGTCGGTCACCAAAATTCGGCGACGAGGAAACTAGCAAAGACGATAATGACCAGGGCTCGGCAGAGATTGCTTTCCAAGATGGGATGCCCACCACGTGTGTAGTCGATGATGCGAGGACGCCGATATCAACAATCTGGATGTTCCGAGGCGGGACTCGATTCATTGTTGAAGCGGGTCCAAGCGATGAAGTTTATAGTGGAGATGAATCGAGAAGAAGAATCCTCACCTTCTACTCATGAGAGTGAATTTGAAACGGATGATAGCGAATAAAGTATGTATATGATATGTCAACGACCAATAATGTAGTTACTTTTATTTGCATGGATCCTGTGTTATTAAGTCCAATAATTTAGACTGAATTTCTACTTTTTGTATGCCCTTCTTTTCTGATGTTTTACTCGTGAATATTGTTAGGTATCATGGCCGGACGTGGTCGTAGGGGATGTCGAGGTTTGCCATTAGGAGGCCATCGTCCGGGCGGAATAGGTGCGGCACCGACATCTGGCGGCGAAATACCAACTGGCCCTCGTGGTCAGGCCACAGGAGGGGTCCATAGAGGTCGTGGCGGTCGAGGTCGTGGTTCGATACCTGCATTATCGATTCCGACTTCTCGGTCTCTCGAGCACGATACAGCCGCAGCGTCACCTTCCCCTTCCATACCGTCGGGGTCGTCTGTACCATCATCGTCGTCATCAAGGACTATGCCTAATATACAGTTCCCCACACCTTCTCCGACATCAATGACTCATTTACCCACGAGGCTGCACCCCGGCCACAAAGCATCACCGCAAAGCATCCCGACAAGAAGACGTAAGAGCGGGGTTGGAGGTGACAGCCCTCCGCGCCACCTCGAGGACGGGGATGGAGCCCCTCGCGTGCGGGGATCCCTATCACGCCGATTGCCAATGATACGTAAGTTTGTGTTTGACTTTTATATGTCATTTTCAATATGGATGTCAAATATTGGAGAAGTAGTTAAGGTGATATCCATGTTCATGAAACACAGGAGTTGCATCCTTCGCACTTTTGTGCACGGAGGATGACAAAAGTTTTTAAACGATGGATGATTCTGAAGGGTATTGTTGGAAGTCGATGCGCCTCATCATAAAGACCAATACGGCGCCAATGGAAGGTAAACAAGACTACCATATGCCTTATGATTTATACTATTTTCTCAAATAAGTGCTAACAATAGCAATCGCCAATTTGTAGATATTTTTTAGATGGGATGATGCGCTTCCCGAGGATCTCGTGCGGCGGCGTACGACATGCTTGCGAGCACAAGGTACACCGCGTTGATGCACAAGTTGAAGAAGAATCGGGTGCGACGGTTTATGTTACTGAGATGAGGCATGGAGGAGATACTTGCAAAGATCGGGAGAGCGAGGACTTCCAGGCTAGGTCTAGGCAAGCGACGGAGAATAGGAACACCGAGGTCGAAGGCCACTGGGGACCGGACCCTCGAAGCACGGTGGTGGTTCCGTGTCATTTGTGACTACCCAAGAAAGATTGGTAAGTTTTTTGTAACATCTAGGATATTTTGTACATTTATACTCTTGTTCACTATGCTTGGTCCTGCACGCAGGCTGATTCATCCGATACGCCACCGACTGTGAATGACTTGTATTTGCATCTCCACACCGTTAATCACGACAGATGACATTCATCGATACTAGATCGGAGCGGTTCTATGTAAGTATAGGAATGATGTGTAAAATATTAGTAAGTCTTTCACTTACCCCATATCATGTATTTTGTTTGTTGTGCATATATGCAGGATAGGCTCCAGAGCAGACGTCAGGAGGTGACCCAGGCTACACCGGAGCAATCGGTGGATGATGAGGCGGTGTACCTCAATGTGGCGGGTGAGTCTTCCAAAGGACGTGTCTACGGACTCGGGTCCGTAGGGAGAAAGAAGAGGAGATACGGAGCTCCTGGTGCTAGCACGTCGCGACGCCGGATGTGGTGCGCGGGCGAGTTCGATGTCGTTGCGGAGCAACTACGAAAGGTTATGGAGTTCATGCATCGGCGTCTTGGGATGGACATGGACGAAATAGGCCTAGCTCAAAGCCAACAACCACCACCACCGCCACCACCACCGCCACCTCATGACCAAGAATGCCGCCGCAAATAGATCCGGTCGATCCACCCCAACAAGGGGACAATGTTGGGCGTGAGACGTAAGCGTGGCTCTCGAGAGATGAGCAGGTTGGTGATACATAGGTACTTCACTTGTTGTTTGTTTCAAATTCTTAGATTAAACGTTTTATAGTGTAGACAACTTTAGAAATTCTTTGAATTACTTTATGATTGACACTTCTTTTTGTGCATTTTTAGGTCGATGTTCCATTTTTGTGCATTCTTTTTGTACCGCAGACTTCCTCTTTCCTGTAACTAGCAAACAGCGCAAGCGCAAAGAAGCAGTTCCTACAAACGGGACCAAAATCACGAGCGAGATCACAAACAGTTCCTACAAGGTAACACCACAAAGTCACAACAACAACATAACTTCATTCCTATCTCGGTTTGCTTGTCACTTGGTGAGCTTTTCTTTTTAAGCTTTCTTATTCTATTTGTGAGTTTTTTTTTTGTTTTTCTTCACCGCAAGAGAGGACATCATTTGGTTTTTTTTTTTTTTTTTGGGAGTAGGAACACATGGCTGATTTGTTTTGGAGCACGCAGCAGTGTTGGTGGATGAGATGATGACTTCCTATCAAGATTGATGGGAAAATAGAGAGGCTGGGAAAATAGAGAGGTTGGTGGATGAGATGATGACTTCTTATAGATACATTGTTCTCTTTTTTTCTTTTCTTCTCTTCCTTTTGATAATCCCAGCTGGTTTGTTTTTTTTTTTTTTTGAGTAGGAACACATGGCTTGTCACCTTTGGAGCACACAACAGTTTTAGATGGGGTGAGAGGATGAGTTCTAGAATCATACTTACATGATAGGTTTGTGCTTAACTTTTAGTTTTTCCCTTTTAGCATTCTTGCACTTCACCATTACTTATCATATGCATGTTGAAATGCAAGCCTTTCAAAGCTTGATAAATAATCCAACTCAACTTACATGATAGGTGCATCTTATAGATACATTGTTCGCCATCTCCGATGCGTAGGAAAATAGCAACATTGACCCCCAAACTCACAACAACAACAAAACTTCGGTCCTTGATCGCATTTGCTTGATGTTCATGTATTTTTTGGAAGCTTTCTTATTCCTCATTGTATGGTTTATTTCTTTTCTTCACCGCATTTCTTGAATGTCATTTGGAATTTTTTTTTAAAGTAGGAACACATGGTGGTTTGTTTTCGAGCACACAAAGACATTTTTAGATGGGATGAAATTCGAGTTTAGGATCAAATTTGAGCTGTGAATGTTGCATTGATGGGAGTTTGGGGGTCAATGTTGCTATTTTCCTACGCATTGATGGGAGTTTGGGGATCAAATTTGAGTTTAGTTTTTTCCTTTTAGCATTCTTGCACTTCACCATTATCCTCTTTCATGTTCCTTATTACCTCTAGTACTCCTCTCTACCTACATATGTGCATAATTGACAAAAGACCAAAGCAAACTCAATCGTAAAGAAATTATAAATTAGGTTCGGAGCCGACTTGTTATGTATGATTATTAGTAATTTCTATGTTTCTTCAAATCCACCATTTTTCTCATTCGCTTCCAATGTACATCCTTAGTACAATAATCTCTCCTTTGCCTACTTCTTTCAGGTGCATACTCACTGGTTGTTGCCCTCAGATGGAGATTCAGAAATGCTTCAAAGCTGCGTTTTAGTTATTAGATGAAGTCCTATTTGTGTATACTTCCAAATTTTGGACCTTTTGTGAGTGTTCTTTTTTTTTTTGCTTGTTGAACGATAGGATTGGTGGTTTTTGTCTATACTTCCAAATTTTGGAGCTTTTGTAATACATGACAACTTTCCGTGGATATATAATTTTTTTGGCTAGTTTTGAGTTTCACATTTTTTCTTTTCTTTTTAATTTTTGTTGATATATTTTGTCGATGTATGGATGCGCAATTTGGCTTCTTTGGGGGATGTTAGCACCCCCAAGGAGTTGTTGGAGGGGTGCGAGGCGATGGAGTATGTCATATCGGGTTGTATTTTGATTTTTAGGTTGGAGAATCAATTGGATTATGTATCAATGCCATATTTAAACAAAAAGAAAATTAGAGACGGATTAGCAACGGAATTCAAATTTTTAGTTGCTATTCCGTCTCTAATTTTCCGTAAATATTTCTATCAATCACAAACGGATCGAGAGACGGAAATAAGAATTAGTCTCGATTCCGTCGCTAATTAGCAACGGAATCGAGATTTAATCGAAACGGAATAATCGTCTCGATTCCGTTTCTAATTAGAGACGGAATCGAGAGACGGACTATTTGCATTCCGTCTCTGATTCCGTTTCGATTAGAAACGGAATCAGAGACGAATTCATAAATTTATTAATTCCGTCTCTGATTCCGTTGCTAATCAGCAACGGAATCAGAGACGGAATGCAATTACAAATGTACCATTTCGAAATAAATTCCATTTCTGTTCCGTCTCTGTTCCGTTTCTAATTTCCGTTTCTAAATCCGTCTCTAATCAGAAACGGATATTTTCCGTCTCTATTCCGTCTCTAATCAGAAACGGATATTTTCCGTCTCTATTCCGTCTCTAATCAGAAACGGAATCCGTTTTCCGTTTCTGATCGTATCAGCGACGACGTTTTCAGAGACGGAACGCGTTCCGTCTCTGTTCCGTTTCTGATTCCTATCAGAGACGGAATTTTCGCAAATCAGAAACGGAAAATTCCGTTTCTGATTTGCTGTTTTTTTGTAGTGAATGCAACTTTATTCCCGTTTTGTCTCCTTTTGATTAACATGTGGCAAAATGATATGATGTCATGCGGCGGACTTAAGAAAATTGAAAACAAGACTATCTTGTACCTAAGCCGTTCTCAAATCAAGATTATCTTTGATGCATGCGGTTCCTATCAACTTCAACATGCTTAGTTTAAATTGGATTATTAGCAACTAAATAGTGCTATATATATATATATATATATATTGTCACAAATTAATAACATAGGAGCTTTTGGACCTAACCCTATCTCCTTCAAGAGAATTTTATTTGAGATGCCTTTTCTTGAACCGCACAATATTAAATTCAAAGTCATATTCACCCTTTGTAGTTGGTATTGATTTGAGAAGCACATAAACGCCTCGGTAGTTGGTATTGATTTGAGAATTTTATTTGAGATATTTTTTGCATTTTTTTGCAATTTAGGTTCAATTCAAAGTAGAGACAATGACATCCACTTTCAAATTTTTGGCTTGTGAGGCATTGGAAAAATTTGTAAGTCTTTACTATTTAAGTTCGAATTTATAAGTGAGTTTCATGATTATTAAGTAGGTGTTTTTTGGGTTATTCAATATGTTTTTTTAGGAGGGTAGTTGAATATGTGATTAATTTGGCTGATTGATTTCCTCTAAAGAATGGTGCAGATTGATAGTTATAAAATTGTCTAATATTTATAGCAACGTAGACTTAGTCTCAAGTTAATTAGAGGCGATTGCTAACAAAGAACCGCAAGTGTACGACAAACGTCAAAGTAATAGTGGCACCAACTCGTGTTGGTGTCGAGAATATCGTATCCATAAGGACGATTATGTGTTAATATTTAGTCTAATTAAGAAATAGAGTTAGGCACTTAAATGCTTTGGGTTTTGTAAAAATAAATTATTAATTAATTTAAACTAACTAATTTTAAGTAATTAAAATAGGTCTTAAGCTATGAAGAGTATATCCTAGGATATCTAATTCATCCAATATTGTATCATTCGAATCCAATTTAATTATAAAGTCTTCCAATTCATGCAATGATAGGCAATTTCCTACAATTCACTCCATCCCGAGGTCTCGATGACGGAGATTTTAACATCCTACTCGGACTTTGCCTGCTTGGTCGGCGTGAATAGCGTAAGTGAGATACTCGTATTAAAAATCAAATTCAATTGCCTCCCTAGTCAATGACCATCTCGTCAATGCGTCATATGGTCTAAGGTTGTGTTTCGGTGTTTTTTCAAAAGTAAGGCACATTTACAATTTATTTCACAAAATAGGGTGGTGTACTTTGAATTCACGAATATAGCCAATAACGCCTTTTGAAATGGCGTTATTGCTATTGAAGTGTGTGACGTGGCGGTGAGGTGGCGGGACAATTGTATGGATAGCACCTTTTCAAAATGCGTTATCTATACAATTGCCCCGCCACCTCACCGCCACCTCACCGCCACGTCACACACTTCCAATAACGCCTTTTCAAAAGGCGTTATTAGATATTTTGAGGTGGCGGTTTTGTGATGAGAGGCTATTTTTTGTGGAAGCGTACCACATGTTGACATGTGGCTTTTTATTTGATGTTTTTTTTTTTTCATTGGGTGGCTTTTTTCTTTGATATTTATTTTTTGGGAGGATTTTTTTAGCGAATATAATATCTTAAGTAATATTTTTATTTTCGATTTTTTAACTTGTGCGAATTGATGAGAAAACCTCAAAAGACAATTTGGGGAAGTGATCAACAGTAAAATTTTATGTTCTTGTACTATAAATAGTATTAAAGGGTTCAATGCAAATGATAGAGTTGAGGTATCTTGCAACAGATATTACATAATACATTGATGACGTTTTTGGTCTTAACTCCATTATAGATTATATAGTTAATAAATTTTATTGTATTGTCATTTTTAGATATTTCTATTTTAGTTTTCATTTTTTAGTTTTTCACACGTATTTTTCTTTACATGTTTTTCTATTTGCGATTTTCACATAGTCGTATATTCTAATTACTTAATTTGATGCAAACGCTCAAGACTTACTATGTATGTGATCTTTCTAAAAAAAGTTGAGAAATTCACATGTTTTTTTTTTCAAGATTCTTATATGGTAAGCCTATAATTATGGACTATTATCTTTGTTTTCGATCAATTCACTATAAAAAATAGATGCCAATAGCACGCATGCAGTTAGGTCTAATTGCGTGGGATTCAATATTGATTTGCGAATTGCTATCTACTATCATTTTTTTCCCGCATAACCGATAGGTCTAGCTACACTCTAGCCTATTGAAAAAGGAAAAGTCTACGCGCACGTCGAAATACACATCTGTACGTGCGATGCTCTTCGAAATGTGCATGATACCTATCGTGAAGTACATCGCACGCATATCAAAACACGATTTATGCCAATTTACTGATATACGTGTAGGACTCCTCCTTGAAGAAAGTGTCACGAGAATAATTGAAGGACAATGCCACGATGACAATGTAAATTAGCTCGTGCATTTACTTAATTATAGAGGCGTGTACTTTACAGCCACGGGAAGCCCGCGCTATTATTGCAAGGTTGGACTTGTTGAACTTGTTGGGTCCTTAATTGAATGTGAGCTTAACAAAAACAACATAAAAATACACAAATCCTATCTATACGAAAGCACATGAGCGAAACTAGACGCACCCCACCTTTTACTTAAGACGCTCTAACGTAAAAATTAAATCTTTAAAAAAATTTAATTCTAGTGCAAAATAACTTTTATACCTTTACTACGATTAGTGCACCTCACCATCCGCTTTTCTCTCATTTAATGCACCTCACCATCCTTTTTCTACTGCAAAATAACTCGTATAAGTTCGAATCTCTTAATGTTTCGAGATATATATATATCTTTCACAGTGATGAGTTTCTGTTATGGAATATTGAAGAGTAATCACAGATACGACATTATAATAATACGGAAAACATGAGAAATAAATTTATTCAATGAGAAAGTTGTATACGCGTACTTCGTTCACCAAAAATATAAGTTATCTACAAATCACCATGACATTAAGAAAACTCATCATGCAGGTTTATTACGGCGGTTACGTTGACGTTGTTGCTCGGTGATGCAAACCGGACGTACTCTTTGTCTAGTTGGACGTTGTGTTTGTACATCCGGTTGAGGTTGTTGAGGTGGCTGGTCTTGCATTGAATCACGTCGAGTAGATTGATGTTCTTCCTCTGGCGCTTCACTCGACTCACATCTGCTACTGATGCTCCCAAAAATAGGGGTGGAACCATTCCAAAATACTGGCTTCCTGTGTGGGGTTGGGGGAAAGGAACATGAGGCTGCGGCATGGTCAACAAGTTCATGAATGAGGCATATCCACTATATGGCATATTGTAATTATAAGGAGTAGGAGTATATGGACTAGGCATGTATTGAGGCAGTGACGGATACATTTGACGATGAGGCATTCCATGGTCCACATATGAAGACGACGGCACAGGTGCGTAAGGATCAAAATGGTAAGGAGGAAGATTCACGAACGGCGGCCGGGGTACAAACATTTGAGGTTCTGCTTGGGGTGTGGACGATGCAGGAATGTACCCATGAGAAGAACGAGTTGGTGGGGATGATCGTTGGCTACTCTCGCCAACAATCTCTGTTCTACTCGCTCTCGAACGAGATGAACGTGGTGGAGGAGAACGTCTGCTACCCTCTGTAACAATCTCAGTCTGAGTAGATGGACGTGGTGGACGAGGACGTCTAGTGCGTTCCCGCACAGTCTCTGGTCGTGTTCGTCTTCTTCTCACCTCTATGTTTGTTTCGCCTTTATCGTCTTCTTCATCTTCTTGTTCATTATCCTCATTTACGTTTTATTTGACGTCAATTTCGTCATGCGAAAGAGTAGATCTTTGCCTTTAATCTTCGTCTAAAATTTTTATCCCTTCATTAAGCGCAGCAAGACCTTGCTCGTACCATCCTCAATAAACACTCGCCTCAGTCGATGCACCAAATTACGCCGATATACAAAAAATAAAAGCTCAAAGCACGCAAAATAAGATATTAGTCGTTCGAAGAAAAGTAAGAGTTAGAAGATTACCGAGTAGTCACGTAACGCCCGTCGTGTCAAATGAAGCTCGCGCGTAGCTCACTCGAATAAACGCACATGCCGCTAACACGTGTGAGCAAGGGAAACCAAACGACTGCCATTTATTACAACTGCACACCCGGTCCTTTAAGATGACGACTTGTGTGTTGTTCCCTTTATGCATGCGATCTTTATGTCTTCAGTCTGCACCTCGAACTCACCAATGTCTCGATTGATCAACGTGACGTGATGCCACTGCTGGTCGATCCGCGCACCCCTGCCTCAGCTCCTTGCTCCGCACCTCCGCCGCTCCGTCAACTGCCTCTCCTCCTTCTCCACTACTGGTCGATCTCTCTGGCCAAATCCCTCACCGTCGCCTCCTCTCTCTCGCCAACACCAGCCACACTTTCTCATTCAACCGGCCTCTGCCCCTAGCTCCCCTCCTTAAATACCCGGCCCACCCCCCCTACAACACACATGTGAGCCCTACACAAGTAGGTAGGGTGTCTTCTTCCTCGCGCGACAGGGACGCAAAGATTCTCTGCGTCCCTGGCGCGCGAGGAAGAAAGGAAGGTACACAGATAGCGTCTTCTCAAAAGGCGTTATCCGTGTACCCTAATGGGGGAGTCCACGTGGATCCACGTAGACGTGGCCAGAACGAATAGCGCCTTTTGAGAAGGCGTTATTCGTTCGGGCCACGTCCATGTCAGCATGTACACTATCCATATGCCCACGTGGCCAGGACACATGGATAGCGCATTTTCAAAAGGTGATATCCATGTGTCCACGTCAGCAAAAAATTTGGTTCATTGTGATAGCGCCTTCTCATTAGGCGTTATTGCCTAGTTTGACAAAAAAATTTTTGCTTGATTAGCACACATGGGCAAAATTTTTATCAACCCAACACACCCACAAATTTTTTTACCAAACTAACACATTTGTTGCCACGTCGGTGCCACGTCACCGCCACATCACTCATGGGGTTTTGGTCACGATTTCCATTGAAATTGTGACCCGAGGTCACGTTTTTATTGCCACAAAACCCCAACGTCAAACCCCCGTCCATCTCCTCACTTCCCCTTTCGTTTTCTTCTCTCCGGCGATCGCCTCCGCATCCATCTCCCGTCCGGCGCAAGTAAGATCGGCCGTCCGTCGCCCTCCGTGGTCCGTATCCCGCCGGTTGTTGGAACGTTGACGCGAGGACGCCTCTCCGTAGTGGTTGAGTGCACTGCGGCAGCCGCCGCCGCTCGCGCGCCGAATCGCCTCCCTCGCGGCTGCGCTCGCTTCGCTTCGCTGCGTTGGTGGTCTTCTCCCACCGGCGCGAATCGCCATCGTTGCGCGCTGCTGGTAGCCTTCCGCCGCTCTGTCCTCGCTCCCACCGCCGCTGCTGCTGCCGCCTCCATTGGTCGGTCATTGCCTCCCGCTGTCACTACTCGCCTTCACAACCGGTCTCGTTTGTATTGGTAAAAATCTTCTTTCAATTGTGTTCATTGATGAATTAGTTCTAAAAAGGCATTTTTCTTGGGGTCTCATAAATTAATATAGTGAATTAAAATCCAATGATAATAAGCAATTTTCGCATGATATGATATATATATATCATGGCTTATATACATTATTGACGTTTTTTATTTAGATTAGCAACTAAACTAAGTTAATTTATGACAGAGAAATTTGCATAAGATCTTCTTGACTCTTACGAATGCCAAACTTTGCAATCCAATAACACCGAAAATATAACTGAAAATATCAACGAAAAATTCGATCTTCTTGTTGCTTTATTGAAATCTATTGCATTGAGAACAATATTGTATCTTATATGTCAGTATAATAATTAATGCATAACAGTGTTATAGGCCAATTTAATTCAATGCCAACATTACCAGTAGTTGCATGCCATAATGATAATATATTGTTTCAGTAATGGCTAATGTAAGGTCATTTGTTTCAATTAAACCATGTTTTCATATTATTCACACACTTTTGTTTTAACTTTATTGTTTCTTGAATGGAATGTATCGCTACTTGTATTATTTCTTCATTGGTTTATGGAATTAATGACAACATTGGTAATGATTTGGGTTCAAGCGATAAAGCGCGATATGGATCCGGCCTTATAGATGATTCGGTTTTGACTATGCAAGCTCTCCATAGATCTACTTGCGTTTGGAATGGACCGGTAGTACAACTTCTCGCCTTTTTGCATAATTTTATAGCTTCGTATCTACATTTTAACTAATGTAACTTAAATCTCGTATTTTCATATGAGCCTGGTATATTGACTATCAGGCGTAATTCAGATGCACTACATCGATTGGTCCCATTTGGATGAACGAATAGTTGGGCATCTTCGTGAAGTCGGGTTTTATGGGACGACGAGAATAGGTTTCATATCAATTGATTGGCATCTCATTACTGCCCTTGTAGAGAGGTGGAGGCCGAAACTCACACGTTTCATTTTCGGTTGGCGAGATGACTATTACACTAAAAGATGTACAAATCATCTTAGGGTTACCTGTCGATGGATTACCAATCACTGGTCGTGTAGAGCAAGATTACGATGCCTTATGTTTGACACAACTGGGCTTCTCATTCCCCGAAAACAACAGGACCGGAGGTCGGATCCAAATTCGCCAACTTTCAAGATGGTTTCCAAACCTTCCAAATAATGCTGATGATGTGGAAGTGCAACGCTATGCAAGAGCGTACATCTTACAACTTCTTGGAGGAACTTTATTTGCAGACAAGTCTAACAATCTTGTTCACATCACGTATTTGCAATTTTTGGAGGATTTTGAGGCAAACAGGACAATACAATTTAGGGTAGTGCAACTCGCTCACCTATATAGACAATTGTGTCTTGCGTAGCCCATTGATGGAGCAGAGATTGCAGTCCGGTCATATTATTGCAATTATGGGCATGTGATAGGTTGCATTTTCTTGCACCAATAATGGGAAACGTTCGTCGAGAGACATCATACCAAACGAAGAATTATTTCCACATCCTCCATTTGGTCATAGGTAATTAGTATTTTTTAACATAATAATTTCAATTTGATTATATTTATCTACATGTACATTCATGCATGCTTTGTGTTGTTTTTTACATTTGTAAAGGTGGAGACATGCCTTGGAGACCACATGAACATCAATGCACGTCCGACAAAATACAGAAAAATGATTGACATGCAAGCACCCGATGAAGTAAGAAATATACTTAATCATTTTTTCCAAATAGTGCTTATGTCTACAATGGTGAAATGAGAATTTTATTCATTTCAAGTTGTTTTTTATGACTACAGGTAATTTGGGAACCGTATCCTGAGACAGTGATAAGGGATCTGCCTACGTATTGTAGAAGTGGTCGCGCTATTTGGCGAATGAGGGCACCTTTGCTTTTCTTCTGTGTTGTCGAAATGTATAATCCTGATAGAGTCATGCGACAATTCGGTTTGAAACAAAGGATATCACCTTTACATAGCACAAGCATGGAGCTAGATAAGATTGACTTGAGAGGGAAAACGGATAAGGATTTGAGTGAAGAACATAGTGCTCATGTCTCGGATGTGAACGAACGTGCTTCCAATATTGCAACCGATGAAATATTGGAGGATCCATGTCATAAAGTTTTTCAAATAGTTGTTTTGATTTTACTATCGCATACAACTTCATAAATATTTTATATGTAGGCACATGGAATGACATCAAATCATCGGTTGACATTGGGTGATGATGTGTCTATTGCACGTATTAGAGATGTAGCTTCATCGACTTTGACTGCAGTACATGCAGATTATCGCATGCATAATATGCCCACTTCATTTGAAGCTTCTCATCAATCTTCTCATGATGATACACGTTCGAGGCATGACACTCCAGTTGTATAATCCATCGGTATTCTCTCAACCAGATTCGAGACTCTACATACTCCATCGGTTCCTCCCAACATGTCATTCGAGGCTACGGAAGCCTTTCCATTTGACATGGGCACCTACATCTTCGCGCCATTTTAATGCAAGTCCAATAATGATGAATTTCTCTGGGAGTACAAGTACTCATGATGGTGGAATGCGTGATATCGATGATATTCAAATAGAAGATGCTCAAAATCCTGTTGATGTGGGCCATTCGAATGTCTCATTAGCTTTAAATCGTAATGTCCGAGTCGTAAAGAGAACACGTTGTGGGACTGGAAGTCATTATTTGGGGTCAGACTATGACTTTTTCTTAACTATAATAAGACATTTTTTTCTTTTTATTATTGCTTTGTAGTTGATCACCTTGCAATTTCTTCATTTATAGCAATTCAAATTGCAAGTTCTTCATTTATAGCAAATCATATTTATGAATTTGTTGAATTAATATATTGTTTTATAAAGATATGATATGATGAGTTTTAACTAATTTTTTGTTGATGTTTTGTAAACTGTTTTTGAATTCATGCTTCGAGTGGGGTTTATGCATGATATGAGATAAGTCAAATTATGATTATAGAGGTTTCAAGCTGAAAAATTGAAACTTTGTGTGTGATATTATTGGAAACAGCAGCTGCATTTACAAACACTCCCATATTTGCTAATTGTGTATGTTGTTTCCAGTAGATAATTTAGAGCTTCACTTTTTGAAATAAGTCAAATTATGATTATGGAGTTTTGAAGCTCAAAAATTGAAACTTAGTGTATGATATTATTGGAAACAACAGCTGCATTTTACCTTGCACTCTCATATTTGCTATTTGTCTATGTTTTGTAAACTGTTTTAGGATGGGCTTATGGAATGGGATTTTAGGGATGGGCTTGTGATAAGGAATGTGCTTCTTGTGGATTATTGGAATATGGTGGTGGTACTTCTTGTAGTGCTTCTTAATTATTGGGTGCTTTAGGAAGTAATGTACAAGGAATGCAGAGTTGCATACATTTGGTGAGAGGTCTAGTTTTCCTTTGGTGCCCAATATGTGCTTTCCATTTTCAATGGATTGAGTCACAACCTTTGAGGCCTCTAGTTCATCATCAAAGCTAGGACATGTTATGTCTGATGAAATGCTCTTCAGCTGTGCAAAACATTCCTCCCTAATCTATCCATTGTTGTCGACTATCTCGTTCGGAAGAGCTACCTTGAACTTCCCGTCTTTAACCTCGCCAATTCCTCTAGTTTCGAATTGCTCGTCGTCAACCTTGCAAGAAATGAGAATTTGATGCCCTGCAGTGTACATATAGAGATGCACGTATTCATGATATTACTGATAAACTAACTAGTTAGTGAGAAATTGCAAAATTAGCTAATATGCTAATTGAGTATGCTAGTACCTGATAGAACTTCGGCGCTTTCGATATTATCTAGTGAGCATTCGAAACACTCCACAAGGCCATTGACCTCCACATATTTATCTGAGCAGTGGCAGAAGCCCAAAATCAACAACAATGTGCCAAAGAAGGCCAACCTTTAAAGATCCATTGGAAATATATTTAGGAATTGAAATTGCTTTGAATTCCTGCGTTGGTGGTCTTCTCTGCCAACATTTTAAAAATAAATAACCTCAGAGAGGAAGTCGTGATTTGCGATCCACGACTTCTCTTCAAGTCACGACTTCCTCTTGAAGTCACGTTTTCCAGCTGGCCAAACCAAACCCCCGAGGTGGCGGTGATGTGGTGTTGACGTGGCCAAAATCGTGTTAGTTTGGAAAATATTTATGTGGGTGTGTTGGGTTGATAAATATTACTCCTAAATGTGTTAATCAAGGAAAAGATCCCGTTTACTTCGTTAATTATGACAAAATGACCCGTGACGTGGGACCCGCAGTGAGATACATATCACTACCGAGGCATTGTGGCCGATGTAAATATTATATTTGTTGTGTTGTTTGACTAGTGTACTGTACATGTGTAGACTACTAAGTCATTTACCGGTATGCAGATACCGAGATGAGCGGGGGACGCGCCTCGAGTCGCGTGTTGACGTGGGACCGAGGTAGCGGCATATGGGGTACGTTTAATGTATTTGAGTTAAATAAATAAAAAAATGAAATGAAAAAAACGAGTGGCTAGCATTAATCTTATATATATAGATATAAATATATATGGATAATGTGGGGTTTTATCCACACTTCACAAAAAAAAAGAGAAAACAGTGGCGAACAAAGAAGAAAACCGAGAGGAATGAGAGAAAGAAGAAAGAGAGAGCGGGAAGAAAGAAGAAAGAGAGAGCGGGAAGGAGAGAAAGAAGAAGAGACCGGGAGAGAGAGAGACCGACAACTCGACGTCGAGAATGCAAGGTGAGTTGAGTTGTTTTGGCGTTGTTGATTGTCGTTGTTGTGTTGGTCGGCCATGGTGGTGGCGCGTCTTCGTTGAGGAAGGAGATGACTGTGAGGATGACTCCCTCCCAAGGGTGGTCTGGGGTTGGGGTCGAACCCAACCCCAGCCGAATCAAAGAAAAAAGAAAAAAAAAAAAAAAAAAAAAACGAGAAAATAGAAAAGAAAAATAGAGAAAAATATGGAAAAAATTCAGGGAAATTCCAAAAAAATAGGGAAAAATATATTTGTGACCCAAATCAATAGAAATTCGAGATTTCCATAAAAAGTGAAGAATTCAGAAGTCGGTCGAGACGTTATACGGGGGTTTTACCTCGAAAAACGCGAAATGAGCCGAATGGCCGAAAATAAATAAAAAAGTTTTTCGAAATTTGTCTCGACTTCGATTTGACCTAAGTGAGACATTATTGAATGTTAGGGAACTACGGGAGAACTCAGGCGTTTGGGCACGCACTTCGATTTGTCGAGGGATCGGCTAGACTAGGACGAACGTGTGAATTGTAAGTACAACTGTGAGAATTTTATATTTCATTTCATTCTTTTATTGCTTTCTTGGTCTATTGGTAGACATTGCTACTCGAACTCGCACATCATGTTGTTCTTGTATCTATTCATGAGTGAATATTGTGACATGATGCCTTGTGACTTGTTTCATTGACACCGATTCCTACACTTGATGTCATTCTTGTACAAAATTGATAAAAAAACATGCTAATGGAATAATGTGGATTTAAATAGACTTGTATTCAATTTCCTTTGGGCTTTGTAGCCTAACTTATCTTGGTATCCTAGAATTTTGGAATTACTTGTCTTTGAAATTAAAGTAGGGATTATCTGGTGTCCATTGCACGAGAGATGTGTGGTTCACGGGGACATGAGTCTACCAGGGTTTCTGAACTCACCACTACACTTGCGCGGCACACGAGGTATGAGACTCTCGGGGTGGTCGGCAAGCATGAGATTGATGTTGTAAAGCGTAGAGCGCAGCTCCGCTATTTGTGAGAGATATGTTGAGCGCAGCTCCATATAGTAGTGAAAAATGTTAGGTGATAGGTCTCACCGCCGACAGACGTAGATCATCTCGACTTAGTCTTTGTCTGTCTCTACATCTTTAACTATGATATTTACTTGCATTTCTTGTTTCAACAATTGATTTCGCTACTTGATGCTTTTAAGTACCATTCATTTATTTTGGAAATGTGACATAGAATTCTCCAGTTAGTACTTAAATATCACTATACTCACCGTCTAGCTTGTGACGGTGGGTGTAGGTCCGTCGAGCAGCAGCAGATCGGGGAAAGAGAAGATCGGCGACTTCCTCTGAGCAGTTCGGCGACTCTCCTCACTCATTTGTACGTCTCGACTTTTGTTGTATTATGATGAAGTATGTCATTTTGGGTTGTACATTGGGTTGAGTGAATAGCGTCCTATCTATACATGCATGTGATGCTGTCTTTTCCTGATTTTTCACACTTAGGAATGTTTTGGAGAATTAATGCTTCCGCTTAATATTTGAATTACCAATGCTCCCGCTTAACATTTGAATTACCTGTCAATGTGATAATATAACAATACATTGAGATTTGGAGGATATAGGGACGATAAGCTGACTAATACGTATTGAAGTCTTAGATCATGTGGATTAAGGCTTGAGTACGGGATTAAGCCGGGCGGTGTCCTGTTTAGTAGTTGGGGCCGTCACAGTTGGTATCAGAGAATAGGGTTAGCGACCAAAATGCATAAAAATACAAACCTTAGTTGTGGAAACCAGATATTCATTGCCTAGACACCATTAGTTGGGAAGTGAGTGACAGTGAGATGAGAGATTTCGTCTATGTACTTGTTACTTGCTATATGTATATATATATATATACGTATGCGTTATGTCATGTAGAAGCTGATGCGCGTTCGCTATCCATTGCAGACCCCGATGGCTGATACACGCAGGGATTAGATGCAGAGCCTAGTGGTAGTTCGCCTTCTACTATAGTGGAAGATTTACAGCGACTGTCTGATGGAGTGACAGCTCAGGGTCAGCAGTTGACTGATTTCATCGCGATGATGACCGCACGTTTTGCTGCACCGACATCGACATCAACTCCTACGACTGCTACACCGACTGTCCAGGTGCCAACACTTCCTACTGCAACTTTAGCAGCGCCAATAGACGTGATCGCACCAGCGGTGGAGATAGTTGACGCAGTACCGTATCCCACGCCCGCATCTTCTAGCACTTCAGTGGAAGTTCAGCTGGTAAAGGACTTCATCAGACTCAAACCATCTTATTTTTGATGGAGTCAGGGGTTTTAAGAAGATTGAGAAATGGATCATGTATCAGGAGAAACTTCATCGGGTCTTGAGGATTGAGGATAGACTTCGGGCAGAGATCTCATCATATACACTCGAGCGAGACGCTGACGTGTGGTGGCGTATGACAGTGGCCACTCACGGAGAGTTCGAGACATGGGATGCTTTTAAGCAGAAGTTCTATCAGCAGTATTTTCCACCTTCAGTCATGAAGCGATTGAGACGAGAGTTCACGGATTTGAGACAGGTGCCAAAGGAGAGTGATGCACTACATGGATCGATATGATTATTTGCGTCAATTTGCTGGGGATTTGGTGAGAGATGAGTCCGAGGATGTATATCACTTTGGTGATGGACTCATGCCCGATATCAGATATTACGTCGTCAGTTCAGGCGCGAGGACACGCAACGAGATCTATGAGCGAGCCCTAGCGCATGAGACCCACTATCTGGGCCGAGTTGCTGATGGCATAGCAGCTGGGCCCGGTTTTCTCTGCAGAGCAGGCCGTAGAGTATGAGAGGAGGAGAGGGAGGGGTAAGAGAGCAAGGGGATGGAACCGAGGATCTCGGGGTTCGAGGACAGCTAGGCACCCACTTGCTGTGCCTCATGTATCATCCGTATCATCCAGGTCGTCAGCACAGAGCACAGTGGGCAGACTTCCCTTCTCATCTCCCATCAGACCAACCTTACCAGCTCCTGTTAAGGCATCACATGTTAATTTTCGTCTGTCCCTACCTCGTCAAATTTCTACAGTTTCTATTGAGTCAAGTTTTTTAGTTGGGGCATTTGTAGGCCGTCTTTGCAGGTGACCAAACCGCCGCAAACGCCCTTCCCTAATCTTTGTATCAATTGATGCTATTCCTACTTGTCTTTGAATTTTTATATTTCTTATTCTATCTTTACGAGTTTTACCATACATCCACGTAAGCATCATCATTTCTGCTACGTTCATTTTATGTAATTGTTGTTTCTTTACCGCCCAACTTTCACTTCCTAGAGCATAGCTGGCCTAATTGCGGTCCTATAAAATTTTCCTTTTAACTTAGTAGGAACATTTCGATCACAAATCACCAATGTTGCATTCCGTCATTTCTTCCATTCAGCTTGAATTTTATGTGTGACATCATTTTCAATGTTACCATCATTTTGTATGATTAATCCTAAGTATCTAAAGTGATTTACCTTAGGAACTTCTACTTCCCCTAATTTTACCACTTCGTCATCTCGATGTCTAGTGTTTCTAAACTCACAGTGCATGTATTCGGTTTTTGTCATACTCAACTTAAAGCCTTTAGATTCTAATGTATTCATCCAGAGTTCTAATTTCATATTCACTCCATCTTTAGTTTCATCCACTAAGACAATATCATCCGCAAATAGCATACACCATGGTATATCCTCTTGAATATGTTTAGTTAGTTCATCCACAACTAAAGTAAATAGATATGAGCTTAAAGCCGATCCTTGATGTAGTCCTATCGTAATGGGAAATTCTTTTGTAGCTCCTTCAAATGTCTTTATACTCGTTACTACTCCATCATTCATATCCTTAATAGTGTTTATGTATCTAGCATGCACTCTTTTTCTTTCTAGAACCCACCAAAGAACATCTCTAGGGACCATATCATATGTTTTTTACTAAATCTACGAATACCATATGAAGATCTTTTTTCTTTTCTCAATATTTTTCTAACAATCGTCTTACAAGGAAAATCGCCTCCATAGTTGACCTTGCAGGCATGAAACCAAATTGGTTCTCTGATATTGTTGTTTCTCTCCTTAGCCTATTGTCAATTATCATCTCCCAAAGTTTCATAGTGTGACTCATAAGTTTAATTCCCGATAGTTTGAGCAACTTTGAATGTCTCCTTTGTTTTTGAAGATTGGCACAAGCGTGCTTCTTCTCCAATCCATTGGCATCCGTTTTGATTTTAAAATTTTATTGAAAAGTTTTGTTAACCAAGTCAATCCAATTTCTCCTAAGCATTTCCAAACCTCTATGAGTATTTCATCTGGGCCACATGCTTTCCCTATTTTCATTTTTTTCAATGCCTCTTTAACTTCTACAATTCTAATATTGCGTGTATAGTTTACATTTCTTTCTTGGTGTGGGTTTTCATCTATTATAGTATCAACTTGACCATCATTAAATAAATTATCGAAGTAACTTCTCAATCTCTCATTAATATCCTCCTTGCGCGTTAAAACATTTTGATTTTCGTCCTTAATACATCTTACATGACTTAGGTCTTGTTTCTTTTTATCTCTTACATAGATTGCATTTCCATCCTTTTGGTCCTTTACATATTTCTAACTTTGTATATACATATATTTAGCGGCGGCAAATTGGTATCAGAGCCAAGTTCATTCCAGATTTGCGACGGCCCCCTGTAAGTAATGTTTCTTTATATTTCTACTTCTATATATTCGATATCAGAAAATGATTTCTACGCAAGTTTTACAGTTTTAAGTTTTTATTGAAAGCATATCTTTTCTATTTTCTTTATATTCTCTCTCGTTTAAACTTTACTGGGTTTTCAAAACTTTCCTAGTCGCGTTGTAAGTCTAGCAAGAGGTAAATTTAGATGTAAGTCGTTGACCAAGTTTTCTGAAAACCATTAACTTTAAACATGGGTGAATTAATAAAGAAAATGAAAAGAGTTCTTTCATAAAAAAACCCTCCTGTAAAATTTGAGTCTTCATCTTCTTCTTATACGAAACTAAATCCTAAATCCATAGCAAAAACTCCGTCAAAACTAGATTTAAGAAATATAAGTGAAATTTCTTATAGTAATATAGAACAATCTCTTCAAAATTGGGATATGCCTACCATAGATCCTAAACATATTTATACTCAAGGTTCTTTTTTCAAAAATCAAGATTTTATTATTAAACTTGAAGAAGATACAAAACCAATCGATGATGATGGGCACGAAATATTGCTTATACCACCTGACAAAATTAGTCGTTATAAAGAAACTTATAAATATTTACATATTGGCCTTATTCAAGTTGCAATAAAACCCTTGACTACATTAGGACTTAATACATCCGTTTTAGCTTCTGTACGTGATAAACGTCATTTAAATTTTAATGACTCTTTATTAGGAATAATTGAAGGAAGTTTGGCCGAAGGACCAATTTTCTTTAACTGTTTTCCTAATTTTACTCTAAGTTTACATGATCAATTTGCTCATGAAGCAGCAACATTAAGTATCTACACACAAGGTTTCAACTTAAAAGGAATATGTTCCAATGTTGCAGTAGTTTATAGAATTTATTATAAATTAATGCATACAATAATTCCCGATGTTGCTTATACTAATCTTCAAAAAGGCACTTCTACCCTATTTCTTGCAAATATACAACATAAGGTAATAACTAGAAAACAATTAAATTGGAAAGATATCAATGTTCCTAAACGATGGATTATACATGATAAAAATGACGAAGAGCGTAGCAAAACGACCACTTCTGATCAAGTTTATAATATTATCACTCATGACGATGGTCTTGTCGAAATAAATTTCGTTTCTCGTAAATCTTGTTCTTATATCCCTTCTACTAGTTCATCTCAAGTAGAACCTCAAATAGTTCCTCCTAGAAACTCTGCTACTCAAGCAGCTCACATACCAACTCGTGTTGCCTACCCTGTTGAAACATCTGATAATACAGTTAGTATCAATGATTTTGCTGATTATCAAATTCATATGATAACTACTCTAGAGGAAGAAGATAATTTTATAGTTGATTATTTAACTTTAAAAAATCAATTTCTTGAACATCCCTTAACTCCATTATTTTGCAAAATATATTCAAAAAATCAACAAGCTCTTTTGCGAGAGTGTTATTTTACATATATAAAACAACATAAAAATAATATCCCGTTTTTTGAATTTCTAGCTCATTCATGTCCCGAAATAATCAATAAAATTAATACCATCTGTGAAGGCTCTAATGGTGAAAAATATGTCCAAACTCATCCACCATTAGCTCCTCTTAAAATCTAAGAGCATATTAAAGCTACTCATTTCAAAACTAATTTTGATGATGATTTACCTCTAACAAAAAAGGATTTAAACCATATAATTGAACAAAATAATTTTACAAATATTTATTTATCTACTTTCGATAAATCATCTTCTAAACATATATGATCTGCAAGTGGTCCGTCACATATTATAAAGTCTTCTACTTCTATATTACCTAATCCTCCAAATGAACCTACTTTAACTAAATCTTTTATTCCCCTCTTTGTGAACACACCTCCACCATTTAAATCAAAATCTCCATATTCGTTTGACTTATTAGAACGTAAATCAAAATGACCAAAATCTTTATACCAACGTAAATCATTAAGAGTTTTACATCTTAAACTCTGTAACTAAATCTTTTCTTCCCCTATCTGTAAATACACCTCCACCATTTAAATCAAAATCTCCATATTCGTCTGACTTATTAGAACGTAAATCAAAATGACCAAAATCTTTATACCAACGAAAATCATTAAGAGTTTTACATCTTAAACTCTGTAATTGATCTCTCGTTTTTTCATCTATAGTTGTTAGGGTTCCAAGAAAATGTCATGTAAGATTTGTGAGTAAACATGTGACACCATTATGTGTAGTAGTCGTCCTTGTGCATAGAGAATGGGCTGATCATTATCATCCTTTATAACAGAATTGGTAATATCTAATCGTTGTTGGGGTGTTAAGGCATACTGCCACCAACCATAAAGTTGTCTAGTAAAGCCACTAGAGATGGCACTGGCAATGAGTTCTTCAAAGATGATCTCGCTAAGGCACAGGCTTTTGCATAGATTTGCATGTGGTGTAAGACTTCTAATTGTCCATATTCCGATAAGCCATCAATATTTCATTCATAGATTGCATTTCCATCAAATTTGTGACGACGGCCGAGGTTTTCTTCAAGAATTAGATCGGCAGGAGATGGTCGAGAATAAAATTGTTTCCGCTTTGGATATCTAGATGTATTAGGATAGCGGGATTTAGTTATATGTTGAATATCAAGGGTTGTATCTGTATCTGAATCATAATCATAATTAAAATGTTTAGGCGATTCATCATCGGAGGTGTTTGAACTAGAATGTTGAGATACAAGTATTGGTATTTCGGTATCTAATGTAGCGATTATATGAGCTTTATCCATTTTTGGTTTAGCGGATGATTCAATAGCCTCTAATTGTGCAGAGATACGTTCTAATAAGTCAGACGAATATGAAGATTTTGGTTTAAATGGTGGATGTGTATTCACAGAGAGGGGAAGAAAATATTTAGTTAAAATAGGTTCATTTGGAGGATTTGGTAATATAGAAGTAGAAGACTTTATAATATGTGACGGACCACTTGTAGATCCTATATGTTTAGAAGATGATTTATCGAAAGTAGATAAATAAATATTTGTAAAATTATTTTGTTCAATTATATGGTTTAAATCTTTTTTGTTAGAGGTAAATCATCATCAAAATTAGTTTTGAAATGAGTAGCTTTAATATGCTCTTTGATTTTAAGAAGAGCTAATGGTGGATGAGTTTGAACATATTTTTCACCATTAGAGCCTTCCCAGATGGTATTAATTTTATTGATTATTTCGGGACATGAATGAGCTAGAAATTCAAAAAATGGGATATTATTTTTATGTTGTTTTATATTTGATAGATGACTTATTTCCTTCAGCAGTAGAGATGTGACTATTGGTATGTTCACAATAGCGAAAAGGAATTAATCCTTCGCGAATACAATTTAAATATGCCCCTGAGTCTATTAAAGCAAGACATTTATATTTAAAGGACCAAAAGTCGATGCTGTAAACTCATGACCTAAGATAAATTATATATTTTTATATTTGAACGACAATATTCAATCTCATGAGTCATGATGCATGGTTTAATTTTTTGCATCCAATTTATTTATTTTTTTATCTAAACCACTCGGTATCTGGGCTATCCGACTAATTCCGCTTTGCCCTAGTCGCGCATCGTATAGGTGTGAGGAGCTCTCAACGTTGATATTTTCATACTCATTATTCCAACTCGAGTTACAAATTAAGGGACAACAACCCACTCCGTTATGCCAACCAACCTTTGCTATCTGATTTACAATTTTCAATGTGGACAAACCAGCCATGCACGTGACATGTGACATATGATGCTATGATGCTACGTATAGTTGCAATCATGGGTTGGACATGGGCTGCTTCAAATTGAATTTGGGCTTCTTTAGCTTTCCAAGCCCAGCCCATGCGAAAGGGATCCAAACTGGTCGGGCCGGGTCTATATAGAAAAGCGTGAAAGATGAAATAAAGAAAAAATAATGATTAAATTTGTTGTAAATTGAGTTGAAACTTGCTAAGAACTAGAGAAGGAAATAGAAGACTAAAAACTTCTACTACTACAAATTACTACTACAAAGGAGAAGAGAAGAAATGAGATAGTTGGAATGAGAAGTTTTCATTCAACTTGGTGTGTTCTTACATGGTATGATGACAAATGTGCCTTAGCAATGTGGGACAATTAACATATACACCCCATGTCATACAACACTTTACAAGTAATCAATGTGGGACAATTAACACATACACCCCATGTCATACAACACATTACAAGTAATTTCACAATACATGAAAGAGTTGGTGTACATTGGAAATGACAATACAAGTTACATGACTACACAATATGTTGGTGTGCATGCATGGTCATCCACACTTCACAACACTCCCCTTGGATGACACTTGCTTAGAGATTCTTGCCTCGTTAAAACTTTTACTAAGAAAAACCCTGTGGGAAAAAATATAGTAAAAGAAAAAGAGTACACGATTCTCATAAATATTAAGACGGGCATAATATTGTTAAGATTGCCTCATTAAAAACCTTGCTAGGAAAACCCAATGGGATAAAACCATAGCTAAGGGAAAAAGAGTGCAATACACTAATCAATAACTCCCCTCATGTGAACATGGGTGAAACTTGTTCGGTTTCTTTGCTTGCAATGTCTTTAAGTTTACGTAAGCCAATACCATATGTGAGCCTTTTAAATGTCGCAGTTGGTAAGGCTTTTGTGAATAAATCAGCAAGATTATCACTCGATCGGATTTGCTTGACATCAATTTCACCATTCTTCTGAAGCTTATGCGCGTAAATTTTTTTTGGTGAAATATGTTTTGTTTTGTCCCCTTTTATGAATCCTTCACTTAATTGTGCAATACATGCCGCGTTATTTTCATATAATATGGTTGGAGAATTTTTTATTGAAGACAATCCACATGATTCTTGAATATGTTCAATCATGTTTCTCAATCATACACATTCACGACTTGTTTCATGAATTGCAAGTACTTCAGAATGGTTGGAAGAAGTAGCAACCATTGTTTGCTTTACTGACTTACATGATATAGCAGTATTACCACATGTGAATACATATCCGGTTTGAGAACGGGCCTTGTGAGGATCAGATAAAAATTCAGCATCAGCATAACCTTGGAGATTCAATTTTACCCCTCTCGAGTAGAATAAACCCATGTCACTTGTTCCTCGAAGATATCGAAAAACATGTTTAACCTCATTCCAATGTCTTCGAGTTGGTGAAGAGCTATATCTTGCTAGTAGGTTGACAAAGAAAAGCAATGTCGGGTCTTGTACAGTTTGCAAGATACATAAGTGCACCAATTGCACTTAAATATGGTACCTCCGGACCAAGTAGCTCTTCATCACTTTCATGAGGTCGAAATGGATCCTTATCCACTTCAAGTGATCTGACAACCATTGGAGAGCTTAATGGATGCGCCTTGTCCATATAAAATCTTTTTGATATTTTTTCAATATAATTTGATTGATGGACAAATACTCCACTTGAAAAATGTTCAATTTGCAAACCAAGACAAAGTCTTGTTTTTCCAAGTTCTTTTATCTCGAATTCTTTTTTCAAGTATTCGGATGTTCTAACGATGTCGTCGTGATTTCCCACTATATTTAAATCATCAACATATACAGCAATAATCACAAATCCTGTTGATGATCTTTTAATGAAGACACATGGGCAAAGCGGATTATTTACATATCCTTCTTTCAGTAAATAATCACTAAGGCGTTTGTACCACATTCGTCCGGATTGTTTCAATCCGTACAAAGACCTTTGTAATTTTATAGAATGCATGTTATGAGGTTTTGATTTCATTTCTTCAGATATTTCAAATCCTTCAGGGATTTTCATATATATCTCACTTGCCTAGAGATCCGTACGTATATGTCGTAACGACATCCATTAAATGCATATCAAGCCCTTCGTAAACCGCAAGGCTTATTAAGAACCGAAATGTGATTGCATCTATAACAGGAGAATATGTTTCCTCATAATCAATGCCAGGTCTTTGTGAGAAACCTTGAGCTACAAGTCTTGCTTTATACCTTGTAACTTCATTTTTTTCGTTTCTCTTTCGTACAAATACCCATTTATATCCAACGGGTTTTATGCCATTTGGCGTTTGAACGATCGGTCCAAAAACCTCTCGTTTCCTTAACGAGTTTAGCTCTGCTTGGATAGCCTCTTGCCATTTTTCCACTGATCGTGGTTCTGGATCATCATCATTTTCACATATTTCAAAGGACACATTGAAAGCAAATATATCATCAGGAACAATTTTATTTCGATCCCAAATCTTACGAGTTTAAATAATTTATTGAGATCTCATTATTTTCATCTTTTTCCTCTTTTTCTAGAGGTCGTTGTCCCTCGTCAGGAACAACTAGTTTTGATAAATCCTTATCAAATGATTCTTGTGCTTTCTCATGAGTATTTTGATTTGTTTTTATTTTTACTCCCATTTTCCTCTTTCGAGGAATTGTATCCTTTGAATCAACTGGTCTTCCACGCTTTAAGCGTTTCGTTGGTTCTTGTGCATTTTGTTGCACAGAGACATCAATTCTTGCAGGAGCATTTACAATTTGGAATATGTGATTTTGTCACTTGTTTTGCATCTGTAAATGCATCAGGTAATTGATTTGCGATTTGTTGCAAATGAATGATCTTTTGAACTTCAAGTTCACACTGATTTGTGCGTGGATCATAATATGATAAAGTTGATGCATTCCAAGCAATTTCGCGACATTCCTTTTGAATTGGCTTCTTATCTCCCCCTAATGGTGGGAAAATTGATTCATCAAAGTGCAATCAGCAAAACGTGCAGTAAATAAATCCTCTGTTAAGGGCTTAAGGTATCTTATAATGGACGATGAGTTAAATCCAACATAAATCCCAAGTTTTCGTTGTGGACCCATCTTAGTTCTATTGGGAGGTGGTATAGGAACATACAATGCACAACCAAAAATTCTCAAGTGTGAAATGTTTGGTTGTTGACCTAAAATAAGTTGCATAGGGGAATGTTCATGGTATGCAGTGGGCCTATAACGAATAATAGATCTTTGCATGAAGGATCGCATGCCCCAAACTGAAGTTGATAACTTAGTTCTCATGATTAAAGGTCGGCAATTAATTGAATGCGTTGATCGAGATTCTCGCCAAACCATTCAGGTATGCACGTGTGGAAGTAATGTTCAATGGTAATTCCTATAGACATGCAATAATTTTTAAATGCTTGAGATTGAAATTCCCCGGCATTATCAAGACGGATGGTCTTGATTGGGTTGTCAGGAAATTGTGCTCTTAACTTAATGATTTGTGCTAAAAGTCTAGCAAATGCAACATTGCGGGTCGAAAGCAAACAAACATGTGACCACCTAGTTGATGCATCTATCAAAACCATGAAATATCTAAATGGTCCACAGTGAGGATGAATAGGACCACATATGTCTCCCCTGAATGCGTTCTAAGAAAGCGGGGATTCCACAACAATTTTACTTGGGGATGGTTTAACTATCAATTTACCTTGAGAACAACTAGCATAATTATAATCACCAGCTGAAAATATTTTGTGACTCCTTAAAGGATTTCCATGCGAATTATTAATTATTCTTCGCATCATTGATGATCCTGGATGACCAAGTCGGTCATGCCATAAAATGAATGTCTTTGGATCATTAATTTTCTTATTCAAGACGACATTCGTTTCGACATGCCTTATATGAGTAAAATATAATCCAGATGATAAAGTTTGTGAATTTTTCTAACACTTCTTTTTTTTCCATTTGAAACCAATGTGACATAGAGAAATTCTCTATTATTTTCGTTCACGGTTTCAATGTGATATCCATTTTGTCGAATATCTTTAAAGCTCATAAGTTTCTTTGGATTTTTCAGAGTATAAGGGATTGTCAACATGAATTGTTGTTCCCCAGGCAACATAATATTTGCTCTTCCGAGCCATTAATCAAATTGGAGATGCAGATATTGTTTGAACATTAGCCTCATTTAAGTTCAAACTAGAGAAATATTCTCTGTTTTTAAGGATTGTGTGCGTTGTAGCACAATCAATGAAGACATATATCGCTCTTGTTTGATTCATGATTTGAACACATGATTTGTTGATCCATCTGGACAAATAATGTTTGGCAAATTAGAAAAGAGTCATATTTCAATGATAAAAATTCATAATATTTTGCCTTTGATTTTGAAGGCATGGTAAATGTCACAAAAATTTTCGGGTATATATATGACAATATTTAGGTAAAATAGCCTTTCATATATGACCAAAAAATATCACAATTATGAGCGCTCATTGTCAATAATTATTTACCCTTTGTAGTGGTGCACCATTTTTGTTCCACCTTTTGTTGGAATTGTAAATACGACATTTACCTGATATTTTCACCTTTTCCACGTCCATAAACGTATTATTGCGATCATGATCATTATATGCAACATATGCTTCTTAATTTGAAGCTGAACTAATTGGACGGGAGCGATATTATATTTATAATATCTCATTATTTTACTCAAACTACCATGAGACAAGAAATCAATCCTTAATATTTATTGGATTGATGTGCGCACTCGATATTTGTTGGTAAAGAATAAATCGAGGCGGGCCACGTGACCTTATTTTTATTGTCTCATCAGTCATATTTCCACGTGGCCTCAACATAGAGGTAATTAAAATTGTGGAATTATAATTAATATTTGATCGATTAAATTTTGTAGCTTGATACTCAACCGCTCATTTTGAGCTTTTGGAGTATTACCTTTTTTTTTTGGTATTTATATATTTATAACTCCATAGGGTGAAAATATATATGAAATATTCACTTTTCAAATCTCTAAAGAGATATTGGCAAATGATTGTGTACAACATACAGCCTTGCATAGATGCAAGCTTTATTCATAATTTGTAATATCTAATTATCATGACAAGAATTATAATAAGGTAACAAATTCAACTATGGTTGATTAATATTTTGAAAGTAAATATAATAAAAAATAATTTTCTCTTTTCTTTTATGTAAAAAAAAAAAAAAACATAGCATATGATTAAGTATATGTTCACAACTTGATTCATTAATAATCAAATGTACTATTCGTATGAGTTGGTGGGACAACCTCCAGGTTGGGTGGCGAGACAAAGTCTGCTTAAATGTCATGCCTCCTCGAACGGGATAATCCGTCTCCCTTTCAATGTTTAGCTTTACCGGGGACAAGGCTTACCCACTATCAACTCAAACTTATAGCATTATTTGTATTATAAAATCAAGAATAGAACAATAACTAATCGTTTGTAGTTTTAAGAGAAAACTAGTTATGTCACATATTGACTTTTGATTTCTGATGTAGAAGATCGTACAAGACGCAACTACAGAGCATACTTTCGCAATCAGTGACGTTATAATGTATAGTATATGAATAAAGTATGCATATAGAAGTGATGCATGTAATAAAAGGAAGCAACCATGATAATATGTAAATAAATTGAACTTATTTAAATAACAAAAGTTATACCTTCCTAGCTTTGTCTCCTTAACAAGCCTTCTTGAACTTCAAGATCTCCTTAATGCTAAGCAAGCTCGTGCTGATAACGTGTTGTAAATTGAGTTGAAACTTGCTAAGAACTAGAGAAGGAAATAGAAGACTAAGAACTTCTACTACTACAAACTACTACTACAAAGGAGAAGAGAAGAAATGAGATAGTTGGAATGAGAAGTTTTCATTCAACTTGGTGTGTTCTTACAATGAGGTTATCACCCTTTATATAGGCCATTTGGTATGATGACAAATGTGCCTTAGCAATGTGGGACAATTAACATATACACCCCATGTCATACAACACTTTACAAGTAATCAATGTGGGACAATTAACACATACACCCCATGTCATACAACACATTACAAGTAATTTGACAATACATGAAAGAGTTGGTGTACATTGGAAATGACAATACAAGTTACATGACTACACAATATGTTGGTGTGTATGCATGGTCATCCACACTTCACAACAAAATTCAGATAAATAGTAGCACAAATAAAGAAATGCTAACAAAGTATCCTAATCGTTAAAATGACAAAATTTATCCTATGTGATCTTGCATTATCTTATCTGATCATTTATCAGAAGTTTAAACGTAACCATATCATATATTTCATGATCAAAGAATTATCCTCAAAAAGGTTATTGTCATAATTTGGTCTAATTAAGACAAAGTGTAAGACCTTTTTAAACAAATCGCACCATCAATTACCACAATAAAATCGTTATTGTCATACTTTGGCATAAGATAAACTAAATCTGTTTATTTTAATGATTAGGATGTTTTTTATAGCTTTTATTTATTTATACTTATCTAAATTTATTATATATGTAATCTTTTTTTTGTTTTTTTAATCTAGATCTATTAATTATGTAAGTCTATATATATATATATACACACATATACTATAGTAAGATCACCACTCAATGCGTTGTTTTTTTTTTTTTTTTTTTTTTTTTTTTTTTTTTTTTTTGACATCGTGTGGTATTTGTTGTTCTATTTCAAGAAAAATGTTTGCTGGGGCGTCATCCCTTCTCTACAACTTCTTGTTACAATATTATTTTGGTCTCTTCAAATTTTATTGAGATGTGTGCGTACGCATATTCATGTGCGTCCCAAGACCTCAATTAACTATCGAACAAGAGGTTGTAAGGAAAGGATGTTACCCATGCAATCACCATTGGAGAACAGATCTCAAACTTTGAAAGTTTGAATCAAATTAAGTTAACAGAAAATTGTGGAAGTGATAATTGACACGCGGTTTTGATTATTTTAGATGTTCTTTTTTAAGTTTTAACAATGAATATTGATTACGATCATCAACAGCATGGATAGATAGATCACGCAGATTTTGGTATTATTGGTGGGTAGGGGTGTCGATTTTTGGGTTCATATCCGGATAGCCCTTGATAGAAATGATAAGTATATTTGTTATCACATCTAGATTGATTTTAAATTCTATTGAGCGTGCCCTTTTCAAACTAGATTTACTTTAAAATCGAATTGTTCAATTGTTTGAATTTATCGAGTTTTGGAAAAACTATCGTTATGTTTAAAGGATTTTTTATAAGATTATTAAAGGCTTTTTTGAATAATATTAGATTATCATAAATTATGCATAATATAAAATTCTGTTACCCCTTAAATTATGCATAATATATTCTTATCTTAGGAGAGCTCAAGTTATATTTATCATTTTAGTTACAAGACGTTACAATTTTTTAAGTAGACATTATAACATTTTTTATTAAGAAAATAAACACATAATTAATGATATCTCAAGCAATGTGAGTAAGTCTCGAAATTAAAACATTGCAAGTCTTTATATGTGTTATGTAGTTTATTATTTTTAGTGTTCTTTTTTGTGAATTATATTATGTATGAGATTATATTTTCAAAATAAGATTAGTTTTCATTTTTTTAACAAAAAATAGGTATTTTTTGAAATTTTGGCTAGGTCCTGGATTTTAAAGGTTTTGTCCAAACCTGGCTTCGAATTTCAATTTGAACATCACAACTATGCCCTTGATCGTAGACCCGATTTATAAAATCATTGTCCAAAGCCTTTTTTGGGCCAGAAAAAACCGGCGTTGAATGGGAAAAAAATTGACAACCATATTCGCGAGGCTTATTAGATTTTCTTTTATTTGACATTTTTAACATCTTTAGTTTATGAATCATACATAAATCGTTAATTATAATAAGGCACGGAGCTATAAATCAGTCCACCGCAAAAATTTGGATGTCATATTATTGGGACCCTGCTAGGGTAACTTCGAGAAAACACGCACTTGTGTGTGCGCCTTCGATGCACATCACATTGATGCACGCGCATGTAAACGAAAATAAAGAGAAGCACATAAGTGTTTGTCCTACTCCAGTGTCCTATTCGAATGACTCTAGCCTTTTATACATTATATTGCGTGTTGGTAAGCTAATTATACTATTGCTAATTTTTTTTTCTTTTTCTTTTTTAATTACAGCTCATGAGGAGCGACCCCTTCTCATTGAGAGATAATTTTGTCACAATTACAATCTCATAAAGCAAATACAAGCTAATTCTTCACATGGGATACCCATGTAGCTTAGATGGGTTACAACGAGCCTCTAAAGCCTAAGTGAGACTAGTGGACTTGACAAACCCACACAACTACTATAATCCATAACGAGTCCGAATTATTGTACTTAATTATTAAGGCAAGCAAAATTCACAAAGGATCTATGTGAACTAACAAGAAAAAGAAAAAGAAAATAAAATGGAGAAATAGACGCATATATTAGGGAAGATAAGTTGCAATGGTTTGGATACCTTTATAAATGGCCTACAAATGTCTTTGTTAGAAAACTTGATTTAACTAAAATTTTAAAAATTCAATTATGTAAGGGTAGGCCAATTAGGAAGGATGTACAAGATTTAGAAAACATTCCATCAATTACATTACATTGAGCTTAATGGGAGAGTGATATATACATATATAGTCAACCCCAACTAATTTGAAAAGTGATATACGCAGTCTACCCAACTAATTTGGGATTGCATCTTTGTTGTTGTTGTTGTTGTTGTTGAATGAACTGAGTTACTGAAACAGTAAACCAAAGTTTCTCGACAGAGTTTCAGCTTTATTTAAACCTGAAGATGCAGAACCTAAACAAAAATTCAGAACGGACACCCACCAAAACTGCTCTGAAGCACTGGATTTCATTCAAACAATAGTTAGACCAGTTTGGCAAAAACTCAAAAACTACAGCCTTACTGCACAAGCATCATTGGTTTGTGGTTATGTAGTACATCATATAAATCCACCCTCGACTCTACTATTTTCTTTTTGGAAAAGGCTAAAATGACGTCCCAAATGACACCTTAAGCGACACTTCTGTGATGTGGTGTGCGGACCTCATGCAAAAATGAGTGTGCGCAAAATAATTCTCGGTGCATAACACGCGTGATGTATATTTTGAAGCGCGGACGACGGCTCCCATGAATACGAGCTCCGCGCCACGTCACAAGGGTGTTATTTGGGGTGTTATTCTGGCATTTTCCTTTCTTTTTTTTAATGAGAAACAATTTTTTTTTATATAATCATAACAGAAAATTATAACATAAGATTAAGAAAATTGAATAATCACATTTTCTTGTTAATTTATTATATGTATATACAAAATAAAAATAACTAAAAAATAATCACTTAACTAATAAAAAATAGAAAACAGAAAACGTGGCTAACTAAAATAACCACCCTAATCAAGATAACAACAAATAACTAATTAAGATTTGATATCAAAGCTGCCACCGTTCTCGAGCTCCTCATACTTCTCATACTATCAATAAAGGAAAATATTAAAATAACAATAACAATGTCACACCACAAAACACATTGGCTCACAAAAGCTTTTCATGTGACCTCGACCTGTATGTTATGCATCGAGATCTATGAGTGTTCCCATCCCGAGACGTACATGAATGGCTCTCACTAGAACAATTTAGGCTTTTAATAGCACATAATTCATAGAGGTTTTTAAGTAACCCCTATGTATTAGGCGATTAGGCTTTTTATAGCAGCTAATTCATAGGGGTTTTTAATGACCTCAATGTATTAGGCTATTAAAACTCAAAACCACTCTTATCAACTTGCTCCCATCGGTTTGCTTAAGGGGTGTATTCAATTGAGATTTTAATAGACTTTTAGTTACTTTTATTGACTAAAAAGTTTAGGGGTATTCAATTAAAACTTTTAGAGAGTCTCTAAAAGTAAGGTGTATTCAATGTGAACTTTTATAGACTTTTAAAAAGTCTCTAAAAGTTTTGGGGTATTCAATTTAAACTTTTAGAGAGTTCATAAAAGTAAGGTGTATTTAATTTTTTGGTGACTTTTGTAGATTGGTTACAAATCTTGACTTTTGTAGACTTTTTGTATAAAAATACACATAAAGAAGTCTTCAACTTCTCCTCACCTCAACCCAGAAACTTTTAGAGACTTCTAATTTTTGTTTGTTACATTTTTCAATAAGGACTTCATTGTTCACAATAGGTCTTTTCTTATCAATTGTTTTTTATCAACTTCTACAATCACTCCACAACTCTTGGATTTCATTGCTCACTCATTATACTATAATATCTAGGTTGATGAAAATGGATTTATGTCATTATTAACAAAATCTCATTCTTGCATCACTATACATTTTTTATAGTTTTTTTTTTATAAAGAAGTTTCGTTTATTTAGTGTATTATTATAATCTCAAAAAGTGTAGTATTATTATTTTTGAAGAAAATAATTGTATAATTTTTTAAAATGCAAGAAGTGCATTTTTTGGAATTTAAACTATCATTATTAAGGAAAAAATATATTTTTTTGCTTAAGTCAAACAAAAAAATAAAGTGCAAAATTTTTACACTAATATTTCTAATGATCTTTTCTCAAAAAAGAAAAAAATATTTCCAATGATCTTACTTGATTCTTTTCTACCACTAAAGGATGATTTATTTACCTATTTATTATGTTGATATTTATTTACTTATTTGTTATGCTACTACCTTGAGAGTAATTTATTAATATGTCTATATGTTTTTTTTTACTAAAATACAAAAATACTTTTTAAAAAATTAGTAATAGTTCTTAAGAAAAAAACATAATTATTTATTTTTTATAATAAAGTGCAAAATATTTGTTTCATTTTAAAAATCACAATAATCTATTAGTATCATCAAAATCATGTTTAAGAAGTTCACAAAATTCACTAAAAATCTTAAATGTTGATAAAAGTCATCATAATGAAATTTACATAAAAGTTTATCAAAGTCTTTAAGAGTCTACCGAAATCTAAAACTTAATAAAAGGCATTCACTTATAAAAGTAACCAAAAGTCTATTAAAATCTCAATTGAATACATCCCTGTTAGTCTCCGCCATTTCTAAGGTTTGCTTCAACCATCTCTCTTAATTCCTTTCTCGTCTCGCGCGAGCAATCAATTCACTCTTATTCATCTCTATCAATTCCATCTCTAATCGTCTCTGCCATTTCTCGAATCACCGCTCACCACCGCTCCGCCTCGCCTCGCCTCGCCTCTTCTACTCCGGATCAAACCGCACCGCCGATGTTTCTTTCACTTTGTACATGCATCTCTCTCGTTCGATTTCGCACTCCTCGCATCACTCGCTTCAAACTCGTTGCTCAATTTGAGGATTCTTTCACTTGTACATGCATAGGCTTCCGATGGAGCTCGGAAGATCCGTCCATCGTTGGAGATCTTCTCAATTGTTTGAACGAGTAGTGGACTCGTATCATGCTCTTTGGTGCGATTTCGCTTTGATTTCTTCAATTTTGGTGTTCATGGTTCATGTTTTTGTGGATTTCATTCAGTTTTTAGTTGTTGTTGATGATTTTTTGTGTGCAAATGCTTGTTTTGAGTGTAATTCAGTTCAACTTCAATTCAAATTGTTTTGTGATTTCGTTCCTTGAAATGAGCTCCAATGGATTTGCTTTGTCTTATATATTGTAGTACTTGTCCTTAACATGATTTTGTTCCTTGAAACACATATTAACTTAATTTCCCTCTCCTTCAATTAACAATAGTTCATTGCTTAGCTTGCCAATTTGATTTGATTAGTGTTTGCTTTGTAAAAGTAAGAAAATCATGTATGGCACTGCCAATTGTGAATTATTTGCTCCATTTTGTTAGTGATTTTTTTTTTGCATACGACTTTTATTAGTTATTGTTGCTTACTTTATAACTTGGATTCCTCGCTTATATGTTTGCTTTCTAAGAGTTACGCCTATCAGATCGATCACATATATTTCCTCAAATCACATATGCATCAATTGAGTTATGTATGAACTAAAACTAAATTAATCAGATTTTTTTAATTAAAAAAGGATCATAAAGTAAAATTTACTTAATAATATGTAATATTAATTAAATTCATGCCAAATATCTCTAGTGAGATGGATGTGGCATCACTTGCTAAAAAGCAAGGTTGGGTGAGGTCCCAGATCCGACTCATGTTGGAGCCGCTTAACAAATATTTTTTTTTCCTTATAATTTTGCTACATCTCGGTTAGTGAAGGTCACCCAAGAGGGGGTGAATTGGGTTACCGAGTAGTTATTGCCCTTTTAAAACTTTATGCGCAAATTACAACTATAATGCATACACTATCAATGAATATATATATGCTATGCAAGTGAATGGAATGGAAGAGATGGAAAGTGACACACAATTTATAGTGGTTCGATCCAACGATCTACGTCCACTACCTAACCTCCCTAGGTTAGGATTTTTAACCCCACTTATATTGCAAATAAGTGTTACAACCTAAGCATACAAGCCTAGAGTGCCTAATTACAATTAGGACTTCCCACCTAGCCGCAACTAGGATTTGTGCCTAGTCTCAACTAGGTCTTCCCCTTTGACTTAGATTCCACTAAGTCTTACAATCATACAAATACTATAAGTTGCTGAAAAATAATGAGATACACTTTACAACACAAAGTGGTATCAAATTCAAACACTAGCAAGCCTCCTAGAGCCTAACAACTCTTATGCATGCAAGTATGAGAATAAATGGAATATGCAAATATGTCACCGATTTTGTTGCAAATCCCAAATGTGAAATCGTTTTAAAAACTTAATATATTAGTGTAAAACCGATTTCAAGTCTAAGAACAATAGTTTAACAAAAATCAAGTTTAAGTGCAAAACTTTTGTTCAAATCAATCTTAGGGTTTGATAAAATAAATTTAAGTGCAAAACCCAAGAAGAAGGTGTTCAAACACACAACAAAATGATTTTCAAATCAAATACACAAAACTATGTAGATTAAGCACAAGCAAGATTTTAGATCTAGGACTTTCTTACAAACAAGAGAATGACAAAAGAGATCAGCTTTGAAGAGATTCTTGTACTCCTTTTAAAGCCTCAAAAGTGCTAGATTAGAGAACTAAAGAACAAACCACAAAGATCTCCTTTTGCTTCTTCACAAAAATCAAAGTTCTTCTCTTTGTAGATTTTGAGTTTTTGAGTGTGTTTCTTCCTTCCCTTTTCAAAACCATGTTCTTGGTGGTTTTATAGTGTTAGGTATTCCATCTTGACAGTTTATGACCGTTCTAGGGATCCAAGGGTCCAAAATAGATCAAGAATTCAAATTAAAGTGTGTTTTCCATTTGTAAAAAAAAGTCATCGGATATGCAATTAGCGCGCTAATGCTTCGAGACCTAGCGCGCTAACTCGCACTTAGCGTGCTAATGAAATCATTAGCGCGCTAAGCGCAGGGACCTCAAAACAATTATTTTGTCCCTTTGTGTTAGCGACCCTTAAACTCGTCCAGGGACCTAACCAACCCTTATATAACATGTTATACACGTTTATTATGAGTCATTAAGCCTAATTGGGTGGTCCGGATATTTTTACAAATCCTAAAACGGAAATTCACGATTTCATAATGTATTAGGGGCTTTTTCGCAAATTTACAGTTTTCTTTTCGAAGACCTTTCAAAAACGAGTTTTTCTTTTTCGAAAACATTTACAATGATCTGTAATATGCAAATGACCATCCACACAAAGTTTCACATTGTTTAAACTCATAGTCCTAGTTATGTGTTTAAATTCCACTTTGAAACTTGAAGTAAACTTATAACTTTTGAAGAATGGTTTAAGAAACTTGATATGCATGGACTAATGCATTTGGCTTGCGTGAAAGAATTTGTATACCTTACATTGAAATTACAAATTGCGGTTTGAACTTTCATCTTCATTTCTTCATTAATGCCGAGTCTTGAACTTGTATTTCTTGAGTACCCTTGATATGTTGTTTTGCATCCTTTAACAAAAACTGAAATACACTAGATGTTTATTAGTACATTTTCACCTTGTTTGTTTCCATCAAAATCTCGGTCGGAGTGTGAGTGACTAACCACTTAGTCCAACAATCTCCCCCTTTTTGATGATAACAAACAATGTGAACTTTAAAGGTGTAAAACGTAATCTAAATGTATATCGCATTCATGATTTTATATTTCATATATGCAAGTTCAAAACACATCAACCTTTTCAAGTTCAACCACATTTTTCTCCCCCGTTTGATACCATCAAAAAGTGGGGCCAAGCATCCCCATAAATAAACACAATAGAAACAATACGAGAGAAATATACTCTCCCCCTCACTTTATGCATATCAATAAACAATAGTCGGTAGCGATACAAATGCATAGACGATAAAACATAGTGAAGCAAGAAATATCCATATAGAAAACTCAGAGATACGCAAAAAAATTCATGATATAGATAGCATAAAGCAATGAGAGATGTGAGTTTTGAGGGTAAAAACGAAATTATAGACGCCTAGCCGAACGACATTAGCGCGCTAATGATAAAATTAGCGCGCTAATGGGTCGATTCATATTCTGGGCCAGTACGCTATTAGCGCGCTAATGGGTGTTATTAGCGCGCTAATTTCCCTCTGGAAATTTTTGGTCAGTACATCATTAGCGCGCTAATTGTAACTATTAGCGCGCTAATTCCTCTCTGGAATTTTTTGACAAAAATTTTGGATTTTTGCAATATAGCTCCGATTCTCCTCAAACTTCATGGACACTTCACTAACACCATATAAAAAGGTTTGGAATAGCTAAAACATATGTAGAAGGTCCGATTCTCGAAACATGCCTAACTCACGCCGAATTTTAGAAAATTGATCTCTAGGCAAAGGCTTAGTGAATATATCGGCTAGTTGATCCTCTGTGGGCACATGGATGAGTTTAACATCGCCCTTTTGGACGTGATCACGAAGAAAATGGTGTCTAATCTCAATATGTTTTGTTCTTGAGTGTAACACCGGATTTTTTGATATGTTTATCGCACTTGTGTTATCACAATAAATTTCAAGCACACCCAACTAGGATTTGATAATCCTCAAGTTGTTGTTTCATGTATAGAACTTGAGCACAACAACTCCCTAAGAGACACATATTCGCTTCCGCCGTAGATAAAGCAACGGAATTTTGCTTTTTCTTTGAACCATGAGATAAGTGAATTTCCTAGCAAATGACAAAATCCGGAAGTACTTTTCCTATCGACTAGACTTCCCGCATAATCAGAGTCAACAAAACTTCGGAGTTCGAAACTCTTAGTTTTGTTGAACCATAATCCTAAGTCTTGTGTTCCACTTAGATATCGAAATATGCGCTTTACACATTTTAAGTGGGACTCCTTGGGATCGGATTGAAATCTAGCACATAAGCACACACTGAACATAATGTCGGGTCTACTAGCGGTCAAGTATAGGAGGCTACCTATCATTCCACGATAAAGTTTAGGATCTATGGGTTTTCCTAGTTGGTCTTTGTCCATTTTGATGGTGGAACTACTAGGAGTGTCACATGCTTTCAGATTCTCGAATTTGAATTTCTTTAACATGTCCCTCACATACTTTGCTTGATTTATAAAAATGCCATGTTTGGATTGTTTTATTTGCAAGCCTAGAAAGTATGTTAGTTCTCCCATCATGCTCATTTCAAATTCATTTGTCATTAATGATGAGAATTCATTACATAGACTTGTGTTGGATGACCCAAAAATGATATCATCAACATAAATTTGAGCAAGTAACATATCATGTTTTTCGATCAAAATGAACAAAGTGGGATCTAGCGTTCCTTTCTTGAATCCTTTTTCAAGTAGGAATGCACTAAGTTTTTCATACCAAGCTCTAGGAGCTTGTCTTAGTCCATACAAGGCTTTTTGAAGATGATATACATGACACGGGTGTTCATGATCTTCAAAACCCGGTGGTTGTTCTACATATACCTCTTCATTAATGAAGCCATTTAAGAATGCGCTTTTAACATCCATTTGATATAGTAAAAACCCATTGTAGCAAGCATAGGCAAGTAACATTCGAATTGCTTCTAGTCTTGCTACGGGTGCAAAGGCTTCCTCATAATCAATTCCTTCTTCTTGATTGTAGCCTTGTGCAACCAACCTAGCCTTGTTTCTTACAATTTCACCTTTTTCATTCTTTTTGTTTCTAAAAACCCATTTGGTGCCTATGGTTGTGTGGTCCTTGGGTCTAGGTACTAATGTCCATACCTTGTTCCTAACAAAGTGGCTTAGCTCCTCTTGCATAGCCATTACCCAAAATTCATCTCCTAAGGCATCATCTATCTTAGTGGGCTCGGTTTGTGATACAAAAGCTATATGTCCTTCATCTCGATGTAATGTGGACCTAGTGATTACTCCTTTGTTTGGATCACCTATTATTTGTTGGGATGAATGGCCAATTAGAAGTCTTGAATTCTTAGGCGCACTTGTGTCGGATTCTTTACATGCCTCAACTTCTTGACTATTTGAAGTTTGTCCTAGGGTGCCATCATCTTCATCATCGATCCTCAATTTTTCCAAGTTTTGCATCATCTTAACTTTGGGATCCACTTCATCAAATTTCACATGGATAGACTCTTCTATGGTTTTGGTTGATCTATTAAACACCCTATATGTTTTTCTTTGTGCATAGAGTAGCCAAGGAAAGTACATACCTTTGACTTTGGGTCAAATTTGTCTAATTGATCCTTATCATTTAGAACATAGCAAGTACAACCGAACACCTTAAAGTAACTTATGTTGGGCTTTCGGCCTTTCCATAGTTCATAAGGAGTCTTTTTCACTTGCTTTCGGACATTTACTTTATTTATAACATAGCATGCCGTGTTAATGGCTTCGGCCCAAAAATGCTTAGCTATGTTGTACTCATTTAGCATAGTCCTACACATCTCTTGGAGTGTCCTGTTTTTTCTTTCAACAACTCCATTTTGTTGGGGTGTTCTAGGAGAGGATAATTGGTGTGTATAACCTTGTTTAGCACAAAAATCCTCCAAGTTTCTATTTACAAACTCACCACCTCTATCACTTCTAATGATGGTGATTTTGTATCCCTTTTCATTTTCAACTAAAGCACAAAATTTTACGAACACATCAAACACTTCATGCTTATGAGAGAGAAAATACACCCATGTATATCTAGTAAAATCATCAACAATGACAAAGCAATATGATTTACCTCCTAGGCTTTGTGTTTGGGTGGGTCCGAACAAATCCATATGGATAAGTTCTAAGGCTCGAGTCACATCACTTGTTACTTTCGTCTTAAATGACGATTTCACTTGTTTACCGAGGATACAAGGTTCACACTCCTTGTCTTTCTTAAACGTGCATTTGGGTAGACCCTTAACTAGATCATGCTTAGTCAATTTTGACAAGTTCTCCATGCTAGTATGTCCTAATCTACGGTGCCACAACCATGCATCACATTCACTTTGTGCACTCAAACATGAGACATTTTGCATATTCATCTCATCAAAGTTAATGGCATAAACATTTTTATCTCTATATGCAATAAATAAGGTTTCATGCTTCTCATTCCTAACAATGCATTTCGATGATTCAAACATAACATGAAATCCTTTGTCACACAATTGACTAATACTAAGCAAATTATGTTTCAATCCATCAACAAGATAAACGTTAGAAATAGAAAGTGAATGAATTGTTACCGACGGTTCCGAGACCAATAACTCTTCCTTTGTTGTTGTCTCCAAATGTAACCTTTCCACCATCATGCCGCTTTAGTTCAATAAATTGATGTGCATCTCCGGTCATGTGTCTTGAGCACCCACTATCCAAGTACCATGGGGTGCTCTTCCTCGCATCCTACACAATGGGAAACACACTAGATTTTGGTACCCAAACACCTTTGGGTCCGAGAATGTTAGTGTAGTAAACATTTTTAACTACCCATGCTAGTCTACCCACTTTGGCCTTTTGTAATGCACATTTCCCGACCACATGAGTCTTGTTGCATTTAGAGCATCTACGATCATCATTTAGCAATTTCTTGTAACTTAACAAGTTTGCTCCATAACCTATGCCTCTTTTGTTGAGTGCACGTCGTTGTGCTCCCAACATCATGTCAAACATTTCTTTACCATTTGTAAACTTATGCACCGTGCTAGTCAAGTCCTCTACTTCCTTGACTAAAGCATCTCTCTCCTCTATGACTTCATTTAAGTCACTTTGGAGATCATTAATGGTCTCATTTTGTGACTCTATTTCACTAATTGCAATGGTCAAGCTCTTTTTGAGTTGTTTGGTCTTTTTGACCTCCTTTTCCAACTCTTTCCTAAGCTCATCAAGATTTGGAACATCATCCAAATCATCAACATTATCAAAGTTAAAAGAGTTAGAATTTACCTCGCCTTGTGCCATGAGACAAAGTATTGCCTTCTCACTTTCCGATTCGGATTCGAACTTGATGATGATGAGTCATCCCAAGTTGCTTTGAAGCTCTTCTTTCCTTTCTTCTTGTCAAACACCTTCTTGGATTTGCAATCCGCCTTGATGTGACCCGGTTTGCCGCAACCGAAGCATATGGTTTCATTTGATTTTCCTCCCTTGCTTCCACTTCGAAACTTCTTCTTATACTTGTCTCGCTTGTACATGGCCCCTGTTGAGCTTTCTTGAGAGCATAGCTACTTCCTCCTCAAGATCATTGTCATCACATGATTTTTCATTTTCAATGATCTCTACCGATGCACTAGGGGAGCTATTTGCCTTCAAGGCGATATCTTTTCTTGAACTCTTAGTACCTCCACTTAATGCTTCCAATCTTGCTCGGTCTTTAAGTTCAAATTCATGGACTGTTAGCTCTCCACACAATGCATCAAATGTGTAATCTCCAAGATTTTGTGCCGATTGGATAGCATACTTCTTGGCATCCCATTCCTTAGGCAAGCCTCTAAGGAATTTATACACCGAGGTTTCTTGATCATAATTCTTTCCAAGATTCTTGATCTCATTCAATAGTTTAGTGAATCGAGTGATGGCGGTGGCTATGTCTTCATCGGACCCAACTCGGAAAGTTTCATAGTGCTCCTCAAGAATTCTTAACTTGGTCTTCTTCACTTGCATGGTACCTTCATAGTGTACCCCAAGCTTCTCCCATACTTCCTTAGCCGTTTGACAAGCACTTACTCGGTTAAATTCATTTTCACTTAGCGCACAAAACAAGTGATTCATGGCTTGATCATTTGAGAGCTCAATCTTTATCTCCTCGGCGGTGTACTCTTTCAAGGGCTTATCCGGTGGAGTGTAGCCACTTTCAATTGCATCCCATAAGAATCTATTTTGTGCTCTAATGTAGAATTTCATTCTCACTTTCCAATGAGCATAGTTAGTTCCATCAAAATACGGAGGCCTACTCGAAGAGTTGCCTTCCCGAAGGCGAGCCGGATCTAAGGTTTGCATCCTTGCACAAAAAGAACACTCAAAGATACGTTAGTAATACTTTGAGCAATAACCCGCTCTGATACCAATTGAAGGTCACCCAAGAGGGGGGTGAATTGGGTTACCGAGTAGTTATTGCCCTTTTAAAACTTTATGCGCAAATTACAACTATAATGCATACACTATCAATGAATATATATATGCTATGCAAGTGAATGGAATGGAAGAGATGGAAAGTGACGCACAATTTATAGTGGTTCGATCCAACGATCTACGTCCACTACCTAACCTCCCGGTTAGGATTTTTAACCCCCACTTATATTGCAAATAAGTGTTACAACCTAAGCATACAAGCCTAGAGTGCCTAATTACAATTAGGACTTCCCACCTAGCCGCAACTAGGATTTGTGCCTAGTCTCAACTAGGTCTTCCCCTTTGACTTAGATTCCACTAAGTCTTACAATCATACAAATACTATAAGTTGCTGAAAAATAATGAGATACACTTTACAACACAAAGTGGTATCAAATTCAAACACTAGCAAGCCTCCTAGAGCCTAACAACTCTTATGCATGCAAGTATGAGAATAAATGGAATATGCAAATATGTCACTGATTTTGTTGCAAATCCCAAATGTGAAATCGTTTTAAAAACTTAATATATTAGTGTAAAACCGATTTCAAGTCTAAGAACAATAGTTTAACAAAAATCAAGTTTAAGTGCAAAACTTTTGTTCAAATCAATCTTAGGGTTTGATAAAATAAATTTAAGTGCAAAACCCAAGAAGAAGGTGTTCAAACACACAACAAAATGATTTTCAAATCAAATACACAAAACTATGTAGATTAAGCACAAGCAAGATTTTAGATCTAGGACTTTCTTACAAACAAGAGAATGACAAAAGAGATCAGCTTTGAAGAGATTCTTGTACTCCTTTTAAAGCCTCAAAAGTGCTGGATTAGAGAACTAAAGAACAGCCACAAAGATCTCCTTTTGCTTCTTCACAAAAATCAAAGTTCTTCTCTTTGTAGATTTTGAGTTTTTGAGTGTGTTTCTTCCTTCCCTTTTCAAAACCATGTTCTTGGTGGTTTTATAGTGTTAGGTATTCCATCTTGACAGTTTATGACCGTTCTAGGGATCCAAGGGTCCAAAATAGATCAAGAATTCAAATTAAAGTGTGTTTTCCAGCTGTAAAAAAAAAGCTGTCAGATATGCAATTAGCGCGCTAATGCTGAGACCTAGCGCGCTAACTCGCACTTAGCGTGCTAATGAAATCATTAGCGCGCTAACTGCAGGGACCTCAAAACAATTATTTTGTCCCTTTGTGTTAGCGACCCTTAAACTCGTCCGGGACCTAACCAACCCTTATATAACATGTTATACACGTTTATTATGAGTCATTAAGCCTAATTGGGTGGTCCGGATATTTTTACAAATCCCAAAACGGAAATTCACGATTTCATAATGTATTAGGGGCTTTTTCGCAAATTTACGTTTTCTTTTCGAAGACCTTTCAAAAACGAGTTTTTCTTTTTCGAAAACATTTACAATGATCCGTAATATGCAAATGACCATCCACACAAAGTTTCACATTGTTTAAACTCATAGTCCTAGTTATGTGTTTAAATTCCACTTTGAAACTTGAAGTAAACTTATAACTTTTGAAGAATGGTTTAAGAAACTTGATATGCATGGACTAATGCATTTGGCTTGCGTGAAAGAATTTGTATACCTTACATTGAAATTACAAATTGCGGTTTGAACTTTCATCTTCATTTCTTCATTAATGCCGAGTCTTGAACTTGTATTTCTTGAGTACCCTTGATATGTTGTTTTGCATCCTTTAACAAAAACTGAAATACACTAGATGTTTATTAGTACATTTTCACCTTGTTTGTTTCCATCAAAATCTCGGTCGGAGTGTGAGTGACTAACCACTTAGTCCAACAGTTAGATCTTATATACATCCTTAAAAAAAAAAAAAAAAAAAAAAGAATTTGGAATCCAAGAAGCATAAAGGAATAGTCATTTAGCATTTTTAGTACAAACAAATATGCTCATATATATGTAGACAAGATTTCATTCTTGTCGTTCCACTATTGAAGATTAAGGCGGCTACGGGAGAATGAAAGTCGGACACGATTACAGGAACCCAAGTCAAGTTTTAGGTAAGGTCTCAAGTTTTAGGAATAGTCAATTTAGGCTTTTAATAACACTTAATAGATATAGGTTTTAATTAACCCCCATGTATTAGGCAATTAGGCTTTTAATAACACCTTATACATAGAGGTTTTAAGTAACCCCAATGTATTAGGCAATTAGCATTAATTCATAGGGGTTTAAAAAAACCGCTATCGAACCTCCCGATTAAAACAAAATCATTCTGGTGTTGGTGATCAATTTCGCGATTCAATTTCTTCCACTCTTTGCATAATTGCTTGATTGCTTTTCAATTCTTGTGGTTTATGGTTTCAAATTGATTGATTTTGTGCATTTTTGTCTCTGATTAATATTTGCTAGCTAGATAATGTGAAGAGGCTTTTGAGGTAGTGAGCATGTTTTGGATGGAAGGATTGAGTGGTATGTATAGAGTGGTGAGGATGAGAATGATTAGTTTTTAAAATTCAGCCTCGCACAATAACTTGTATGGATAACAAATAACAATAATTCATTCTTGAATGGGTTTAAGGGGCGAGTTTAAACAAAAGAGGAAGTAGTAAATATTACCGTTCTTCAACTTATACCTATATTTTAATCTTGTATTATTTATTGTTTTTATGCTTATAGATTGAAGAAAAAGATGGTGCTAGTGTTTCCAGAGCTGAGGTGTGGATTGGAGGGCATTCAAATAAAAAGGGGAAACCACACAATGCCGAAATTGTCGAAATTGTGGTGAATTAACTAATAGAACTTTGATATTTTATATTATTAAGTTTTTCTTCCATTTGATGCAAATAGTAGTTGTTTGTTTTGAAGGATAAAATCAATGCATGTAATCAAAGTCAATGCTCGGAATCTACTGATCAATCAATTAACAATGACCATATCTCACAAGTTTTTGGTACTGAACACCAAGGTCGAGTGAGAGGTCTTGGTTTTGGAGTAACTCCTACCGGTGTAGGTGCAACAACTCAGAATAACGCTATCATCAAAGAACTTATGGGTTTGAGAGAGAAGTATGAAGATTTATCTTCCTATGTTTACAATCAACATAAACAGGTACAAATTGATATTTTCACTATATACATATGTATATTTATTTATATCGTGAACAATATTCATTCTTAAATTGTGTTGGTTATTTTTTATGATATGGTCAACAAGGGGGAGACGGGCACACTTGTACATGCAAGGTAAAAAAAAATATTAATCTATTGAACGTAAGTGTTGCGGATAATGAAACTTCATAATTTTTTATTGAAGCCACAAAACGGGAACTCTTTGAATAAGTGTGGAATTAAGTGCAAGTTGATCGATTGGGTTGTTGGTACCCATATAGTGGCAGAATGAGATATTGCAATAGATGACCCGCTACATGTTGTGGAGGGTGCTCCAGTGGGGTTGGATCTTACATGGTGTGGGTGCAAACATCCATTGACCACAATGCTTTGATATGGAGGACTCAAGCTAATATGAGGACAATAGAGCAAGCTTTAGGGGAATCGATTCCATGGCCCAAACAACATGTCTTCATACCTAACACTTCGAGGAAAGTACGTTTCAACTACTTAGTTTTATTTTTTGACTCATCCTTTGTCTATGAATTTAATTTTTTGTGCTTGCGAGATGATGGGAAGAGCCTATAGATGGTGCTAGAAACTTGATGAGTTTCAATGTTTCATATTCGTTTCAATATCTTCTTATCTCTGTTACTTTTGCTCGTATATAGAAAAGGAGCTTATTTTGTCTAGTTTTAAGTGCTTTGTATGAGACTAAGCTTTGTTACTTTTGTGTTTCTGTAAATACATTCTGCTTTGCTCTCACTTCTCTATACATACATGTGTGCGTCTCTAACATATGGTTGATGCTTGTACCATGGACATAGCATCTCTCCATCTGTCCTCATTATTATGACTGTCATCCCTTACTTTTGCTTTCTTTCCATTCCAATTCCTTCATCTTTACAAAACATCCTCAGCTATTAACCTACGCATTGATGCTCTTTCTCCTCAGACTCTATCGGCCTTTCGTCATTCTTATATAAGTCTACAACTATTCAATACTTGATTTGAGCAGTGATTAGGATGGATTCACTATTCAGTCCCTTGGCTTTGTGTTGAATTACAATTGTGGCTATGTTGTGTAGATCCAAATGAGTACGTGGTTAGAAATGGAGAGACCAGCGAGGGCATCTACTTCATTTGGGACAGAGAGGTAAGCAAGTATTTGAATTATGCGTGTTTGATTGTGATTTTGGTACGAATGTGAGGAATTTGGGAATTCGTTTGTTGAACAGGCTGCGGTGAATGAAGCTCACTATGCGGAGGAGAATCGTTTGGAGCAGATTTGTTTGAAGCGATATGGCTATTTTGGCTTATTATAAGAGCTCTTCAAATACTAGTGAGTTCATATTGTCACATTTTTGTTGAAGATCACTTGATGAATAAACGCGAATAGCGCAACCTTTCAAATTCGAAAGGTAGTATTTACCCCTTTGTTTTTGTAGTTTTCATTTTTTGTTGCATTCATGTGCAAATACTTGGGTGATGTTTTTAACTGAATAAGCTTGATTAACTACAAATGTATGTCTTTAGAAAAAAAAACGTGTCTTTTTGTTTTCTGACTTCAGAAGACAATATGTCCACTGATGATGGCTCTCTTGAGTATGATTTTCTTTCATAACAAAGTATGAATATTTACAATAGTTACACTACAGAGTATTTGAAACAATAGTTTTTATAACTAGACCTACAAGGTTGCCAACTGTGAGTAGAATTTGTCACAAGTATGCAATTTATAATGTGAATCATCTATGTAGTATATCACACAAAGTTTAACCTCAAGAGCATATGAGTATCTTCTTGTTGTAGCAGTTGAATATTTTTTATTATTGCTTCCATTCAACTTCCAATGCGATTTCGTTTTGACGCGTAAATGGTAGAGTAAAGGGTGGATTGTACTGTGATAAGAGATTGTGTATGAAATCATAGTTTCAGAGCAATACATGATAAGCATATGAGATCAGAGATCAAGTGGTTTACCTGTGCAACTTCAACTAGAGCACCCTCTTTTACTTGAAATTGTTTATCACTCTTTAGAGCACCTCTCAGCTGTGATTCCCTTCTTTTAGACAATATGTCTTCATGAATGAAAGAAATTTGTAAATATAAAAGGTGTAAAACTATGAAAGTGGAGTGCTATGTCAATATAAGAAGATGAATGTAAACAGGTCCAATTATAACTTTTGCCTATTGTTCTTCCTTTTGAGGATTTAGTTGGCATCGGTTTTTCATCTATTGTAACTACTACTTTTCCTCATATTGGATGCTTCGAAACAAAAAGATATATATATATATATATATATATAAAATATATATATATATATATATATCTATCTATCTATGATTGTATTGTCCTAGATTTATGCGATTAGACAAATTTATGGATGTGTTGTTGACAATATGTGCAGGACTATGTTCTTCCTTGTCCTCTTTTTTGTATTTGTGGTTTTTGATTCATTTTTAATTGTTCCGTGTTGCCCTTTTTTTTTTTGATAATATGTGCGGGACTATGTTCCCTTGTTTTTGACAACTTCAAGTGCAAGTGTTGTGGTTGTTAGGCGGACTGTGAGTCTTGGTCTTTAGGTCATTGCTGGTAAAATCTCTATTAATTGCTTTAATTAACGCATACCCGTTTGTCCTGTTTGATATTGTGATATATGTTAATTAATGTATGCCTGCATTTTTGGGTTAATCAATGATCTGCATCGCAATTCTTTCACTTATTGTATTAGTTTGCAAACGGCTTGTGTGATAGGATGTGGTTTTTCATCAGGTTGGGGATTTCTTTGTTTGAAGTCCCTGTAATGATTAGATCAACAATTGTGGAATAATGCACTCATTGTAAATATGAAGTACATATATAAATGATTTAGACATGAAGCATATTGGTTTTATAAGGTTGATTGGAGTTCACGTTTATAAGTCTTGGTTTTGCAATATTAATTTCATTTGTCAAATGACTATGCATCTCTAAAACTTAGTTCCCTTGCTCTTTTAGGTTTATTTCTCCATTGACGTAAGGCTGAAGTGAAAGATTACCTAAGAAAGGTTCGTCTAGCTCATTAGCAATTTAGGGAAATGATTGGTTAACATACTTTATGACGCAGCGGAGATCTTCTAAACCAGTTGAACGAATCCACGAACAACTCGATCTATGCCGTAACTTAAGCCAAAGTTCGAAAATTCTTTTATTCCACCAAAAAAGCTGCGAATTACATCCAATAGGTCGCTTAAATAGCGAAACCCTAAAATTTGCCAAAAATAGTAAAAAGTACAAAAAGTCCTAAAAGCCATAAACTGGAAACTAGACGAAAAATAGAAACAAATGCCGCAAACGGCAATAAAAACGGAAATTCCTAATGAAAGTTATAAGCTAAACAAAACTTTCCTAAAATAGCAAAATTGTCGTTTCGGAGGGCGAAACGATGGAATTTCGCCGAAAAACGTCGTAGTCACAGCGAGTGTGACCCGTGATCTCCACGCCGTTTCCAATCAACCCATGCCCCCGGAACGCCGAAACTCAAACGCCCGAACTTCACCGAAATTACCAAAATGTCATCCTGTCATATCTTTCCATCATATTTTTCCAAGAATTTGCAAGCTAATTCTTGGACTTCATCATTCTCCACGGGGTGGACAGAATTCGCCCTCGAATTCTCATCATCAGACGTATCCCCATAATAGGGAACAAGATGCTTGACATTAAATACATCAGCCGTGCGAATGTGACTTGACAACTTCAATTTGTAAGCATTATGATTAATTTTCTCAAGAACCTCCACATGACCAATCTTCCGAACTGACAATTTGTTGTAATCACCCACGGATAACCGGTCTTTAGTGAGAACTGCCCACACAAAGTCACCCACTTCAAACTCCACGTGACGCTTCTTCCGATCTCGCATATTGTTTGTACTTGTCATGACAGCCTACACGCAAGTTATCTTTGACAGATCGATGAATCTCTTGCGACCCACTAACAAAGTCTTCTCGTCTTGCCATGCCATCTAGTCTTACTTAGCACCGGTAACAGATCAAGAGGACCTCGAGGTAGTCTTGAAATACACAACCGAAAATGACTAAACTCGGTACTTCGATTAACAAAGACATGGTTGTGTGCAAATTATGCCTGGCTCAACTTGAAGTCCCAACTCCCGACATTCTCACCCACCAAGCTCCTCAAAAGATTGCCTAACGAATGGTTGACAACTTCATGACCCATCCGTTTTGCGGATGATAAGCACTCGCTAAATTTCAAATTTGCGTGTTCACCATAGCCCACAAACCGCGCCAAAAATGGCTAAGGAATCTCGGTGTCCCGATCTGAAACAATCGAGGTAGGAAGGCCATGCAATCTATACACCTCCCGAAGGAAAATCGAGCCACATTTACAAAGATCGTGGTCTTCTTGCATGGGATGAAGTGAACCATCTTGGAAAAACGGTCAACCACCACAAAAATAAAGTCATTTCCCGTTGTGTTCTAGCAACCTCAAAGACGAAATCCATGCTAATATCAACTCATGGATGTTCGGAATGGGCAAAGGCATATATAGATCCAAGCATTAGTTGCGGTACCCTTCGAAAGTTGGCAAGTCCGGCACCGCTGCACATATCTGTCCACTTCCTTGCGAATGGTAGGCCAAAAGTAAGAGGCATGCACCAGCTGCAAAGTGCGATCACGCCCAACATGTCCCTCTCCATGCAACTCTCTAATAATCAACAATCTCAGTCTGCAATTAGGAATGCAAAGCTGGTTGCCCCGAAATAAGAAACCTCCTGGAGTGTGTAATCGCACGCTCCTCACTCGCACCTTCTCCACAATAGTAGCAAAGAAAGGATCGTAGTAAACAAATCGATAAGGATGAAAACCCAGTGTACCTCAATGGTCATGCGGCTCAACAAACTTTTCGTCCGCTCAGGGCATCAACAACTCGTTGGTCACACCCGGACTTGTGTTTCACCACAAAAGTAAAGCGCTCCAAATAGGCCACCCAGGAAGCATGTCCGGCCGATACCTTGTTCTCGCCCATGTAAGTGTCGCAATGCCTCATGGTCACCGGGACTCATTCGGTAGTGTGGTCTATTAGGTAGTGACGCACAGGTTCAAGGTCAATCGATGTTGAATATCATGCAATGGTGGCAGTCCTTCTGGCATCTCATCAGGGAAAACATCATAAAACTCCTTCACAATAGGAATTGCAGCTTCAGGAACATCAACATCTCTATCTACCTCATTTCCCATCAAGATGTAAACTACCTCAGAATCCTGTAATTCATCTTCAAATCTTGTCAAAAGACAAAGAAGTCGCTAGATTCTTTAGTAGGCTTAACTTCCTTCGGATCCTTAGCGGGTACTAGCACAATCTTCACTCCCTTGAACATAAGGATGTATTTATTGGTTACGCCATCATGCATAACTCCCCTATCAAACTCGCCAAGGACGTCCCGGTAAGAAGTGGCAAGCATCCATAGCCACAACATCACACCATACTCGAATCCTTGTAGTTAGCACCAACAGAAAAAGTCACCAAGACGCGCTTCGACACCTTCACCTCACCACCATTCTTGACCAAGCTAGCTTGTAGGGCACTGGGGTGTTGTTCGGTTGCAAGGCCCAACTTCGAACCGCTTCAATCGAGACGATATTCTCGCAATTTATCTCGCATCAATCATGAACCCGCACACCTTGCCTAAGATGGTACACTTGACCGAAAGATGTTATTCCGCGACCACTCATCATCGGCGACAACTCTATGAGTCATACAAGAACGCCTCACAACTAAGGCAAGTACCCACATCTCCGTCACGATCTCTCTTTCGTGTTGTCGAAGTATCAAAGGCCGGTTCTGCCGATGATGTTGGCCTCTTCCCCTTCGTCTTCCTCTTTGTTCTCAATAAAGAGAGCCTTTTTCCCTTTACATTCGACTTCCTGTGACCAACTTCGCCACAACCGAAGCATTTAATCCCACTAGTGCTAGGTCTGTTCGTGCGACTAGCGAGGTTAATTGCGACGGTATTACCTCCGTATTGGTTGTCCGAACACTAACATTCTTTGGAAGCATTACTCACACCCCGACATTGTTGTTTCTCCACCAACAATGCTCGGTGCAGTGCGCAGATAAGGAAGTCGGATCAAACATGTTGACGACATTTTGGATCTCGCACCTCGTCCACCAATATACCGCGACGCTAATTGGTCGTTAGTCTCTCCTAGTGATTCGTTTCTAGCGACTAATCGATAAAACTCGTAGTGTAATCATCTATCGACTTTGCCCTTGTCTCGCATTCGCAACCTCTCGATACATAAGGCGTTGGAAGTTGTAAGGCAAGAACTCGGCCGTAAGTGCTTTTTCATCTTCTCCCACGAGGTGATCTTCGCTTTTCCATTCCTATTCCGCATCAACTTCGTTGTTGCCACCAAGCCGTGGCCCCTGTTGCGAAATTTGGTCGCAACCAGTTGCACACGCTTGTCTTCGGCACACCTTTGAATTCTAGAACTTCTTCAACCGACGCCGGCCACCCAAGAATTCTTTCGGTTGAAGGGTGTCATGGAATTGGGACCTCCGTCTTCATCCCAGACTCCCACCGCTCGCGATCATCCTCAACCGCACGCGGCCCTGTAGCGCCTCCTCGGTGCCTCAACATACTCATCCTCCCATTCGGTAGAAGATCTCTCCCTCTTGGTTCATCACCAATGGGTTCCCTTCGATGGTTACGGACATGATCCATATTCGACCCAACAACCGATCGATTCGGCGAGTTAATTGTTCTACAACCGCGCCCATGCGTTGGTCAATTATTTGGCCAATTTGTCGATTCGATTGCACGGTCATACACCTCCTCGATACGGTCTTTGGTTCCTCTTCGGCGGCATGATTTCTCCAATCACGCGAAGCATGCTCGATACCAACCGACGCGAGAGATCTTCTAAACCAGTTGAACGAATCCACGAACAACTCGATCTAGGTCGAACTTAAGCCAAAGTTCGAAAATTCTTTTATTCCACCAAAAACTGCGAATAACATCCAATAGGTCGCTTAAATAGCGAAACCCTAAAATTTGCTAAAAAATAGTAAAAAGTCCAAAAAGCCATAAACTGGAAACTAGACGAAAAATAGAAACAAATGCCGCAAACGGCAATAAAAACAGAAATTCCTAATGAAAGTTATAAGCTAAACAAAACTTTCCTAAAATAGCAAAATTGTCGTTTCGGAGGCGAAACGATGGAATTTCGCCGAAAAACGTCGTTGTTGAGTCGTTAATTATGTAATATTATATATAGTTTATTTATATATTTTTATTGTCAAGTCTCCAAAATACTAGCCTAATTATGTTTATTTATTATTTTCGGGGTTAACTGAGTGCGCGGTTGAATTCGTGGCGGAAAAATACTCAAAATGGAGTATTTACTTGCAATGATCGGATGCGGGACAATTTGCCTTGAAATACGCGTTGCGCGGTGGGTCGAATAGCGAGACGGGGTGTTCCGGCCCAATCGAAGATGACACGTCGCAAGCGGAGGTGCCAACGGCCGCCGCTACCAATCGGGTGTCGCCACGCGTCGCAAGATTCATTCTTCATTACCGCTACCAATCGGGGACGCCACGCGTCGACACGTCGCCAGGAGATCCATGTCACCAGAGATCAAACTTCTCTTCGTTTCGGACACCATCGATCGGCCTCGAGATCCGTGCCCGCACAAACTCCCAATTTTTCGGTCTACTATTGTGCGATTTCACGGCCACGTGGACGCCACGTGGCGTGATTTCACTCGTCCAACGCGTTTCGGTGACGTGTTCCGGCCAATCACACGGAGCCACGTGGCGCCGAGTCACCACACACAATCGAACGCGAGAATCTCCGTGAATCATGAGGCGACACCTCGGCGCGATGACAGAGGCGGTCTAATGACGGTGCGACACGTGGCGAGGCGACAGATTTCCACCAATCGGCTATTGACACGTGGCGAGAGAATGGAAACCAATTCACTTAGGGATTTCCTGGTTTTTAATCTCGTTCCTCTCTGTTTTTGGGGGCTCTCTCTCGTTTTTGATTTCTCTCTCGGCCGCGCCGAACTCTCTCTTCTCTCCCCCATTCTTTATTTTTCTTCTATTCTTTTGTGTTTTTGATGCGAGGCTAAAACCTCTAGCCTAGGCAAGATCTGCGAGGAATGTTCGATCGCGCATATCAATGGATTTGTGAGATTTATATATTTTAATTTCAGCTTTTTCATTATTATTTTATTTTCTTTGGTATTGTTTGAACAATCAAAGTTAAACACTTGTTTAAACTTTGATTTATTTGTCATGAGTCGTAAGCATCCGTAGTTGTGCAATAAGACCACACTAGTGACATTCGACCATACCGATTGATTAGACCTTTTTGGGACCAGGTAGAATACCATAGGGATCTAGGCTAAATCGGACACACTAGTGATCCGGTTGTCTAGGTGTAGTGCCTTCAGAAGCTCAATGCGGTCAACGCATTAAACCCAATTCACTTGAATTGTGGTTATGTGTTTGATTAGGGAAGTAGTCACCGTCGTACCTTGGCTATCGAGATTAGGAAGTGCGAGGAACGCGTGCGTCACCGGTCTATAGCTACACTAAGATATTTTGATTTGCATATTTTACATAAATCGACGACCAAATCCAATCTTTTACCGAACCGAACTTGTATGTCCTGACCTAAGTATTTTTATTAATTATTTGATTTTCAATTTTATTTCCTTTGCTTTTATTATTTTATGATTAGATAATTAATTCATTTTCTATCAAACCCCGATTTCCCTTTTAGTTATTTTTGACCTTAGAAAGAATACCGGTCCCCTGTGGGATCGACCATTTGCCACTATTCTACAAAATAGTTGGTTTATGTATTTTTTTAAATATTATTGACGCGTTCGGCGCGCGTCGATCGTAGTCACAACGAGTGTGACCCGTGATTTCCACGCCATTTCCAATCAACCCATGCCCCGAACGCCGAAACACAAACGCCCGAACTTCACCGAAATTACCAAAATGTCATCCCTGTCATATCTTTCCATCATATTTTTCCAAGAATTTGCAAGCTAATTTTTGGACTTCATCACTTTCCCTACCTAAACTTTCATTGCTGCTATTTGAGAGTCTGATGGATTATGCATCTAAGTGTGCAGACTTATATCCTAACATGTATCCAATGAAAGTAGATTCAGTAACTTAACGTCTGATAATTTTACTCTTTAATTCTTTTGTTGTCTTATATGTATTCTATGGCCATATGTTTGAAGACACTCGGGAGAAAATAACCACTCATTATCAGGTGAGTCTTTTATCTCTACTTGTTTTGCTCTATGGTTTTTGAAGTTAATTTGTCTGTCGAATAGAGAAGTTAATATATTTGTAGAAGGTAAGTCTCATACACATCGTTTTAAATGTGCGTTTGCTATGCTTGACTTCTCCGTTATTCTCCAATGAAGAATTTTTTATTAGTATATTCTCTTGTTACTCCTCTTTCATGCTTTTTATTCTTCTTTATGTGGAACAATATATTTTTTGGACTTTTGATTGATACAATGATGGTGATTGCATGTGCTTCTTTTCCTTGGTTTCTATTTCTAATTTTCTATGATTGATAGATCCATGTTGTGGTTTATGCATTTTTGAATAATGAATTTTCTTTAACCCATGCGCCATTTGAAAAGCTCACAATGATTTTTCTCTCGTGTTTCTCGCTTTCATTTGTTAAGAGAGAATGCGACTTATTAAAATTTTTGCTTTTAGTGCTCAACTTTATGACTTAATTAGAGTTTCTTTGAATTGAGAAACCTCTCTTGTCTTAATAGTATAACTTGAAATAATTTTTAATCATACAAATCATAAGCATTGTAGATTATAGGGTTGGTATTCAAACTCACTAAACAAGTACATTTTATGTTGAACGAATCACTAATGTTCTTCCATTGTGTTTGTTTCAGATATGTTGGTGTTATTCTTGTTGAAGGAATCACTGATGTTCTTGAGGTACCTGCTTCCATTTTTGTTGAAGGAATTGTTGTTGTTCAAGATTCAATATTTGTTTGAATTTCGATCATTTTAGCGAGTTTCGTGAAATGTGTGGCTATCGATTTGTTGTTTTGTTGATTGGTTGTAGAACACTGCGAATTTCTTGATGGAATAATAATATTGCGAGTGGAATGTAGATTTGTTATATTTTCAATTGAAAATGGAAATGTAAATTAATTCTGGCCATTTTCAGCTATTATTCTTTTTAAATTACATTTGATAGGGGTTTGAAACCCCTATGTAAGCCTTTGACGATAATATGGAGGTTTCAAACCCCTATGAAATCACTACAATTGATAGGAGTTTGAAACACTTATGTCAGCCTCTGAAGATATTATAGAGGTTTCAAACTCCTATGAAATAGCCATATTTGATAGAGGTTTGAAACCTCTATGTAAGCTTTGAAGATACAATAACGCCTTAAAAGATAACGTTTTTCATAGAGGTCAAAAACCTCTATTAAAAGTTGAATTTGTTCTAGTGGTGTGACATTGTTGTTGTCATTTTAATATTTTTCTTTAGTGATAGTATGAGAAGTATGAGGAGCTCAAGAACGGTGGCAACTTTGATTTCAAATCTTAATTAGTTATTTGTTGTTATCTTGTTTAGTGTGGTTATTTTGATTAGTGTGTGCGCGCCCATTTATGCACAAGTAAATTAACAAGAAAAATGTGATTATTCAAATTTTCTTAATCTTATGTTATCGTTTTCTGTTATGATTATATAAAAAAAATATTTCTCATTAAAAAAAAAAAGAAAGGAAAATGCTAGAATATCACCCTAAATGACACCCCAAGTGACCCCCTTGTGACGTGGTACGGGGCCCACATCTATAGGAGCCGTCATTCGCACTTCGAAATACACATCACGCGTGTTATGCATTGAGAATTATTCTGCGCACACTCATTTTTGCATGAGGCCCGCATGCCACATCACATGGATGTCACTTAAGGTGTTATTCTAGCCTTTTCCAAAAGAAAATAGTGGAGTCTAGGCCGGAATTATATGATGTACTACATAACCATAAACCAATGATGCTTTGTGCAGTAAGGCTATAGTTTTTGAGTTTTTGCCAAACTGGTCTAACTATTGTTTGAATGAAATCCAGTGCTTCAAGGCATCTCCAACCCAACAACACTAAAATGGTGTAACACTAACACTATTCATATCAATTTTTATATAAACATTGACGTTAATATTATTCACATCTCCACCACCAACACTATCTTTTACACTATTTACTTTTAATCATTTTTTATTCAATTTGATTTGCAATCTCAAAATAATACAAGATGATTTAAAAAAAAATACAAAAACAAAAAATAAAAAAAATAATGAATAGTAATATAATATGTGAATAGTGGCACTATTCATTCAACGCCATCCCACAAGTAGGACTGGCAAAAAAACGAAAACGGACATAAACGGGACCGGACACCTCCCCTTATAATGATTAAAATTAGTGTCCGGACCCGGTCCCGTATTTTTAAACGGACACAAAAAATTGTCCAGACCCGTATGTTTTTTACAAAAATATTGTCCGAACCCGTTTATAGCGGGTCCGGACAAAACCGGACAAACGGGTATGGACAACTTTTGCCAGCCCTACCCACAGGGATGGCGTTGAGATTTTGGCACTCCATTGGAGTGCCAAAATTATATCACTGTAGCTCCACCAGCGCCATTTTGGCGCTGGTTGGAGTTGGTCCATAGCAGCTTTGGTGAGTTTCCGATCTGGATGTTTGTTTATACATTGCATCTTCAAGTTTAAATATAGCTGAAACTTTATCAAGAAACTTTGATTTATTGTTTCATTAACTCAGTTCATTCAACAACAACAACAAAGATGAAATCCCAAATTAGTCAGGGTTGGACAACAACAACAAAGATGAAATCCCAAATTAGTCAGGGTTGGCTACGTATATCACTTTCCAAATTAGTTGGGGTTGACTACATATATCACTCTCCCATCGAGCTCAATTTAGTGTAATTGATGAAGTGTTTTCTAAATCTTGTACATCCTTCCTAATTAATACGTCTCAAGTTAAATTATTTGGTCCACCCTTAAATAATTGAATTTTTTAAATTTTAATTAAATCAAGTTTTCTAACAGGGCATTTATAGTCTGATTATAAAGGTATCCAAACCATTGCAATTGTTATTCCTTATTATTTGCGTATATTTCTCCAATTTCATTTCTTTTTCTTTTTCTTTTTCTTGTTAGTTCACATAGATCATTTGTAAGTTTTGATTGCCTTAATAATTAAGTACAATAATTCGGACTCGCTATGGATTATAGTAGTTGTGCGGGTTTGTCGAGTCTGCTAGCCTCACTTAGGCTTCAAAGGCTCGTTGTAACCCATTTATGCTACATGGGTATCCCATGTCAAGAATTAGCATGTTTTTGCTTTATGAGATTGTAATTGTGACAAAATTATCTCTCAATGAGATGGGGTTGCTCCTCATGAGCAGTAATTAAAAAAGAAAAAGAAAAAAAAATAGCAATAGTATAATTAGCTTACCAAAACGCAATATAATATATAAATGGCTAGAGTTATTCGAATAGGACATTCGAGTAGGACAAGCACTTATGTACATCCCTTAATTTTTGCTTGCATGCGCGTGCATCATCGTGATGTGCATTGAAGGAACACACACAAGTGCGTGTTTTCTCGAAGTTACCCTATCAGGGTCCATGTAATATTAACATCCAAATTTTTGCGGTGGACTGATTTATACCTCTATGCCTTATTATAATTAATGATTTTATGTATGATTCATAAACTAAAGATGTTAAAAATGCCAAATAAAAGAAAATCTAGTAAGCCTCACCGATATGGGTGTCAATATTTTTTTCCCATTCAACGCCGATTTTTTTGGCCCAAAAAAGGCTTTGGACAATGATTTTCTAAATCGAGTCTACGACTGGGTATGGTTGTGATGTTCAAATTGAAATCCAAGCCAGCTCTTGACAAAACCTCTAAAATCCAGACCTAACCAAAATTTCAAAAATTACCTATTTTTTGTTAAAAAAAATGAAAACATAATCTTATTTTGAAAATATAATCTCCTACATTGTATAATTCACAAAAAAGAACACTAAAAATAATAAACTACATAGCACATATAAAGACTTGTACTGTTTTAATTTCGAGACTTACTCACATTGCTCGAGATAACATTATGTGTTTCTTTTCTTAATAAAAACACGATTTTAAAGTAAATCTAGTTTGAAAAGGGCACACTCATTAGAATTTAAAATCAATCTAGATGTGATAACAAATATACTTATCTTTTCTATCAAGGACTATCCGGATATGAATCCAAATATCGACACCCCTACCCACCAATAATACCAAAATCTGCGTGATCTTTCTATCCATGCTGTTGATGATCGTAATCAATATTCATTGTTAAAACTTAAAAGAACATCTAAAACAATCAAACCCACATGTCAATTTTCACTTCCACAATTTTCTTGTTAACTTAATTTGATTCAAACTTTCAAAGTTTGAGATATGTTCTCCAATAGTGATTGCATGGGTAACATCCTTTTCCTACAACCTCTTGCTCCACAATTAATTGAGGTCTTGGGACACACATGAATATGCGCATGCACACATCTCAATAAAATTTGAAGAGACCACAGCAATATTGTAACAAGAGGTTGTAGAGAAGGGATGACGCCCTAGCAAACAATTTTCTTGAAATTGAACAACAAATATTATACGCAAACTTAGAAAAAAAAAAAACCAACACATTACGTGATCTTGCAAGTATATACTATATATATAGACTTACATATAAAATTAGGAATAGATCTAGATAATTAAAAATAAAGAAAAGATTACCTAATAAATTTAGATAAGTATAAATAAATAAAAGCTATCAAAAACATCCTAATCATTAAAATAATCAGATTTAGTTTATTGTGGCAACTGATTGTGCAATTTGTTTATAATAAAGGTCTTAAACTTTGTCTTAGATCAAATTATGACATAACTTTTTTGAGTATAATTCTTTCATTATAAGTATTTGATAGACAACATTCATCATGAAATATATGATATTGTTATGATTGAACTTCTAATAAATGATTAGATAAAGACAATGCAAGATCACATAGAACATAGAATAAGTTTTGTTATTTTGACGATTAGGATAACTTTGTTAGCTTTTTTTTTTTATTTGTACTACTATTTTATCTGAATTTAATTGTTACGTAATTTTTTAGTTATTTATTTTTCGAGACTTTTTCTACTTCGTTTGATTACTTCTTACTTCATTGGGATGCGTGTCGTGACCTTCGACAGGACAAAGGGTATAACCGTAATTGTACTTGGCGACATGACAATGACAGATTAAACCCCACTTCCATTGATTCCATACTCTCTCACCGACTATCGTTGATGGAAGCCTTGAAACTTAAAAGCTCTGGGTCCATGCCACGTGTCCCTAATCCCAACCTCATCTTTTATTTATATTTTCATACACACATATCCCCAAACTAGATCAGTAGATCATGTAAATACGTCGGATCCTACCTCGAACCGCACATCTCACTCTCATTAAAACATCTCCAAACTTGTTCTCATGCTATGCCAACACATAGAGCTGATTTTTTAGGGAGTTGCACACTATTTTTCTCGCCAGGAAAAAAAGAAAGGAAAAAAAAAAAAGAAAAAATTATAGAATAACACACCTGACATCACACCTCAACGCTCACCTCTGTAATCGTGTTATGCATATCGAGATGCATAACCTAGCATCCATAAATGAATGCGGCGTCGACGATCGATGTGTAGGGGCGATGGCGGAACTAGAGGGGGCGAGTGGGTGGTCGACCCTTCTCTCCGGGACCCTCTTCTAATGCCCCGCTCTCGACTACTCTTTTTGCCTCTCGACTCTTCTCCCACCCCCTTACGCTCGATACACTTTCTATATACTATAAATATATGCAGCATGAATAATATAAGTTTAAGTGAAATTCGCTCCCTCTAATTAGATTTTCTAGTTCCGCCTGTGTGTAGGGGTGTGCATTGAGATTTAGATACAAGGCTGTTATTCTAGTATTTTAAGATGGTTAGCAAAAAAAAAAAAAAAAGAGCAACAGATCAAATTTCCCTCTTTTGTCAAAGGTAATAGGTAAAAAGGAAAAAATAGGAAGTAAAGGAGTTTTGAGGTCAACCAGGAGGGTCGCGGTGTAACAACACATATCCTCGTATCTTAACTAAAAGTTTCAAGTTCGATGCGAGAATAAGAAACTTTTAAACCTTTACCGAGAGGTTGTTGCCTTTGATCATTTCCTCATTGAATATGTAATTATTCAAGGCAAAACTCTGAAAAGTCTGACAATAATTAAAAAAAGAATTTTGAAGTTAATCACACTAACTAATTCAAATTTAGGCTCTATTCAATTTTAAATAGGGACGGCTCTTTTAACTCGATTTGCTATATACTCCATTCGGTAAAAAATATAAATCTTTCTAGTAAAAATTTATTGATCAAAATTATAAGTCGTTTTTTGAATTTAAGAGTGTATTTATTATTATTTTTTACCAATTACACCCTTATACAATTCAAATATATATGATTATTTAATTATTCAATTTATTTAATATTTAAGGGCGTATATGTTAATTATATTTATAATTAAATGCGTCTTAATTTTTATGTCTTTACCTTAAATGATTTATGTTTGTGACTGAAAAAAAATATTATACAATATCAAAATTGAGATATTGCTTACGAGAATTGAGACCCTTAGTGATTGAATAATTTTTAAAAGGGTAAAAAAAAGAAAGGGAGAAAGAGAAAAGAAAGAAAAGGTACGTAAAAAGTGTTAATGCTAAAAGCAGCACAGTTTTCATTAACAGCATTGAATAAAGCGTTGGAGTCCACAAGACCAAAAAAAAATGCTCACACTTTTTTGGCGGGTAAAAATCCATTTATTACCCAAAACCGCTCAAATTTCCCGCTATACCAGTAAAAAAGCAGGTAGTGCAGGAGTGATAGGTTGGACACTCGAAATAGACACTAAATTATTGTTGTCCTTTAAATACTCATTAATCTGTATGCCGCACAAAATTCGATGCACAAATCAATGGACACCAAAAATCAAGAGCCCAGTCTGGTGTCCAAAACAGTCACTCAATCATAAACATAAAAAAAAAAACAAACAGAGAATCCAAGACACAGAGCTCAGTGAACAGGACAAATCCTTCTAGGGTTTTTGATTGAATCAAGAATCACACACACAGAGAGAGCAAAAGTGAGTTGGGGTTTCTGGGTTTTTGTTGTAATCACATTAATGAATGATTCAGCTTGTTAATGTTGTTACTTTTGTGGGGTTTTGTGGTTTTTACTGTGCTCATCTCTTGCATTGAATGAAACCCTTATGAAGATTTCCACAATGTTAAAGAGGGTTTGATTGATCTTTGATGGAATTGCCTTTGATTGAGGGAATGTTGATGGTGGGGGGGCTACCGGTGGATGATTCACAGTGAAAGAGACCATTTTTAATGCATATTAGGTGTTGGAGTAGAGTAGTTGGTGAAGGTTTTGGGCATTAATGGAGTTTTTGGAGCTAAAGCTGTGATGGGTATCTCTGATTTTGTTCTTTTGTTGCTTATTTGATGTTTGGTAGCAATGTTGGTTGTGTTTTTTAGGTTTTCTTTTTGTTTTGTTTGTTTGTTTTGATTCTGCTGTACTAGTTTGTGTTGAATTCAAATTGGGTAATTTGTGTTTGTTGAAATGGAGCTGAGAATGAAGAAAGTTTGGGTTTTTTTGATGTTGTTGTCGTCGGTGAATGTCGCGAAAGCGCAACTGCCGTCACAGGATATTTTGGCACTCCTTGAGTTCAAGAAGGGAATCAAACATGACCCAACTGGGTTTGTTGTTAATTCATGGAATGAGGAGTCCATAGATTTTAATGGGTGCCCTTCTTCATGGAATGGGATTGTGTGTAGTGGCAACAATGTTGCTGGTGTTGTTCTTAATGACCTTAGCATATCGGCGGGTTGCGGATTTGGGTGTTTTTGCAAATCTTACTATGCTTATGAAGCTCTCATTGGCTAATAATTCTATTTCCGGGGAAATCTCCGGCAATGTGGCTGCTTTGAAAGGCCTCGAGTATCTTGATGTTTCGGATAATCTGTTTTCGTCAAGTTTACCGCCTGAGATTGGGATGTTGAAGAGCTTAAAGAATGTCTCTTTAGCTGGGAACAACTTCTCCGGTTCGATTCCGGATTCTGTTGGTCAGCTTGGTTCAGTTCAGTCCATAGACTTGAGTAGGAACTCATTTTCTGGATCAGTGCCGTCGACTTTAACCAAGCTGAACAATTTGGTGTATCTGAATCTATCTTGCAATGCCCTTTCCAAGAAAATCCCAACTGGGTTTGAGGTAATGCCGAACCTCGAGGTGCTTGATCTGCATCAGAATCAGTTGGATGGTCATATTGATGCAAATTTCTTGCTTCTTTCGACCATCGTTCATGCTGATTTTAGTAGTAACTTGCTTTCAAGTGCTAGTTCTCAGAAGCAGAATTTCCTTCCCGGAATTTCTGAAACTATCAAGTATTTGAATCTTAGCAACAACAAGCTCACAGGTTCACTTATCGGTGGAGGTGAGCTCTCGATGTTTGGGAGTTTGAATGTACTGGATCTTAGCTACAATGACCTATCTGGGGACTTGCCGGAATTCAATTTCGTATATGATCTCAACATTTTAAGACTTGGGAACAATAGATTTACAGGATCTGTACCGAATGGGCTTTTGAAAGGAGATTCTTTGGTTCTCAATGAGCTGGATTTGAGTTCCAACAGCCTCTCAGGTATTACCTGAACTTCTAGTTCTTCAACATTGTATTTGAAATGAATACCTTAATGCATGTTTTTGGGGCAGTGTCTTGTAAACCCATGCATTGCTTTTCAGAAGTATTTGGCGAAGAAGTCATTTTCTTTATTGATTAGTGCTGATCAAATTAATATTTTCGCGCTGAATTGTACCGACATTTTTTTCCATGCTTGCATTGTAGGTCCTATTAGCATGATCACATCGACATCCTTGCGCGTCCTTAATCTATCCTCTAATGAAATATCTGGTGAACTGCCTCTACTCACTGGAAGCTGTGTTGTGCTGGATCTGTCAAACAATAAGTTTACAGGAAATTTAACTCAAACGGTGAAATGGGGAAACTCCATTGAATTCCTCGATCTTAGTGGGAACGAATTGGCTGGTCCTTTTCCTGATGTAACGTCTCAGTTCTTGCGCCTAAATCATCTAAACCTTTCTCGCAATTCTCTACATGGTTCTCTACCTATGGTTCTCACACAATATCCCAAGCTTAGAGTCCTTGATCTTGGATTTAATCAGTTTAATGGCCCATTTCTGAATGATTTGTTAACACTGCCCACACTACAAGAACTTCACCTGCCGAACAATTCTATCTCCGGAAGTATCAAGCTTTCTAGCTCTTCGACTAACGAGTCTGTCCTCAAAGTTCTTGATCTTTCTCATAACCAGATTGAAGGCTATTTTCCGGAAGAATTTGGGTCCTATGTTGGTCTTCAAGCACTTGACCTTTCAGGAAATAAATTGTCAGGATCTCTGCCATCTTCTATGGAAGATATTAGTTCCCTTATTTCACTTGATCTTTCCCAGAACCGCTTCACGGGTTCCTTGCCAGATAACTTGACCAGTAGCCTGCAAAGTTTCAATGTCTCCTATAATGACCTCTCAGGGGTTGTTCCAGAGAGCTTGAGAAAGTTCCCGGATTCATCTTTCCATCCTGGGAACTCTAGGCTAGAACTGCCAAGTGCTCCGGCAGGGCCTGGTGGCATTGCAGGTGGAGCTTCCAAGAGAAAACCAATCACAACAGCCATCAAAATTGTGGTGATCATTGCATGTGTTCTTGCCGTGATCATTCTTATCCTGCTCGCTATCTTCATATATTATCTTCGTGTATCTAGGAAATCAACTAAGGAAAGTGTTGCAAGTAAAGATGTTCAAAAGCGAACCCCCAGAAATCCTGCAGGCTTCAATGGAAGAGGAAGTGGGGGTGCTTTGGTTGTATCAGCGGAGGATCTTATGGCAGCACGCAAGGGATCTTCATCCGAGATAATTAGCCCGGATGAGAAAATTGCAGCAGTTACTGGTTTCTCTCCATCAAAGAGCAGCCAACCCTCATGGTCTCCAGATTCCGGGGAGTCATTACCGGAAAACCTGGCAAAGCTGGACGTGAGATCACCTGATCGATTAGTAGGTGAACTGCATTTCCTCGATGATACTATCACCTTAACACCGGAGGAGTTGTCAAGGGCACCAGCTGAAGTATTAGGAAGAAGCAGCCATGGGACTTCTTATAGAGCAACACTTGACAATGGGATGTTATTGACTGTTAAATGGTTGAGGGAAGGTGTGGCAAAGCCTAAAAAAGAGTTCTTTAAGGAGGCCAAGAAATTCGCAAACATTCGGCACCCCAATGTGGTGGGTCTGCGAGGGTACTATTGGGGTCCTACTCAGCACGAGAAGCTCATTCTCTCGGACTATATCTCTCCTGGAAGCCTATCAAGCTTTCTCTACGGTAATTTGCATTATACTTTCATATGCTCTTATGATGAATCTTCATTCTTATTGGTTCTCTTTTCTTTATCTGATGATTCTTCATTCGATTTAGCATTCTTTTCATCAATGTAGACTGTAGTCTTGGATAGCATAGCAAGCATTGAAGGAGCTACTGCTTATAGGGAACCATAGATCTTAGCTTTTAACTGGTTGGTTGATGTACTGGGATTGACTTGTATCGATTGACTTGTATCGACAGAGGTCATATATTACATTATTTTGTAGCCGCCCTTGAAATCATAAATCTCAAATGACTTTCTATGTTTCACCACAGGTTTTCCTCCTTTAGGTGATTCCTAGTTATGTCAACCTCAGTTTATTTTGTTTTTGCTGTCTTTTCCCCCAGTTTACTTTAATGGACTTCTTTTTCTGCTTTTTTTTTTTTTGGTACAAATATTTGATCATCCATCTGTAGGATGTATAATTATAGCAGCGTCTCTTGCACCGAAACCGTCATAGCTCCGAGTACTTTCTTCATCATTTTGTGCCACCAGCCACCATATTAAATATAGGCAGCATCTCTTCTTTTTCGCATTCCATAAGTAAATAATGTCCTCTTTGGTTTCTAATGGAGTTCCTAAGTTCAAACATGGTTTTCTAGATTCACATTTGATCAGATGTTTTTATTAATCCTTTTGAGGTTTCTAGAGAGTGAACATTGATGGAGGAATTCTGAAAAAAAAAACATTGATGGAGGAACCGTGGCGTTAGATTTTCTGTTTCTTCTCTAACACCATCTGCTTTTCAGATCGACCTGGGAGAAAAGGACCTCCATTAACATGGACTCAACGTCTCAAGATCGCAGTTGATATAGCTCGGGGCCTGAACTACCTTCATTTTGATCGTGAAGTACCGCATGGCAACCTGAAAGCAACAAATGTACTCTTAGAAGGGCCTGACCTCAATGCTCGGGTCGCGGACTACTGCCTCCATCGCCTTATGACACAAACAGGCACCGTTGAACAGATTCTCGATTCAGGAGTGTTGGGATATCGTGCTCCAGAGTTGGCTGCGGCCAAGAAGCCATCACCTTCCTTCAAGTCAGATGTTTATGCATTTGGAGTGATGTTGCTAGAACTCTTGACAGGAAAATGTGCTGGTGATGTGGTTTCTGGTGGCAGTGAAGGTGGGGTCGATTTAACCGACTGGGTTCGACTGAGAGTCACCGAGGGTCGTGGGTCGGATTGCTTTGATTCTGCACTGGCATCGGAGATGGGAATGCCTGCGTCAGAGAAGGGCATGAAGGATGTGTTGGGGATAGCATTGAGATGTATTCGCTCCGTCTCCGAAAGGCCAGGTATCAAGTCCATTTATGAAGACCTGTCATCTGTATAATTCCTTTTTAGGGGCTGGTTTGGTGATTTTGATTAGAGTAGGTTTAGATTTTCCTCCTAACATCATGTGATTTCCCCATTGGCCTTCTTTTTTGTTTATTGAGTTGTGAGTCTTTGGTAGCATGGTTGTGTATGGGGTTTAGGTCAGATGGGTTTCAGTGATTTCTGTTTAGATGTAGAATGGTTAGCTTGTATTATCAATTGTACAATTGGTTTTGTTGTAATGAACTGCAGGTGTTGTTCAATTGATACATTATTCCTCTTCAATTCTCATTTTTCTTGTTACAGTTTGGAGCTTTGATTTAAAACAATTAATTGTGTCTCTTCACAAAAGAAAATCAACAAATTGTTTTCTTAACAATGAGAGAAACTGGTAATGGATATTCTAACTCTAGCGACGAAGAAGATCGAGAGCTTCTAACAATGTAGATCTGAACCTCCTAACATCAAGCTTTACATCTTGTTTGTCTAAATATACAGCCTTTAATGCCACCCATCCTTGTTTATAAAATGATGAAGGATCCTTAAAGACTGCATGGTCAAGAGGGTATTGCTCTATTAGAGTGCTCTCCTCTTCCCTTATGTTGTATTCCAAGTACCTTATGTCCATTTCTAGTACTGGCCTTCCAAAATATAGATCACACCAATATTTTAGTCCTCCCAATGGTACTATTTGAATCAGTACTGCATTTTTAGGAAGGAAAACAAGATTGGTGAGCCCAGCTCCATGAATCCCCATCATAACATCGCAAGAATTGACAACGCGCGCAATTCTTGTCACATTCATTGCGTCCGGCTCTGCAACTATGACTTCATAGCCTAAGCTTGTAGCCAATTCGACGATTTCCTCTTTGTTGGTGAACAAGCGAGTTTGCTTCCTCGATACCATGAGAAGTCTAGGCTTCTTATGTTGGTGATTTTGGATTCTAATTGCATTTGCTCTTTTCAGTGAGTAGGTTCTCCTTAGGAGTTTTCGGAAGTCCTTCATTGAATATCCGTTCGGAGATTTTGAGGGGTCGACTCGGAATTCTTCGTGTTGCTTGAGGCCGACGATCATGCTTGGAAAGCAGTGGATGCTGTTGTCACTGTCAATGTTAATGATCTCATACCTAGACAGCTTTTGTAGTATTTCTTTGTACTTGGATATCCAACTGGAGTTTGAATTAGTCACGAGGAACTGAACTTCGCCTTGGAACTGATAGGAGGTAATGAACAAAGGAACCAAGATATCTCCGAAAGCATGGAAGTAGTTATAAGAATACCCGGCGACCGAGAAAACAATGGCAGGAACATTATGATTTGTAGTACATTTAGGTGCTTCACTATCATGAGCAGCCAAGGACTTCACTGAAAATTCAGTGACAGATCTCATAGCATACCAGTCTACCTTACGAGCGTATGGCTTGATTCTCCACGACTCGTTTCTTGCCATAACATCAACTTGAGGCGCAGCAACGAAAATAGTCGAGGAGTTTCCATGAATCCTAATGTCTCCATTCATCTCACAAAAATCCGATCTCGGTTCCATGAGATTGCATACCAGCTTATGTTCTTTCTTCTTTTCACTTTCTGCAAAATAAAGTCACATTATAAGTACGAAAAACGAAATTGTCTCCTGCTTTATCAGTCGAAATTTGAAAACCGAAAGCCTTCATTACTTTCGGAGTCGAGGTATTTGACTGTTATTGCTTTTAAGGTATTAGATTCTATGAGATGCTCCTACAATAGCTCATAGAGGGATTGCTTACTTTGTGACTCTACATATTGATATTGCTTAATGAAGTGGATTAACAGAACTTTTGAGCCGAAATATATACCAAGAATCGGCAACTTCAAGATGGCGATGGCGAGTCGGATGGCCTCAGGATGCATGGTAATGAAGTGGTTTAGGAATTGGCACTTTCATGACCCTTCTCTTTACATATCAGGATGATTGCTTTGTCTTCAAAAGTTTCTTTTTATATAATAGTCACTTTCATCAGAGAAAAAAAAATTCAATGAAGTGAACTGACATACCTGATATCTGTGAAATACTTGTTGAGATACTACTGCCTTTATGTTGATGTTGCCGGCGCAGCGGTTTAGGATATTGCAGTATATCACTTTGCTGTGATTCTTGGTGGTTTAATATCCGCGAAACGCTTGTATTTTCGATTGTTAACATATGCAGGTCAGAGGACATGTTCAGTTGCAAATTGATCACTTCAAACAAAGTCACAAAGAAACAAAAAAATCAGATATCTGCATAAACTGTAAAAGTTCTTATATAAACATGTAACTCTATGACTGACTTACATATTGGTTGTAGCTGATTAAAGGATGGCCTAAACACAGTGAAGAAACTAAACAGAACTATCAAGCATCCTATGAGTGCACCATAACCGAGCTTCACCCGCTCGGATCGACTAAAGCTTCTAGAGAAAATCACATTGTTTTCCATCTATCTCTCCTTCAAAAATCCACTAAGATTCAAATGTTTGGAAGAACCAGAAAATGATCTAAATGAAGTTTTGATGAGTAGGCATTAAAGTTTCTTGATTATAATGAATGGTGCCTGCAACAAGATTGAGTGTATATATGATTTTCTTTTCTTAATTTTCTGGTAGAGGCCATTTGATTTCTCAAGATCCTAGTTAATAAAATGGATTCATTCGAGTGTGCGTTGACCACGAAATCGTTGAAAGTAACGTTGCAGCGAAAGGTGTTCTTCAAAAAAAAAAAATATTCATGGAGGTAGTATCCATGCTATTTTTTTTTTTTTTAAGTAATAAATGTGTATCTTATGATCTCACCAAACATTCCACAGTTTGATAGGGCAACACTTTCAGTTGAGGACATGTAAGCCTTTTTTTTTTTTTTTTTTTTTTTTTTTTTTTTTGGTCATAAGAAGCCTACTTATTATAAAGGGATGGGCAAACCGCGGTTTGGTGGTGGAAACCATCAAACCCCACCAAACCGCGACCAAACTGAGGGTTCACAGTTTGACCGATTTGCAAACCATTACCAAACCGCGAACCATCAAAACCGCACCCAAACCGCCGTTTTGCGTTTGCGCGGTTTGGTCGGTTTGGTTTCGAGGTTTTCATCCGACCCAAAAAAAAAAAAAAAAACAAAAAAAAAGTAAAAAAAGAAAAGAAAAGAAAACAATCATACATATTACATACCATAAAGTCCATACATGTTTAATGTTCAATTGTTCATAAAAAATTCAACATAAGATACAATAAAACATATATAACCAATCATTCACCAAAAAGAACTCAATCAAAGTTAGAAATCCAAGTTCGTCTCAAAAGTTACAACAAAAACAAATATATTAGAACAAATAAATGTTGGGTATTTACTAAAATACCCTCGGTTTTTCACCAAACCGCGATTCTGCTGTTTTTAAGTTTTTTAAACCGCCCCCAAACCGCGAGTTCTAAAAACCATACCAAATCATGCGATTTACACGGTTTGGGCGGTTTTTCGAAAACCGCTGCCCACCCCTAATTATAACCCTTAAAATTGTTCACGAGAGATTTGAACTCTCAACCTCTTATGTAGCCTGTAGGTATGGCCACGTACCATATCAGTGGAGCTACCATTTGATTGGTGAATCTACGCAAAGTATTGGTGCACCAAGATGTTCTTATAAGCATTTCAACCTTAACCTTTGCTTCTCCCTAATTATATTCCCTACCTTTTTTGTGGAAAACACTTTTTTTTAACGGACCCCTAAGCTCTGTAGTCTTTAAATATCGATAGTGTTCATTTCAAGAAATCGATGGGTTGATAATCGATATGAAATTACTTTGAAACCATTGACGAGGTAGGATTGAAAGAGTTTGAAAAGCATGAGTGGAAGAGAGAAACAAAATCAAATAACTACTTGAAGATCAATAGCACAGGAAAAGGGAGCCTTGACGGGCGAAAGTGTTGAGATGTGTGAACCGAAATAATAGTCCCACATCGATTAAATGAAACCTCATAATAAAGTATGTAAGTAATGATCTCTCCATAACTAGTATTGATAGATTTTAAAGAAGTGTCTAAGAATTGTATTAATGTGGGCAAATTCTCTACAATAGAGTGCTCTTATTTATAGAGACATCAAAATATAGAAACTTCTTAAATACTTAAACTACGAAATATAGCAACTACTATAATTTTCTTAACAAGTATCGAGGCAAGGAGGTTAAGTTTGGGACAATATCCGTACTCACGAAGATCATAGGCTAGTTCAGTTGCAAAAGATCAGTGTGCATACACTGTAAAAGTTCTGTTCTTCTATAAACATGTAATTGACTTACATATTGGCTGTAGCTGATCAAGTGATGGTCTAAACACAGTGAAGAAACTAAACAGAATCATCAAGCTTCCTATGAATGCACCATAACCGAGCATCAGCCGCTCGGACCGACTAAAGCTTCTCGCCAAAATTGCACTCTTCTCCATCTCTCCTTGCAAACCATTAACTCTCAAAAACCTTCAAGAGTTCCACTGGTTTTAAAGTTCAGGCAAGAAGGAAGAAGTAGAACATGGTACAAAAGAAGTTTTGACAAATGGGAATTAGTACTAGCATTAAAAAGGGATCAAAAGTACATGTTCCTTGATTAATGCAATAAATGGTGCCCACAATTAAGACTCTATATACATGATTTGTCTCTATTATGGTAGATACCATGTGACTTTCCTTGATCCTAGTATTAATTATAAAATAAAAAGATTCATGCGATTATGTGTAGACCATTAAATATTAGATTGAAAAAAATCATAGAGAATTAGAGATTGTCTCAAATTATTAAAAGAGAGCAAAATTGGCATCCTAATTAAACAAAAAAAATGAAGGCAACAAATATACATGAATACTTCCTCCGTTTCTTCTCAAGTGACTTTTTAGCCATTTTAGAATATTTCACAATATCTGTCATTTAATAATTTCAATACACATTAATTACTTAATTGACTTTTATACCTTTCATAGAAAATTTTTTTTTTAATAATTATATATTAATAAATAATAACTGTAGAAATGGTGGAGTTAAGGGAGATAAAAAGTGATTTAGTTATTTAACTGCCACTTTCTCCTCAATCAAAATAATTAAGTGACTTTTTTAAAAACTGTAAAAAACTTTAAAACGACACTTAAAAAGAAACGGAAGGAGTAGCATCCAAGAAAGACACATTAATTAATGTTGATATATATATCTTTGTGAAATTCATATCCTTGAAAGCAATAACATGAAATCACATGGCACCTTTAATAAAGCACTTCAGGGATAAGAGGAAAGAAGAATACAATTTGTATTAATATATGAAGTACTGAACCTACACTGCAGTCTGCAGAGATGAGAGCTGGTGTAAGGAGATTAAGGAGAGATTTCTTTTTTTGTTCAAGACAAATACTCATGGTACATTACATGAACAATGACAATCTTTGAACTGATAATTCCTACAACAAAAATTATATGCTTGATAAGATGCGGCGCAAAGTTAACGACCTGAGAGCTTCACCATCCATGCACCTCCCAGGTAGAGACCCAAGAGGGGTCCAGCCAACAACATCTGTGTAAGTGGATCAGTTGATGGAGTGAGTATAGCAGCTGCGACGACTGAACCAACCACAACGTATCTCCAAATCGACAGCATTTGGTCTCCTGAAACTAAACCAGTTTGTCCTAGTAGAAGCTGAATAACTGGTACCTGCAGTAAGAAAAGGAATTGGCCAATAAACTTTCTTTGTGCATATATTATCATTTTCTCGCCATGCGAAATCCCTTTGAATTGCATTGCACAAATCAGATGTGAATTGAGATATTCCTGGATCGTGCATAATAATTTGCCTAATAATTATAACTTTAAGGGCAGCATCATCCAGATCCAGTTATGAAGCAATGAGAAATTCTATGCTAAAGAATTTGTGTAAGGATATACGGCGGATAGAAAGATGAAACAAGGGAGAGAGTCGACGAACACCACAACTATAGGTCAAACAGGACTGCAGATGAAGAGAAGTTAATGGAAAGAGTGGGCTGCAAGTAATGCTAATCAATAAGAGGCAGTAGATGATGGTTATGTAATTCATAATACAACAACAACGTAGCCTCAATCCCAAATTAGTTGGGGTCGGCTACATTTGATCAAACTCTTCCATTGTGCTCGGTTTAGTGCAATTGATTGTGAACTTTCCAAATCATTTAAATCCCTCATAATTAATGCGTCACAAGTAAACTACAGTTACCTTTAGATTCTAATGTATTCCTCCAAAGTTTTAATTTTCTATTAACTCCGTCTCTTGTTTCGTCCACTAGGAATAAATCATCTGCAAATAACATACGCCATGATATATCCTCTTGAATATGCCTAGTTAGTTCATCCATGACTAAAGTGAATAGATATGGGATTAAAGCCGATCCTTGATGAAGTCCTATCGTAATGGAAAATTCTTTTGTGGTTCCTCCAAATGTCTTTATACTCGTTACTACTCCTTCATGCATATATTTAATGGTGTCTATGTATCTAGCATCCTCTCCTTTTCTGGTGATGTAATTCATAATGACACGATAATTTGGAGATCATGTATCCGAGAAAACTATTCTCGTTGCAACACAGACAACTACAAATTTTCTTCAGAATGAACTTTCAGCTCAAAGGAACTGTCCATTTTATCCACATATGTCATAGTCAGTAACGAAAGGATAGTTGAGAAAGTTAAAATAAGCCTGTTGACAAATATTTTATTCTGAAGCAAGTAGGAAACATAAGATCCTATACTTTGTGAAGATGGATGTGCCCACAAAACCAAAGAACATGCTTTATTCAGAATTCTTACCTGGAAAGACAAGCCAGTGCTGAACATGAGAATAAGCACAAACTCAAAGTACTGGTCAATGGACCACAAAGACTCAACTGCCCCTTCTGCGTAGTTAACGAAGAAATTCAATGCTGCTGGGGTGAGAACCAAGTAAGAGAAGGCAATGCCAGAATAGAAAAGCAATGAGGAGCCAAATACAATCGGTGCGAGGAATCTTCTTTCAGCCCTTGTGAGACCTGGGAGAACAAACGCTATAATCTCATAGAGAATGACTGGACTCCCAACAAGAAGGCCGCAGTATCCAGATACCTGCCGTATGACCATGAAGAGATTTTCCGATTATTAACATCATGAAACTTATTTTGCAGACTAAAAGAGGAAATGATCGTCAAATTAATAGTTGGGAGTGTGAATATAAAACTTGAAACTTTTGAATCTCTCATGAAAAAGATTGTTTAACATTACCAGTTTAAGGAACACAAAAAAAGCATACAGGAAAAAAAAAATCTTTTCTCATTATGAGAAAGTTTAGAAATTTTATTGCCAACCGAGCCAGCAGTTTCTCGCCTACTGATGGGACCATTTTGAAGGATGTGGTCAAAGACACTTATCAATAGAAAATAATAACTTTGAAAACTTTTACACTTTTGGTCCCTCAACTTTCAAAACAACACATTTGGTCCCTGAACTTTTCATGTAGTGTAAATTTAGTCATTCTGTTAGTTGGGTCGTTTACATTGATGATGTGGCAAATGTGAATCGCCACGTGGCGCGTTCCTTTTCATCTGAACCGGCGGTTCATTGAAAAACCAAACCAAAAATCAAAAATCAATCCATAATTGTTTTGTCCGCAAAACATCATCTCGTCTCTCTGTGGGTTAATTAGAAGGTCCCCCAACTGTCTCTCTGTGCGTCATCCTCAACCTCTCGTCTGTCTCTGCGTTTTCCCACATCATTTGTATGCTATGATTGTTTCTACATTAGCTTTCTGTTGAACTGGTTGACATTTTCATAGCAAGGCGTCCAACCGCAGTCATCGAGTCCTACTTTTTGCTCGTTAGCAAGGCGTCCAACCGCAGCAAAATCTCAAGGATGATTTCATTCTCTAACTATCCATTCTTTATTTTTGTGTTATTTACCTCTTCCAATTATTGGAGCATTAGATTGAGCAAAACCAATTTCTTTTGCCATTACTTTATGATAGAAGCATTGTTTTAAAAGAATTGTCTTATTATTATTTTTTTGGGTAGTAAAGAATTGTCTTATTCATTCATTTATACAAGTTCAGAGTTTTAGTGGAATTGGGTCTCATGTTCTCCTAATTACAATGTTGTTTTAGAATTTATATTCTATTGCTCATACATGATTAAAGACGCCGGTCTTTAATTATCTTTTGGTTTGCCTGTCATGCAAAATTACTTGGGAGATTATTGAAATTTTTTTTCTTCAACAACATTGATTGAAAAAGTTCATGTTCAGTCATTTTTCTTCTGAACTCATTTTAGGTACTTGAATCTTGTATTCTCAACAAAAAAATTGTTTACTCCAAATCGATAAAAAATTATCAAGAGGTAAATCTATTGTCTTTAGCTTGAAATCAAACCAACGACCAAGCCTCAATCGCAAGCCCAAACCACTTCAGAGCCTCCACGAGAGATAACCGCGACCGCGAGCGTGAGCGAGAGAGAACCGCGACCGGGAGTGTGACGTACAGAGAGCGTGAGCGAGGGCAGAGAATGTGAGCGAAGGAGAGCACACACAGAGAGTGTGAGCGAGGGAGATACGCACTGAGAGGAGATGAGTGTGAAAACGCAGAGAGAGACGAGATGTTGAGGATGACCCACGAAGAGATAGATATGATGTTGATTTTTGGTTTGGTTTTCTAATGAACCGATTTGGTTCAATGAACCGCCTTTTCATATGAAAAGGAACGCCACGTGGCGATTCACGTTTGCCACATCATCAATGTAACCGGCCCAACTAACGAAAGGACTGTATTTACACTACATGAAAAGTTGAGGGACCAAATGTATTGTTTTGAAAGTTGAAGGACCAAAAGTATGAAAGGTTCAAAGTTCGGGGACCAAAAGATTGGTTTTGCCTTCTTCTTTTGCAAATAAGCAGTAGTTATAGTAGTGGGCTAGTAGCATACTAGAGTAAAACAAAAGATTACCATGTTGAATTTCGTAAATTGTGATGATATCTATAGGAGAACAATTAAAGACTGTCCTTTTTCCTCGAGATGAACCAATGGAATTAATATAGCATTGTGAACAAATGGAAATGAAAATAGTATAATCAAAATGATGCCATTGATTCTAAAATTGGACGAGAAAAGGAAAAACATAAGCAAAAGCAAAGCAAAAAAAAAAAAAAAAGATTCCGTCAAACAATCAACCAATTTAACATGCTATTACCTTTAAGGTTGTGAAGAAAAACTCGCCGGGGCTAGCTGCAGAAAGCGAACTCCTTGAGTTCTAACTGGAGCTTCTAGGATCATAATTAGTTCTTTTGAATATGCAAAGCACCCTACCATTGCAGCTCCCACCGCCATAATAGAGACAAATAATCTCTCACGCAGCTCCTCCAGATGATCAAAAAGGCTCATTTCTTTATCATCTGGAAGAAGCTCTTTGTCAGGATATAGAAAATCATAAATGGGACTTCCCGCATCTAGATCAACATTTTCTTTTGTTCCTTCCGTTGAGCTGTCTGCCAAGTCTAAAGCAACAAAAAAATTATATCAAAGTTTGACCACTTTATCCATACCTCTATTAATCATAGCTTTTTGTAATGAAGATCCTAGTTAACACATTAAAATTCGTGAGAATAAATCAAACTGACAAGGAACTCTAATCCACAGACAGAGGTAAAGTACACCACATAAACATAAAACAAGTAACTTGATAAGAGACTGTCAAGTGATTGAGAAAACAATGAACGTATTAATATTTTCTCAGAGAGAAAAATAACCATCTGTTTTATTAGTTTAGAGCAAAAGAACTCATGCAAGCAATGACTTCATGAATCAAATGTATGATTTTCTCATGTAGCCAAAAAAAAAAAAAAAAATGTATGTTTTTTGAAAGACACTGTAACGTAGCAAGTGAGGTAGAGGCCTAAAAGCTAATTAATCACATAGAAGAACGCCTGATGTATTGCACAAGGCACTGGAGCTAGTTGCAGTTTTAAGTAGCACCATAAAAAGGAAGTGACATCTCCATCTTTTCTTTATTAGAACTTCTAACACACTTGCTCTATTAAAAGGCTTACCCCTTCTCGCTTTTACATGTATAAATATAAATATATAATCATATGGTATTATCAAATAAGTCACCAACAAACCAATTGACTCCAAAGCTTTCTCAAAGAACCAAGGTTTAAAAAATCGACAAACTTCGGCGAAGTTCGGACAAAGTTTGTCGATTTTGAGGTGAGCGAAGTGAAGTTCATAGACAGTAGAAAAATTGCAAAACTTCGACTCAACTTCGGCTAACTTCGACCGAACTTCGAAAACATCAATGAAAGTTAATAAAACATGAAGTAAAATTGTTATGTTTCGTTGAAGTTGAGCAAACTTCGATCGAAACTTCGACTATGCAAGAAATATACTTAAACTTCAGCTAAATTCGAATAAAACATAGTTCTAGCATCTCTACGAAGAAACTTGAGTTTTCTAGCATTTAAAGTGAAATTCCATAAACTTCCGTACACCGGCGAATTTTTGTCAAACTTCCATCGTCGAAGTCCACTTCCTCGAATTAATTCCGAATTTTAAGTGAGCGAAGTCATAGGCGAAGTCGAAGTTTCAAACCTTGCAAAGAACAATGGATTCCCTGTAGTTCTCATTAACTTTTCTACCTTTTGCAATATGCTATGTGGTTGGCATCAGCCTATATCAAAGCGAGGTACAAAATCATGAAATCCTAATTCCTCAGTCAGCGATCTTAGCAACCTTTAAAACCAAATCTAACATTTGGTTTTCAGCTAGATTGATAACTATTATGTTATATTAATCCAATAGGAAACTTCGTACAAATTTCTACCACTAGTTTACATTTTGTTCATGTTCCTTATTGCTTCAGATGCTCTAGGCCAGGAATTCAATAAACAAAATCACAAAACTTAACTGGGGTCTCAAAGCATGCCTTCAAGCGCATCAAATATAGCGGAGTTGAAGAGTTTTCTCCATGACCCCAACTAATTTGGGACTGAGGATTAGTTATTGCTGCACAAAACTTATATATAGGGGATTCCACTCCCTCTTTTTTTGGTCTAAACCAATTAGTATCAGGACTATTCGACTAACTCAGGGTTGGCCCTGAGTCGCGCGCCGTATTGGTGGAGGTAGCTCCCAATGTTAGCGTTTCCATTATTAGGACTCGAATTCGAGATCTACTCCCTCTTTTATATGGGCCATTTCATTGATTCTACGAATTGTCTCAAACTGGATTCAATTAAATCTCTCAAATCCACATAAACCACAAAGCCACACCATTGGATTTAATTTGGGTATTCAAATCCAAGGCGATAAAGTAAAAAAGAGAATCATGTACCATTCAAAGAATTCAACAAAACAAAGAGTATGTTCCACCAATTCCCATAAAAATTTAAACTGGCACCGAAATCACCCATACAAACATACCCATTAAAGCAAACCCACAAAATCAACCAAACCAGAACTAACTCAAACACGACTCAAAAACACACAAATCTTACTTGGTCTCTCTTCAAGAGCCGAGCCAAGACCACTCGACTGCGAAACTTGCAACTGTTGATTCTCCTTCGCATCCTCCATAGCACAACATACTATTCGCCTCAACTTAAGCTTGCCCGGAAAGCGAAACCCCGGTTTTCCTCCATTGATTCGCAGAGAAGCTCGTCTGGAGCTCGAATTGAGCCCTGCGAAGCGCGAATTACAGAGGTTCAAGTGAGAAATCATAGCACTAGTGCTTGCCATCATCGATTTTCAAGACGAGAATCGCAAGAACTGCATCTGGGTTTGTGGGGTTTCGACGAATTGATCGCTGAATGAGTGAAGCTCGGCTTGGTGGGCGAGATTTTTGTGTGGGAGAGAAGAGTCGAAATGGGGATGTGCGCACGTTAGCAGTCTGTACTTGTGTTTTCTATTGGGAGCCGAGTGGTCTTGTTTGGTGGTTCATTCTCTTCTCATTTTTTCAAAATTCCCAAAAAGTGCAGTTAAGAATCCTAAACATTTTGTCAGGAAAAAAGAATTCCTAAAAAAATCCAGATGTAGTTAGAGCTTCTCCAACTTGCGTTATTTTGGCGCTGATTGAACTACAGTGATAACAAGTCGGTGCTCGATTAAAGCACCAAAATCTCATTCACGGCTTATAACACTTGTGAAATCCGAGAATTTTATAAATTTGATTAGGAGGCTAATTAAGTGAATTCATATTTTAGTTAGAGTTTAAGTATCCGATGTGAGACTCACGTGTTACGAGATCAAAAATCATAAGTTTAAATATTATTTTTTTGTGTCGTGTGTCAAGCTCTATTCGATGCGAAGTAGAGTTAAATAAAGTCAAAATGCGGTGTCTCGCTTGTTTCAGATTGCGTTGAGATTTTTTCTCAATTTTCGATCAAATTAGGGGATTTGGACATAAAATTAAAGATAAACATGGAAAAAAAAATGAAAATTTTGCAAATGACCAAAAGGGACGTTAATGAGTGAAGAGGAGTGGATAAAAATAAAGGGCAAATTGGTAAACCCTCTCATTCGCTTCTCAGATGGGCTGGACCGTGTTAGTAAGGCCCATGAATTGAGGCCCATTAAGCGTAGTATATAAACCCTCTCATTCGCTTCTCCCGCCAATTTCACAGCTCCGTCTGAAGATCTGGCGCGCAAAATGGAACAACAACAAACCCTAGCAGTGAATGCTCAAATTGAGCTTCGACGACGACTCTGCGATCGCAAATCCATCTTCTCCATCTTCTCCGACTCGCCCAACTCCAATCACAGGTCCAATTCTTCCCAGATTTTTCTGTCCTCGTTGAACAAATTCACGACTAGTCATAAACCCTAGATTTCAATATCGTTGTGCATTTCATTTAATTTAGCTTATCCTGGCTTATGTTGATCACAGCAAACTCAAGTTCATCGTCTCCAACTCGGTCACCGAGGGATGCAACAACTCCGTCTTACTTCTCGGCCCTCGCGGTTGCGGCCAAAAAGAGGTAGAATTGCGAGCAAAGGTTTCATATTTTTTTGGATTGTTATAGATTGTGTTTAGAAAAGCAAGCAATTGTGCTAAAAATGTTGCGTGGTAGTTTAATTCGGTCGCGCGCTTTCCTGTTTGGAATGATAGTTATTGGGATTATGGCATTCAGAACAATGGGAAGTGGGAATCCTTGTCTTGAAATGGTGAAGTGGAGTGATCTGAAAGGGAAATTTGAACATGGGATTTTCTTAATTTGGCGATTTGTCAGGTCATCTATAGATAGACATGAAAACCAGGCCAATCTGATGTTACCTCAGAGTATTGGAAGTTTTTTTTTTTTTTAATTGAATTGAGAAGAGCACTTTGTTGGGATCATGAGCGTCCGCCACGTCACTTGTTGTAGTCATGGCTGAGTTGACGCCGTAAACACTCTGAGAACTTGGTGAAATAAAGAAATTTCAAATTGAGGCTAGAGTTTAGATATTCTATCACCACTTTATATATAGGTTTTTTTTTTCATTCATATGTATGGATAATATATGGTTACTAATAAGTTAGATGTACCATATTTCCAACACACTTTTCAGACATATTTCACTGATTCAGGTGTTAGATCTTGTTATCGAGGATCTGAAGTCTGAACATCATGATTTGATCTCAGTGGTATGGACTCATTTTAACTTTTTCTTTTTTTGTTATTGTTCTCATGGACCATGATTGTGGCATCAATTTTGGTTCACATAAGAAGAAATTGATGTCTGTGCATATACATACCAGGTCAAGCTGGATGGCATATTGCACAGTGATGACAATTGTGCTCTCAAGGTTAGACTGGCAAACTTTCTTCCTTGTTTTAATTACTGATCTACAATAAGAGCAAAACCTAGGAGTTCTATGAATTGGAAGAAACAAGGACAAGAGCAAAAACAAGTAAACAACTATTATACTGAAGACCGAATACATATGGTAAAGGCTTCGATACATATGGTTAATAATAGTATTAAAGAAAAGCGTGATGCATGTGTAACTAATAAAGACTCTTCTTTATTATTCATCTGCTTATGTCATTCTTCTCCAGTTCTCAAAATTATTTCCATTTATTAATTTTTTTAATCCCCAGATTATTTTCATAACATCAAGTATCAACAGCTCAATAGAAATGCATCTTGCACTTATTAGGGATTGCATGTTGAAAAATCTTTCTCGGCATTTTTTTCTCTAGACTATTTATCACCATTATCTTCTAAGTTCTATTTTCTGTTTTAGCTTGTTTGTGTATTTGCATTGAAACTTTATTATTTCTCTTGACACACATGCAATTTTCCAGGAGATTGCTAAACAATTGTGCTTGGAAAATCAATTGTTATTCTCTAAAATGGTATGCACTGGGATTTCTTCTGGTCATTAAATTGGTGTTAGATTTGAATGGTACGTAATTCTTATTTGCGTGATGTTTTCTCTTGAAGGCATCATCTGATGATAACTCTCAGTTCATGATAGCTGTATTGAGGTAATTAGATCCATTTAGGACATCAGTTATCCTCTTAGCTTCTTAAGTCGTGTGTTGTAACCTCTTCTGGTTGCAGTAAATGGGCTATCGTATGTACTTACTTAAATTGCAAAGTTTTGTTTGATTGTAGAGAGTATGGACTAGCTCATAAGACGGTAATATTTGTGCTGGATGAGTTCGATCTCTTTGCTCAGGTGCTATGACTTCAAATGTCATTCATTTCGCTTCTCTTTATATTTGACAACTGCCATAGTTGGACCATACATAGTATGTCTACTATTAAGCATGCATCTTATTCTCCCTTTTTCAATGACATTTCTTAAAAATCTCAAGTATAATGAACTTGAATATAGATGCCTAACTTGAAATCGGTTTCTCTTTCGTTATTTATTGCAGGGAAAACAGCGTTTGTTGTATAGCTTGCTAGATGCAATGCAATCTGTGGCATCACAGGCTGTTGTTATTGGTGCGAGTTGCCGCTTGGTATGCTAATTATAAGTTTAAATGTATGCCTACCTTCATTTATGCTTATTATTGTTTTTTTTCTCTTTGTGAGCTTTTTTTAGGTAGCAATACAGTCCATATAGCTTAAAGAAATTTTCAGTAGATGCACAAACAAAATGAAAGAAAAAAAAACAAAAAAGAAAAAAAGAAAAGGAAAAAGTTGTCTATCGCCACCATGCGCAATATCATCTTACCTGAAAGCAAAGCAGTAGAGAACAGCCATCTACAAAGTGATGCATCAGTTCATGTTAAAATCTCTAGCCAAAAGTGGCGTAGACTATTATTACCAAAGTATTTAAGACAAAAACCTAGTAGCAGTCACGCTGTTTTGAACAAAGAGAGATTATTCTAATTTCCGTGAGGTTTATACAACTGAATTCAACTCAACATAAGACTTTTTGTCCATTTATATGGGATCATTGCACAAATCAACTTCTTCCATTCTGCTCTATCCAAGGTACACCCGTGGTCACAGTAGCGGCATGCTTGTGTTTCTTTATTATCTTTGTTAATGTTGTTCTACACATCTCCATTCCTGTTAAGTTCCCAGATATCGATCACTTTCTCTATCTGGAATGTCTGTTTATCTCAGATCGACACTTGTCCTTCAATTTTGCATCCTTGTTCATTTGAGGTTTTATCTTTCCATGTTTCTGACCCATTCATCTGTTTATGTTCTCATTTTTTGCAATACTTGTTTCTAATTATGAAGAGAAGTCGGTAGTGTTACACATAGAGCTGATCAAATATCAGGTGGCAAGCTGGTTGGTGGCATCTAAAAAACTCAAAGAAAATTCAAATTTTCGATAAATGAGTGGATTAGAAATTGGAACACAATAGTTGAAATGTTGAGATTAGCTTAACAGTTCTTGTTTTGGGGATGGAAATGGAATATAGGATACTAGTCTTACTTTATACTTTGATCTTGTTCTTGCTTTTTTACTTGTAAAATCTTATTGCTGATACAAAAGCTGTTTCTGGTAAAAAAGATGGAGCTGATGTGGTGAAAAACAAGTAGTCGCCACTTGCCTGCAAATATTAACCATTGAATCCTGTCACTGACTATGAATTATTTGTGGTTTTTTGTCATGCTTGAAAATTTGAACCATGTTAAGTTTACTCACCAGTCACCAGCATAGAGAAACCATTCATGATATGAAGTTATGGTGATCTCTAAACTTGCAAGTGAATTTCAACGTAGGTTCCCATGAATAGGTAATGTTGAGGTCAACATGCAAGGTCAAGATGTTCTACTGCGTCAACAAAATGAATTGGAATTAAAACTGATTGGTTTATTGGGGCACATTCTTTAATATTGGTCTATTGATAAAATCATGTGGGTATGCAGTAATGATGAGAGTAGTACAATTGACTTAAATGTAGTAATGAAGTACAATTTGCAAATTATGCGATAGCTTTTTTTTTTTTTTTTTTTTTTTTTTCTTAAAAAAATTGTTTTGTTAAATGGATGTTATATTGTGATGGAGCCTTTGATATTGAAGACTTTGAGTGGCAATTAATTTGTGTGTAATTATCCTCTGGGTAACTGGTGGAATGTGGTGCAGGATGCAGATCAACTTCTAGAAAAGAGAGTACGATCTCGTTTCTCACATAGAAAGCTGTTATTTCTTCCTCCCAACAAGGAGGATAGAAAGAGGCAAGTCTTTTTGCATAGTTTGACATGGAAACTTCATTGTTTTACTCTTGGTAATTTGTCAGAAAACAGGTTGTTCGAGGTAGAGATTGGGAGTGTTGAGTTGGACAATTGGAACTACTAAAATTGACAAAATAGTTAATGGTTACAAAACATTGGCTCTGCTTAGAGATATAAACAGCGGAATATGGAATTGGGTCACATCTCCAAGGAGATGATTTTTGCATGTGTTGAAAATCAAGGACTGCTTACTACTAAAATAAAAAAATAAAAATCAAGGATTGAATATGTAAGTAGCTAAGCAAGTTAACTATGCAAACAAAGTAAGGAGAGAGAAAGTTTCACTGGGTTATATTTGTGTCTTTGAGGAAAGCATGGGTCTACTTTGCTTGAAAAGTAGAGTGAAATTGTGGAAGAAGTTTTTTGTAGCTCATCCTTATTGATTGGGATAAGTTTTTTCTATTGTTTGCATTTCCTCTTAATTTACTATTCTAATTTGTTCATTCATTTGTTATGATTTATTTATTAGTTTTGCAGAATGTTGGACCATGTATTGACTTTATCACCAGACTCTAAATTTCCTCGTGACTTTGTTGATGAGTTCAACACAAAGCTTCATGTATCCTTACCTTTTTCATAGGTTATTGTTTTTATGCAAGGTTCAACTGCTTTTTTTTTTTTTTTTTTTTTTTTTTTTTCCAGTTGTTTCTAGTTTTGCAGACGATGAAGTGCATTTTATTTGGAAAAGTTCTCGATGTTTAGAGCTTTTGGTACCACGGCCTTGACATTTTGCAGAACATATTCAAAGATACGCAATTTATGGAAGTTCTTGATGCGTTGTCAGATTATGATTCCAGTATCAATAATTTGCTGAATTTTCTGTAAGTTCTGGGCATTGTCTCGGTGCGTTAATTAATTGCTTTTGCCAGTTTATGGGCTTATTTGACAGGAGAAAATGGTATTGCCAGTTTTGTAGCAGTTTGTGATATGGCCTTGGACTCTGGGTACCTATCACTTGACAACTTCAAAACTGCAGCTTTGAGCATCCAGAGACCATTCAAGCTTGAAATTATACAAGGTTTGGGTGCTAAATAATATTTGAGTGTCAGACCATGTGGTTCTTGGCTCTGCATTTTGTTAATCAACTAATTATACTATCCAAGTTTTGTGTGGGAACTCGCTGATATATTCCAGATTGTTCTGGTTTGTTTCATTGGATAGATTTTGCTGTTGCATCCTTTGATTTATTTCCTGATCTCTGCATATGTGATAGCTATTCAGGGATTACATGCTGGGTCAGAGCTCCTTTTTTTTTTTTTTTTAATTGCTTGGGGATGACTTGGAGCAGAATTTTTTTACCCATGATTAGATTTTTATGATCTAGCTCTGTTGATGCTATACATCTTCCATCATTTATTTGTCTTTTTTGTCATTTTATACTATTAACATTCCGTTATTATTGGTAATTCTTATTTTTATAAGAAAAGGATACTCTATTACCGAAACCATAAATGGGGGAGGAAAACACATTAAATGAACACATCTCCAGTCTCCTAAAATATCATGGAAAACTGAGGTAGATGCACTATGCACCATTTGATGGAAACACTGAATCAACATAACAGATGCCTTGAAGTTTTTATTTATTTACTGAATACGAAAAAGTTGCTGCTTTTTTGTGCCTCCTGTGGTATTGATTGATTTTGAGCTACCTTGGGCTTCTTGAATAGGGTGCTCTATCTTAGAGCTTTATATTCTGGTATGCATGAAGAGACTAGAAGATAAAGAGCAAAACTCATACAATTTCAACTCAGTTATGAAAGGTTAGATTTTATATTATGACCATGTCACCAGTCTCATATTGGAGTCTTTAATTATTTATGTACTTAAATCTTTAATTTTGGATGAATTTGGCAGAGTATAAAGGTATACACGTTTCTTATCAGATCCCTGATTACTATTCACAGAATGTCTGTTTGCGGGTGAGTAATTACATGATTATGTATATATTCCCATCACCAATCAGGTTTTACTTAGTTTTCTGCTTACGTGTTCCAGGCCTTTGAACACCTCCTACAACGCGAATTGATATGTTTTATGGACAACAGAGGGCATAGTCTATCGATTGAATTTCGTCCAGTCAAGTTATTAATCTCGTCCTATGAGCTTCATCAGGCATTGAAGTCAAATCGGTTTTTTCCCGTAAGGGTTTTGAAGTGTATTTGCCTATATATAGTACTGCCTTACTGTTCCTATCTTTAAAGATACGTTTGGAATATGGATTAATTCTCAGGGATCTTCATTTTGGATTTTTGTAGGCCCTTCTTCACAAGTTAATCTCATAGACTGGCAAAAGCGATGGAACAATTTTCCGTTGATTTTGTCACAGTGGCTATTAGCCATAGCCTGCTGGTTCAGAAGAGCCTTTTCACTCAGGTACAATAAGAAACAATTATCTGCAATGAGCAGGAAAGAAGAAACCTTGTACAATTTGATTGCGCGACTCATTCAATGATTCTTCCTAAGGGCTTATGAGAACTTAAAACTGTTTTAAGTCCCAAACTGTCAATGTTGTGCTTTTACTTCACTGCATTGTTCTTAGTACTGTATATTAATGTCTTTTATCTGAAAGTCAATTTCTCTAATATGTGTGAAATATTTGGAAGTATCAACTCTTAACCTCCCTGGAACATGTTGATCGAAGCAAGCACTTGAACTAACATTAAGTGATGTTTTCAGAGCTTCAAGATTTAGCGACTAGTGGCCCGATGAGGGGGAACTCTTTTTTCAATTTACACTGCAAACCTGTGGGGATGCTCAGCTGCATACATAGTATAAAATAAACAGTGACATAATTCTAGGGATTTCTGAGAATTTACTAGCAAGATGGAGATAGTTTTTGCTTTCTTGAAGATGGTGTTACACTTTTACCAAATTAATTTCATATAATTATTTCTTTATAACAAGTTCATGTCTACCCCGCACAAAAAAATTCATATCTTTTGGTCCCAATCAATGGTTCCTTTGTAGCTCACTCGTCGTTTCAACACGCGTTTCTACAAATAAAAAGAATCCTCTGAACATGTGGCCCTTGTTAGTTTTTGATTTTCTTATGTCTGAGTTGACATAATATTTTACAGATTCAAGTTTGTTTCTAAATGGTCAGGATTTTCTTTGTCAATGGTTTAGTGTCAGTTATTTAATTCTCTGTTAATTGATCGTGTTTTGCTCTTGAATTCTATATTCTAAGTTTTTATGTCTGTTGGTGAATGCAGTGTATGCCTGCTATAGACGATGACATAACAAGCTACATGGAAGCAAGCATTCAGCTGGTGGAAGTAGAACGGGATTCTGAGGATAACTTGTTAGCCAATATCTAACCCTGCGTACGCGCTTCAAATGTCACATTATGTTGGGATTGCCTTGTTTTTAATGTCTTGGGAAAAAAAAAAACATAATCTATTTGTTTCCTGTACGAGCATTTTAGATTGAGATTATCTAATTTATGCTTTATTGACCTCTGAACTGTCCCGAATGACCGAGATCATGTTCTTCTGTATCAGTTTTTATGCATACCCACAACGTAAATGTTCAATCAAGCATGATCTTCTGATATACTACTTCATTGGGTGGAAAGATTTTGATGAGTTGCTCCTCAATTAGAATCTCGATCTTTGTACAAATGATCGACCTGCCAAGATTGTTAATGGATTTATGCTCAACACTAGTCATTTAATTGAAAAAATAGAGTTTGTTGAGATGAAAGCGGACTGCCCATTATTATATGTTTCATTGTTTATTATAATATGCATGCTTCACTATTTCTATATTCTTGATTCTTGTATACCTACTTTGTGTAGCTTCATTGCACACACGTTTGCTCTCCGCAAAGAGACAAAAAGTCCAAGAGTGAACATTTTATTAATACTGAATGCTGATATAGTACTCCTGAGAGATGGGTAATCACTTGACATATTATACTTGGACAGCTTTACATGAATCACATCACCTTAGTGTAGTATGTGATAAATAGTTGCAAAAATTTGGTTTTCTGCATAAACTGATGTGAACTATGAGAGTAGGTAAAGACTTAAGACTCCCTATTTTAATGCCATTAGTATTCAGATCAATGATTGTTTTGTGGTTTGAGTGCCTTAGTAATGATACAATTTTCTATTATATTCTCTGGTTCAAAATCATTGGCTTGTTTGTGAGGAAGATTAAACAATTGCAGAAACAGGATCCTAAAAGAACTATCCTTTATATGGAGAGAGAGATATACTAAAGGTTGTACAAGACAAGAATTTGGTGAGATGTCTTTTACAAATACACCCTCTCTTACTAGCTTGTATAAACAATTGGAGGTGACATCCATGATTTGTTTTTTTTTTTTTTTTTATTTAGAGCACCTTTAGCTGCAATGTTACTTTCAGCAAAATGCTCATAGTCGGCAAGCTCTAATTATGGAATCAATAGTCAATTAGTGTCTACTCGAATGAATACATTTCATTCACTAGAAAATTTACATGTTCAGTTTCAACAGGGGTACCATTTATTATAAGGATGCACCTGGTCTTGTTCATTTGTTACATGTACCACCAGCTGACTTGAACTCATAATGGGTTTTGAGTAGTAATCGAAGTAGTGCAGCAGAGTTGGAAGGAAGAGAGATGGAGTATAATTCGATTTTTGCCAAAAGCTTTAGCCGGTATGAGCGGAAGAAGCTGGGTTACAGTGCATTCATTGGATTCCTGATTGTTTTGTTGAGTTTCTTCATTGTGTTTGGGCTGCCCTTGCATCCACTGCAACCAATATGTAAGTCCTTCATGGTTGAGGTTTTGTGACTATTTCATGGCTGCAATTTATCTTTTGAAAGGCATAGTCTTATCATCATCTCATGCCAATGCTGCTTTTGTTGGTCTTCTTACTTGTTTGATAAAGAAATTATAGTAATAACTTCATTATAATAATTAAACATCTTTGATTGTTTTTTTTTTTTTTTTTTCCTTCCAAATGTGACTGTTTTGCAGTGAACTTGATAATGATTGAAGAAACAAATGTTCCTCAGTTATTAGAACAACAAAAAGTACCACCACAGACACTAGAAAATTTTAAATCTAACAGTGTTTTAGAACCGCATGAGCAGAAAAGTCCACAAATATTGGGACAAGGTAACTTTCTGAAACTTCATTCTCAAAGACTGCAACAAGAGCAGTGGCAGCAACAAGAACGGAAAGGCTTTATCACAAGAAGCATTTCTTATGGTCTAGGTATGTTAATTTACTGGGTGATTGTCGAACTTGTAGATTTCATCCTAATTGCCATACATCCTACTTTAGATGTCAACTTTAAGATATATAGTTCACAGACTGCTTGTCTATTTGCCATGGTCATTCACTTGTAATTAAGCCAGGTTTTAAGGACACAGCGCGTTAAGCTTATGCCTTTAATTTATCATGGTATAAGAAGAGGTGCGCGAGCAAATTTTAAGGATTAGGTACATGAACTTGAATTGTTTGCCGTGTTGAGGAACGTTGAAATCTTAATTAACTTGTAACACCAGCGATCATTCTGGCGTTTGTTTAATTGTTGTATTATTATTCTTTTAGATTTTAATTATTGATCATTGACCACATATTGATTTCCTGTTATGTGCAGAAAGTGTGAAGAAGCATGAACTTATTAAGGCAGTATGCAATCTTAAGGAACCAAGATCAAATTTCTGTGAGATGAATGGAGACATTAGAATTCAAGGAAATGCCTCAACCGTATTTTTTTCTTGGCCTCAAGTTGATGTTTTGGAACAAAACAAGTCATGGAAAATTAAGCCTTATGCTCGAAAGGGAGATAGAGCAGCAATGAGATCGGTCGGTGAATTGTGTGTGAGATCTTTTGCTGCACAAAGCGACGCTCCCAGTTGCGTAGTAAATCATAGCGTTCCCGCCATTGTTTTCTCAGTTGCAGGGTACTCTGGCAACATTTTTCATACTTTCTCCGAGTTATTGATTCCTTTGTTCATTACTTCCCGTCGCTTTGATGGCGAAGTTCAATTTCTTGTGACTGATGATTCAAGATCTTCCTGGGCATCTAAGTACAAACCAGTACTTGACAAGCTTTCTCGGTATGAGATCATCAAGATCGACAGGGAGGACAAGATCCACTGCTTTCCAAGCATGACTGTTGGTCTCAAACTACACCAAGAATTCCGGATAGACCCCTTCATAGCTCCAAATTAGTACTCAATAAAAGACTTCAGAAAGCTGTTGTGGAGTGCCTATTCACTTAAGAGAGCAGAAGCTATCAGAATTCGATACCACCAACGTAAGAAACCGAGGCTTCTGATACTAACAAGGCGGCGGACTCGCTCTTTCACGAACGAAGAAGAAATATTTGAACTGGCTACAAGCTTGGGCTTTCAAGTCATACTTGCAGAACCAGCTTTAATGGACTTGGCGAAATTTGCTGACATGGTTAATTCTTGCGACGTTATGATGGGAGTTCATGGAGCTGGGCTCACCAATCTTGCATTCCTACCATCAAATGCAGTACTAATTCAAGTAGTTCCTTTGGGAGGCCTGCAATGGGTGAGCAGACATTACTACGCCGAGCCGGCGATGGACATGGGCATAAGCTACTTGGAATACAACATTGAAGAAAATGAGAGCACTCTGATAGAGCAGTACCGGCGAGACGACGCCGTCTTCAAGGATCCTTTGTCGATTCATAAACAAGGGTGGGCAGCAGTCAAGGCTATCTACTTTTACAAGCAAAATGTAATGCTTAATGTTAGTAGGTTTAGAGCTACATTGCTAGAAGCTCTTCAACTTCTTCACCATGCACACTAGCTAGAAGCAAGCATGTATAGAGATAAATCAGACAGGAAGATGATAATCTAACGACATACGTTTGCTACACAAGGGTGTAGATTTGATTGAGATGTGTGCACCCTACAAATTTAAAGGGAATTTACACCCTCGTGTAGCAAATGTACGAAACAAATTAATGAATGTCAAAAGATCATTCTCCAATCAGATATATAATCACATCCTATTCTTGCTAGTGATGAATTCTTTCCATCGATCTCATTGTATACTTCAATCAATTACAAGCTTATCGGCATTCAAAGTGGACAAATCTAATCGACCATAATAAACCGTAAATCTAGGTGAGTTAAATCTAGAGTCATTTTGAAATTAGAAGAGATTTCGAGAAAAAGGGAAAAATTATAGAAGAGAATTCGAGAAGAAGAGGGAAGAATTAGATATTGAAGAGAGATTAGAGAGAGATTGCTCGTCTCATCTCGTCACACATATGGTTATATAGACAATTAGAGATTGAAGAGAGATTAAGAGAGATTGCTTGTCTCATCTCTTGTCACACATATGGTTATATAGACCCCTTACGGTCCAATACAATTACTTCCTCCAGGTCATTTATATAAGTCGTTTTAACAAAGACTTATTATTCAAAATTGTAAGTAGTTTTTGAAATTCAAGAGTGTAAATATTGCATTTTTACTCATTTTACCTTTATACAATTTAAACATTTATGATTCTTCAACTCTTCAATTCATTTAATGTCAAATGACATATATGTAAATTATACTCGTAATTAAGGTTGTCTTAATTCTTTGTGTCATTACCTTAAACGACTTATATAAATGACCTGGGATGTGAGTATTATACTATCCTTAAATATAAAGCTATATATTTTCATACATCAATTACTTATATATACCATAATACCTACTACTATTTGCATTACAATGAATTCTAAGAGCCTTAGTGAACTTAACTAAACCAACATGGTCGCATAACTACTAAGATCCATGTGGACTTGAAATATTCTACCAAGATCTATAATAGACTTAGAGGACAATTGCCCTAAGGTGAAACAACTAACCTTAGTAACACAAGGAGAAACACAAAAACATACACAAACAAAAGGAAATGTAGAAAAAGCAAATCACTCTAGGCTTCTTATGGTTTATTATTAGACGTTAAGTGTGTTGTCTCCATACAATCTATATAAAAATAAATCTGAACATGACGCTGTTAACACAAGCAACTAATCATGTTGATTTTAACAACTAAGAAGATTAATAAACAAAATGTACCGAGAGGTTTGCGGTGCAATGACCTAAGACGAGAAAATTTCCTCCAACTCGGTCTTGAATTCAACTAGGAGTTCGTCCCGGATACAATCTGTCTGCTATTTGATTAAAGCACCAATCAAAGAACCTTCAAAACTGCAAAATCGACTCTCTCTCAAAACACAAATCACGTAAATAAAAAAACTATGTTTTCCTATGTCAATAGACTCATCTCTTATAGAGAATTATCTAACTGTCTAAATCGTGGACAATTTTTCATTAACTGTCTAATTAGTGGTTTTAATTAGTGTGCCACTAATTGATAGTTAATTAACTCCTTAATTCGAAATTAGCAACGGTTGGTGCTCTTTTAATTTATTCAAAAACAAAAATAAAAAACAAAAAAGAAAAACATGTTTAGGAATGGCTAAATTTTTAACCAACCAAAGCCTCAAGTCCCGAGGCCCTCGTCAAAGATTATTTAAATAGAGTGTGTTGGTTAACCATTTTAAGTGAGAAACCAAACCTTTCTCTTGTGGGACTAAAGGTTTAGTTACTTTATACCGGAGAAGCGTGACTCGATGCAATCCAACGGTTTATATCTATTTCAATCACTATATATAACCTAATAAACCACACTGAATACCAGAGACCAGTCATGGCGAGAGCTGCGAAGGAACGCCTCAACATCTCTCTGTGCGCTCACTTCGACATCATTCATGAGACTTTTCAGGTTCGACCCATTTGAGAACTCACTATTTCATGCTTGCCCGTCTTTGCAAAATCCGATTTTTGGTCTCAAATCGCCTCCTATGGGTTTATCAGGTTTTGTGAAATCATAGAGGTTTTATCGAGTTTGATTGAAAACTTTATGAAATCAATATTGATTCTATGAGAATCTATGGAGATTGTATTTCTTGTGCGAAATTTGTAATGGGTTTATTTAATTTATGCAAATTTTGGTTTTCTTGTTTGTGTTTTCAGATGTTGGATCAAACTCCAGCTTTTTCTGTGAAGAAGGTCAGTTGGGAGGAAGTGGTCAAAATGGGGGAGCAAGTATCCAAACAAGCCACAGTGGGTAATTTTTTATTTTCTATGTTTTGTTGGTTTTTTATTTTATATTTTTAATAGCCGAGGATATCTAAGCCACAGCCGCTGACACAGGACTGATGGTGGACTCGACTAACCCATCGGGGGTCCTTAGTTGTTAAAATTCTCATCTTGGGCTCGCCCGCACACCCGGGTGCGTGCCCATAGATCTCAGCAAGTTCTGATATTGTCCCCAACTTAACCACCTTCAACTTATAGGTGTAGAGTTTTAACTCAAAAGGCCTCGATACTAGTTAAGGGGAGATCATCACTTATATACTTTATCATGAAGTTTCATTTAATTGATGAGGGCACATCTCAACACTCACCACAAACTCAAGAAAGAAATCGGAGGGAGAAAGGAGTGGGTAGGTTTCAAACTCAACACATTTGCCTTAGTCGGCATATTAGAGAATGAAACTTACCACTTGAACAACGCCCATGGCGGCTGTTAATGGTAACTGGCTTAATCTTGCAAGGGTGTTTCATTGTTCAAATTGTATCAAGATTTGATTTTGACCCTACTTGGAGGTGTTAATCTTCATGGTAACTGGGTAAATCTTGCAAGGGTGTTTCATTGTTCCAATTGTAGCTGCTACAATTGCTCAAGCTGAGAGTGGGAATTTAAGCTCACACTTTGTCATATAAAATTAAAAACGATTTGGTATTTACTTTTGTGAGTTGTGGCATTGTTAAGTTTCCGTGGTGCCACTATAGGGAATTGTTTCTGGAGGCACCAAACTTAAGGAAAAATAAACTTTGACCAAATGAATGGGGGTAATCCTAAGGCGGAGAAAAAGATAAAGGGAAATGATAAATTTTGTATCCTTTAAATATATGAATAGTATGTTTCTTATTGCAGGAATTAATCTTGAAATTCTTGGAGCAATAATATTGCTCTTCTATGCATCAGTATGCTCACTTTTTGACTTGCAAGACCTCATATAGGTTGGTTAGTTTTCTCAATGCCCAAAATCGAGAAATGTAACTGGATGGATCAAGTTCACTACGCCTTGTTCTCCCTATGAAGTCTTCCGGTTCTCTTAGTTACTCTCGGATGGTGGAGAACAGTTCTAGATATTTGTATTGGATCAATGTTGTGTAGTTAGTATCTAAGGAGCATAGAGTCCAAGATGTTCGAGTTGCAACACAAGCACTCACCAAATAAAAGTATTTTAGTTATTACAATTTTCATTTGATCAAGCTTAGTGACTTCATTGATTAAAATTTCCTTTTAGCTTTTAGAATTGACTAGAACAGAGTTACAAACGTCGCCAAAAGCTTGTGAAGAAAAAACTAGCTACTCCCCAGCATTTTTTCATTTGTTGGACACCATATAGTTTGTACTATACATGTTTTGTGCAAGCCACAAACCAGAGCCCTCATAATCCCTTGGAAGATCATCTGTCTCATGTATGATTGTCCTTAGTCCTTGTACACTGATTTTCCCTTTCGGAGGTTTGGAAAATGCTGCGCACCCTACTTTTCATGGGAGTGATTGATGACAGTGGGATCATAATATTCGCTTACTGCCCTAATAACGATCTCCAATTTAACTGTTGCTGAGATGTGCATATCTCCTTAACTTTTCCATGGCTTATTTATTTTAATAGGATTTGGTGGCCCAGAAGGCTGGCTTGAGTAGAATCAGTAGATGTGATTAACCAATTCCACTTTAGGTTCCCTAGTCTAAAGAGTCTGTCCCTTGCGCTTGTCAATTATATTATTTTGTTTGAAGGATTAGTTATATTTTTGAATTAGTATTACTTCTGTTTGCACTTCATGGATTAATTGTTTGTTCTGATAGAACTTAGTTATTCCGAAAACGATATCTCTGATTTTATTTCTTTGTTCAAAAACACCATCATTGGCCAGCAAAAACGTTTTCCTAAAAGCTTAGTTTATTTTGTAATGTTTTTTTTTTTTTTTTTTTTTTTTTTTTTTTTTTTAAATCAATCTTAATCTAAACTGTAAAAACAACTCTAAACATGAAATGGAAACTGAAATCACCTTGTCTTTGAACATTTGTAGCTGGAATGCTTTGGACTGGGGAAGTACCTAGGTTACAAGAGTTGGAGGAAAATATGAAGGTCTACTTCAACCTGCTTCAGGGTTTTCTTTTGCTTTCATATGAGAGTACAGCGGGCGCTGGACCTACTCTTTCTTCCAGCATCCACGCAGCTGCAAAGCATGTTGTTGATTCTAGTTTTGCCTTGATGAAAGCGGCCGTCTCATCATATGGTAATCCCATTCTATCCTTTGTAGGAACTATCGTAAATTATCATGTTATCCTTATGCCGTGCAATTCTCTATGCGAGCATTTCTATAAGGAAAAAGTAAAGACATGTTTTCAGTCTTCAGAAGCTAAAGACCGATGCCCGTCTTTCTCGCAAGTGACATACCCTATGCAGAAATGCTTGCAGCGTCTTCCTACCCAATGATCTCGATTCCTATGTGCAGGTTCTCGCAATAAAGACCACAAGCTGTCCATTCCTCAGCTAGCAGGCACTGTATGGGAATCTTGTGAATCCCTCAAGAAGACTCCAAACACAAACTATACGGCAATCGGAAGAGCTATAACGCAGATAGCAGTGTCTGTGAAGGATGTACTTCGCGAGTTGAAGGAGCTGAAGCCAGCTGCTTTAGACCCAGTTGATGAAGTTTCCCAAACTCCTACTTCTGACACCTCCGATCATCCACATAATGATGGAAGCTCGAGCGAGGGTGACCTTGGTAACGATTTGTCACCCGAAGAGATGAAAATCGCTCAATCAGCCTCAGCCCTAGTGTCTGATACACTCAATGTTCTCAAGGAACTCATTCGCTTCGTTACAGGTTTGCTTAAGCATTCAAATGCGCGAGACACCAGGGAAACGGTTGATTCCTTGGAAAGTTTATTAAGCATATGTCAAGGAATTGGAGTTCACGTCGACGAACTGGGTGCATGTCTATATCCCCCTCAAGAAGTTCCCGCTTTAAAACTTGCAGCTGAGAGTATCTCCGCCGGAATAGGCAAATTACAGGAAGAGGTTCGCATTCTTAACGGTGCGTCCGAGGGGTTCTTTGATGCATGTGGAGCTTTTGAGAATTCACTGAGAACACTGCTCAGTGAATTAAAATCCGCCGATGATCCCAATCTGGAAACCCAGATGCAAAGTCTCGCGATGAATTAAAACGTCTCGAAAATAAGTTATTACATTCAGTGTTGCTGAGAATTTACTTGTATGTTGGAAATATCTGTATGGATTTGGAACATCTTCAGTTGCAGTTTTAAGTTTTTATTTTGTTCAACTATCAGTGTGGCTTGTTTAAAGCACTTTATTATAAGAATGAAATCCAAACTCAAATTTGTTCCAGAGAACAGTTTCAGAGACAAACCTGTCTTCATTTTATTGTAAGAATGCAAACCATTTTATTGTCTGAAAGAATCTGGTCAGTGCAAAAATAATATGAAAGTACGAGCAATGTCGCCGCATACATAACCAATATATATCCGAATTCCGTAAGAAAGACGGCAGGAACCAAATTAATGGCATCTAGGGTGCAAAGAACTTCCCAATGAAAGCTGTGGTCTTCTGTGGTCACCATTGCCATCACCAGATGAGAATTCCAAGCCATGCCCAGATGAAACAAACTGTAGATGTGGCATTTGACATGATCACTCTTTCAATATACTGCAGGTAACAGATCAAGCAAAACCTTAATTTCACAATCAAATCAATGTTTACCGAAAAAACTTCTCGCAGATGGACAAACGAGATTTCGCGGAAAAATGAGGTTCCAATCTTTAAAATGGTGCAATGATAAAGGTAATTAAAAAGGAACTCACTTGTACAAATAAGAAGCAATTCCCAGAATAACACACAACAAGATAATATCAATGCAGAAGTTTCGACTGGATCGCAGCTGAAACAGAATCGAGCATACAATTCGTATAAATCTTGGTTTATGATTAGAAAAAAATAAGCGAAAATCGACATCTGAAACACATATTTTTCACTTTTCAAAAGCTCCATACCTGAGTAAGAGTATCTTTAAGTCTGACATTAGTATTCTTAAGATGAGAGGTTGCTCTATCCACCTGTTAATCGGTATCGAAAAATTAAAATTTTTCGGCATTGTGTTCCATCGATGTACTTAATTAAGAGTGAGTACCTAACAACTAAAATCTTCTCACCTTTTCATCAATCTCATCAATCAAAGGTACTTGCCTGTCCAATTCCTGCAAGAATCTCAAATCCAGTAATTCACATATTCAATACTAAATCCTTGTTCTAACAGAACAAAATGCGAAACCGCCAACCTCATTCATGTCGTTCGCCATGTTCTTCAGAGTGTTCAACCCTTGCGAAATAATATCCAGACCTTCATCCTAACAAAGCAATAAAACCAAGCTCTTATCGGTCATTATTAGTAACAGATCTACGCAGCAAAACATTTTTCTAACGACAATTCTTTGATGAAGAAATATTATAAGAACGAGCAATTTGCGCTTGCCTGCTTTATTTTCCTAGTGTCATATTCATTCCTAAATTGGCTCGACTCCTCGGATTGCTCATAGAAGTCGCTATCAAACGCGTCGCCTGCATAGTATTATGAAGAAGAGGTGGCCTAGCTTTGAGAATTTTTTTAGAACTACACAATAATGAGTAGAAATCTATACATGGCAAAAGACCTCATCAATATATATATATATATATATAAGCTGATGAACACCTGATGTCGAATCGAATGTGATTTCCGAGCGAGTCCCTAGCCCGGCGCCGGCTGAGCTTCCACCTTGGTTGGATGCAGTTGATGCATCTGGTATTGCTTGAACCCTTTCAGTCAGCGCGATGACTAAATCGTTACGGGCGAGAAGTTCCTCCTTCGATTGGCCTTTCACCTTCGAAACTATAATTAATTAGCTTTTCTTCGATGGCGATCATATTAAGAATTTGTGTACAACATTTATGTATTAGACCTTCTTTAGTGACAATTTCTGCAACTTCGCAACCTCTTCGACTAACTTAGCTTTCGATCTGCGAACCTCAGCCTTCATCGCCACCGCAGCCGCCCGGTTCTTCTCATTCAAAGCAACCTCCCATTTCTAAAAGGAACCCGAAAGTCGCGACAATCAAATCAAATCAAATCAAATCAAATCGAACATATTGATCAAACAATTAGCAAACTATAAAAAAAAAAAAAAAAAAATGTTACTACATGACATTGTACCTCAAGAGTTGTATCAATGTCGGACTCGATCGAGCTGTAGAGATGAGCGAATGCGTCGCTGCCTGCGGCATTGAGATCCTTCTGCTTATCGACGTCGTACTTGTCGTATTTCTTGCAGATCGAATCGACTCTTGTGAGGATGTCGATCACGCTCATTTTGAAGAACAACAATCAAATCTTCTCTTCCTTTCTTTGCTTTGCAGCTTTTTTTTTGGTTTTTTTTTTTTTTTTGTAACGTTTTTGATCCACTTTTTCGTTTTTCAGTTTATTCCGTTATTTTTTGCGCGGGAATAGGGTTTGGTGTGAAAACTAACGGTTGGAAATGATTGGGAACAGAGCATATTATTTAATTATTAATTATTAAGTTTTTTTTTCTTAAAAAAAGGTGATTTCTTTAAAACAATTATTATTTTTGAATAGAAATTTCATTAATCATTCATGACTCAATACAAGATCAGACATGGAATCAAGTACATTGATTCGCTAATCCTACTTATTCAAACAAACTGCTATTAAATGCGAAATTGAAACAGTTTGACAACTAGGGACCACTACAAGAAAAATGATATTTAGAAACGGAATTAGCAACGGAATTAAGTTCCGTTGCTAAGAAAAAGTGGTTAGAGACGGAATTGAGACGGACTAATTCGGAGACGGAATAGAAAGAGATCGAGACGGAAATATAGACGGATTGGAGACTCGAATTAAATTTCGTCTCAAAAAATGGCTCCAATATTCCCACCAAAACTTTAATTTTTTACAATCGTCCGTTACATCTCGAGATTCGTGCGTGCTTCGATCTCGATGATTGAAAAATAAAAGACCAACCACAAAACTCTCCCTCTCTCTCTCTCCCGATTCTCACCATCAACCCTCTATGTCTCTCCGAAAACGCTCTCTGTCTCACCGAAATCTCTCTCTCTCTCACCGATATCTCTCCCTCTCTCTCACCGTTCTCTCTGTCACCGCTCTCTTTCACGGAAATCTCACTCACCGTCCACCGCTCTCTCTCACTCACCGCTCTCTCTCACCGGAATCTCACTCATCGTCAACTCTCTATCTCTCTCACCGAAATCTGCCGCCGCTGCGATTGAGGCTGCGACGAGGCCGTCGGGTCTATCGTCGCCGTCGCCGTCTGCCGGAGATTGGAGCCTCCGAAGCCCTTCCCGTGTGCCCTCGCCGCACCCTAAGCCGTCGCCACCGTTCGTCGCTGTACCTCGCCATCTCCGAAGCCCTCGCCGTCTGCCCTCGCCGGACCCTAAGCCTTCGACTTTGAAGAAGGAATGACAGATGAGGCATTGGGTTTGAAGAAGGAAGGACAGAGAGGGCGTTGGATTTGAGTAGAGGTACGCTTCGGGTGTTGAGGGTTTTGGGGTTTCATTGAGATTTTAGAGACGACATTGGTGTGATTTGTGGTTGTTAGCTGTTGATTCTTTGTGAATTGTGGTTGTTTGTGAAATATGAATTTTATTTTTTTGTGAATTGTGATTTGTGGTTGTTTGTTGTTGATTCTTTGTGAATTGTGGTTGTTCTTTGTTGATTATTAGGGTTTTTTTTATGATTGATTCTTTTTTTTTTTTTTTTTGCCTTTTTTTGTCATATGTTGAGTTGTTTATTTTGATTCAGTATTTTTGTCATTGTTGATGTAAAAGTGGAGGATTTTGGGTTTTTTTTTTTTAGCTTTCATTTGTTGAGTTGTTTATTTGGATTTTGGGTGTATATTCTCTAATTTATTTAGTTCATCATGTTGATGTAGAACAACGAATATGGTAGAACATCGAATATCATGCCATTCGATACTGTTTTCATAAATTTATTTATAACAAAACTAGGAGCTAACTTGTTTTAAATTGATATGAATGAAGGGGTTCTAATGATGAGATCCTACTTTTAAATTTGTTTCAAGTGTTCGTTACCAGAATTTGAAAAAAATTATGCCATTGCTTGTTGATATAGTTAGACAAATATTTGTTCCAATGCAGCCAGAATTTGTAAAACTTACCATATATATTTTCCCCATTTATGAAGCTTTAAGAAATGTTTTAATGATTGTTTGGAATTTATTTTATTTCCATAGATTTTGAATATTTCCCCCATATTATTGATACAATGTTATTATTTAGTTTTCTTTAGTTTAATGCATCGATTTTATAGGATATTCTTGTGATCTTACCAATTTTTTATCCCTTGAAAGCATATAATAAGTTTAATACGTGGATTTGAATATTTGAAAGGATTTTCTTGTTATCTTTCCATATTTATTCGTAATCTTAGCATTGTTTTTTCTTCGAGAGTAGTTGCTTATAAAATTCGGTCCTCACCCTTTCTTCTTGGCGCATAATGCTCCTTTTTCTTACAAAGTTTATTTTCTCTACTTTGATATGCATATTATATTTTCTTGGATTGAGACAGTTTCGTTGCTATGTGCCACCTTCTCTATGCCTTCTATTGCAGAGTAGCGTTGAATTGTTTTGGTTTTGGGTTTGGTTTTGATGCAGAGTTGCGTTAGGGAAGTGGCTGAGCTATACGGAAGCGAGAAATCCTTCGTAGTCGAAGTGCAACGTGCTTTGTCTGGATTGCATTATACTGCTCTAATTGCTCTGGAGATGTAAGGTTTTGTGCTATATTTTATTTTCAATTTACATTCTTTGATATTGTTATGCCACATTTTTTCATGTATTTCCTATTATATTTGGTTCAATTGTGTGTATATGCATGTGTATAGATAAAGCTACCAATAGAGTAGGTATAGATGAATAGTACCTATAATTATATATTTTCTACTACTAGGTACTCTAAAAACTATGATTACTCGTTGAGTTAATGTTGCTATTTCACATAAAACGTCAAGAGAATTGAATAAACATCTAACCTTAAGGAGGTACGAGTGAACAAGTACTAGGAGTTTTGATACTATGTGGTATTTGTATGCCGTTTAAGAATGGTATTTTGTTAGGTTTCATGGCGGGCAATGATCACCCCCCACTTCGAGGGCGCACATTACCTCAGGGCAGTCGAGGGATACCTTTAGGGGACATCGTCCGATCGTAAGAGGTGCGTGCACGGACTCTGCGGAACCGAAATACCGACCGGGCCTCATGGTCGGGCCACACGAGGGGGTTAAAGTGGTCGTGGCGGTCGAGGTCGTGGGTCAATTCCTGTATTATCGATTCCGACTTCTCGTTCACTCGATCATGAGTTACATTCAGCGTCGCCTTCGCCTTCCATACCGTCCGCGTCGCTTGTACCATCGACATCGTCATCTAGAACTATACCAAATTGCCCGTTGCAATCACCATCGCCGACATCGAGACATGACACTCATGTACCGACGAGGCCTGCGCCTCCAGCCACCGCATCACCAGCAGCATCCCCATCTTATGACGGCAGAGCAGGCTTGCGGGGTGACAGCCCTCCGCGGGCACCTCGGAGGACAGGGACCGAGCCCCCTCGCGTGCATAGGATCCCGATCACACTGATTGCCAATAATACGTAAGTTTGTATTTGATTCATATATGTATTTCTAATTATCGATGTAAATTATTAAAAAAATGTTTAAGATGTTATGCATTTTCATGAAACACAGGGAGTTGCATCCTTCTCATTCTTGTGCACGAAGGATGACAAAAGTTTTCAAAAGATGGATGATTCCAGAAGGGTATTGTTGGAAGTCGGTATCCGAATCATCATAAAGACCACTACTGGCGCCAATGGAAGGTACGCAAGACTAATAAATGTCTTAGGATTTATACTAATTTTTCAATGTCTCGTAACAATTGCAATCGCCATTTTATAGGTATATTTTAGATGGGATGACGCGATTCACGAGGATCTCATTCGTGCGGCGTACGACACGCGTGCAGGCACAAGGTACACCGCATTGATGCACAAGTTAAAGAAGAATCGTGTTCAACCAAACTTTGTTACAGATGAGGCGTGGAGAAGATACTTGGAGTACTGGGAGAGTGAGGACTTTCTTGCCAGGTCGAGGCAAGCGTCGACAAATAGGAACACTGAGGTCGAAGGACCTGGGACTGGACCTTCGAAGCACGGTGGTGGTTCGGTGTCTTTTATGACTACCAATGAAAGATTGGTAAGTGTTTTTTACACTCTTGTTTATTTTTTACATTTCTACACTTGTTCACTATGCAATTGATCTGTGTTTGGCGAATATGAGTGCTCGCCGACCTACTACTAATTGACATATTTAACATTTTTATAACCGGTCATGTATGCGGACTAATACATCCGAGACGCCACCTACCGTGAATGAAGTGTATTTGCGTACTCCACACCGTAAATCACGACGGGGTGACATTCATCGATACTAGATCATGCGGTTCTATGTAAGTATAGAAGTGAAATGTTAAATAGTATTAAGTTTACTTTAAAGCATATCATGTAAGTTGTTTATTGTTGATCCATGCGGCGAAGCTCCGGAGAGACGTTTGAGCGACCCGGGCTACACCGGACCGGGAGGTGGATGATGAGGCGGTGTACTTGAATGTGGCGGGTAAGTGTCCCAAATGACGTGTCTACGGTCTCGGGTCTTTAGGAGAAAGAAGATGAGATATGCAGATCCTGGTGCTAGCACATCCCAGATGCCGGAGATGGTGCCACGTTCAGAGTTCGATATCGTTGCCGAGCAATTACGAAAGGTTGTGGCGTTTATGCATCAGCAATTCGGGATGACCATGGACGGAGCATGCCTATCTCAGCCACACCACCACCACCACCACCACCTCTCGACCAGAAGAAGCAATCGCAAATAGATCCCGCGATCCACCACAACAACAAGACAATGTTGAGCGAGAGATGCAAGATTGGCTTACGAGAGATGAGCAGCTTGGTGATACTTATGTATTTTTCTTGTTGTTTGTGTAACTTTTGAGATTATACTTTTGCTTTTGTAGATAACTTTTATAGTTGTTTACATGACTTTTAGATTGATACTTCTTTTTGTGCATACAACGAGGATTGGAAGTTTTTTTGTGGTTGTTGAACAATAGGATTGGTGGTTTTTGTGAATACTTAGAAATTTGGAACATTTATTATACTTGACAAGCTTTCGTGGATATATAAATCTTTTTCAATGTCAAATTGTACATTTTTTTTCTCTCATTTGAATATTTGTTGTTGATATATATATATATATATATATATATATATATATATATATATATATTGTCAATGTATGTATGTCAAATTTTGCTTTTTTGGGGGATGTTAGCACCCCCAAGGAGTTGTTGGAGGGGGTGTAGGCGATGGAGTAGGTCATATGGTTGTATTTTCAGGTTTAGAGGTTATGGAGAACCAATCGGATTAAGCTTAGTTTAGAAAACTAAACAAAACGGAATTGAGACGGATTAGCAACGGAATTCAGAGATTCCGTTGCTATTCCGTCTCTAATTTCCGAGGAAATAGCCGCGCCTTAACCGGGCAAAACTAAACTTTGGTACTAAATAGCAACGGATCAGAGACGGAATTCATGAATTAGCAACGGATCAGAGACGGAATTATTGCATTCCGTCTGTGCTCCGTTGCTAATCAGAGACGGATCAGAGATGGAATGCAATAATTTCGTCTACGATCCGTTGCCAATCGAGACGGATCGAGACGGAATGCAATAATTATGTCTATGATCTGTTGCTAATCGAGACGGATCGAGACGGAATGGAATAATTCCGTCTCGATTCGTTGCTAATCGAGAGACGGATCGAGACGGAATGCAATAATTCCGTCTCGATCCGTCTCTCGATTAGCAACGGATAAGAGACGGAATGCAATTACAATTGTACCCTAATGAAGTGTATTTGCATTTACATCCGTCTCTCGTTCGTTTCTAAATTCGTCTCTAATCTGTCTCTAATCAACGGAAACACATTTCCGTTCGACTAAATCAACGACGACGATTTTAGAGACGGAATAGATTCCGTCTCTCGTTCGTTGCGTAATTGAATTAGAGACGGAATTTATACTAATCAAGAACGGAAATTTCGTTTCGATCTCATTGCTTTTTTTGTAGTGGGCCGCTCTCTACAACGTTGAAACTTATGACAATACAAAAAACTACTAGAACCACAAAACGGATAACAAAACTTCCCAATAAAGAAGAAGACAAATCAAAGACTTTCAATTAAGGAAGAAAACTAACTATAAAATAAAACTAAAGACAAGATCAATCCAGAGCCACACAAATCCACGGAACACCGTTGATGAAGATGCACTGCAATAAGGATGGACCGATCTTTAAAACAATTATTAAGGTGATATATATTAAAAAAAATATTACAACCGTCGGTCAGAAATTAATTTTCTCCTTACTTATGCTCAACTATGTAAATTTCCTCATATTTTTTTTGTTTTGATTTTAATGATTGTATTAATTTAGTAAAGGACTTGAGGCCCTATCGAGTTTATTTTGTTTAAAGATCAACGAATTTATCAGTTCGTATTATTGCAAGAGAAACTAATTTTATGTTTAGTCAATGCGATCAGTGGTGTGATGTACCGTTTCTTTTCGATGTATTAGCAAAAGATTTGAAACACAAACAACTACCTTTGCTAAGAAAAAATATAAGAAAACGATCGCTAATGCCATGACAATAGATTCATTGTAACTAATTATTTTTTTAGGCTATTGTAATTAATTATTAGGAAATGATTTTTTGACATCACAGAACTCACACTTGGAGAGTTTCGCTTTAGTTTTGAGAGTCATCTATACATGTCTTGAGATACACGCACCCTCAATCACATCGTCCTTGAGAGTTAATCTTTTGTACGCATGCATCTCGAGATGCGCATGAACAACTTCTAAAGTTGATGTGACTTAGGTGTGAGTAATTGGGAGATGTCAAAGTAACACTCCCCCTAATTGTTTTCTCAAAACATTGAAATACAACATTTTATGTCAATTTCTTAAAAGTGATACTTCGATGGTGGAATCATCCAACGGTCATCAACGCATATTGGAGTATTATTTTAGCAATTTTTTGTTCTTGGGTAGAGGTCGCATGTGTGACACATGGGTTGAGTAGATTTGTTTGTTACTAAATGCATCTCTAATGGTAAAAGGTGGATTGTAGGCATAGACTGATATTGCGGAGAGAATGTCCATCCTAAGTTGCTTGAGACGTTGAAGTTCAAAAGTATTCTTCAATAGTCAATGTAGATTGCGCTTTTTATTCAAAGATTTTATTGTTTTTATATATATTTTATAGAGAAACAGTGACGTGGTTATTGATTTGCATTGTCTAGAAATAAACATTGAGATTGTCTATTCCTTACATGTTACGTCGGCTGAACATATCAAATACATATTAGGAAAATATTTTTGTAACCCACTTTAGACACTTACTTTAGGCACTTAGTGAGCTCAAATAGGTGTCCCTTCATTTAATACACCTCGAGAAGTATGAGCACATCTCGAAGTGTATCGTATGACTGGGGACACTCACTTGGGCCCACTAAGTGCCTAAAGTGAGTGTCCAAAATGGTTACTCTAGCAATGCTAAAATGCCAACAACAATATCACACTACAAGATACATTAGCTCACAAAAGCCTTTCATGTGACTTCGACCCGCGTATTATGCATCGAGATTTGTGTATACCCACATCCCAATGTGCACATGAATGACTCTTATGAGCCAATATATCTTATAGTGTGACTTGCTATTGTCATTCTAGCACTTCTCTTTGTATAATAATATTGGGGAGATGATTTTTTTTTTTTTTTTAAGTCTATTCAGTCCCACGTGACGCAGATTCCCAACTTATCTACATCCCAAATTTCTATGCTCTAACTTTTTAGACCTAATTCCTAGGGCCCACAACTGTCCAACAGCTTACGTGGCACAACAAGATTGGAAGTTACTACGTAGTCGTTTGACCAATGACACCGGAACTGTCTGTATCTAATTGTCGTGGCGCATATAACTTCTACCGGACGTGGATAAAATGACAAAACAACCCTCCACATTCTCCAAAACCCCACTCCTCTTTTCAAAGAAACATTTGGAAATACAAAAGGCCGCGATGGGCATTTCTGTCCAAATGAGCAGAAATGTGACAATCCTTAGAAAAAAATAATATGTGCTCAACCACGTCACGCCACTCAATATATAAACGCTGAGAAAGGAAGAAAATAATTAAGAACACATGTGCTCAAAAGAGAACAAAAAAAAAAAAAAAAAAATGAGTAGAGAAGAAGAGAAATCAGAACTTATTTGTTCTTTGATTGAAACCCAAGAAAATGGGATTGTTGATGGTGGTGATGGTACTCAGATTAGAAAATCAAAAGTTGTGGAGGAAGTGAAGAAACAATTATGGCTAGCAGGGCCTTTGATATCAGTGAATTTCTTACAGTATTGTCTGCAAATTATATCACTCATGTTTGTAGGACATCTTGGGGAGCTCCCCCTCTCTGGTGCTTCAATGGCAACTTCTTTTGCTACTGTCACTGGTTTCAGCTTGTTGGTATGTCCTGTAACATTTTTTTTTTCTTAAGAAATAGGCAGATGTTTAATTTGTTGGAATTGTGTCATTTTTGTATTGATATTTGGGGATTTTTATAAGCTTTTTAAACAATTGGATCATTGAGGTTTTTGGTCTCTCTCTATATATATATAATTTGTTGTCTCATTGATATTAGTAATTTCTTAATAGACTTGACTTTTGGTTGACCTATTATGATTACTAGTTTCTCAATCATTAATAGACTATAGTTCTAATGAATAAAAAAAAAAAAAAAAAAATCTCCTATAGTACCAATGGAAGTTGGCCTGAGTGGTTTAACGCTCGGATCCCTTAAGTAGAGGTCTCGGTTTCAAGCCTTGGAATTAATGAAGTTGCTTATGTTTGGAGAGCTTTAATTACCCTTTGTTAGCCGACCTGGCTCGAGCCTGGATTAGTTAGGATCCAGTGGATTTCTGAATATCGAGTAGTGCAAACGGAAAAGGAAATTAAACTCCAATGTTAAGAGAAGTCCAATAAAATCCATGCTCTAGTCCTAAAGATTTCTAGCACTTTAATGTTAGCATATATGCCTATGAAAATGCTCAATTCATCAGTTTGAGCTCTTCCATTGATCTTATAATTTGTAGATGGTATTGGACACTATGAAATTCTCATATGGGAATTTTTTGTTTGATAGATGGGAATGGGAAGCGCATTGGATACGCTATGCGGTCAGTCCTACGGCGCGAAGCAGTACCATATGCTTGGAATACACATGCAAAGAGCCATGTTTGTGCTTTTCCTAGTTAGTATTCCCCTTGCATTTATCTGGGCTTCCACAAGGCCTATTCTGGTGGCTGTAGGCCAAGATCCTGAAATCGCCGCAGAGGCAGGACGCTACGCCCGTTTCATGCTCCCTTGCCTTTTCGCCTACGGTCTCCTTCAATGTCATGTCAGGTTCCTACAAACTCAAAACATCGTCTTTCCGATGATGATATTTTCCGCAATCATAATGGCCTTGCACATACCATCTTGTTGGATATTGGTGTTCAAACTTGGTCTAGGAAGTCGAGGCGCAGCCATTGCGAATTGCATCTCTTATTGGCTTAATGTGATACTACTGGCACTCTATGTTCAGCTCTCCCCGGCTTGCAGAAAGACTTGGACCGGTTTTTCGATGGAAGCATTGCATAATATTTTGAACTTCATAAGACTTGCAATTCCTTCTGCTGTTATGGTCTGGTATATACTTTGTTGTTTGATCAGTGCTTCAATGCAGCATAAGAGTTTTTTAAATCATTGTTGTTTGAGTTGTGCACTACTGAATTTGAACAAACAGCTTGGAAATGTGGTCATTCGAGTTGCTGGTTCTTCTGTCCGGTTTACTTCCGAATCCGAAGTTGGAAACATCGGTGTTATCAGTCAGGTATATATAACTTCTGCTTTCGACATGTATTATGGTTTTTCGTCTAAGAGTTCGTACTCGAACGCAATGTTACTAACTGAAACATCTGCAATTTCCAGCCTTAATACATGTGCAATGGTGTGGATGATTCCATTTGGTCTTGGTGGAGCAATAAGGTTAGTAAATTAAGCCAAATGAAGCACATTAGCAATCTCATCATGATACTCATGAATATTTGTGGTTTCAACATTATGAAATCTTCCAATTTTCTTCCAAAGCACAAGAGTTTCAAATGAACTGGGAGCGGGGCATCCGCAAGCTGCGCGCCTAGCAGTACGGGTTGTACTATTCTTGGCAGTCGTCGAGGGAATCGTAGTAGGCTTAGTAATGATTTTAATTCGAAATGTCTGGGGCTATGCTTACAGCAATGAGGAAGAAGTGGTGAAGTATTTCGCAAGTATGATGCCCCTCTTGGCTACCTCCAACTTCTTGGATGGAATCCAATCTGTTCTATCAGGTTTGGCTTAGTAACTAATGAGCTTCTCCTTATCGATGAATGCCGTTGTTTTCCGTCTATGTAGAAAGATTCACTACTGCTTGTTTGTACTAATTTTGCAGGTAATGCTAGAGGGTGCGGTTGGCAGAAGATTGGTGCCTTTGTCAATCTTGGAGCTTATTACTTATTTGGCATTCCTTCAGCAGTTTTACTAGCTTTTGTTCTTCATTTCGGAGGAAAAGTGAGTACCGATATATCGAGAAAGTCATCGGTTTCTCTCTCTTACTGCAATCTTTTCAATCATCTAGCTTGAGCAACCAAAGAGATGGCATTGATACATAATCTTTTTCTGCAACGAATCTGGTAAATAGGGGCTATGGAGCGGGATTATATGCGCACTTTCCGTGCAAGCATCGTTGCTCCTAATCATAACTTTGCGAACCAACTGGGAACAAGAAGTAAAGAAATCTCCCTCTTCAATCCTAACTTGTTCTTATTGTTTTTCATCTTCAGTTGCATCTAATTTACCTTTCATTCTCTTTCTTGATCAGTCTATCAAGGCCACTGAAAGAGTGAACAATGCCGCCATCTCCATCGACATGATATCGTGAAGTTTCCTTTCGCTGCATTTTTCCATCGGGGCTTGGTTAGACAACTGGGCTTCATTTTCCTCTGCAAATTTAGTACACCTTGTAGAATTGGCTGTGCAGTGTCAGAAATATTGCTAACTAGAGGGGGGTCTGCATTAGCTATACATGACTGTTCTGCAATGAAAACTACATAGTAAATTCTGAGACTTTTTATGACTAAGAATGAATATATTTTGTGACATTCCCTCCACAAATGTATGCAATTGAAATGTTAAGGGTCCCCAATTGAACTCACAAATGGAACATCTATAAAACTACATAAAAGGGAAGACTAAAGAGAAACCTCAAAAAAAATTTGTGTAATTTTATGAGGCAGTGAAGTCATACAACATTACAAGTCTGCAACAATATGACAATTTACTTCATTCCACAATAATTAACCACAACCCTTAAGGGCAAAAGATTCTCTCAACCAATTCAACTCTTACACACACAAATATGTGTAAATAACTTGATTAGATTCGGCTAGTGTACAAATTCTCAGGGAAAAGAAGAAAAAAATTGTATCTTAAATTTGCCGTTGCGTCCAACTGAATCGATGCAGATGATGGAGAAACTGGGGCTGCACATAAAGTAAGATGTGGCATTTACCATCCACCTCTCCGCCATATTCTCTAGTACAGCGATAGCGGAGGGGTACTGGGAAGGCTGAAGCTTCTCTAAATGAACAGGAGACAGAATCGGTTATTCGCGTTCAGGTTGAATGAATTCAAGATCTAGTTTTCTCTTTAGGTGTGACCTGTCAGCACTGCAGCAGAAGAAAAAACAAAATGATCACCAATCTTCCATTTCAGAAACCATTTGAATGTCTAAATGCAGCCAAAATGTCGTCATTGTCTCCACAGTAAAGATTAATATTACATTGAATGACCGGATAGCGCCATTCTTAAAAATTCTTAACAGCTTAAATAATATACAATAAAACAATACCCTAAACCTTATGGAAGTAAATGTTGGTCGGTAAAGAAACAACAAATACATAAAATGAATGTAACAAAAACGAAGATGCTTAGGTGGATGTGTGATAAAACTTATAAAGATAGAGTAAGGAATACATAAATTCAAAGAAAAGTAAGAGTAGCACCAATTAAGATAGATTAGAGAAGGACGGTTGTGGTGGTAGGGGTAAACCTAAGCTAACTCGGGATGCATTAATTGGAAGGATTTAAAGGATTTGGGATGAACATCATTAATTGCACAATATCGAGCGCAATGCAAAATCTATGCAGCCGATTCCAACTAATTTGGGATTGAGGCTTTGTTGTTGTTGTTGAATAACCTAAACCTTAATAATGCAATGGACCTCGTCATTGGAACAATGAAGATCATCTTCTCAAGCAGCAACTGAATTCAAAATAAAATAAAAAGTATAGTCGATTGTTTCAATAATGAATCAATTACCTGTTGAGCGTAGGTCTTGGAGGAGGCTTCGAGCCAAAAATAGAAAAATCTACTGACATTGGTACATTTTCACTCCTACCCGTGTTTTCACCAGCTACTTGCCTGGCATCATAAAAGTGATCATCCACCTTTTCAGTGTAGTGTACATTCCCTTCAAGCCCATCACGCTGTACCGTTACCCTCCTAGATTTTCTTGGTGGGGACAAGACAACTGGACCCTCATGTGGATTAAAATCAGAAGGCTTGGAGTTGAGTGACTCTCCTTTACGGGCCGGCCTTGGCAGTGAGGATGGTTTCGTCGGTGCAGGTATGGAAGAAAAGTACCTACATCGGATCATATAAAAAATTGAGACCAAAAGGGGAAAGAAAAAGTAATCTCCAAATCAAAGTGATCCAGTAATCTCCAAATCAAAGTGATCCAGTAATCATATATATACCTGTGTTCCAAAGCCTGCTGCACTGTAATTCTTGATTTTGGGTCATAAGTGAACATCTTAGATAATAGATCTAAAGCATCATCGCTTGCCATTGGAAACAATGAACGAAGAGGAGGAGCAGAAACATATTGGTATTCCACATAATCCGGAAGGTAAATCATGTCAGGCCATTGAGAAGGCTTTGGCGTCCCAAAGGTTGCAAATATCTTTCCTAGTTGATCAATATCGCTGGAACCCTGGAATTAGAAAAACCAACTTTAATCATTTTATGAAATGAACAGCAGTTACGACACGTCAAACTCAGAAAACCTTCACAAGGAAATTTTTTCGATCAAAGATCATCCTATTTCATCATAAGAACAATAAATAGTGGTATCTTACAACAGAAAACAGGAAAAGTGCTAGCAAAATCTAGCAAAGTCACCAAAAAAAGGTCCTTCAAATATCACCCTTTTTTTTTTTTTTTTTTTCCCTTTTATCCAGAAAGGAAACTCTTGTGTGTGTGTGTGTGTGTGAGTGTGTGTGTGTGTTTTTTTTTTTTTGAGAAAGCAAGGCTTTCTTCAGATATCCTCTCTCCCTTTTTTTCATAAGAAAAAAAAAAAAAAAAAAAAAAAAAAAGCAAGACTTTCCAGTCCACAAAAATAATACAGAAGCAAATATGGCTCTCCAACTACAATTTATCACACAAACGGCGTTCTTATATATCTACATATAGATTATTGTAGGACTTGACTATAGTTTGGTTTTGCTGTGATGGGCTTTTGGCCTTGATGAATATTGAAGATGACATATCTGATTGTTAGTGATCGGGATAAGGAGGATGGAATTAGTACTTGGTTGTATGCAAGTTAAATTTTCCTTGCAACATATTTTACTACCATTAAAAACAGGTTTTCACAAATTTAGGGAACCTTTATTATTAAGCAGGACGCAGCAAGAATTTATAAATTGGAGAATTGATGTGAAAGTAGAACTATGAGACGAGTAAAGGGTTATTAAGACTCTCAAAAGACTAAAATGAGAAGCGTTTGAGGCCTTAGCTCGATCACGAGTCATATATCCATAAATATCGGAATCAAGACGTGATTGGTTTTTTTTTTTTTTTCTTTTTTGGAGTCACTTAATCGAGCACAATGGAAAAGTTTGATCTATGTAGCCGACCCCAATTATTTGGGACTGAGGCTATGTTGTTGTTGTTGTATTTTTTTTTTTTTTTTTTTTTTTTTTTTTTTTTTTTTGGAGTCAGGGTCAGCATTAAAACCCAAATTTTACATATAGTTTCTAAGAATCCTCTGACTATCAGGAATTAGTTAAAAGCTTTGTAGTAACAGAACAGTTTGCGATTATGAGATTCTTATGTATGTATTATAGTGTACATGAAAATATTTCAGTAAGCATATTACTCATTTGTTTCTAAATACTACTCATCATTTGATATAATGAGTTAATTGATTAATTTCTCAGATATCAAAAGCTAATAGGGAAAAGGAAGAGGCAGATCATGGCAAGTAGTGGAAATGAGGAAGGAAATGACAGACACGGTAGGTAGGAAGAGATGATGCTAAAGTAAAGAATAAGTATTATCTCACGATTCTCATCAAAACATACAAATAAGATTTGCGAGAGTTTAAGTTTGGAACAGAAATTAGTGTATCAGCTGGTTAAACGTGGGAAGTGGTTGTGAGATACTTGTGTGGTGTATGATGAAATGGTTATGTGGGATCAAGTAAGCAACTTGGTTACAATTCCAATAGTGAGAGAGACTTTGAGTCTAGATGTTCCAAAATTAGTAGCACAAAAACATAGTACATTTTATGCAACTTAAGTGCAAATCAAGACCAAGGTAGAGAAAGTAAAGTTAAAAAACTTTTGGGTCTAATTATTCGATAAGAAAGAGAGATAAGGGCGATGTCACCCATAAAATCAAAGTAAACCAATGAAGGGAGGACCGAATATTTCGTTGAAGTTGTAAGGAATTTTAGTACAATTACAATTACAATACAAATCCAAATTGAAAACATAGAAAGAAGAACGAGGGCCAAAGGAAAATTGAATAGGAGAGGGAGAAAGACTTTTATTGATTAAAACCAACATAAGAACAGCAATCTCTAAAGAACAAAGCCTATAGCATTAGAGCAGCTGATCTCTCCTGCCTCTACAGTGTTACAGCATTACCAAAAATTTTTTCGTATCCATACCATACCTCACTCCTGTTCTTATATCTTGCCCAACTAAAATACTCACTAGAGCATTGAGAATAAAATTATAGCCACCCCCTTCAAACCCTAAACCCCTTTAAACACCCCCAAACCCTTAATGTCTATCATAAACGAATCTTATTGGAACAGAAAAAAAAATTATAGATCAAACTAAGCCACTTATGGTGGGAATGGGATTTGCAACCCAAAAAAAAAAAAAAAGACAAGTTAGCAAAATAAGTGTCACAAAAATGAGGATTTTGAGATAGATATGTGGTAAAGTACACTGATGTTTTGACAAAAAGAATGTGGAAACCGATATGTGTGTGAAAAAAAAATGATAAAAGTGGCATGTGTAGCACCAAATTACTGATAAAGAAAATGACACAGAATCGAGTAAGACGATTTAGACACGCACAGAAGTCTAACAGATGTGCCATTTAGGAAACAGTGGCCTAATAATAAATTGCAATGGTAAAGGAAGGAATGCTTGTCCTCTTTTATTGTCTTCTTTCTTCCTTGTATTTTCTTTGTATTTCTCTTTTTTATAACAAAATTCTCATTTCCTTCCAAAAAGCAATGCTAAAGGAGACACAAAAATATTAAAGAAAGATGTGCACACCAATAATGCATTATCAATGTGACCATCGGTGGAGCATAATGGATAAAATGGACTCATGAGAAAGGGTTCTTAGTGACATAAAAGGCAACCAAGGCAACAATATCCATCTCACAATAGAATATTCCCACATCTAATTAGATCCCAATTAGATCCCGTGGCTGCAACGGCCTTGAAATTCTTCAGCTCATCATGAAAGATTCTAATAACGGGTAAGACTAATGTGTTTGAATTAAGGGCACAATTTATTGAATTTATATAGAAATGAATGAAGTGGAGTAGGCTACACCATATCTATTGCCACATTTTCTCCCACTCTTGAGATCTATTGGTTTCCATGTAGATAGTCTAATATGAACTAAACCACATAAAATATCAGAAAAATAATAAGAATAAGCTTATTTAAGGTTACAATCACCATAGAATTAAGAAGCATTAAAAGGTTTGTATCAAAAGTTGTGACACAAAACAGTTCCTGAACTTTATGAATCAATGTTGGGTGCTTATAAACACTTTAACAATGCAAGGGCTTATATGTTCTTCTAGTTTACCACAATGATGAATTACGGGAATATATCTCATCAAGCTTATCACATTGTCCAGTCCATAATTTTTATGTTCTTAAATTTTCACCAATCCAATTAAAATCAACTGACCATCATCATATAAGATATTGAAATTTGAAGAAAATCTTCCAATAACTTGGAAGCACTTCTAAGAAGGACCTGATCTCCCCATAAACAATAAAGGAGATCGAGATGCGACTTTGATTTAGAAAAGACCAAAAAAATCTCTTGCACTATAACTAAATGTAATTATATGGTTCACAAAACATGTGATATCGAAGCAAATGAAGAGAAAGAAATATGACCCTTCTTGTAATCTTGATCTTTCTGTCCATAGATGGAAACACCTTATTCGAACGCAACAAGCATACATGAAAACACCACATACTTTACAAGTAATGGACCCTAACAAAGATGCACTCTTTTGAAATCTAACATAAACCAATTGGATAACCAACATAATTAACAAGTTCAAATCAATGGTACAACGAAAGAAAAATAAATACCATAGAAAAGGTTGCAATTCCACCAAAAAGATGTACAACGAGAGAAAAATAAATACCATAGAAAAGGTTGCAATTCCACCAAAAAGAAGCATCAGAAAGAAATCACGAAAATCCCATTCAACAAAATGAAATATAGAAACTACGCAACACGAGCAATAGATGGAACATTCATAGCAATGATCTACCTTACATAGACTTGCTATGACAAATTATAACGATGATGATGAGAAACGAATTTTTACCTGAAGCAAAGGTCGTCGGAGGAGAAGCTCAGCAAATATACAAGCAGCAGCCCAAACATCTACACCTGCTCCATACTGCTTGGTGCCAAACAACAGCTCAGGCGCTCTATACCAACGTGCAAAAACCTACTCAAAAGAAAAGCCAATATTACCTCAAAGATCAAAGTTGGCAAATAAAGTAGTAATGACACTACCTTCTCTAACCAAAACCTCTATCTGAGCTATTTCAATACACATGCCTCTACTGCGGAAATGGTTTTTTTTAGTTTTTTAGTTTTTTATTTTTTTCTTTAACTTGTCTCAATGCAAACTGAGTATCAGTGACTTCATTACTCATTAGTAAAGAACAGTGCTAAACATTAACTTCTTCCAGTGTATGTGACGAGGGTGTAAGGTGTGTCAAAATTGAATGAATGACAATGCACCTGTGACTATTCAATGGCACCATCCTATGAGATTATACACCACAAATTAAGAATTGCACAATTGTCATTGAAGTGGAGACGGAAAAAGTAATAAAGCATTAAAAGAATTGTCATTAGCACAATAACTCCACATAGAAAGTCCATATGTCCATCAACATCCAGACAAACTCAAGAAGACTGGTGACTTTCCCACTTCCCCATTGTCAAAGAACAAAACATTCCACAAAAGAACTCACACCTGATGAGTAAATTTTCGATCCGGACTCCCAAACAATCTAGCTAAACCAAAATCAGCTAACTTCAGCTGCCCATCAGCTCCAATCAACAAATTATTCGGCTTCATATCCCTGTAACAACAAATCAGCACTCCACACAACAAAATCAACAAAACCCCATCACTACACTAAACAAAGCAAAGCTCCCACCTGTGCAAGACCCATTTTTTATGACAATAAGCAAGCCCCTTCAGCGTCATTTGAAGGTAAGATTTAACATCAGCCGGAGAAAGCACAATGTTCCTATCCCTAATTACAGCTTCCAGATCACTCTCCATGAACTCAAACACAAGATGCAAGTTCCCCTTGTGCGGAAACGCATCGATCAACTCGATGATATTCGGGTCCTTCAACTCCTTCAATATCTTAATCTCCCTCAACGCCGTGAAATTCACACCATCACTGTGCTTCCCCAACCGAATTTTCTTAATCGCGACAGTTTGCCCACTCTGCACCCACAAAAAACCACAAATCAAACCCTCCAAAAACATAGATTTTCGACAAATTCCTATATGGGCATTCCCAAAAACTTGAGAATTCACTACAAAATGAAAATCAATCATAATGGGCATTCGGTTTTAGGTTTCGCATCGACAAAAAAACACAAATCAAACCCCAAAACCACAAATTTCAACGAATGCCAAATTGGGCATTCTCAAAACTTTGAGATTTCATTACAAAATCAAAATCAATCATTATGGGTATTGGGTTCTGGGTTTCGCATCAACAAAAATGCACAAATCAAACCCCAAAACCCCTAATTCCGACAAATTCCAAACTGGGCACTCTCGCAAAATTGAGATTCCACTACAAAACCAAAATCAATCATAATGGGTACTGAAAAACACAAACCAAACCCCAAAAAAACCACAAATTTCGACAAATCCCAAACAGGTCACCCCTCAAAAACTTGAAATTTCATTACAAAACCAAAAACAATCAAAAGGGGTTCAGGGTTTAGGGTTCACAGACCTTAGTGTCGATGGCTTTGTAGACGACTCCATAGGTGCCCTCGCCGAGGACTTCGCGCTTGAGGTACCGATCAGCGACTTTCTTGGACAGGAACTGATCGAATTCGGGCATTGTTGTTGATTGGAGAAGATCTCATGAGGGATGCTGAATAGGGGTTAGGGTTAATATGGGGAGAATTCGTTCAGGCGAGATGGAAACGGAAACCCTAAAAGTTGTTCTTCGTCAATCGCCATTGTTGAAGAGAAGCTCTAACGGATCAAAAACGGGCAGAATATGGAGAGGAGTGTGTGTGTGTAGAGAGGTTGCTTTTTGTAGTTGGAGGGTTGTCTTTTTGAGATTCTTTAGGGGTGTAATGGGAATTGAGAATAATTTTACTTTGTATATTGTGATGTGGATTTTTCATATCTCCATGAATATCAAAGGACTTCAACAATTAGGCACCATCCATATAAAAATACTAAAATGACCTGGTGACCATCAGCAGGGTTCCATCCATCGTGGATCGATGTGGGTGTGAGCATATCTCAATGCGCGAATGGATGGACACCATCACTGGGTGTTTCATCCTGAATCACCCCAACATCTTCATTATATGTAATTGTGCACTATCCATATAATTCTTTAGTCGTGAATATAGACTAGAATTAGTGCCACGAGAAAAAGGTCGGCACAATGTTTTTATATTACAATCGCATTTGCAGTTGAATTTACGGCAGTCCTTTCGAACAAATAAGATTAGTAGTCAATGTATTTTTTTATTAAGGTAATTGACTTTATGCCTAATTTTGTAATCAACCATTGATGATTATTGAAACTTCTATTTTACTTAAAAAAAAAAAAAAAAAAAAAAAAGATTGGCAAACCTCTAAAGAAAAAGAAAAAAAGAAAGAAGGAAAGATTGACTTGATATAATAATCATACAAGATAAATAAATAAATAAATAACCGAAAATGACTTCTCTTGTTCTCAACGTGATTCTCATTTTCAACCACATCGATCTTCTCTTTTAATTGGTGGTAATTCTAGAAATATTTTTTTCTTCCTTATGTTTAGTAAGTAAACCCAAATATGAGATAATTATCTTCATCTTTGTCGCAGTTTGCTTCTCTTCTATGTTTGCATCATTTTCAACGATTGTGCTCAAATTCACGCGTACATCTGTTGGTTGGTACTTCATTAAGTTATTTTATTTCATAAACAATTATCTTTTCTTGTTGAAAGTTTTAGATTGTCTTTCATCATTAGGAGTACTGAACTTTCTATTTCGCTCACCCACAAACATTCGAATGAGGTTTACAACACGCACTTGTTAATCAAACTTTTATGTCTCGCATAGTCTTATTCACGAACAATTGAATGAGGTTTACGACTAGGGATGCAACTGGGTAGAGGAATACTCACATGTGATATAAATTTACCCTAACGAGTACGGATATGAAATTTTAAATGGGGGTACAAAATCTCATAACCACACGGGTATGGGTAAGGATATGGGTAATAAAATATATCTACGGGGATACCCATATACTCATGGGGATCCTAATATATCAATTTATATACCCTATGATATTTATTATTTATATATATAGTATATGATATTTATATATAAATATTACATAATAGTATCTAATTTCCAATTCGAAACACTCATACATATAACAAAAAACTTAATGAGATTTATAATTTTTTTGTAAAAATAAAAAGATTTTTTATTTATTTGGTTATTTAATAATTTGTATGTTTTGTTTTGAATTGTTTGCAACTATATTTATATTTTAAAAATTTAGGATCAAAAGTACTGAAAAAAAAAGTTGATTACTTGATGATTTAAAAAGAGTGACTTTAAGGAATATTTTGAATTTAAACTTCTCGTTTTGCATATGCCAATGATTTTGTAGAAACTTAATTGTAAGTGTTAGCACTTAGTAGTTAAAATTTTTATTGCATAATATGTTTTTTTTTTTTTTGAAATTTCAACAATTGTGTTATTATGTATGTATATTTGACACCTTATTTGTTATAATTCTTTTTTGGAGAATCCTCGCGAAAATCCCTAATGGGGAATGGAATGGAGAAAAAAATTTCTCCACTGGAATTCTTCATCCCCGCAAAAATCTTGATGGGTATGAGAATTCATCCCTAGATGGATATGGCTATAGGTGATAAATTTTTTAGTGAGTTTGAATATAGGAATAAAGTCCCAATCCCCTATCCTACCCATTTGCATCCTATTTACGACACACTTGTGTAGTTGTGAGCATCCATTCAAAGCGCCTTGGAATGTGTGTGTCACTTGTGCGTGTCTTTCCTAGTTTAGAAAAATATTTTTCCCTCAAACTTAGAACCACAACACCAATAAGATAATACAAGTACTGTAGAATCAACTTCCACAGAAATGCTGGGTTCTATGAATAGCACCTTAAACTGCAGAATGTATACAGAAGGTTCAAACTACGGCAGATCATCATAGAAGAACAAAAGACTTACTGCATTCACCAATGGAAGGAAAAGGGGGTTTCACTGTTCTGAACACAGTGCAAGACTTCAACTTTTCAAGTCCAAACTGATAAATATAAGCTACATAATAACTCAAATGGCGAAATCCCTCGACATAGCAAACGCCTAAAAGTATGTTAGAAAACAAAACTCATGACAAAAGCAATATTACTTATGGCTTGCTTGGTGGCAAAATAATATTAAGCTTCCATTGTTGGATACTCGAACACAACATCCTTCCCAGAAAGCTTTCTGTAAACTCCGGCAAATGTTTCAAGCTTGTATTCAGTGTTGTTCCGCTCCTTTGGATCCAAGAAGATCTGTAACAAAATAGAACCAGGTCAAATCAGATTTAACTTTTTGAGGGGAGATATGCAGCGACATAGAAGTAAAAGTAACAGATAAATAAACATAATCAGTAATCACCTTCATAATCTTTGTCCCGTCGAGCCTGTACTTGATGCGCTTTCCAACAATCTCAGCAGGATATACAACATCCTCCAGCATTGCATCATGAACAGCAGTTAAAGTACGGCTGCGAGGGCGTTGAACTGCAGAACCCTTTTTCGGTGGCCTCACAATCCTCCGGGTGGCAATCAAAATCACATCCTGCAGGAAAATAGATGCATTCCAAGAAATGATTAATCAAAATGAAAACAACGGGGAACCGTTGCTCGACAAAATTAAATTCACAACATATATCACAGGATATAGATAAATGGCTCAGCTCACCATCCCACTGAACTTCTTCTCCAGCTCTCTTACAAGCCTCACATGAATTTTACGATACGCCTTTCTTAATCTATAGGGCACATGGATTACAACGGCCTTCCGATTTCCACTAACATCCACCTGACTGCAGACATATGCTCGTTATTAGTGTAAAAAAAAGCCATGGACTGTAATAAAACAAGCACAAAACATAAATTCTTAGAACTTACGCAGCAGAGTTTATGTAAAGATCCTTCAGGTCACTTTTAAGCTCATTACTGGTATTTTCCAAATCAAAAACTGCCTGCAGTAACAATAAATTCAGGACTGAGGAAACAAACTTTAGAAAGAGTTGAATTAGTATTGAGATTCAAGGCCCAGCTAAATACCTGTGCCACTGACTCCTCAAACTCAGTGGGATCCGCATCCTTGTCTTTCGATATCTTTCGCAAAGCAGTGTACATCTTGAGAGGCCTGGATTAAAAGAAAGTATGAAAAACTTAGATGAGTTGATACTTGGTACATATTAGGAGTGAAGACTGCATTTTATGATAGAAAAATACAGAGAACTCAAAATTAAGACAAGATTAATGAATAAAGGTACACAACTCAAGGATTGCAAGGCGCCAAGACAATCCTAAGGGAAATTAGATTTCCCTAGTCCAGGCGAGGCAGCGTTTAGGTGATCTAAAAAATATTTAGTTAGAGGTCCATATGAAACACTAGTTATGCTAAGATTTGTTGTTGGGTACGTATCCATAATACCAAACTTAATTATAACTGGCCCCTTCAATTTTCTAAAACTTATTTTGAAGGACATTGCCTGACTAAGCGGTTTTGCTCCAAAATGCAGAGGCAATGCCTTGCTATCACTAACACAGCTACACAAGATATAGGGAAATGACTGAACTAGCATACTTTGTGTTATACATTTAAGGTACCGTAAATCTAAGTTTTCACTCCTCTAACTTTCTTGCATTACATCTTCATGCTTCACAAGCTCTAAATAGCCATTGACCGGCAACGAATATCAAGTTCTAATCCTAAACAAACTCAAACCAAAGCAAACTTCTTCACAATATCTCTTAAACATGAGTCCTGCTATTTTGACGCCAGTTTGGCATCCACTCATTGGGAGTCCCTTACCCGCACATCGAGTTTCGTGTACACATCGATGCATCAATCAAGGGCGCGCCTAAAGTGGGTCAAAAAAACATTATACCTAAAACATAGACAATTACTCAACAAATTAATTGGGAGTCGGCTACATGGATCAAACTCTTCCATTGTGCTCGATTTAGTGCGATTGATGGTGAGCTTTCCAAACCATTCGAATCCCTCCTAATTAATGCGTCCTACGTGTTTGATCCATTTTATGAAGAGTGACAAAAGTTTTAACCTGGCTGTCAACCTATCGCAATCCTTCTCCATTTTTCAAGAATGAAAAATAGATTTGGGGCCTCCCTCCCCCATATGAAAATAGGCGTCATAGTCCTCCTCCTTTATCCGGACTTGGAACCGCCTATGTAGCGCACGTAATGTTCTACATAGGTGGAGTAAACATAGACAATTACTCTAATTTTAAAAAACCCATTTCTAAATCTAAATCGTCCAACAGAATCCAACAACCAATCCAACAGCATTGTATAATTTGTATCCAATCCAATCACCAGACCCTAACAATCAATTCATTCCAAAGAAATATGACTAGTACACTTGAGATCCAGTGAAACAAGCGCTAGTAAACAAAATGGCATCCAAGACCAATCACCATTGAAATGCTAATCAAGTACTAAAATCAAAGACAAGATCGAAGAGAGAAGAGATTTACGAAGGATCGAAGAGGGCCGCCGCTCGCTCGAGAGTTGGTCGCTGCGCTTGTTTGCGACAAACAAAGGATTTTGGTGAGACCAATTGTCAAATATTTAAAGGGCCCGTTGATGCAAGGCATAGGGATTCGGGAATGCGGAGGATCTGATGGTGTGAGTCGAGATAGGTTTTACTTTAAGCGTGCAAAGCTGAAATTACCAAAAGGACTCGCACCTATATGAGTATCTCGAGGCTCATCGATTATACGTGGTTATTTTTTAGGCCGCTAAGGGCACCCCACCATTTAATGAGGGCACCCAGCTTATTTGTAAAAATTCCAGCAAAAATGGAAAAGACCATTTTGCCCCTATATATATATAATGGTTCAAACCCCACAAACCATTTCGACAAGGAGTTAGGGCACCCCACCAAAGAAGCGTCAACCACAAAGCCACAGCCACATTGCGTTTGGCGAAGAGTTGATCGATTCTTGCTCGTCCGACAGCGAGGTAACAATGTTTGACAACCATTTTCGGGTTTTTTTGAACTGTTTAGTTGCGTATAACAGTGAAAATGATGATTTGTTTGTCAACGTAGGGTTTGGTAATTTCTTCAAATCCAAGTTGTTTCAACTGTATAATAGAGGATCGTAATGCTTCGGTGCGAGAGGAGGTCGTCTTGAGGTAATGTTGCAAATGTTTTTGTGTTTTTTTTGCGGTTATCCGAAGTATCCGTACGGGTGCGCGATTGTTTCGGCCTCGCCTCAGTAACCGAGATGTATAGTAATGTCTCGGCCATAGAGGACCGAGAGGTTTCACGCAGTCACGAACCAGTACGACCGAGAGTAATGAGTAACTCTCGGTCGTACATGAGTAACTCTCGGTCGTACATGAGCGAGACTCGAAGAAAGTTTCGGACTGTACAACCGATAACCTATTTTTTGGGTTTTTTTGTGATTGTGTTGTACATTTTGGTTGATTATAATGTTACACTTTGTTTGTATTGCGAGGTAATGCCGTTATCTTGTAATTTTCCGGACTACAAGGACACTTTTACACCTTCTAAGTCATCCCCTCTCGAGAAGCGGCAATTTCATGGCTTCAAGCGATTGGTGGCGAGAACAAGTTTGTGTTAGTAAAAGCGCTCGAATGCCGGGGCATTAAGCGCAGGGAAGGGTGAAAATTGCACTGTGATGTGTCCGGGACATATAGGGGACTGGCTCGAGAGAGTTGGGAAGGGAAAGCGGCAAAAATTTTAAAGAAATCAAGGAATGATGAAAAGGCGAGGACTCACACTAGTACGAAGAAATGTGGATGCCCTTTCCAAATTAACGTCAAGGAGAATGCTGACTCCTTATGGTATGTCACTGTGATTTGTGGGAGGCACAATCACGACACCGCAGAAGATTGGATAAGGGGAGGAGGAAGTTGAGGATGCGGGGAGGACCGAAAGTGAGCAGCGGCTCAGAGAGATTAGTCCACCTTCGTCTTTTGTGGAGTGCGAGCAGGAAGTTGAGGATCTTTGGTGTGAGGACACCGGGGTCTCCAACCGGAGGCACCCCAGTGTCGGAGGCACCCCAATCTCCAATCGGATTTGAGTCCTCCCACTCCACAAAAGCTTCTAGGCAGAAGAAATGCAAGGTTCCACAAATGCGTCGTGCCAGTCGACGCACGCAAAGTGGATCTAACATGGCTTATAGTCATTGCTTAGAACCGGATTGGTTGCCACATGTTGATGCCATTATCGATGTGGTTTCCGATGGGAATTGTGGATATAGGTGTATAGCCTCGGGATTGGACTTGCCGACGTAGACGGGTGGAGGATTGTGCGTAGACGGATGTACGATGAGATTATCGGGTATGAATACCTATGACGGGAAGTGCTTGGCTCGAGTTTCGAGCCTGTCAAGAATGCGGTGCATTGCCCGAGAGAAGCAAGAGGGGGCATCTTTCAAAGAATGGTTGACATTTCCGGACATGGGATTGTTAGTATCCACCGCATTCAATGTCATTCTCGTCAACCTCTCGCACGGAGAGTGCCTCCACATTCCTACCTCTACGTAGTACTCCAACGTCGTCATTGCACAACAAACTTATCATTGCAATGGCGAATGAAAGGAATATCCATTGGGTTAGGGTAAGTTCTATGATTTTTTGTGAATTGGTTTGTTTCCCCCTTAATCGGGTTTGTGACAATATCTTCTATGTTCTACTGTTCACTTTGACAGGTGCAGTTGCATGTGAATGCACCACTGCCATCCTTATATCCATCGTGGGATCGATACGTTGAGGATGCGCCAAAGGTTGGCGAGATGGATTCGTTTTTCGAGACATCGCGCCCATTGCAGCTGGCGATCATGAAGCCACCATACCTGTTGTAGATTTAGATACACCGTAGGTTAAAGCTTGTACCTAGACGGCTAAACATTTAGAAATTTTGCCAATTCGTCCGAATGTTCTATGTATATGCAAATGTTGTGTTGTGTTTTAATTGTTGTTTACTTATGGATGGACCCTTTTTAGAGTCAGTTTGAATGTTACGGAGATTTATAATTAATTAAGGTTCGGTGCAAATTGTCGTCTTTGGATTTTCAATCTTGCATTGTTAGTTTGACGACTACGGAGATTTTTTTGAAAGCGTAATGTTCAAATTCATCCATTCCCGATATCGCGGTCAAGCGAGGTTCGTGAAACAACCCATATTTTCGGTCATGATGACCGACAAGTATTCCAATATATCGTTCTTGTATAACCGAGTCCTATTTCAATTTCTCGGTTGTACACCACCGAGATGGATTGACCATTTCAATTCGCCGACTCTCGTCCTATGACGACCGAGCCTACGAGACCCTATCGGAAGTGGACAACCGACACGCAGATTAACTCTTCCGTCTTCGTGGCCGAGACTGCGACTTCCCAAAAATATTAGCTTATGTCTCGCCAAGGCCGAGACGGTTGACACGATCTCGGCCCGTGTGGCCGAGAACCACGATTTCCCAATTTTTTACATTTTAAAAAACCGCCACACACACATTACATCTACTCTACCAAATGTAACTTAATTCGTCGATCTTCAACCGAGCCCTAATTTGGAGACGAAATCGGCCACACACCGGACCCTACAAAATGCGAAACCTAGAACAACGAAGGAGAAACACACGGCGAGGGACGGAGAACACGATTTCGGGATTCCTCTCACTGGTCGGTTCAAAACAAATGAATTCTTCCACCAGGAATTCGGTGAACGAGGGTGGTGGTGGTGGTGGGGGTGGTGGGGTGCCTGGGGTTTGCACGAGGGTGGGTGAGAGGGTTTTTTGCACGAGGGGCATTTTTGGTATTTTGGGTTTAATTTTTGGGTGCCCCAGGTAAATCGATTTGTGCCCACATTAACTGGGTGCCCTCATTAAATGGTGGGGTGCCCTTAGCGGGCCTCTTATTTTTTATTTAAGGAAGATGCTAGAGGTGCCTACTCGGTAGCCGTTCGATACATCTCAAGATGCGTGTGCGCGTATTGAACGGTTCCCCGCATTGGTCGGTGCCCGAAGTGGGTACCCCACCAATTATTTTCCTACTTTTCACACATTAATTTCAGACGCACTTACTATAGTCCCTTAAATACACATCGATTTTCGTGCACACGCACACATTGATATGATACTTATTGTGGTTCCTTACATGTACATTGGTTTTCATGCGCATACACATAAATGCGAAAATCAATAATCACGATCAAACGCGTGTAAAAATGGCATAAGAAAGTCCTTTGTAAGCTGATTCATCAAATTAAGTGAACATTTTTTTTCAAGTTAGCATATACCCGTGTCTCCAAAAAAAAAAAAACTCTGCATTACATAATATTTTTAAATAGGACAAATTTTTTTGTCTTTTATGGTGAATAGCGGCAAAGAAATGAGCATTATAACTCTAATTGAGACAAAAGTTATGAGTTCAATCTTTGGCAAGCGGCATTATATTCCCTTGGCAAATGACAGTAAAGTATATGTACACAAAAACTCCAATATGATTAGCATTGTTTGCATTCTGAATACTACAATAGATGAAACTGATTTACATTCAGAAGAAGATGTATCTTTATGAATTTGATTGGCATTGCTGATCAGATCCACCAAAAAAACATAACCCTGAAGGGAAAAATTAATAAACTTATATAGATTCAAATTCAAAACAGTAAAATTGATTATGGTATACTTGGATTTTATTGAACAACGTCAGTTCGCATTGAACAACTTGTGCAACGTTCCCATGCAAGAACTGCTCCTTTCCTCTGCATGCCGCCTGCCTCGTCGTGGGAGTTGATATCCAACTTGTATTGGACGACGCTGCCATGCATTTTTCATCGTCGAACTGGGAAGACAAGAGATGAAGATTACAGTATTAGAATGCAAAGAAAAGAAACTTGGAACAATCAGCACCTCTGAAAGAAATCTCCACAAATATTTTCAATCTGGCATGCCAACCAGACCAAGTAGAATCTAGTTCAATGATCATCAAGATCATCAACATTATAAACACTTTAGAAGCGTTTCCATATAAATTAATCAAGAACAATTGCGGCAAATCAACAAAAAACACCAAGCGGTCGCAATGAGAAAACGGACGAAAGGATTTACCGGGAAAAAGATTGAAGCAAGATTCTATAGGAACAGAATGTGCATCCCAATAGTTTCAAGTTCTTGATCAAGATTCTATGCTCAAGGATACTTGCTCCAATTATTTTGATCGCGGAAAAGAGTCTGCATCCCAAAGTCAATCACTAGTCGACAAAGAAATGGAAATCCAAAAGAGAATTCAGATATGATCACAAATTAAAAGGCACGTAACAGACAAACCTGAGGAAACAAATTTGGCTACGAGACTGCAACGAACTAATCAATGCATTAGATCTATCCAATATCCAGTGAAATACTGGGACCATGTGGAATTTTGTTCCAATCCTCACCATGTTTTCTGCGTTATCTATGCTGCAAATGTGGACAACCAGTAATGCTTAAATGTTTGAGACTTGTAAGATGTTCCATACCTTCCGGCAATGATGTTAGGTTGGAACAATCTGAAATATACAATTGTTTGATTGACGGCAAATGCCGAATACTCTCTGGTAGACAGGTTAGATTCGGACAATTGCTAACAAAGAGCAGAGATAACGCTGTTAGATATTGCAACCCCTCCGACAAAGAATTCATGTGAGGGCTGTTGCGAATCACCAAACTTTGAAGGTTAGATGATCCTTGTAACGCCTCCACTGAAAAAGACACATTTCCATTTTCTACATTCAAAACACGCAAGCTTGGAAGCTGCGGCAGTGGTATCAAGCCATGGCAAGATTGTATGCACAAATCCGTTAGTGATGGAAGATGCGGCAGCTTCGTGAATTTGTGGCACCCCGGTAATGTGTAATCTTTGTAGACGAGGGAATATTGTTCTTCTCTGTGAAGTTGCCAAGCACTCCAAGTTAGGCATATTTAACACATACAAAGAATGCAGTGATCCATAAGCTATCAATTCATCAATGTCTCCTTCCAAATTGCCAACCAAGTACTTAACATTCATTCTGCTGATCTCCAAAAACTGAAGTAAAGGTAATTTTCCGAGAGGCGGGAAATGTACACACTTTTCACTACCTGTTAACCTTATCTCAGTAAGATTTGGGAGCGAAGAGACGCCGATCCAATTTGGAAATATTGACCCTTGATATTGATGTATCACCAACCTTTTTAAACTTGAAGGGGGTGCTAAACCTTCAAGAACTTCTTCGACGTTCACTTGCGGCTCGGCATTCACATTCACTTGCCAAGTCAGAGTCAGTGAGTTCAATTTATGCTTCCTCGAGAAATTAGCCATTTTAGCGTCAACTAAATCTTTCACATTGCCCAAGTTTTTTATTTCAATCTCTCCTTTAAGATTTAAGTGTCTCAATTCTCCAATGCGGTTTCCATCATCCTCTCCCACAATATAGGTACTCAATACTTGAAGGCAACTTAATTCACCCATATAAATAGGCATGTATGTAAGCGAACGACACCCGTTAATGTCGAGATTCCTAAGATTTCTCATGTGCCTCATACCATTTGGTAACTTGAGAAGAAGCTCACAACTATTCAATAGCAAAGTTTGCAAATTTTGAAGGCAAGTGATTGATTCTGGCAACAGCTTTATAAAGGAGGAAGAGAGATTCAAGTACCTAAGATGTTTGCAGTTGCTTATGAATTTCGGAAACTCGCTTCCAACGGAACATTCTAGAGCTCGTAACCGCAAGGACCTCTCTTTAGAGATATCTGAAGAAAAAGAGATGTCTACTTTTCCGAACTTAGATAGCAAAACGATAGAGCGCATACGTCGGAAGTTATTGAGATCATCCAAATGAAATGTTCCAAAATCTTCTAATTTGCATGCCAAATGAAGATGCCCTTTCGAAACTTCTTGTACCAAGTCATGCTCCACGAAGATGCATTCGTTTTTCACGATAGATTGTGCGAGATCATGCATGAGATCATGAATTCTACATTCTATTATGTCGCCAAATTCATCTCTCACCGGATCTTGAAAGAAAGATCTCCATAATAAATCGTTAAAAAACTCATTGCCAATGTCTTCCAAATCCATTTGGCCTCTTGGTGAAATAAAACCATTAGCCATCCATAGTTGGATCAATTGCTCCTTCGGTATCCAGTGATCTTTCGGAAAAACAGAGCAATATGTGAAGCATTGCCTCAAATGCAATGGCAAATGATTATAACTCAATCTCAAAGACGGCAAAATGCCACCGCCACCATCCGATAAATCCCATATTTTGCTCTTCATGACAGATAGCCATTCACATTCTTCACTTTTAAATCGCAACAGGCCTCCTACCGCCTTTACTGCCAAAGGCACACCTCCACATTTTCGAACAATCTCTTTACCAATCGAAACAAGGCTCGGCTCTTCACCCCCACCATCTTCAAACGCGCGTTCTCTAAATAAGGACCAACAATCCTCATTCGACAAACCTCCCAAACGATGGCAATGCCTCGGATTCGCGCCCAACATCCGTGCAACTTTCTCCGTCCGAGTTGTCGTAACAATGGAACTTCCTTTAGCTCCAAATCTTAAGACTGCTTTCATTTTGCTCCATTTCTCTTGATCCTCATTCCACACATCATCCAACACAAGCAAAAACCTCTTCCCCCTCAAAATCTCGCAAATTCTCCGTTGCAGGGGATCCAATTCCGACATCCCACTCATACGCCCACTCCCGGTTGCAGACTCCAGTATCGCCTTCGACAATGCCACAGCCTCAAAGTCCTCCGAAACACAAACCCACATTCTACACTCAAAATGCCTCTTAATCCTCTCATCATTGTATACCAATTGCGCAAGCGTCGTCTTCCCAATCCCCCCCATCCCAAATATCGCGTGCACCGCCGCCGCCGCCGCATTACTCACATCCTCCTTCAACAAGCACTCAATCATCCTCTCCTTCTCCAACTCCCTCCCGTAAATCTCCGTTTCGATCACAAACGAACTCGTCCTTCGCCTCTCCCTCTCCCTCTCCCTCTCCTCAAATTCAACACTCCTCACCCCCTCAACCAAATGAAATTTCAACCTCTCCTTTCCAATCACATTCAATCTCTCCAAAACCCTCTCAATCTCGCGTGCCATATTCGACTGAAACCGAAAGTACCGAAACCCTAACCCTAATTTAAAGAAATTGCTTACCCTATCCTTGAAATTGAAATTGCTAGGAGGCCTAGAATTGTGAGTTAGGGCTTGTGTGGCGAGCTCGTCCAGCAAGTCTTCGGCGTCGCGGGCGACGGATTTGAGCTTGGCGAGCCAGTCGGTTAGGGCTTGGTCTTGGTGTTGGCGAGTCTCGGCGTCGCGGAGGACGGATTGGATTGTTGAGAAGGCGTTGTTGAGGTTTTGGATTTGGCGGTTAAGGCCTCTGGCGAGTGCGAATTCGCGGAGGAGTGCGGAGTTTAGGGTGTCGAGGATTGATTGGAAGACAGCGGAGACGATGGCGTCCGCCATGATTGATGAATGATGATTCAACGAAGAGTGATGAAGATGGAGAATTGGAGATGGAGTTTGAGCTGGTTTTCATGACCCAAGCATTGACTTGGAAGTGAAGTCTACAACAGTAGCCACTGTTGAATTCACAAATGTGACGGCTCTCTGCCGTCACAAAAACATGGTGTGGGAGCGTGGGACTATTCACCAAATGTCATCCCATTGGAGTTGGCCTAAGCCACTTAGTATTTGAAGCTCAATAGACCTCGACTAATCTGGGCTCGAGTCGAGTAGGATCGCGAGGTGACGGCAAAGCTCACCGATTAATCCACTCTTGACTTGACTTTTTCTTTCTTTTTTTTTGTCTAAGGGCATCTTCAACCTCACAACACTAAAATAGAGTAACACGAATACTATTCACGTCTATTTTTATGTAAACAATGACACTAACATTATTCACGTTTCCAACCTATCAACACTATCTTTTACACTATTTTACTTTTTATAATTATTTTATTCAATTTAATTTTTAGTGTAAAAGTAGTAAAATTATAAAAATCACTTTTAAAAATATAAAAAAATAAAATAAAATAAAAAAAAAGATGAAAAATGAAAGATTTGATGAATAGTGCAACACCAAAATGGTGACTCCTGTATGGTTGGAGTTGGCATAAGCCATTTAGCATTTAAAGTTTAATAGACCTCGACTAATCTGAGTTCGAATCGAGTAGAATCACGAAGTGACGGTAAAGCTCTCTCTCTCTCTCTCTATATATATCTCTCTCTCTCTCTCTCTCTCAAAGGTTTTAAAAGACTCTAACCCAAGGCTAAAACTTAAAACTATTGGTTAAAACAAACGCAACCCAAGCCATTACAACAAACCACCTTCGTCATCTCATTCGGCTAGGGAGAAGGACGGTGTGCTTAATGTTCTTTTCTTTTCTTTTTTCCTTTTTTTTCAACTATGGGTGTCTGAAACTTTTTCAGCCCCTCCTTATTAATCTATAGGAGTTAGTCGAGCACTCCAACCCCATAAACTCAAAGAAACTAAGAATCCACAACCACCACGATCAATATAGTCATCCCTGGTGCAAAAGCTAATGTTCAAATTTTCAAGTTAAGTTGCAATATTTTTAACTACAAGCTGTGCAAAGATTAACGGGTAACAAATTTTCATCAAGCCATAGTTTATCGGGGTTTTTCCAAAAGTAGGGTGGGTATACAATTTAATTCACAAAATAGGGAGGTTTTTTTATTACCGAAGTAGGCAATAACGCCTTTTCAAAAGGCGTTATTTGTGGTGTGGTTGGTTTGGTTGCGACGTGGCGGTGATGTGGCGTCGATTTGTATAGATAACGCATTTTCAAAAGGCGCTATCTATACATGTGGCCAACCCACGTCACGTTTACCTCATCGTGGCTAGCCACGTGTATAGATAGCGTCTTTTCAAAAGGCGCTATCTATACAACCGACGCCACGTCACCGCCACCTCACAAATAATAATTAAAATAATTAAAATTATGGAAAAATTAAATCGATTTATATAAAGCGTAAATTACGTAAAAATAGATTAAAATAGATAAAAATTATGGAAGAATTGTGAAAAATTCTCGAAAAATATGAAAAATAGGGAAAGCTAGAAAAAATGAGTTCGAGGCTTTTCGGACGTTTGGCACCCCTGGTATAATTCGAAAAAGGGTGCTAAAAACTTAATTTTTATGAAAATAAAAATGGCAAATCTATAATCACATACTATAATTGCATGTAATGCGACCCTAAAATTTTAATTGGTATAAATGGACACCAGGGACGTAGGAGTCGGGTGCGCAAATCGAGGCGTGAGCGGGACGTCTTGAGGACGAATTACGAATTTCGAGGTAAGTAAACCAGTTAGAAATGAGTTTTCCCTATTTTTCATATTTTTCGAGAATTTTTCAGAATTTTTCCATAATTTTTATCTATTTTCTGTAATTTACAGTTTATATAAATCAGTTTAATTTAATTTAATTTTAATTATTATTTTATTAATGGGGGTGGATGTGCCCACGTGGACATGACACATGGATAGCCAACTCACCGCCACCTCACAAACTTCAAAAATAGCCAATATTGGAAATTTGTGAGGTGGCAGTGAGGTGGCGGTGAGGTGGTGGTGAGGTGGCGGTGAGGTGGCGGTGAAGTTGTATGGATAGCGCATTTTGAAAAGGCGCTATCCATACAACCTCATACCACCTCAACCATCACCTCAAAGATATACGCCCACGTGGACATGACACATGGATAGCGCCTTTTCAAAAGGCGCTATCTATGTGTCCACGTCAGCAAAAAAATTTGCTGATGTCCACGTGGACACCACACGTGGCGCCACATCAGCAATAACGCTTAGTGTGGGGAAAAAAAAAAAAAAAACCCGTACTTACCTCTTTTAAAGTAAAAAATGTTGTACTTTGGCAAATTTTTCTAGTTTATCAACTACCCTACATTAAGTTGTATTCTTCTGTTGGAACTTACATTGTAATACCAGTACCATAAGTTTGCATATAGTTCTCATTCTCAACACTGTCATCAAAAGCTGTAGCTATTACAGCATCACCATATATCTAGTGGCTAGTGAACTTGCAGTTCATTAGTTCAAAATTGAAAATGTCAGAAAGTTTATTAGGGAGAAGTAAAAGTAAAAGTAAAAGCAGCTCCATTGAGCAGATTCTGTAACAGAGTGGAATGAGCTCTGAAGATATGAGAAACAAGAGTAGCATGAAGACTGTACTCGCCATTTAGCACGTAAAATGAGCGCCATTCATTCAGACGATCGATAACTTATTGAAATTTCATCATACAGCGATACATTATTTAATATAGTCAATTCATGCCAACATTTTTAAAACTCAACTGTAAACTACACCTAAAATGTGTTGGACTGTGATTATTATGTGCACTATGAAAAACTGCTAGACGGGTAGCACAGAAGGAACGTACCCAAGCAATGTTCGTATATAAATTAATCAGTTCTTGTGCTGCAATCGCCCGCTCTCCGAGCCAGCATAAGGATCGATTGTCACGTTTATCACAGCAGGTTTCCGAGCGGAAAATGATTCCTTAAGCGCAGATTTGAGCTCTTCTGGAGTCCCAACGAGGTAGCCTTTACCTCCAAAAGCTTCGATTAGTTTATGATATGCTGCGCCAGGGACAAAAGAAGTGGGTGCAGGGTCATCTTTGTAAGGTCCGCTAATTTCTTCTGGATTCCTTCGGTCACCACCATATACACCGCCATTATTGAAGACGATGACGATCACAGGCAACTGATACCTCACCAGCGTCTGCAGCAAATCAAGAATATTACAAAATGAAATTTTCCAAACAAGATAAAAAAAAAATAGAGGGTTCGTGACAAAATCCGTAACAAGATACTTAAAACCAAAAAAAAAAAAAACAAAAAAAAACAAAAAACAAAAAACAAAACTTCACACAGAATCCAAGACCTAGGTCAATGAATTCCACAAAGCCAAGCCCCATTCTGAAATGTTAAAAATACAGTTGTACTCAGGCGTCACCAAGTCATGCAACCCAAGGCTTGTAGAGAAGCTATTTGCTTAGAGCGACCAGGAATCCTAAATGCGAATCGCAATTCTGACACGAAAGTTTTTTTGAGAATAATTCTGACACGAAAGTTTACCAAATATACGCAACAAAATAAGAAACTTTTAAGCAATAATGACCGAGGAACATCCTAATAGAAGAAGTATCTTAGTTGGCATTCATGCCTGAATGACCAAGCACATTCCAGGAGCTACAAGCTTTTTGGTAAGCATACTTTCTGATCGTTTAGAAGAGAGTCGAGAGACAAAATTTTAAGATAGAAAATACGAGCATAAAATTGGAATGGAAGATGCTAGGGTGACCTTTTTGGGACACCCGATTGTTGGTGTCCATTCAATACACATCGATTTGTGTGTGCACAAACATCAATGCGGAAATGAATGGAAACCAAAAACCGGGTGTCCCAAAACGGGTCATCCTAGTATTTTCCAATTGGAATTATGTGTGCATATAGCTTGCCAAAAGGTAGCAGATTTTTTGATATGAGAAACAGGAACTAAGAGGAATAGATGAGATCCAAGGCGAGATAAACAATCATAAAAAGGGTCCTAATTTTGGACTAGCTTCTTTGGTTTCAACTAAATGAAATCATGAGAAAGTCATAGTACAAAAAAATCCTTCTTTACACCCCAAATCCCTAAGAAGCCAAAAAGTGTAAGAGGCATGATTTTCACATATAAATTATAGTTAATCACCACACAAGCACTCCACAAGGATCATATGCTTCAAGCATCCAGTGCAGATAACACCATTCATAGTGTTTCCAAATGCCGTATATGTCTAATAAACATGCTTTGAATCAAACGTTTCTATGTTCCACTGAATCAAATCTTGAAGAAACAACAGTAAAATTAAATGATATTACTCCTAAAATTTTGAACAATACACCAAAAAACAAGTAAAACACACCACACGAGAAATGCAACAAAAGAGCAAACTTTCCAGCCAAATTTGAGCTAAAAAATCATAGCAACCATTAGAGAATTTGAAAAACAACAATATAATACCTCTAGAGAATTTGAAAAACAACAATAGAATACCTCTAAGAGACAAAAACCATTTCTATCATCAATATGAAAGACCAACTCATAGTAAGTAAAACAACAACAACAACAACAACAACAACATAGCCTCAGTCCCAAATTAACTGGGGTCGGCTACATGGATCAAACTTTTCCATTGTGCTCGATTAAGTGCAATTGATGGTGAGCTTTTCAAACCATTCAAATCCCTCCTAATTAATGCATCCCATGTTAACTTTGGTCTGCCCCTACCTCGTCGAATTTCTACAGTTTCTATTGAGTCAAGTTTTCTAGTTGGGGCATTAACTAATAGTAAGTAAAAGTTAATTTTCAAAGACGATAAAAGTTTATATAGCTATGCATTGGATAATTAAATTCAAGAATCAAACCTCGACTTCCATGGCACTGAACCCGAATCCAGAATCTCCTTCAACAGCAACCACAAGCCGATCGGGCGACGCTACTGCAGCAGCAATGCAGTAACCCAACCCAACCCCCATTGTACCCCAAGTACCCGCATCCAACCTCGTCCTAGGCTCGGTCTGAACCAACACAGACCGGCCGACATCCATAGTATTCGCACCCTCCGATACCAAAATAGGAGCAGGGCTACCCTCTGCAAGAATAGCATCTCTAATAATCCTCATTGGAGTGAAGAAATTAAAAGGCACAACGTCCTTCGCCAATTGAACTTCCAACTTAGCCACATTATCTTTAGACTTCCTCGAAATTGCCTCCACCCACGGATGCGACCTCGCGAAACAAAACGGGTCATCCTTAATCTCCTCATTGATCATCCTCAATGCCTCCCTAGCATCCCCAACCAGCCCCAAATGCGGTTTCCGGAGCTCAATCTCCTCCTTCGACACATCAATCAGTATAAATTTCACATCTTTCGCCCACTTCGGCGGCTCCCCGAAATGCAACAACCAATTCAACCTCGCCCCTACCACAACCGCGACGTCACATTTCCCGATCGCCAACGACCTCGCCGCGGTCGCGGCGAGCTCATGAGTATCAGGCAACAGCCCCTTCCCCATTGGGGTAGGCAAGAATGGGATCCCAGTCCTCTCCACAAACCTCCTCAACTCATCCTCCGCCCTCGCGTACGCCGCCCCCTTACCGAACACAATCAACGGCCTCTCCGCCGCCCTAATCATCGACACCGCCTTCCCGACCTCCGCCGACCCAATCCCTAACCTCAATCCCTCAATCCCCACCCTCTCCACCTCATTCAACAACCTATTCGCCTCAAATTCCGAAACTTTCTGATGAAGAACATCAGAGGGAACATCTAGATAGCAAGCCCCAGGTCTACCAATCACAGACTGACTCAAAACCTCGAAAACCAAATTAGGGATTTGAGAGATGTGGGTCACCTTGGCAGCGAATTTGACATAGGGTTTGACGGCCTCGATCTGATCGAGCTCCTGGAAGTCGCCGCGGCCGACGTCGCGCTGATCGCAGGAACCGGAGATCATGACCATGGGCCAGGTGTTGATGGCGGCGTTGGAGAGGCCGGCGAGGCCGTGGACGCAGCCGGGGCCGGAGACGGTGAGGAGGACGCCGGGGCGGGCGGCGAGGTAGCCGTAGGCGCTGGCGGCGTAGCCCGCGGACTGCTCGTTGTGGAAGGCGATGAAGCGGATGCCGGCGGAGACGGCGCGGTTGGCGATGGAGGTTACGGGGATGCCGACGACGCCGAACATGCGCTCGACGCCGAATTTGGCAAGGGATTGGGCGATCAGGAGGTTCGAGTCTATTAGGGTTTCTAGGGTTTCTAGGGTTTGGGGGTTTGAGTCCGCCATTAGAGAGGTTTTGGGAGCGAAGATGAGTTGCAGAGGATTGGGATTCGTTTATTTATGGCGGGCAGTTTGGTATAGATAGAAAGATTGAGATGACGGTTTTGCCCCTGCTGATTGCATAGGAGGTCAAACGTGGGCAGCTTGGTGGGGCAGAGATGGCTAGGGGCATGTGCGGGATTTTCTCTGGGGTGGCGGTTGGTTTGCTTTTGAAACGGTTTACTTGGGTTAGGTTCATTTGGAGATTTGGAGTGGAAGCATGTGAGAATGCTAGAATGCTAGAATGCTAGCTGATTCGACACCGACAATCGATCGCTAAAAGTCGGTTGACAGACTTTGATACAACTCAAAAAATAAGAAAAAGATTACAAGCAAATCAAAAAAATCTTTTTGGTGGGTCTCACGGCAGCTGACTCAGTTGCGTGAACTTGTTGTAAGCTCTTGTAAGAGTATGCTAACATTTTCCATTTTTTCATGAGAGACAGTCCTTCCGCATTAAGGAGGGCGCGTCTCTACTACTAATTCAAATGTTGAAGAAAAATGGTGCAATTATCGCAAATCGAACTCATCGTATTTGTCTTAATCAAAGTATTAAAGTCATGTTCGCAATCACTAAACCGAGTAGAGGTATGTCATTGAGTAAATTTGTTGGAGAAAGTAGTGGGTGATAAAAATTTGCGAACATGTTGTAGGCTTCTTCTTCTTCATATTCTTGCAAGAGTTTACCATTAATTAATATAATTCTATATATGAATCTCATTAAAATGCTAAGAAATATCAACCGATATTTGGTGATAACTGATACTCTAATAGATGCCACCTAAGCACAATCAGGGTGCTATTTATTACGATTACGAATTTACGATGCATAAAACAACTCAGTTTTATCCCAAACAAAAAAAAAAAAATTACTCTGTTGCTCACTATATAGTATATGCATATATATATAATAGTAAATATATTAGTTTTCGGAGCGTGCCACGCACCCTTAAACCTCGCTTTCGAATTTAATTAATCTAACAATCTATTTTAATATTCCAAAAAGTATATTGCTTCATTTTTACTCTGACTTTTTTGAGAACTAATTATAACTATATGAATTTAATAGCGAAAAGACCTTTATTAATGATAGAATAATAAATTTAGGTAAAGGTTGAAATAATTAATATATTTGATTGCTACGAGCTTCATAGTTCCTTGAAAGATGTAGTTCATTCAGACCTCATTTTTCCAAACATTTTAGGCTGCTTTTCAATCCAGTCAACATTGGCCGGTCGTCATTTCATACTAGAATTCCAACTAAGACCCACATCTTTGTAATTTAATTAAAAAAAAAAAAAATAACATAACTTATGTTGTACTCAGCATAAAAGAAACTTTTCTTTTTCAAGGACCACTAAAATTTTTTTTTTTTTTTTTTTTTTTTTTTTTTTCAAGTTTTGAAGGATAGTGAGAGGACACATATATTGATATATTGATTTGTAAACTTAACAACGATTACATGAACAAAAAAAAACACAAGTGTAACCCTAAAGAAGAGTCTCAAAACTCTCTCAATCTCAACTCCTGAGAGTTCCCAAATTACATTTCAGATCCAAGATGTATTTCACTCTCTTACCACCTCTACTTATACTACAACTTTGGAACTACTTAACTACCCTTGTAACTAATTCGGACTCATACCAGTGGTGGTCCCCCTAGCCTCTATTAGATACATTAAGTCGTTATTTTATAACCATACCGTGTCACAAAATATAATCTCACTGTTGGTCCTGTTGGAGAGGTTGGGATACTCTCACATCGACTAGTTAGAATATAATTTTAAGGCTTATATGTGTGGAGTGGACACTCTATCTTGCTTTTGTTGGAGTTACTCAACCCCTTCAAGCAATGAAACGGATAAATAACAAATTTCACCAAACCACAATCAATGCACGAAAATAAACACACTCCAAAACACGCAAGATTTAACGTGGAAAACCATCCAAATTAAAGGGAAAAACCAAGAGCCAAACTTCAAACAATCCGCTATGTTAATAAATAGTACAAGATATTTCAATTGCTTGAGATTTACTAACAACGGAGTAATACAAAATACATCTTCTAACAACTTAGATGATCGCATTAAGAATAAAGAACACTACTCCCCCAATTGTATCAAACCCTTGCACTTCTTTTTTTGAACACCAAGAAATCACCAAAGCCTCTCCGCGGGTCTTTAAATTCAAAATCTTGATATGCCTTCAACGTAAAGAGAAGAAAACTAAAAAGATAATATTGCTCCACACAACTTCATGAATTAAACGAATTGCCCAATTCATTAATTCCTATTTTATCTCTACTTCCCAATTTCGGTCACATTACCGAAATCACTAAAATCTCAAATTCTTATTTTGTTGGTGCTTACGTTTATCACTTTCTAATTTTGTGAAACTAGAAAGTATGACTGGACTTTATGTGTGTAGGCCCACACAAACAATAACTTTAGCGTTTTTTTAGAGTGAACCCCACTTCAACACTTATGGCTGTTTGGTTCATGGGATTAGCCCGAATTAGCTACAATTGGACTAGTTAATCCATTGTTTGCTTGGAGGATTAACTAGGCCAGCGGATTAGTTAAGAGGCATGGTAGTGGATTAAACAATACCACCATTTTTGGTGGGATTAGCTAATCCATTGTAACTGAAAGTGGAGATTACCACTTTACCCCTCACATTAACCAAATCACAATTCTCCAAAACTCACGACGTCCCTGTTTTGCTCTTCTTCCTTCTCGAAGTTCGACTGTTTTTTTTTTTTTTCTTCTTCGTTCTTCGTTTGATGGGAACCCTGGCCACACCTTTCTTGATCGGGCAATCTTCAAGCCTCGAGACCCTCCGAGGTTCCAGTTCGAGCACAAGGGCGTCGAGTTCAAGGACAAGAATGAGGATTGTACCAGTGATGAGACCTTGGAAGAAGGCTTGGGCATGTACAAATCACATTTCAGTTTTGAGATGCTCACAGATCAAGACCAATGTATGGAGAACTCGTAGTGAAGGCTTGTGTTGCTGCCGGTGATGGTGATCGATACAAGGCGACTTGCCTGAAGATTTCCGTGGATGGTCGGCGAAGAATGAGCCCTCCCGTGCCAGATGACTTTGTTGGCAATGTGGTGCTATGGGCATATCCAAGAGCTGGAATCAATGTGTGAAATGGGGGGATTTTTGGTGTTATTTATCTAAGGGTATTTTGGTAAATGTACATGTACAACTTCATTTAATCCCAACCTTAAAACTCCCAACCAAACAAGATACACAAATGGGATTAAACTATCTAAACTCATGTGTTAGTCTCATCACTAATTAATCCCATGTATTAGGATTCATTAAAATGTGAACCAAACAGCTATTAAGCTCATATTTGAATTAATCATCGGTCACACTCTCATCCTTTGGATTAAGATCAATATTACAAAAATTGAACACTCACCATCACTAGAATTTTGATTATATTCAGCTAAAGAATTAACACTAACAACTGCCACCTTGATGGGATTCGAACGGAGCTGAAAGATGGTTTTGTTTATTTGCATCATTGGGTTTTGTTTTTGGAGATGATAATTTTTTGTGAAAAAATTCCATTTTGTATATGTCACTTGTACAGGGGCATTGCATAGAGGTTTTGTAAAAGGGGCACACTCCATTTTTGTAAGATAGCTTTTGAGATCAATATATAACTTCCTTTATCCAAAAAATAATAGTAATGATAATAACTGCCACTTTGTCTAGGTGGCAATTTTGCTTAATTGAGGTTTTAGTTTTGAATATTTTGAATAGAACAAATTAGTTGAAAGGGTAAGCACGATCCATACGATGGTATGTATTAGAAGAGTTTAATTCATGTAGCTGTCGTAATTAAATTAGGATTAAGATTATGTTGTTGTTGTTGTTCATCATGTCACATGTGCGCGCGCGGTGACGTGGTTAAGAGGTTTTAGATTCTAATTAAGGTAGAAGTGACGAGTTTGTGGCACAATTTTACTAGCTTTCTATAAGATTAGTAAAGGTGCCCTCCTTTTAATCATGTTTTAATCAGAGGGAGGCGAGGCAGTTCCGATACCCACATGCCACAATCAAAAAAGAAAAAAAATCATGTAACATGGGCGAGAAATTAATCCAATAAGACTTTTTTTTATCCGCACCGGACTAGGTAAAGAAAAAAACTAAAATGACTACAACAATGTCACACCATAAGACACATTGGCTCATAAGCGCCTTCGAAGCGATTTCGACCCGCTTATTACACATCGAGATCTGTGTGTCCACATCTCGAGGCACGTATGAAATGAAGATGAGGCGATCGGACGAGCAGGAACAACGCGACGGAGAGGAAGAAGAGTATATGGACTCTGATTCGGAAGAAGCCCAAGTTGAAGATGAATACGAAGATGATGTAGAAGAAGAAGAAGAAGAAGAAGAAGAAGAAGAAGTCGAGTTTGAAGATGAAGGGCTGGTCGCAAGAGAAGAAGAGGGAGTCTTTGGTTTGATTTCTGACTTCTGGGTCTTGTCGATTCATCTTTTTGTTGGTCAATCTGAAATGGGGTTTCTCCATTTTCGCCATTTTTGATGATTTCATGAGCTGGGTTTTAGGAGGGTTTATGTTTTGGCATTTGTTTTTGGTTAATCCGAAATGGGTTCTTTGATTTACCTCAGTTAGATGCTTTTGAGTGTTGGGGTTTTTCTTAAAGTTTGGATTTTTAAGTTCTGGGTTTAATCAATCACTCTTTCTATTGGTTTTTCTGAACTGGGTTCTTGGATTTAGGCCATTTTGATGCTCTCAGGAGATGGGTTTTGGAGTTCTTGTTGTTCTACTCATGTTTTCCTTGGTTTAGTTGAGACGGGTTGTCAATGTCTTCTTTGTGAATTTGTTTTCTTTATTTCACTGTGCCGCGAATGGATGAGTACTGTTCGTTATTTTGTTCATATAGGGCAATAAGACTCATTTAGTTAAGTCCGAGAGCAACGGTTTTTAACGAAATGGTTTATGAGCGGTTCACAATCGATTCATCAATCCAAAGAACCGATTGCCACCAGCTTGCCGCTTTGTCTGTGATCATTACTCACAAATTTAACAAAAAGACCAAAATTATAGAGAAATAAAAGTTCAAGGAATAAAAGTGACTTGATAAAAGTTTGAGGATCAAATAAAAAAAAAGGCTATAGTTTAGGGATCAAATGATACTATTTGGCTTCATATAATTAGTTTCTCTATGTTATGCTTGGTTATTCAAGATCTTGACTGAATTTGCGTCTCAGTTATTGTTTTGTTTCCGAAGTGATTTCTGAGCATCAATACCCAAGCTTCTAGTTATTTAGTAATTGAACTTTTTTTTTTTTTTGGCGTAAGGTATCATTTGGTCCTTGAACTTTCAAGCTTTTGTTGATTTGGTCCTTAAACTTTCATCAATTCACTTTTGGTCTCTGAACTTTTATTTCATTCTACTTTTGATAATTTTGTTAAGTTTGGAGAACAATGGTCTAACAAAGTGCTTCACGAGCAATTCGCAGGCGGTTCACAACTGGTTCATCAACCTAAAAAAAAAATTGTGAATCGTTTCGTTAGTACTATTACTCTTCGAACTTAACAAAATGACCAAAAATATAGGGAAATGAAAGTTCAAGGACCAAAAGTGAACCGATGAAAGTTTGAAGACCAAATCAACAAAAACGTGAAAGTTAGAGATCAAATGATACTATTTGCCCTTTTTTCATGATAAGAAAGAAAAACTCGCCCCCATTGAGGTTGGAATCCATGACCTCTTACCCCCAAAATCCGTATCAAACTATTGAGCCACCTAATTTTTGGTTAGTCATTGAACATTGATGCTTCTTATGTTTATATAATTCAATGTCAATGCTTTCTTGTGCTGGATATGTACCAGTTTTGAAGTTATTAATATTATAGATGTTACCTTCCTTTGTTTTTGTTGGAGATGAAAAAATAGTCTCTCATTGGATAGTTAGAAGAGAGATGATGGTTTATAAGTTTGGGGCGAGAACTCTAATTTGTCTTTGCATTTAGAAGAATTTGGACTAGGCCTTACACATAAAAACTTTACTATTGTAGTGAGCAGTTGCTTTGTGGGTTTCCATGCACCTTTGTGAAGCTTGATTGTTTGTTCTCTAGAATTTCTTTTGATAGAGAATAAATTCTTTGTTGAAGGACAACAAAAGGACAAATGATTTGGTGACTCATTTTGGGATACTCGAAATAAATACCCGATTGTTGGTGTGCTCAGTGGAGTTTTACCCTTTATCCTTCTAGATTTTCTTTTTGTTCTCTCCACTCATATAGTGTTTCTTCCATGTTGTCACACTGCTTTCTTTTTTAAAGTAACACTAATTTTTGCATTACATGTGTTGTCACTTTTTTGAAGAGAACTATAAATTTCATTAATAATTCATTGTTCGATGCATGACTAAACGTAAAATCAATTGCCCTAATTAAAGTACATTGATTCATTAATCATATTTCTTCTAAGGAGTTGTCATTAATTTATCTGTGAATGTGATTGTAAAAGTTAAATAATGTGACATTAGAGACTCCTTTGTACATTATCTCGAACACATGATAATACAAGTGTTGCCACTTGTTAGTAAGATTATAGTGTATGGATAACCAAATATCCTACATAGTGAGGTGGAATATGGTTCCTAAAACTATAAAGTGATACAAGTAATATCTATTCCATGTAACATATTTGCTTACTCGCCACTTGAGATTAAGAACAAAAAATACAAAAAAAAGGGCAAATAGTATAATATATTGGAACGTTTTAGTTTTTACAAATATATCATAACGTTTTAAGTTTCTTACAAATTTATCCTAATGTTTCAGTTTTTACAAATACATCATAACATTTGAGATTCTTACAAATTGATCATAAAATCTTTTCATTTTTAAAATTATCAATCTTACAAATTACAGCTCATGCCATGATGAATTGAGATAAAAACTCTTCTCATAATTTGCAACAAGGTTAAAAATAATCTCAAATCAACTCAAACTTATTCATAGGATACAATTTACACAATTTCAAAATGTTGAGGTGCATTTGTAAAAAGTTAAAATGTTAAGATAAATTTATAAAAAACCTTAAACGTTAAGATTATATTACGCTAATAATTAGCCAAAAAAAGGATACTAAGGGCCTGTGAAGTATTGTGAAGTTAAAAACACAAAAAGCCCAAAGCGGCCCAATTACAAAGCCCAAAAGGCAGATCTTGACTAACCTGGACGCCAAATCCTCGGAAACTCCAATTCATAAAATCCCCTCACGTCCGCCCATTTGTCTCGTCAAACGCTACCACTCTCCGATCATCGCTTCCAAAATTCAATGCAGACTTCACTCACTTGATTCAGAACCCTAGAAATCCAAACCCTAACCCTAGAAATCTCTTGAATCGCGAAATCTTCTCCAATGGCGTCTCGCAAGATCTTGTCGTCGCTCCTCCGATCCGCGGCGCGCCGCCCGGGATCAAAGCCCTCGGCGATCATCGCCCCCAGATCTCCGTCGCCGTCTCCGACGTCTCGCGCGGCGGGGTTTCTTATTAACAGGGTTGTTAACTACGCGACCGCGGCGGAGGCGGCCCAGGCTCCGGCGCCGCAGTCGGGATCGGGTACTGCGCCGACGAAGGGAGGGAAGATTACGGACGAGTTCACCGGGGCCGGATCGATCGGGCAGGTGTGCCAGGTGATTGGGGCGGTTGTGGATGTGAGGTTCGACGAGGGGCTGCCGCCGATCCTGACGGCGCTCGAGGTGCTGGATAACTCGATCCGGTTGGTGCTGGAGGTGGCGCAGCATTTGGGGGAGAATATGGTGCGGACGATCGCCATGGATGGGACTGAGGGGCTCGTCAGAGGTCAGAGGGTGCTCAACACTGGTTCTCCCATCACTGTGAGTTTAAGAGTTTTTTTTTGTTTGTTGTTGATGTTGAGTTAGGGTTTGATGGTTCCGGATTTTGATTTATGTTATGATTTTTGGTTGATTTGGTTGTTCATATAGATAATGGTCTTGATAAAAATGTGGTCTTTTGAAGATATCTTTAGGGTTTTATAAGTTTCTTAATGGTCTACCATGATTTGCTGTTGCGGACTATTGATTCAGTTTATTTGTAAGTGGTTGATTCGGATTTAATTGAACCAAATTGAGCGCAATAAGAGAGTTTGATCCATGAGAGTTTGATCCATGTAGTCGACCCCAACTTATTTGGGGTTGAGGCTTTGTTGCCCTCGTTATTGATTCGGATTGTGTTTCTGATAAAAAAAAATCTCAACTTTGATCTAATTGAAGTTTGATTTTATCACATTAATATTTTTCCAAAAATCCCCTCAACTCTTCCTGGGTTATGAGTTGCTGGCGAAACTAAATCGAAAAAAATATCCATAACTTGTTCTACCCCTCATGTTTTATAGAGATCTCCGATCTGCTAGAGACGAAGAATGCAATGGTTTATTAACAATTGCACATATTCTAAATAAAATTTCAAAAAATAAAAAAAGCATTCAACCCCCTTTTTATATCTTGTATCTATGGTGTTTTTGATATTTTCTGTCTTCTGCCTGATCTTTTTTTTTAAAAAAAAAAAAAAAAAAAAAAAAAAAAAAAAAAAAAAAAAAACTAGTGCTATTGTTTCCCCATTCATATGACTCGTTGCATGGTTGTATGTTTGTGGATGCTTCGGTTCTTATTCATGTTCCCTTCTCACTTTGATCATATATAATTTGTCAGGTGCCTGTGGGTAGGGCTACGCTTGGCCGTATCATCAATGTTATTGGAGAGCCTATCGACGAGAGGGGCGATATAAGTAAGAATTTGTGTTTTTGAATGTGTTTTACGTGAATATGAGCTTTTCATGGTTTTTCATTTGTACATTCTGTTTGTTAGATTTTCAAGATTATATTTTCTTGGTCCTACAGAGACCGATCACTACTTGCCCATTCATCGTGAGGCACCAGCCTTTGTCGAGCAGGCAACAGAGCAACAAATCCTTGTTACTGGTATCAAGGTTTGTTAATGGCATCCTTTCTTGATATCTCAAATTCCGTCATTGCTTTTGGGTATTTAAAGTTTCAGAGAAGGGATTTGCTTTGTATAATGTTTGATTTGAACCTTCTCTTTTTTACTTTTTCTCTAATTTGCTGTAGGTTGTGGATCTTCTTGCACCATACCAAAGGGGAGGAAAAATTGGTCTCTTTGGTGGTGCTGGTGTGGGCAAGACTGTCCTTATTATGGAGCTGATTAACAATGTTGCTAAAGCTCATGGTTTGTCAATAGGAACTGTAGTTGATGATATCGCTTAATCAAACAACCTCACTGATAGTGTTATATAATTTGTTTTCTCTTTGTTATTATGTTTTTCTTTAGGTGGTTTTTCTGTTTTTGCTGGAGTTGGGGAACGAACTCGAGAGGGTAATGATTTATACAGGGAAATGATTGAGAGTGGTGTCATTAAGCTTGGAGACAAACAGGTACACTTAGTTTCTTTTTCTCACAAGTCTATTTTCATGCGCATTGGCACTTTTTTATATCTGAAACTCATTTATTTATTTCTGCATCAGAGTGATAGCAAGTGTGCTCTTGTTTATGGACAAATGAATGAACCCCCTGGTGCTCGTGCTCGTGTTGGGCTAACTGGGTTGACTGTCGCTGAGCACTTCAGAGATGCCGAGGGGCAGGATGTGCTTCTCTTCATTGACAACATTTTCCGCTTCACTCAGGTGGGGCTTGCTTTGTATATCACCCTTTTAGGACCGTGTTCTCCACGTACTATATTATCCTAATTCTCGCCTCCCTCCTTGCAGGCAAATTCAGAAGTGTCTGCTTTGCTTGGTCGTATCCCATCTGCTGTGGGTTACCAACCAACCTTAGCTACAGATCTTGGAGGCCTTCAGGAGCGTATTACTACTACCAAGAAAGGTTCCATTACCTCCGTCCAAGCTATTTATGTTCCTGCTGATGACTTGACAGATCCTGCTCCTGCAACAACCTTTGCCCATCTGGATGCCACAACTGTGTTGTCCCGACAGGTGTGCTAAACTTTTCAACTGGCTTAATTTTTCTTTTTCTTTTTCTTTATGGTTATTGATTTATTTTTGGTAATTTAATTTGTTGCTGGACTTTTTACAGATCTCTGAGCTTGGTATTTATCCTGCTGTGGATCCTCTTGATTCTACCTCCCGTATGCTCTCCCCGCACATTCTAGGGGAGGAGCATTACAATACCGCTCGTGGTGTACAAAAGGTTCTCCAGAACTACAAGAATCTTCAGGATATTATTGCAATTTTGGGAATGGATGAGCTCAGTGAAGATGACAAGTTGACTGTCGCTCGTGCTCGTAAGATCCAAAGATTCTTGAGCCAGCCTTTCCATGTGGCCGAAGTCTTCACGGGTGCTCCAGGAAAGTACGTGGAGTTGAAAGAGAGCATTACCAGTTTCCAGGTAATTTCTTTGCCTATTAAGTAAATATCTTTACACATTTTTATTCAGTGACACTATTATGTGTAACCAACAATTAAGGTTCTGTGAATCTAGTTCATGACAGCATCAGAAGTTAGTTTCTGGAATCTAGTGGGGATTTTTTACATTAGGGAATGCATTATAGATTTCATAAAGATTTGACACTGCAATTTTTTGTTATTTGATGATCTATATCGTTTTATCCTTATCGAGCACAATGGTAGAGTTTGAACATGTAGCGGGCCCCAGCTAATTTGGGATTGAGGTTGTTTTTGATATATGATGATCTATATTGTTTTATCCTTATCGAGCACCTTGAAAGAGTTTGATCCATGTAGTGACCCTAACGAATTTGAGATTGAGGTTGTTGATGTCAATTTATCCTTGAAATATGTGAATGAAAATGATAGCAACCTCTTGAAAAAAAAAATGATAGCAACGACATGGTGCCAAGTTTATGATGCTAAGTCTTTGATTTTGGTATGCCATAATCTTTCCAATCTCTATTGAACAAAATTCTGTTTGGATGGTTTGGCAGGGTGTTCTAGATGGAAAGTACGATGATCTTTCAGAGCAATCATTCTACATGGTCGGAGGAATCGAAGAAGTCATCGCCAAGGCCGAGAAGATAGCCAAGGAGGCTGCTGCTTAACTTGCTTTCTGTGCCTTAAATTTTATTTTTTCTTCTCTTGTTCCCTCTTTTTGCTGGGTTTGACTCGAGGAAAGTCAATAATTTAGTTGAGTGCTTGGCAATGCCGGCACGCGGAGTTCCATTTTTGGGAAGAACAATATCCCTCTCTTTGTGTTATTCCTTTTGCATGATGGATGGATGGATGGTTGGATGGTTGGATGGTTGTGTAGGGTAAAACAGAAACAAAAAAAAAAACGATGAGCCCTTTTGATGATACTTATGTTCATTTAATAAGAAGGAAAAAAACCACAATGCATCTGTGTTCTTAAACTTTTGTGAGCTTATTTGTGTTTTTACAGGTAACTCTGGTTGGCAGTTTTGCGAACAAGGTGCTCAAGTGGTGGTTGTGGTGGTTGTGGTGCTGCTCATACTGTAGACCCAAAATCTGGGTCGAGTGAACTGAATTGCAGCCCCCTTAGTCCTCCTTTACCATTGGATCAGTAAGATCGATGATGTGTGTATCGAGGTTAGAGGAATACAAAGGGAGTGTTGGAATGTGATGTTGCTGAATTAGGTTCCTCTTTACTGTTGTTCAAGCTGGCTATACAAACAAACAAACAAAAAGGAGGGACGGCAATGCATTGGTGAATCACTAGAATTCTACCACTCTAGCCTCTAAACAACTATACTAGGATAATTGGATGGGTTTGCTTAAAGGGAAGGGTGAGTTTGGAATTATGTATGTAAGCGGACGGTCTTAGTTTCGATTTCTCGTTGTGTCAAGGTTGTTTAGACTATTGGGGTACACTTAGGTCGATTGTATTAGGACATCGTGGGAATACCTAGGAATATAAAAAGAATAACTATGTTAGGATCATGTTTGACCTCTAATTTGACAAATCAAATGCACAAGTTGTTAATGTCAAGCAAAGTGGAGAGGATGCGGCTTGAATAAACATTGAAGTTTAAAAGTGTTTTTCAGTGGCGAAGGTGGATTGTACTTTTTATTTTAAAAAGTTATTATTTTTTTATATATTTTGGACGAAATTATTGACATGGCTATAGATTGCATCGTCTAGAAGTAGATATTTGAAATAGACAATGTCGACATTCAAAATGTACATTCTATTGGTGAAGTTCTTTCACACAGATGTCTATTTAGTCATATGAATTGCATCTTGAGTGTTGATCAATTTTTTTTGACGACATAGAAATTGTTGACTATTACACCTGATTTAACAATGAAATTACATCGATAACAACTTTTTCCCACTCATTCAGATCAAATCGAAGTTGCGAAAGATTGCAAACTAATGTGCAACTTATACGCTTGTCTTTTGAATCATAATTGAAAATACAACTTCCAACAAGGGAAGACGTACAAAAACTTTCGACCAGGGAAGAAAGATACAAACTTCCAACAAGGGAATTAGACAACTACTTAAAATGAAAACTTAGTAAAAAAAATATCAAACCAATAACTGTCGCAGATCCATAAACGAGCATATATAAGTGGCGGCGAAATTGAGTGATAGCAGATGCATGCGTGGAGGAGAGGCAAATGTTGCTAGTGATGAATCTGACAACTGTTGCAGGTGGAATGAAATTGAACATCTTAAATATGAATATATTTGACTTTTATTGTGTAGCGGCTCCATATCCCGAGGCCCGCCACGGGTGCCAAAGCGGGCCCACAACCCTGCCAAGTCAGGCCTAACTGTGTCCCACATGCCATTAACCTACACAACTTCATTCAAAACTAAATACTTGACCAACTTACATTATGAAAAGTTACAAGTTAGCCCATTTGACTCAATTCACTGTTAAGATCATTTTTAACAATCAAATTATAGCGAAAGACTTATTAGACTTGATAAAGCAAGATAAACAAATAAATTCAAGTCTTAGGAGCATCAACCTAATGTGGAAAACCCATAATAAAAACATTATAATAAGAAAGGTGGTCAAAATCCTCAAAATAAGCCAATATACAAGTCATGGGGAGCTCACAATGTATTTCGTATCCCGAAAGAAAATATAAATATATACAAACGTACGAGAGAGGTGTAGTCTGTCATATGTAGTCCTCGAGCTTCCCTTGCCTCGACTGCACCGAGGTTTGCACTCAAGCCATCACAACAAAACAGATGGCGAGTCCAGAGTGAGTAATCCCAAGGAAATTCAATAAGCATTTATAGAAATAAAATACATGAATTTGAATAAAGCTATTAAATAAACATCCGAGAAAATTAAAACATGCAAGCTGTGCTCATCGCATGAATACATAATAGACAAGCTCAAAATGTGTGTCTACAACTTAAGTCAACCGACACCATACTCCGGACTCTCCCGCGAGCACTACCAACGAGTCACACTCCAAAGATGGCCATCCTCCGGGTCCTCTCGATGGCGGCGTGGTCCCATGCGCACCGACACGTGTACCGAAAAGATCCTCGAGTCGAACTATTCACCGAGACCTTTGGTGACACGTGCTATATGGTCTAGTGGACATACACACAAAATGGCCTGGTGGGAGCGCACTCAATCAAACCATCGATATAAACCATATCGAAATGAATAATGAAATAATTGAATAGAAGACAAATAAGAAAATAAATAAATAAATAAATACTCGAGAGAATTTCGATTGGGTTACTACACACCTCAAACCGCGCTCCACTAATACAAATGTGATCTCCATGCCTCCAAATGCGTGCCCCAACACCCGTAAATCAAATCTAAGTACCTAATATTCGTTATTTTATCAATTTCCCAAACTTTGGAATTTCCCAAATTCACATTAGAGTATCAAATCCAACATATTAATTCATATTAGGATAGGCCCCCAATTGGCCGAATCGAAACCCAAATTTGAAAAAGTTTTTTTATTCTAGGCGAAACGGCGTCGCAGTGGCGCCGAGGGAGTCACGGCGCCGCTCGTAGTGCCCTTCCTATAAGGTGTTCCCCATGTTTTTTTTTTTTTTTTTTTGAAACCTCGGCTCCAACTTCGCGACCCGAACTCGATCTAGTCCTTTATGGTTCACCAAAACTACCATAAGGTACGTTCAAACCACGTTAAAACTCCTCCAAAATTCAAACCAAAACCCGATAAAACTTGACGAAACCCCGATAAAACTCGGGGAAACCCCGAAAAACTCCACAACTTCACCGCCACCATCCACAACATCTAATACCACGATAATTACTCCCATCCAAAATCAAAAATCATAGCAAAAACCCTAAAACCAGCGAGCTAACTCAAATATCCAAAATCTACGTCAAAACCCGAATTCCATAGTCGAAACGTAAAGAACGACGTAGATAACGTGAATCTCACCTTGGATTGTCGATTGCTCGTCGTATGAACCTCCAAATCTTCACTTGAAATTCACCAAAATCCCTCCAAATTTTCGTCCAAAATGAGAGATGAGAGAGAAAAGGTGGTGAAATGAGATATTTTTTGACTTTTATAGTCTTTTGTCATCTAATGTGTGTGTAGATCCCAAGGACCAATTGGATGGTTGAAATAAGGTCAAAAAGTCTATCTAAGGTGACTTAGATTGGTGACTTTGCCACTTGATCTTATCCTCCTTCAATCCTATACACTAAACCCCGGGCGTTCGGTCCGATTATGAGCCGCGATGCGTATCGTTTGCATACACTCACGCCATTAAACGTCTAAACGACGATTTATATAAATTATTTAATGCATTTTATTCATTTATCATGTGTGCATTCTTTTCGAACCTAGTGTAATGTCATTCGCCTACCGGCACCGCGTCGACACGCTAATCGAGGCGAATACCCATCACACTATCTCATACGAACAATAACGATATAAAATACACACATTGCGATGCAACCGTGACGACCCCGGTTCCACAATCCTAAAGCGGGCCCCGCTCGGCGTAGACTTACGTGGACCCCCCAAGCCTGTCTCGTTGAGTCACGCAAGCCTAGTCAACCTTCCTTTACCATTTACCATTTATTAAGCAATTAAAGTTGAGTTAATCAATTAGTGAGTTATCATAGTTATAGCGGAAGCAATTAAACCTCAAACTAAATGAAAAACCTCAAAGACACACAAGTTAAGACAACCTAGAGTGTGGAAACCCCGAATGTGTATATAATCATCAATGAACAGTTAGAGGAGAGTAAACACAAGATATACATGTCAAAGATCTCTCAAAAACCTGATTTCTAGTGTTTCAAAACAAGTATATCTAATAATACAAAAAGAATCACCTATGTCGGACAAGTGGTAAGAGCTGCTCCGGTTTCCTCAAATGATGTCTCCTATCTCGTGGAGCCTTCCCCTTGCCTGGATTTGTGGATCTACACTTCCGTCAAGAACAAGAATGACGAGCCCAGGTAAGTAACGCAAAGCAAGACATATATACAACATTTCGAAATAAATAAATCGTCTAATTCATGTAAATAGAATGAAAGGAACATGGAACGCATAAATATAAAAAGATCGTAAATAAATCAATCGATAAGTGAGGGTCCGGAATACGAAAATCGAATAGCAAGGAGTCCCGACCAAAAGGTCGTTGAGTCGCGGCAAAAGCCCAAAGACACTCGGGTTCGGGACGAGACACAACCAACCAGCCCTAACCCTTGCGATTATGATATATCCACGAGATCCAGGATAAGTGCCCCCAACGTACATTCAATTGGGAGATATCAATGGCGTCTAGATAATAGCTCATATCACGAGATAAATTGTAACCATGACTCACTTGCCAATGGACCACTCAACCAATGGAAATTTCAAAAGAAATGATGAACAAAGCAATAACAACAAATTAAAGCTCATGAAATAATTGTAAAATTCCTCACTGGTTTACTTACCTGTATCCAAGCTAATACGCACTCAAATCGGCATCGACACGCCTCCAATTCCGTACTTAATACCCGACACTAGTAAACTATGCCCCCGATAATCATATGGGCAAATTTACATTGTGTTAGAGCCTATTTACGAAAATTTTAAAATCCAAAATTGTTAAATCCCAAAATTGTTCCAATTAAGAAATTCGTAGTAGTGGCATACTTTTCGAGAAAATTTTTCGGTGTAAAAACTTTCGACAACTTCAAAATCAATTTTTTCTATAATTTCCCCTACCTTTTCTATTTTTTCCAATTTTTCCTGAATTTTTCTGATTTTTATTTAATTTTCTTTTTTATAGTTTGGGCCCTTTGGACCTCTTTTATCCCTAAACCAGGGCCTATTTGAATCGGCCCGGTTCAAGTTATTTTACAGAGGCGTGAAACGCCTCTATTTCACTTTTTTTTTCTTTTTCAACTTTAAGACCCTCTAATTGTCTTGCCAAATGCACAAATGAGATGTAAAATCAAACCCTAAACCTAACATTTAATCACCAAAAATCAACAACAACAACATCAAATTCAAGAATTCTTGAAATGACCAAGCTATGTTAATGGAGTTGCATTTCTCGGTATTATACCAAGCTTGATCACCAACACTTCTCCAACGTCACCTTGAAGTGCCCAATCTTCTCTTCTCTTTTCTCCAAAATCTCACTTTTCTCTCTTCTTCCTTGCCTACCGATTCTTCTTTGATGAGGATGAAATGAGAATGTTGACTTATAAGGTTCATTGACTTATATAGATATGTTTACATCTTAGCCATTGATTCATGTGCGCACACGTATCTCGAGGCTCATCTCGTGGACCACCTTGTCCCACTTGTCCCTCAAGTCACCATTGAGTGACTCAACAAGTTGACACCTTGTCTCATGATGGGTGAATACGTGTCTCGATTCACATCTAGTGTTTCCTTGTTTTATTTTCACTAACCAAAGTCACATTAATGTTTATATTTAATGTGATCACATTAGCCACTTATTAAACCAACATAAATTCACATGTAACTCACATTAGACTTACCTCGTAAGCGATACCTCGGTCTCACGTCGACACGCAATTCGAGGTACGCCTCCGTGACGCCCCAAATTTCGAGGCAAACCGGGCACCGCCACGTCGTCGGACACGTCACCAAGCCATGCTACGTCACCTGCACACCTGTCTATGACGGCCCGCGAACTATCCGTCTTGTAATCCGACTTAGTAAATTTCGTTGTTTTAAAGGATTAAGATTCTATCGAAATATGCTAAGTTAAGAAGTTTTACAACTTAATTTGTTTATTTTAATTCTTTTCAGGTTATTTTTAATAGCGGAAGTCTTAATAACATGCATATAATTAATGTAAACAAGTTATGCATTAATTAACAACCTATAGGGTGGAAACCCAGCAAAAGGATACCATGTATATCAGTTAAGGCGACAAAATGTATAATATGTGTCAATATACATGTATCAGGTGAAAAAGTCTCCCAAAATGAATCCCAATAAGTATGTATATGTAAATACAAACACCTACGAGTAAGCTAGTGGAGGCGCTCCAAATCAGAGGTAGTCGCCAATCACCGCCTTCCCCCGACTCGTCGTAGGATCTGCAACTTGCCACCAACAAATAATGACAAGTTCCAGTGAGTAAATCCCAGAGAAATTCAGTTAGTATTCACAAGAAATCCAAGAAAACGGCTATAATTCATGCATATAAAGTAAATGAACAGGAATGTAAAACATGAATATAAGTTGTGAGATAATCAAGAATATGGAACGCGAGTGTGGTGTACAATTTGTCGAGCCCCGAGACGAAAATACTAAACCGAGAAGGCCCCGGAGGTGAGGAAATCCACACCCCCTCTTCACGGTCGAAATGAAGAACTCTGTTGGTCGGAAGGTAGACTTCCGCCCAACGCCTCAAAGGAGAGGAATCGTGACGGATGTGAGCCTCATGTCAACTCGCTCTCGAGATCTTTGACTCGCCGAGAGATATCTCACACGTAGTCTAAGGTATGACCAACACCGTAGCAACAATCGGATCATCATCAACGAGAGAGCGTCACACCGTCCCTTCGACCATACTCAGACACACGCGAGAATAGAGTAAACATGCAAGCTGAACTGGCGAGAAGAAATGTGAAATAAATAATTTACAAGAAAAATAAGTAAATTCTAAACTGACTTTCTCGTGGGCTTACTTACCTCAAAAAATTACAAATATCTCTCCAAAATGTTCCGCTCACGCCTCGAGATATGCGCTCGATAACCGACTATAGTCTCCTAAGCCCCTAGTATCCATTTATACCATTTAGGACTCATATTTATTCTCAAGTAAGTTACTTAAGTCATTCAAATAAAAACCAAACCACTTAAAGTAAACCATATCGTAATTGACTACAAGATTTATCAATTAGCCTTGTAGTTGACATCAATGTGTTTTAGAACCTCACCATGACCTTCAATGGAGGTCTCAACTCCGAAATCTACGTCTTTCGTCTTCTTCGCGAGCAATCCATCGCGTCGTCGAGCTTCGTCAAAGTCACACCTCCTTGTCCTTTGTTGTTGTGTCTCGTCGGTGATCGATCGCTTTGGCAACGCGCCACCGCGCCGTTGCTCCACGTTGTTCACCGCGTCGCCGCCACCACCGTCGCGCCGCCGCCGAGACACCGCCCTCCTCGTTGGCGTCCTCCGTGCCATTGCTCGTCGTCTTCCCCACGCCCGCGCCCTCTCCGGGCGCCGGAACCGCCGTCCGCGGCCTCCGCGTCGCTTCGCGAGCCGCCGTCGCGCCGCGGTCCGCCGCGCATGATCGTCCTCGCTGGAGCCGCTCGCACCGTCGACGTCTCGTCGACGCTTCGGCCGGTCCACCTCCACTACGTCTCGCCGGACTCGTCCACACCCGCCGTCGACGTCATATCTTCTTCCTCTCCTTTTGGCGGCTCTCCTCTCTCCGCCGTCTCTCTCTCTCTCCCTCTCTCACACTCTCTCTCTCTCTCTCTCTCTTTCTTTCTATCTCTCTTTCTCCCCTCTCTCTCTCTTCTCTCTCTTTCTCTTTCTCTCTCTCTCTTTCTCCGTCTCTCTTATCCGTTTTGCCCTTTTTTCATAATTATCTCCTCGATTTTTTGTGTCCGCATTAAACCCATTTTCGCCAAAAATTGACAAAAATACCATTACACTCTAAAACACGGGAACACCACGTCTAAACCTTAACTTGAACCTATTTCACGTCAATTCGATCTGGATCACGACGAGTGGGTCCCACATACGACCCCAAACTGGCACGTGGTACGAGATATATTTTTAGGGTCGTTACGATCTCTCCGCTCGTCTTGACACCGATATGCACCGCGTGTACCTTACTCGCACATTTCCGAAATCAATTAGTTTAAATTTTCAATCTTTTGGTATACTAAAGAATACAAGCATCAAACAAAAATAACATACCTCGATGCCGACTCCCGAGATCTTGGACATGTATATCTTGTGTTTACTCGCCTTTATTGTTTATTGATGATGATATACATATTCGGGGTTTCCACACTCTAGGTTGTCTTAACTTGTGTGTCTTTGGGATTTTCATTTAGTTTAATTGCTTCCGCTATAATTATGATAACTCACTAATTGATTAACTCAACTTTAATTGCTTGATAAATGATAAAGGAAGGCCGACTATGCTTGCGTGACTCAACGAGACGGGCTCGGGGTCCACGTAAGTCTAGGCGGGGCGGACCGGTTTAGGATTGTGGAATTGGGGTCGTCACACAATTCAACATAATTAATTCAACATAATTAAGTATAAACATCGAAAATTAGGCAAACAACACACAAAACTAATTATTTACTTATCTCAAAGGGTGCGTGCCGGTCCTTGTGGTGGGGTCCACAAGATGTTGAGTCAAGCGTCCGCATTTGAAAACACGTCATATTAACGTCGTAATTAAAAGCGGGTCGTTACATATTGAATAGATAAAATTGAGATTGTTATTGAAACCACCGCCAATCAAAAGAGAAGATGGGCAAGTGGTTCAAATTCGAGAATCACAAAAAGAACCAATGCTCCAAACCCTAGCCACCACACTCAATATGCGTTTCAATATATTTTATAATTAGACATCTTGAGTGTTTATCGATTATCATTTGTTAACATTATTAAATGAAAATCTTTTGGAAAATGCTAGAATGACACCCCAAATGACACCCTAAGTGGCATTCTTGTGACGTGGCGTGTGGCGGCCCCAAATTTCAAAGCCGCCTTGCTACCGTCACGTCGCATCCTACGTCACCAAGCCTTGCCACGTCATGGCCCGCTTATCCTTGACGCCCGCGACCTACCCGGCTACTTACATTTTTCCATTTAATTCTAACTTAACTAATTAATTTCCATATAATTATCAATGATTTCATTAGCTACTTAATCAATTTATCAAGTTATATTATAATTTTACCGTGGAAGTCTTTTAATGAGTAACTTATGCAATGTTTAATAATCCTAAGTAGTTGAAAACCGGCAAAATATATCATGTATATATCAAGGCAAACTAAGTATAACAAAAGTTCCATATACATGTAATCGGTGTTCTATGGTCCCCAAAACCCAACAAAAGTAAAATAAATACATACCGACGTCACACATGAGCTAGCTCCACAATCTCGAGGTAGTCGCCTAATACCTCCTTGCCCTCGCCCTTGCTCGTCGAAGGATCTGTACTCGGTCACCTAACAAATACAAGTGACGAGTCCGGTGAGTAAAACCCCAAGAGAAGTCCACACAATATTCATTAAATAAAGCGATAAACTTACTAGACATGCGAATGTAACACCGGCAACAATAAGTCATATTCCCATGAATATAAGCAAGACACTATAAGCAAAAGCGATGGCGTGAAATAAATAAACAACATATACCAATTAAACCGATTCGAAATAAAGCATTAATTAGTAAACATTCGTATAATCACGAGAAAACTCGACCTACACCAACCAAGTAATCGATAAATTGAATATGAACCACGTATATACTTACGGGTTTACAAAGTGACTAAACCCCAACTTCGATAAACGACATGGTCCTTTCCCGATCTTTGTTACACATCGGGACCACCCTAATCCCTCCCGATAGTCGTATATATATTCTATCGCCATCGACACGAGCACTATCACAAGTAACTTGTGCATGCGATTTCGTCACAACCAATATATACGCACACCGAAATAGAGTGAAACCCCATGTGTGCCTACCAGCGATCACACATGAAAAGCAAAATCGATAAACCAAATCATGAATTTCGTGAGACATTCCAATGAGTTTACACACCTCAATCCGTTCTCCGATCCCACCACCCCCGGAACATTCCCCGAATGCGCCCCATACTCGTTCCAAACCTCGTACTACGGTCCTTTAGCCCTCTGGGGTCATTAAAGGGTGTTTAAATTGTGTTTTAGATTAGTGACAAGCTAGCTCAAGTCGTTTAACTTAATCGGTAAGAATCGAGCATTTGAAGGTTTGAAGCGAGACTAAAAGTTAAGTCTACTTAATGTTTGAGCTAAGCGAAAGTTCGAGCTTACTCAAAGTTCGAGTACACTTGAAACTTTGAGTATGCTCATAACTTTGAGCATGCTTCTTGCGCGAACGCTCTATATGGTAAAAACTCAAAAAATATCATTGTTCATCTTAAAGTCTCAACCCTTTTCGGTCTTCACACTTATACAATCCTCCCAAAATTAGTTTGCACCTCATTTTTCATTATCATCAATAAAATAGGCTAAAACATAAGCAAAAGAAACCAATTCAACTTTCTCATAAAGTTACTATTTATCTTCTCCTTTACATAATCACTACCCAACAAAAACAATAAGTTCAAAAATGATTTCCCAATAAAGGATCCTTACTCATTGAGGGTCGATCTATGGACCCTCCATACACCAAAATCCATGAAGAACAACAATCTTAGAATATGCATTATCAAGATTTGGTGAAGAACATACTTATGGCTTTAATGGAGTCGTCACTCTTGTTCTACCTCTCTCGGATTCCCAAGAATTGCAATAATTTCACTCACAAAGTCCCTAAATCATTCACCTTTGTTCTCTTTCTCCTCCTAGCACCACGTTCTCTCTCTCTCTCTCTCTTCTATATTTTCTTTTTGTTCAAATGAGAAACTTGAGGTTTAAGTAATTATCCATCATTTGGATCCTCAAGTGGGTATTTCAAGGCACATCTAAGGTTAATATCCATCCAACACATAACTCACTACATCTCTACTAACAACCACTTGTCATTTTTAAATGTGACACTTAGCATGCACCTAGTCTCCAATTGGTCCACATACACAAAGCATAGTACATTTTCCATTTTGCACACGATCTTTTAAAATAATTACATTTAAGTCTAGTTCCACCCACTTTATAATTGCCATTTGATCTCACTATATTTACAATCAAACCATAAGCATATGTTTTCAAATAAATTTAATTAATTTGACTTAGGTACAATTATCATATGGTTAGTGTACTTGGTTACATAATTGACCCATTTGTGGTCCCACCGACCTCCAACTACCTGGCGCCCGACGCCTCGCGTCTCGTCACGCATTTTGAGGTAATTCCATAGCCTATTATTTTTTAATCTAATCAACTTAGCATATGGTTACATTACCCATTTTAATTGATTAACTAGTCATCGTAACGTGAATTCTTCGAACTTCCCTCTTTGTGCCGTAGTTCGCCTACTCAATACTTATGTCGACACGCCTTTTGAGGCGAACACCCGTCACACCAACTCACCCGATAACAACATACACAAATGTTGTGCAATATAAATATAATAATTTTAAACACCACATATACACAACCACCATCCATAAATAACATATTTCATCGGTTCTCGTGTCCGAGTCAACAGAGTTGTCCACGTAACGCCCGAATTACGACCGTTAATCTCCGAGATTGACGCTAATCCTAGTTTAATTAATTTGGGCCGTTACATGGCGCGGGGCCGTCTTCCATGCTTCGAGATACACACCATGCGTGTTATGCACCGAGAACTATTTTCCGCACACTCATTTTTGCGTAAGGCCTGCACGCCACGTCACATGAGTGTCACTTGAGTTGTCATTTTAGCATTTTCCAAATCTTCTAACCTCGAAAATGCGGCAAAACTAACACATGTTCTGGTATCGTCAGGCCCCATATCGAAGGCGATCTCCTACTGAGAGTGGGCCCCACCAATTATCCTTCCTCACTACTGTGGTGGATCAGGAACCACACACACCCACACACACCTTGACTCAGCCCAGTCTACTAGACCCAAACCCAAACCCAAACCCGCCGCCACCGACCAGACCAGACCGCCACAATGGCCTCCATCGTCATTTCACCAACAACACCAACACCACCAATCTCCGTCTCCCTCCCGAATCCCCATGCGACCACCCCCATGTCCCTCCTCCGCCACCACCACCACCGCCGCCGCCGCCTGACCTCCATCGCCGCCGCCGCCCTCCTCCGCCGACAGGACACCACCGTCTACACCCCCGCCCCGCTCTCCTCCGTCTCCCCCGCCGCCGACTCCCTCTTCCACGTCTCCCTCGACGTCTCCTCCTCCCCCGACCTCGCCGCCTCCCACTCCCGCCCCGGCCAGTACCTCCAGCTCCGCCTCCCTTACCTCGACAAGCCCTCCTTCCTCGCCATCGCCTCCCCTCCCTCCCTCGCCTCCTCCACAGGCGTCTTCGACTTCCTCGTCAAAAGCGTCCCCGGTTCCACTGCCGAGGCCCTCTGCGGCCTCGCCAGAGGGGACGTGGTCGAGGTCACTCCCGCGATGGGGAAGGGGTTTGAGGTCGAGGAGATCCACCCGCCCGAGGCGTTCGGCACCGTCTTCGTCTTCGCCACCGGATCTGGGATCAGGTCAGGTTTTTCAAATTAGGGTTCCTATTGGGAAAGATTGTGTTTTTGGTTCAAATCAGGGTTCCAATTGGGAAAGATTGTGTTTTTGGTTCAATTTTTGATGATCTAAAACGAGTTTTTTTTTTTTTTTTTTTGCTGGATCGAAATTTGGGTTCTTTTGATCTCGAGTTGTTAGGGTTGAATTGAATTTGAGTTTTGGATTGATTGGTTTATTGATAATTCCAACTTGGAAGTTAAAAAGGTTGTGTTTTGGGTTCAATTAATGATCCTGATTACTGAAAGGAGTCATTTTTAGGTCACCAATCTGTTGAATTTGATCTTCATTTTGTGGGATTTTGGGATTGCATTTGCTGCACTTTTGAATTCTGAGTTTGGGGGTTGCATTTGCTACCCCATCGAGTTTTTGTGAATGTTGGACCTTGAATTTATAGGGTTGAATTCAATTTGAGTTTTGGTTGGATTGGTTTATTGATAATTCTAGCTTGGAGGTTGAAAAGATTGTGTTTTTGGCTCAATTTTTGATCTTGAATCCTGAAAGGAGTAATTATTAGATCACCAATCTATTGAATTCCAGCCTTCATTTTCTGGGATTTGGGGATTGCATTTGCTACCCTTTTGAATTTTGAGATTTGGGATTACAATTGAAGCTCCTGGTAGTTGCTTTTGGCTAGTCCTTTTGATGAGAAGAAAGTCAGATCATTGGATGAAAATTTGGATGTTGAGCTTTTAGGGTTGAGTTGAATTTGAGTTTAGGTTCGATTGGTTTATTGACAATTTGAAATTTGGAGGTTGAAAAGATTGTGTTTTCGGCTGAATTTCTGATTCTGATTACTGAAAGGAGTAATTTTTTTATCGCAATCTATCGAATTTCAGTCTTCAATTTGTGGGCTTTTGGGATTGCATTTGCTGCCTTTTTGAATTGTGGGAATTGGGATTACAATTGAAGGTCCTGTTAGTTGCTTTCGGTTAGTTCTTGAGCTGAGAAGAAATCATTGGAAGGATAGTTGCTTGCCCAATTTTTTTATGTCCAAAGTCTTAATTGATCCAATCATTACTTTTCTTGTGCATTCTTTATCACGCATTAAATCTCATTTTCGGATTTCCTATGTGAAACAAGTAGCATAACACTTCTATTCATTGATTCAAAATGCAAACTAAGTAGTCTACGATTATTTCGAATATTGATTTGTCCTATATTTCATGTAGTTTTTCTATTGCTGAAAGTCGTGTGAGAGTTCTCTTCTCCATCCAAGGCTTGTGATCCAGATTTGATATTGTCATTGAGGAACTTCTCTAGAAATCCAATCGGACAAAATTTCAAATGACTTCTTTTTTATTTTGATTTTGTTTCTTGTCTTTAACTTTGAAATTGGTCTGTTGGATGCCTACTATTATAACCTACTTTGTATTAATTATAAATAGTAAAACCTAATCAAATCAGTTTTGTTGATTTCAAGAAAACATAGTTTTGTTTTTGGCCTTCATAAAAAGTTCCTTGCTATTTTTTTTTTCAGACGTTTTGGTTCGTGTGCATATGTTCATCACGCGCCACCTATTTCTTTGATGATAGATATTTAACACACGTGGATTCTGGTTCTTAGCATTTATTTTTTCAGAAAAAATAGAATCGTTTCAATCAGTCACTTGGTTTCTTGTTTTTTCATGTTCAGTCCTATCCGCTCTCTAATTGAGTCTGGCTTTGGTGCTAATGAGAGATCAGAAGTAAGCCTCTATTATGGAGCCAGGAACCTGCAAAGAATGGCTTATCAGGTATGGAATATGATGCTTTAAAAGATAGATTTGAATGAAGTTTCCTTGAGTCTATTCGAGATTATCATGCCATATATGTTGCTAGCACTTGGTTTCGTAGTTCATGCTCTTTTATTCCCACAGGAGAGATTCAAGGAATGGGAAGCATCTGGTGTTAGGATAATTCCTGTATTGTCGCAGCCAGATGATACATGGAAAGGTGAATATGGTTATGTGCAGGTAATAAGCGTTTCCCCTTTTGAAGTGTGTTCTTTTATGCTGAATTAGTTTCTAAAAATAATCACCTTTTATTTCGGTCTTTCTTACAATGAAATAATTTTATGTTCAGAACGCCTTTACTCGAGCCAAGAAGAAGTTCAATCCCTCATCCACTGGTGTTTTGCTCTGTGGGCAGAAACAGATGGCTGAGGTTTGTTTTTCATTAATTATCATTAGTTACAACTCTGATTTTCTTTGCCTTGATGAGCTACACTTATACGTCGCCATACTGTTTGAACATGTGCTGTTTAAATATGTTCACGCTATGGATAATTTTTTTTTTTTTTTTTTTTTAAGTTATAACTTTCCTAGAAGGTTGCATGGTGAGTTGTCAGCAAAGGTTGACAGGAAGCAAGTGGCTCCACCGTCTTCTTGGAAGGGCATGTTCGATTGTCATGCAATTGAAGGAAACGTGCCTAGTTTAGATTTAGAACCACGATTTTGAAAAATTGTGATGGTTTCAGTATGAAGCATATTAGTGCTTATGCGTTTGGTATTGGTTCCTTTAAAAAATAAAATAAAATTTGGAGTTGCGGATCCTTGGAATGACTGATTGGCTATTGTGAGTACCTTTAGTGTTGGATGATTATTTATGAGTTCTGTTGGTATTTCATAGGAGACATTTTGTAGCTTACACATCAGAGTGGCTGAGATTTCACTGACTCGCAACAATTAAATTAAGCTGACCTTTTCATGTGGCTTTTTTTTTTTTGCAGGAAGTGACTTCCATTCTTGTTGCTGACGGTGTCTCAAAAGAGAAGATATTGAAGAACTTCTAACAATGTGTAAGCACCCGTTCTTATCATGTTACTGTATGATTCTTTCTCTTGAGCTGCAGAAGATTCATGGTTCAAGAAATTCTCGAGAATTTATTGTATCAAAATCTATTTTAAAAGAAAAATAATCCTTGGATGAAGTGCTCTTCCGTTGGTCATTTGTTTACCAGCTTCACTTTAATTCCAAGGATCGGCTTCATCGTCTTTAATTCGTTTGAGCGAATTAGGGAGGCAACAGGAGCTCGTGAAATGTAACATTACGTGATTAGCTAAATAATGCCAATTTTGACGAGAACTTCCATCACATTATTGTCATAAATGATGAATAAATTTTGTGCCACCAGTTGCAACTTGTATTAAAATCTTATTAAAACCCTTGCTGCGATTTGTAAGCTAATTGCAGAAGTTATGGGGAAAAATGTTTTTGTTTTTTCTTTTTGTGTATTGAGCTCTGCGTTTATTTTTTCTTCCTCAAAATTTGTGTGTTTTAGTAGCATATCCTTTCCTTTTCCTTGACCCATCCGTATAAAAAACCTAACATAGCCTCAACAGTTGATATAGCTATTAGAAGTCTGCACTGTTTGTAGTCGTGCTTAATTGGTTAAAATATCTTGACCTTTCATGATTTTTGTTATTATATCTTAACCTTTTAAGATTTGTTATTATATCACAACCTTTCTAAATTGTTTAATTTGTATCGTAAGTTAGTTTTTAACTTAAAATTTGATGAGGTAGCACTTTAATATGAATTTAAGAAGCCACGTAATCACCCATAGTTATTAAAATTATTATTCATTTTATGATTTAAACTCATTATTCTGAGTATCATATCATCAAATTTGGAGTTCAAAAGTGGTTTAGGATACGAATTACACAATCTAAAAAGGTTGGGATATAATAACAACTCTCAAAAGGTTATAATAACAAAAGTTGTGAAAGGTTATGACATTTTAACCAAATTGTCGATGGTGGACTAGTTCAATAAACCCCTAAATCTTTAAACTTTAAACCATAGAACCCGAAAACCTTTAACTCAATCTCTTGATCCTATGACTTTAACATGCTAAAACCTTAAAATCTTAAAGACCACATGCCTTAAAACCAATGTAAGACTCTAGATCCTAAAATCTAAGTACCTTGAACCTTAAAACGTAAGGCCCGAACCCTTCTAAGGTTTTTGGCTATCCGCCAATTGGTATTCATCTTTTGTTGAAGATGTGTGGACCGAAAGTTAGTCCCACATCGGATTAGTGAAACTTCGAAATTAAGTATACTAGCGATGATCTCCCTTCTAATAGTATCGAGGAGTTGAAGGTGGTTAAGTTGGGAACAATATCGATGCTATGGCGGAGCGCGGATGTGTGCGGGCAAAAAAAATATAACATCTTTCTTGAACTTTATGAGTTAGCTTTCTAAACTTATTTCTTGGATTCCCTCATAAAACATAGTAATTTCCTATGTAGTAAAGAAGCAAAGTGCAACATCATAGTTGCATTTTGTTGTTCACTTCTCAAATCTTGTTTAGTAAATATTGTGAATGAATCTTGTTTGTTTTGAAAATTCTGAACAAAGTATGCAATTAGGTTTTGGCCTAGAATTGATTCTAACTCCACAAAAGAGGGCTAATGGTCTCAATAGATTGATTGGCTGTGTAATTTTTTTCCTTCATCTACCCTATCTTTATAAATGGTCCTTGCAGAATGTTGAGATTTGAATTCCATTTGTATTTAAAAGGAATTGTGTTGTTGCCAACAATAAGTCAATAAATTGTTATTACTGACATTCAAAATCAAAATAAAACTACAACAAAATCTCAATCACTCCTAAAAATCACTTGCACAATGTAATCTTCAGATTAGGCTCTACAATAGCATTTCATATTTCACTGAAGTAATATCGATTTGCTTGAGCACAAGTCTTTTGAAGACCACGTCTATGATTATATGGAATTTAGCTGCATCCGATACGCCTCGAGCTGAACCGCCGTCGCTACTGCGCATCTAAGGAAGGTGTCCTAGTAATTTTCAGGTCAAGTTCTGGTGAGTGCTGACAACTCTTTATCTTCCCTTAGTGTGCCTTAGTGTGCATATCATGCTCATTGATTTTGATCTCTCCTTGAAATGTGATGTTGTGCCTAAGCTGTTGAGATCCTAAACCCAAAGCCAGAGTAGTCGAAAAGAGCACAAATAGTTCAGACATTCCTTCTTGTGCCTCACCAGTTCAACAAGTGCTCTCATGTTTCTTGGCTTCTAAAAAGGACATGAAGAAGAAATAATCTGGCTATACGCACCCCACCGTTTACTTAGAGCACCCCATTGAAAAAATCAGATTTAGACAAAGGTCAATTCTACCACAAAATGACTCTTATGCTCTTTACTGTGATTAGTGCACCCCGCCACCCTTTTCCTCTAGTTTTGTGCGCTCCATCATCATCCCTCCATACACTATCTTCTTGTGATTTGTAGGGCATCATCAAGTGGATCAACCTCGAAGGTCCAAATCTCTAGTTGAAGAGTCGGTCAGAGCCTACTGAACTTCTAGTTGGAGAGTCAGCCGAAGCCTATTGAACTTTTAATTGGAAAGTCGGTTGGAACCCACCGAACCTTTAGGTTGACAGTTGTCAATCAAAATCCATGAAAGAGGTTCGGTTTGACAACACTGAACCTAGAAGATAAGTCTCGGCTACATGTCGCTGAACCTAAAATAGATGTCTCAACCAAAGTTTTAAAGTTGGGTGCTTTGATTTGGATGAAGGGGTATTTTGGTAAAAATATTGGGGCGCCCTCATAAATTGAAATTTGAATTTGCGGAGCACTCAAAATTTGGGCGCCCTTATGAAAATGTGGGGTGCGTATAGTTGGGCTCAAGAAAAATAAAGCAAACATGACAATAGTTGCAAAAGTTAAGAAACCATTAGAGGAAGCATTATTTTTTTGATAACTATGGGACCTATGGGTATCTGCACCCTTCGGGTACGACTTATCCTATAAAATCAAGTCAGTCCCACCAAATCTATTGACCGGAAGAGACCACCAACAAATAATTTTTTGTTGATGCAAAGATCCTGAATACACAACCTCCACCTGGTGAAGAAACCTACATGCAAAATTCTTGCTACTCCGCCACCCCTGTTGGGTGGTAAACAATTAGAGGAAGTTACTGCTCTCTGTTTATTAAACTTACTAATTTACATTATGTAACACACCCCCCAAGTCCCGTTGGCCTTAAGGGCCGTTTGTGTACGCCTCAAGATGCATGCACATATACACGTAGGGTGTACATCCCGAGGCGCGCGGACAAGCAGCTAAGCTAAAAATAACAAGTTAGTCAATGCAGGATATTTCCAACTTTAAGCATGAGTATATTTATAGAACCAGATCCAATGTTTTGAACCGATATCACAATTTTGTCTAAAAAATTCTGCCCCAAACATAAAGTCAGAATGCCGTCAATTTTTGATAATAATCAAAGCACCCATGAAAAACAGGAGCCTCCATCCATTGCTCACATTAGGAGTCTATATTTCATCACAGACCAGTTTCAGTAGCATTGCCGTTGTTGCCATTCTGTTCAGCTGGCTTTGCAGAAACATTAACAATCTGGTCATCCTTGCAGTGATGATTGTTGCGATGATGAGGGTGGTGATGGTGATGCCTGTGCCTGTGATGATGATTCTTGTTCCTTGGTTCCTCATCGTGGTTGTCATCGGACGACTTCCCCAAAGACCTGCTCCTTCGATCGTGCCTATCATCCTCAGAATCTAAAGATGAGGAGTCCCCTGCGCTAGAGTGACGATGGCGCTTGTGGTGTCTGGCTTTATGATTTCTTCTCTTCACATCGAGATCATCGCCTAAGTGGGAAACACTGGGCTTATGCCTCCGTTTATGGGCTTGCTTCTTCCTCCTGCGATCTTCATGTAAGTCACTCCCGTATCCGTCACTGTCACATTCATCACTTGAGCTTGCAGAATGCCTCCTCTTGCGAGCTCGCCTCTTTCTCTTATACTCACCCTGTGAATCACTATCATACTCATCACTACTATCCCCATCACTAGAGCCTGAGGACCGTTTCCGGAATCTTCGCCTTTGTTTCTCCTTCCTCTTCTCATTATCTGTGGATGAATCAGAGTGACTGTGTTTCCTGTGTCTCTTATGCTTTCCACCAGCTTTCAGCTTCCTTCCCTTGGCTTCCGCATCCGCTTTTGCTCTTGCTGCACCTTCGAGCTTCTGCTCCCATTGCAAACGGGCTTCGTTCTTCTCCAAAGCTCTTTTCTTTTTCTCTTCGACAAGCTGAATGAACTTCTTGCTGTCCATTTACATATAAAAACCAGCTGAACACCTGCATTTTTGTAAGATGATGACCGGAAGTGCATCTCACAAAAGAGAAAAATCAATGTTAGTTCCTCTATTACAATACGGTGAGTAAGAGAAGCTCCTTCGTTCCAACTAAACCGCATAAGCTCAGCCCTAACACTAATCTCGAAATTTCTCTATGTAATCTAATTAATTACATAGAGACACTAACCCGCATAAGCTCAACCCTAACACTAACCCGTTAATATCTCGTGTTAGCCGTGTCGTGTTATCGTGTCATGACCCATTTTGCCACCGCTATTAATTAGGTCTAAAATAAAATTTCTATCGTGGCTTAACGCGCAACTCATGCACAATAGAGAAGATGAAAAAAAAAAAAAAAAAGCCATGTCTAAAAATGATGAGAGCACAGTGCATTCAAATGCACGTACTAAATTAATAAAAAAAATAAAAAAATAAATAACGATGTAAGCCAACAACTATAACCAGGAAACCTTTTTGAAGAACAAATGACGCCACAACCCGCTTTCCTCACTAACGAATGAATGCCAATGTGCCACCAGACTTTTTAACCTCTTTGGAGATAACTCTCATCATTAGAGTGACAGAAGATTTCAATTACAGTCATGCTAAAAGATCAAACATAACTTTTTAAAGTGATTCATTTGTCCATCCACAGCTAAAACTAGTAAAATAACAAATGACGAAAAAAGCCGCTTACTGATTCATAACCATAAAAACAAGAAACTTGAGAACACACCACATCGAGAAGCCATGTCTTGCCAAAATTAACGGAACAAAAGACTTTTAGAGATAAAACTTGACATCATTACTCATTAGTTGTTTTCAACATGAGGCTTTGTAAACATAGACCGCAAAACAAAAAATTATCCTCGGTTCGCTTCAGGGAATGTCTAGTTATTTCAAACCTACAGTTTAATTCCGGTTTAAGCATTGTTGAATTTGATTTTACTTATGACCTCCTTACTCACCCAGTTCTAATTTACCTCATTGTGCCTCACTCTCTTACTCTACATGAGTAAAACCGACTCGATAACAATCCATTACATTACACGGGACATTCATACCAACCAGAAATCTTGATTTGTACATAAGTCTAACATAACCTCTATTCGAATAATCACCCACCCTATCAATCATCCTTGAACTTTAATTTGCGCCTAAAACTCACTCGATAGAGCGATATTACTAATCAACTGCACCCGATATTACAATCATTACAATAAAACAAGCAGCAGAAATCCTGAAAGAAATGTTTTCTTACCTTATGCAGAGCGGCTCAACAGCAAATGCGGAGACCAATCTCAGCCCTCTCTTCTCCCCAGTTGAAACCTGAACAAAAAATCAACAAAACACATAAGCAATCCAATGTAAGAGGGTTCAAATGCATCCAAACAACATAAAGATTCCAACTTTACCAACAATTTAAGCAAAAAAAAAAAAAAAACCCTAAACTGCAAATCCCAGACCAGCAACGCCCATACAAAAGCATTCGGAATTTCAAAACACGAAACAGAACACCACAACAAACCCTAAAAACCACTGGTGTCGCCAAGAAATCCCCAAAACCCTAGCTTTCCATAAACAAAGAAACCCTAGAAACCCTAGAAATCGAAATTCTTGACGAGAGAGCGAAAAGTAGGGATTTCGATCGATAGATTACGAACCCTAAAATTGAGATTGATGCATTCGCTCTAATAAGCGATGAACAAAACGAAGAAAAGAAGAACGAAAACGTACCTTCGCGTGTCGAATGAGAGAGAGAGAGAGAGAGAGAGAGTGCAGGCGTGACTCCGTCTCTTCTATTGTTACTATTTATTTTTCCCAACGAAAATGATTTGGTGACCGATTGTGGGACACCCGAGTCACTATCCATTGATTTATGCATCGATGCAGAGAGAGAGAGAGTGCAGGCGTGACTCCGTCTCTTCTATTGTTACTATTTATTTTTCCCAACGAAAATGATTTGGTGACCGATTGTGGGACACCCGGAGTCACTGTCCGTTGATTTATGCATCGATGCATCCAAATCAATATGCATTGAAAGGTCACCAACAACTAGATATCCATTTCGAGTGTTCAAAACGGGTCACTCTATGTAGTACCTAAATTTGACGATTTATTAACATTTGTTTCTTGAACTTGACGAGTTTTCTTGATTTGATTTTTGGACTTTAATTTGTTAATATTTAGTCCCTTTTTTTGTTTTTGTTTTTGCATATATTTGGCCTGTGCAGCTTTGCTCAATTAATTTGGAATTGAGACTATGTTGTTATGTTGTTGATCCTTTATGGAATTAGACCCTAACTAAATTCAGCGTGGCGAACTGTTTTGGCCACATAATAAGTAAAGTGACACCACCTAATTCATTCTCAATTTAATTTTATGTATTAATTTTATGCATCGATACTTACAGAAATCAATGTGCATTTAAGAGCATCGACAATGGTTCCACTCAAAATGAGTGTAGTGAAGTGCCACCTTATTACAACTTTTGGAGCACGACTTCAATTCTCTCAAACGAGTTATACCTCATCAATCCATTACACTATCTTCTATTACATTTCTCTCTCCACAATCATTAAATAATTCACTACACTTATATGGAACCCACTTTACTATCACTTTTTTTGTTTTTTGTGAAAAAAATTTCAAAACAAAAACAATAGAAAAAAAAACTTTCGTGGGCTCTATTTGTAGGGGACCTACATTTTGCACTGCTCAATGGAAGAAGACGCGTCATCACAATGAGACATGCAATGCTTGGGCGTAGAGTGGGCTTCTGCTTCATGCCCATCATGATTGCTCTAATTGACATCCACAAGTACTTGTTCATTTCGCGTGCCCACTTTGAGTCATGCATTTCACTTTTTTTCCCACCCGATTCACCACCACACAAAATTTGGTAATCTACCGCCAATAACAACAAACTCACATCGGTCATCAATGCCCCCAAACCACACGCAACAGACAATTCCACAAAACCACTCGAGATCTCCGCGTTCAGATCTCGAGACTCAATCCAACGCCCCCCAAACCCCCAGTCCCCAAACCGCGTCGACAACCAACTCCTCCGAAATCACTCACAAGATCAGAGACTCATCAGAGTCTCGTCGTCGTCTTCTTCTTCTTCTTCTTCTTCTTCTTCATTCCTTGCCAACGAAGAAACCCAGAAATTAAAATCAAAACCAAATCTCTCCTCCGCCGTCCGATCCCTCGATCGCCACCGCATCAATGGCGGCTCCGTCGTCCTCCGCCGCGTCCGCCATGCTCGCGATCAACGAGAAGAAGCCCTCCGCCCCGCTCGACCTCTACCGCCCACTCCGCAACTACATCACCATGCACTACTCCGAGCGCGAGGCCCAAAACCTAGAAGACGATCTCGAGACCGTCAAGACCCTCCGATCCAGCCTCGAGCGCTCCTCCTCCGAATCCCTAGACGTCCGCCGCGACCTCCTCCAGACCTACTTCAAAACCCTAACCCTAATGGAGTCTCGCTTCCCGATCTCCCCCGAGAAGGACCACGTCAACACCCTGACCTTCACGTGGTTCGACGCGTTCAAGCCCAAGCACAAGGCGGCGCAGCAGAACATACACTTGGAGAAGGCGGCGGTGCTGTTCAACCTCGGCGCGGTGCACAGCCAGATCGGCGTGTCGGCGGATCGGGCGAGTGCGAGCGGGTTGAAGGTGGCGTGTAATGCGTTCATGGCGGCGGCGGGGGCGTTCGCGATGATGAAGGAGGGGGTGGCGAGTAAGGCCTCGGTGGGGCAGTCGAGTTGTACTGTTGATCTGTCGGTGGAGTGTGCTGGGATGCTTGAGCGGCTCATGCTCGCGCAGGCGCAGGAGTGCTTTTTCGAGAAGGTGGTCTCCGAAGGGAGGGCGCCCGGGGTTTGTTCTAAGGTCGCGAGACAGGTCGGTGTCGAGTTTTCGATTGGATGGATGTTCATTTGGTTGGTTTTGTGATTGAATTTTGTTCTGATATGCTTTGCAATTGATTATAACTTATAAGCATTCATACTCTGAAGTGAATTTGTTCATTGATAGAAATTTACGTGGTTGCTTGAATAAGATGTTCAATTGCACTAAAGCAAGCGCAATGGAAGAGTTTGATCCATGTTGCCGACCCAAACCAATTTGGGGTCGAGGCTTTGTTGTTGTTGTTTGAAGAAGATGTTCACTAATGGAAAAAATTTGATCTTGTTTTAGAGTAGATGAAATCAATCTAGCAAGGCTTATCTTGTTGTTGTTGCTATGCTTTAAACCAGTAGAATGAAAGTCTCCTTTTGCCGCTGCGGGCGATGCTTCTGCTGTAGGTTTTTTTTTTTTTTTTAAACGCATCTTTTGGTCCCTGAACTTTCAACTTTTTATGTTTTTGGTCCGTGGAACTTTTATTACTGTACATATAGTCCCTTAACTTCCGAAAGAGTGTACATTTGGTCCTTTGTTAATGTGATCGTCAAATCGATGACTTGGCTAAGCTGAACCGCCACGTGGCTGGTTCTTCGTTGAATCGGCGGTTCATATGCGAATGGCGAGTTTAATTAACCATACACAACTGTGACCCTCAAAAAAAATCCAAAACATTTTTAAAACTCCTGCGGTTTTTGATGCGTTTTTCCTTTTCTAAATGCTATGAGTGTGCAATGAAGAGAATCGGGGGAAAATAAGACCATTACTACTAAGAAATGTTTAACTTACCTTATTTGGTGTTCATTGTTCTTAGAATTTGCTTCAAAGCATACGATCTTGTCTTAGCAAATACTAGTTTTAGGAAGAGGGAGTCGCATATAATTACTTTTAGTAGTGGTCATAACAAGAGTCAAATAGATTTTCTTTTAACAAGAAAAATAGATAGAAAAATATGTAGAGCGCAAAGTAATACGTGGTGAAGTACTTACTACCCAACATAAATTAGTAGTACTTGATATTAAGCTAACACGACGACATAATATGAATAAAAGAGTTAGCGACCCTAGAATAAAGTGGTGGAACCTAAAACATAGTAAACAATTAGAGTTTAGAGAAAAACTACTAAATGAAAATGTTTGGAATCTTGACTTAGATGCTAATACAATATGGCTAGAAATGAGTAGTTACATAAGGAGAGTGTGATCAAACGTATTAGGTATATCTAAGGGCGTGGGACCTCCAAAGAAGGAAACATGGTGGTGGAACGAGGATGTCCAACGAGCAATTAAGACTAAAAGAGAGATGTATAGGAAAATACCTAAGTGTCAAGATGAAGATGTGTACAATCAATATAGAGAAGTTAGAAAACAAGCTAAAAAAGTAGTTAGTCAAGCTAAAACAAATTTCATGGAAGATCTATATACAAGGTTAGGTAATAGAGATGACAAAAAATATATATATAGGCTAGCCGAATTAAGAGATAAAAAGAAACAAGACCTAAGTCATGTAAGATGTATTAAGGACAAAAATCAAAATGTTTTAACGTGCGAGGAGGATATTAAGGAGAGATGGAGAAGTTACTTCGATAGTTTATTTAATGATGACCAAGTTGATACTATAATAGATGAAAACCCACACCAAGAAAGAAATGTAAACTATACACGCAATATTAGAATTGTAGAAGTTAAAGAGACATTGAAAAGAATGAAAATAGGGAAAACATGTGGCCCAGATGAAATACCCATAGAGGTTTGGAAATGCTTAGGAGAAATTGGATTGACTTGGTTAACAAAACTTTTCAATAAAATTTTAAAATCAAAACGGATGTCAATGGATTGGAGAAGAAGCACGCTTGTGCCAATCTTCAAAAACAAAGGAGACATTCAAAGTTGCTCAAACTACTTTGGGAATTAAACTTATGAGTCACATTATGAAACTTTGGGAGAGGATAATTGACAATAGGCTAAGGAGAGAAACAACAATATCGAGAAAACCAATTTGGTTTCATGCCAGGAGGTCAACTATGGAGGCGATTTCGATTGTTAGAAAAATATAGAGAAAAGAAAAAAGATCTTCATATGGTATTCGTAGATTTAGAAAAAGCATATGATAGGGTCCCTAGAGATGTTCTTTGGTGGGTTCTAGAAAGAAAAAGAGTGCATGCTAGATACATAGACACTATTAATGATATGTATGATGGAGTAGTAACGAATATAAAGACATTTGGAGGAGCTACAAAAGAATTTCTCATTACGGTAGAATTTGAATCAAGGATCGGCTTAAGCCCATATCTCTGTTTACTTTAGTTATGGATGAACTAACTAGACATATTCAAGAGGATATACCATGGTGTATGCTATTTGCGAGATGATATTGTCTTAGTGGATGAAACTAAAGATGGAGTGAATATGAAATTATAACTCGGAGGAATACATTAGAATCTAAAGGCTTTAAGTTGAGTAGGACGAAAACCGAATACATGCACTCGAGTTTAGAAACACTAGACATCGAGATGACGGAGTGGTAAAATTAGGGGAAGTAGAAGTTCTTAAGGTAAATCACTTTAGATACCTATGATCAATCATACAAAATGATGGTAACATTGAGAATGATGTCACATATAGAATTCAATTTGGATGGAAATAAATGGCGAGTGCAACATGAGTGATTTGTGATCGAAATGTTCCTATTAAGTTAAAAGGAAAATTTTATAGGACCGCAATTAGGCCAGCTATGCTCTATGGAAGTGAATGTTGGGCGGCAAAGTAACAACAATTACATAAAATGAACGTATCGAAATAAGGATGCTTAGGTGGATGTGTGGTAAAACGCGTAAAGATAGAATAAGAAATATATAAATTCAAAGACAAGTAGGAGTAGCACCAATTGATACAAAGATTAGGGAAGGGCGGTTGCGATGGTTTGGTCACACCGCAAAGACGGCCTACAAGTGCCCCAACCGGAAAACTTGACTCAATAGAAGCGTAGTAGAAATTCGACGAGGTAGGGGCGGAGACCAAAGTTAACATGGGATGCATTAATTAGGAGAGATTTGAATGGTTTGCAAAGCTCACCATCAATTGCACTTAATCGAGCACAATGAAAAAGTTTGATCTATGTAGCCGACCCAGTTAATTTGGGACTGAGGCTATGTTGTTGTTGTTGTTGTTGTTGTTGTTGTTGTATTTGGTGTTCATTGTTCGCAATTTTCATTTTTGTTTGAAGAAGACTGATGTTCAATATTGGAAAAAATTGTTCTTTATTCAAAAGTAGATGAAATCAATCTAGAAAATGTTCATACTGTGTTCTGACTTTCAAGGTGAATTTGGTTTTGACACTTATGTTTAATTTAGCCCCTATTTGAGATAGTTTCAATGGCCTTCAGGAGCGTAGCCTTTGAATCAATAATTCCTCGCACGCTTGGTTGCAAAGGGCTATAGTTAGAGAGAGTGTTGGTGTTCATTGTTTGCAATTTTTATGGTTGTTTGAAGATTTCACTATTGGAAAATTTTGTTCTTTGTTAAGAGTAGATGAAATCAGTATAGAAAAGCTTATTTTGTTGTTGCCATGAATTAAAGCAATAGAATGGAAGAGGTTGAGGCAAATGTTCCTCCTTTTGCCACTGTGGGTGACGCTTCTGCTGTAGATTTTTTTTTTTTTTTTTTTTTTTTCTGTTTCTGTTTTTGTTTTTGTTTTGTTTGTTTTGTTTTTTTTTTTTTTTTTTTTTTTTTTTTTTTTTTAAGAATGCTATGACTGCACAGCAAATATAGTTAGGGGGAAAACATAAAAACAATTCCTACAAATATTTCGATTAGAATTGTTTTCATTTTCATTTTGGAGAACTTTCTTCTTATTATGGTTCTATGGGAACAAACACAGGTCGGTCTATACTATGAAGAAACTTATGCAGCATTGAGCTCTGCTCCTCTTACTCAGCATTTTGATCGTGGTTGGACATCTCATGTACAGCTAAAAGCTGCTCTGTACTATGCAGAAGCTTGCTACAGATGCAGCTTGGAGTTGCATGAAAAAGAAGAAATTGCAGAAGAAATTGCAAGGTTAAAGTGCGGTATTACCGCTTTGGCGGATGGGAAAAAATCGGCTAAAGGAGTTGCACCACAAATTCTTGATGCGGTAAACAGGTTAGAAAGTAATCTAAATGCCAACTTGGAGAGGGCTGTGAAGGAGAATGATAGAGTTTATCTCATGAGGGTTCCTGCTGCTAGCAGCCTGTCTTCCCTTCCTACTTATTCTCTTGTCAAGCCTACACCGTTGAATGAAGTGTTAGATGCTAGTAAGGAGAAGTTATTTGCAACTCTAGTTCCTGACAGCAGCGCGAAGTCTCTTTCAAAGTACACAGAAATGGTTGATGATATCATCCGTACACAGGCAGAAAAGCTGCAACAAGCAAGTGAGCTTACTCGAGTGAGGCTAAAGGAAATGGACTTGCCTGATTCTATACTTGCATTGGAAGGACACTCTTCTCTGCCAATGGACCTTAAAGAAGATGTAGAGGCTGTACAGATCAGTGGTGGACCTTCTGGTTTTGAAGCTGAGCTGCAACAACTTAGAGATTTGAGGAGGGTAAACCAAGAATTACTTGTTCAAACTGAGGAGCTCTTGGAGAAGGAATCCAGAGAGGATTCTCAATTTAGAACCCAATTTGGGACACGATGGACTCGGCCTCAGTCCAGTACCCTAACTAAGAATTTACAGGATAGGTTGAACAGATTTGCTGGGAACCTGAAGCAAGCTGCAGACAGTGATGCACGGATTGAGCGTGCTGTGAAGGATCAATTATCACTAATGGCAATCCTTGATCGTCGCCCAGTATGTTAATTCTTTTTATTGTTTTTTGTTTGTTTCTTCTGTATTAATTTAATTGCTTATTGTGGTGTTATGGAAAACTTTAGTTTAGTATTTTACCATTTTTAACTTTCCACCCTTTTGAAATGCTATATGCTGTCTATGCATTCATGAAAGAAATTCAAAAGTGAGATTTTCTGTTGTGACCCTAATATCTAGAACTTATTAGATTAGAATAACTTATTTCAATCTTAGAGGCAGGTCAGGTGGTCTTCCATTGTTTTTAGGTGAACAGGTTAGCTTCTATTAAATGACAAAGATGAAAGCTCTAATAGCTACTCTCTTTAGTTTCTTTGTTCAAAGTTTGTGGATTTATTTGAGTAGTAATCTATCAATCATATGTTTTGGCAATTTTGCTTCCAATTCCCTTTAAAACACAAATCTTTCTATGTCACTCCCTCCCTAAATGGAACATCAATTAGAAAGGGGAACTACATAAGAACAATTGCTTATAGGGATGGGTTGTCTTATGTTGGTACTGGTGCCTCATTGTGTATTATAGTCAATAATGGAGAAAAAATGGTTCTAGTCTATAAATACTTAATTATTGCTTTATGCACCATTTTCTTCCAAGCAACGTGTATCTGATCTTTTTTTTTGAACATTGTAATGCATAGATTGAGTCTGCACTTCCAACTCTTGCAAGGCCAATGATGTCTTTAGATGGAAATGAAGATGCCATCGTGGGAGCATTGAAACAGAGCTTGGTAAGATGGCCTGACTTTGTCTGTATGTGTTGGAATGCACAATTAGTTTATTTCCCAGTTCATCAATTTATTCATTTCTGCATTATTTGTTCTGGAATTTTTAAGATATTAGATTTTTTTGGGCTGCCAACTTACTTCCCTGCATTCCTCTCCTCACCCAGAAAAAAAAAAGGAAAAAAAACTTGAAACATTTGTTTCTCATTATGCCTTGTTGAGAAACCAACTGATGTTGTTTCAATCTTGTATTATTTTGTTTGTGGATTTTGAATGATATCATATACTGAAGGTCTTTTATACTATAGAACCTCCTCATGAACATTACAGTTATGTTTTCCCTTAGACTTGTCTACACTATGTGGTATGTTATAATTTGCCACTACTATTCAGCTTTTCACATGCTGTTTTATCTTGAAACCCAGCTTTCCTCCATTTATTTCTTCACATTCGAAAAAATTCAATGGTTACTTAATCTTGTGAAATATGAAAGTTCACTATCTATAATATTTTAGGAAAAAGATTTGAGTAACATACTTTTGATACATACATTTGCTACATAGTTGTTGGAAATCTTTTAAATTTTGCATCAAGATGCGTCCATGTTTTCTAAAAAGTATTTTGATCAATCACTTCCCAATATTGTTCTTATTTCACAAGATCTTGATAAAGACGGTGGTGACTGGGGATTTTGTTTTGATGGCACCCGGTTAACAGCTTTAGATCATTAGATGACATTTAGTTTTATATATGTGAATTTAGCATGATGACAAGCTAAGTATGCTACCGAGGAAGTTGATTCAGTTGCATTCCTAGACACCGTCTGTCTGTGTTCAATTTCTTTGGTTTATTATACTTATACCTGATGTATTTGCTTTACCTTGCTAAATAATTTATGTGATTATGATATATATATATATATATATATATATATATATATATATTAAATTTCAAGCCCCGAGAAAAGAAAGGGGAAAATTGTGTCATGCTACGACAAGATTTTTGTGTTTTGTTTGAATAAAGCTTCTGCTTAACTTTGAACACATTCACAATTCTTCCTTTTGAAATGATCCTTTCTCCATGATGCTTGTTCTATGCAGAGACAACTGGAGACTCTTGGTGCCCAACGGGCTGGTCTTGAAGATATGCTCAAGGAGATGAAAAGAAAGGTGCATCCACCATCTAATCTTATTTTACTCATTTGTATTTTATGTAATTTTTGGTAACTTTGAGGTTTCTGGGTAGCACCCTTTACCAGCTGGTCCTTATGGCTGCTCTGCTTTCTCAAATGAGAGAGCATATATGAGTTTAGAGGGAGCTTTTCTTCTTCCGAATGCAGAAACATCCACACATAATTTAGTGTAGAGGATACTGCATGGCATTCATTGATCATATCTTTAAAGAAAACAGCTACTTATTTACACCATTTCCTTAAATGCAAATCTTGCTTCGAACGTATGGGTTCATAGATGTGTTGCATTTGCAAGTGAGATTTTTCGCTCCTGAGTTTTGATTGCTGTTGTGCTCTTATGGTGTTGTAATGTCATTAAGTTCATTTGCAAGTTAATTCCAACCTTTGGGGCAGTTGTCATTGTGATAGTATTGGTTCATATACTTATATGCTAACATCATATCTGAAAACGATGCATGCTATTAAAAATATTTTATTTTAGATATCTGTTATTTATTCCGTGTAGTGAAATCTTCCATAAAAAAATTGAAGCTGGCGACAACCATTTCATTTGGCCTCTAGTAATATGATAGATTGCTCATTTAGTTATGGAAGCTCATATGATACTTCAGGTCTCACTGGTTTCAAATTGAGTTTTAATGCTTACATTGTATTGATTGCAGGATGATATATTGCCAAAGTTAATGACATACAATGGCTCATATGATGATCTATTTAGGAAGGAGATAGCAAAGTATGACTCTATAAGTGAAGAAATCTCACAAAATATTGAAGCGCAAGAACAACTGTTGATGCAGATTCAGGTAATTTCTTTCTTATCATTGGTACTTGACAGTTTAAACTTAATTTCTGTCGCTTTTCTTGTATGCATACCAACCTACTAATTCTAAAAATCTGAACTCAGAAGGCAATGTGCTAGGTTTTGATTTAGGGTTTGCTTAGGCTTGTCAGTTTTCGTTCGAAAAAATGTGCACATTTGATTGTGGTCAGATGCTGGTCAAGTCTGCATCTACCTCTTATTGTGCAGATTTATAATAGGCGTTTTTGCTGAGATTAAGTTGTCTTCCGCGAAGAAGCTTCTTGTTCACTGACTAATCATTGAATTCCAAACACATTTTTAATTGACAGGCTCAAAATGATGAGTTCGCTGCTGTTTTTAATCTTGAAGATTACAAAGGTGAGTCCAATTTTTCCTCAATAAGACGATCATTGTGTTTGTCTGTGACTTCTCTTTAATTTAATTTATCTCCCTTGTACCGATATTCGTAGCATTTGTTTGAATTTCGTACTTTGTTTGAGCACAAAATAATTATCTGATTACTTGAGAACTAGAGTAGGAAAATTGTTTTTGTCGTCGTGTATCTGGAGTCGTTGAGATATCTCGTCTCCATTTTTTTCATTTTTCACATCACCTCATTTTTGTCTCGAAATGTCAAAATTCCCGCTTTACTTTTTTTGCTACATAGACATTTTCTACCTGATATGTGGTCGTCCTCCTGATTATTGCCTGGTGCTCGACTTCGAATGACCTCTCGATTGGAAAATATTTATTTTTAATAGTTGGACAGTTTGCATGACCTCATAATTTAAACATCTTCTACATGATCAAGGTTCGAGGTTTCTCTCTCTACACAATTATTTGATGATTTGAAATCTTTGTTTCAGCATCTCGCGAGAAGAGCTACAAACAGATAGCCGCTGCCATATCTAAATTCCGAGAAATAAAAGATAACATCAACGAAGGATTGAAGTTCTATGTTACTCTCCAGGTAAATTCGAAACTTGAGACCATGCGACTACTACCATTCGTAACTCCTCACGCGACGATCTCTAATCTCTCTGTTGGGTGATTACAGGATGCAATTACCAATGTAAAGCAACAGTGCAGTGATTTTGTGATGACTAGAAACATCCAGTGCAGAGAAATGATCGAAGATGTGCAACGCAAAGTTGCAGGTCTGAACTTCCAAGACCATAAGAGCGGCGGCGGAGGTAGCTATAGTAGCAGCTATTCTTCGGTCGGACAACAGACACATCCAAATCAGAGGACAACTACACCGCCGCCACCTGAACCGCAGAATCTACCTCATCCATCCCATTCCCATCCGCCTTACTACCAGCCCGCACAACCTCCAATGGCTTCAGGATACGCCCACTCTCGCTCCCCATATGTCATGCCGCAGCAACCCGTGCCTCCCTACCAAGCGCCGCATTCAAATAATCCCTACCCTCCTCCTCAGCCCCAGCAACAACCACCAGCAAGCCACGAGTACGGCCAGCCTGCTTATCCAGGATGGCGAGGCCCGTACTACAATGCTCATTCGCAGCAACCCGGTTCACATCCCCCACCACCTTACGGCTTTCCAGGCCCGTATCCTCCTCCTCAGAGTGGCTACTACAAGCAACAATGACATCCCATGTCAAAGATTGCATTTTTACTGGATACTGGCCGGCGTTCTTTAGGTTCCGAGATTTGTATTTAGACATAGTGAGAGTCCCGTTCGAATAATAGTTGCTTGTATAGTATGTTTGTCTCGCAACAATTGATGTGTATTGAAACCCTATAAAATTACTGATGCCTTCTTCAGAGACTGTATTTTTATTTATTTAAAAAAAAAATTACTAGAGTTTGTGAAAATTACGCAATAGACTGCTTAATTTCATGTGAAATGGAACTATTTTCCAGTTGAGTGAAGTTGGAGACTTGCATTGAAGTTTTTTTTGACACTGGCCTTGCATGGCCTAACTTTATGAATAAGGAGAACATTCCACATATATTGGACCGAAATTCATGATTCAATAGGCTTTTTCGGATCCCGACCATATTGTGTGCTCCGATACCATGTTAATTTTCCGCTTGCACATCTTGATATTGTTACACTCATGTACTTCATTATAAAACTACGTACATTTAATTAATCGATATGAGACTATATTTCGGTCCACAAATCTTAATCCAACAGGGTCGATGAAGAAATTGTTGATCCTTATTTTATAAAAAAACTCCATATTTTTCCACACATCTGAATCCAAATCACAAAGAAATTGTTGATCCCTTATTTTATAAAAAAACTCCGCTATATGACCTCAAAATTGATGTCAATCTTACGTCCAAAATGTGAGCTTGTATTGTGGGGATGCCATTTCATGATTGAGAATTATAAGGTGCTGGTGATGGGCCAAGGCAGCTTACCCATCAAGATTCAAAACCACAAACTTTTTTGGGACAAAATAATTCCAGCTTAATTTGGCATGCATGTTTGGTTTCATACTAGTCTTTGGGGGTAAGAGGAGCTCACACACGGTATTTTTGACCACACACCACAATTTTTAGCAAAAGACTGCTGGCTGGCACTCCTAATGAAATTAAGCTGGTCACACGCTTGTATTTGTATTTGGTTAAATTGGTTCCCAAGCTTTTATCTATGGTTATGGAGCTTTTTAGTCACGTGACTAATTTGCGCTCGAGTATTGTCGACCCCCATACGGGAGGCTCGAACTTTTTTAGCTTTTTTCATTTAGGAGGCTCGAACTTTTTTAATTTAATTTTTTTCATCCTTGAGACACAAACTCGGGACCTCTTGCTTAAGAATAGCCGAGTCTCTTGTCGATCGGACCAATCGACCGTTGTTTTTTCTTTGATAAGAAAGAAAATACAACTTGTTTCCCCGACCCCAACCTCTTACACAAGAGGCTCTATACTATAGTTATTTAATTTCTTTTTGATACCTATTTAATTTTACGAGAAATAGTTAAAACACTCGTACATATGGTAAAGCGACTTCATGACCATTAAGTCATAAAATTGACTCTTATCGTTGGAGATGTGTGAACCGAAAGTTAGTCCACGTTAAATAAGTATGTCTTCATAATAAAGTAGAAGTGTGAAACACCCTTTAATTAATTAGTACACACTTATAAGTTGAAGGTAGTTAATTTTTTATTTTTTTCTTATAGCAGAGGTTATTCGAGCCATTGCTGACACCAAACTGATGGTGGACTCGACTAGTCCCTCCAGAGTCCGTACTTGCCCCCAGAAAGAAATTAGAGGGATTAGGGAGAGGCAAAAAATTGAACCCCACACCTTTAGTGTTACGAGCTCAATTATTATACCATCCCACCAACTCTCTTGGGGCGTTGAAGGTGGTTAAGTCCGGAACAACATCGGTAATTTTTACAAATTGTCTGCAATTCTCTTAAAAGGTTGAGATTAAGATATGCTGAATCAACATTTCCTCTGAAAACACATACAATATTTCCTTTCAAAACAACAGCTATATATGGCCGACTAAACATTTCATTTACTATACATGATGAAATGACATGAAAATCATCAACAAGTCTTGACCCTCTAAAGAGTGAATAATAAAGAGTAATTAATAAGTTCCACAGTGCATGCATTGACAGTTGATTATTAATACAACACACAATGAAGCACCAAACCACACACTTGCACACATTAATTCAACAATTTGAATAATTTCATGGCTCTCTTTCTCTCCCTCTCTCTTCTTCTTCTCCTCCCCCACTCAGTTTCAGCCCAATGTTCTGATCTCTTCGCTTGCGGAAGCCTCGGCGACATCGGTTTCCCATTCGCCGACACAATCACCACTGACGACAACAACCCGGATTGTACTAAATTAGCGTCGCCATTCATCTTAAACTGCTCAGACAAGTTCAATCCTCAACTCCAATTCTACAAACAAAACAAAGTGTACCCAGTTCAAGCAATGGACTTTTCGCGACGCTTGATGGTCGTTCGGGACTCGGAACTGGAATCTGAGTTGAACTCCAACCGCTGCGCCTCCCTCGCTAATTTCACTCATATTCCTACCTCCCCATTAGTCCAATTCAAAGATGTTAGTGAAGAGCTCACATTGTTGAAGTGCAAGAGAAAACAACAAGTAGGAGTAGTAGTAGTACTACAATCACTAAGGAATTATAGTGGTTGTGTTGATGGATATGATCTGTACTTCAATGCAGATGGCACTGCAAGTTTTCCAACTCTGCCCGCGAGTGTAGTCGATAAATGTGAGGTGATTCGGCTTCCGGTGTCGCAGTTACCGAGTAGTAGTAATGCCGCCGGGGGGCGAGGTTCGGCGGAAGCTGAGGCGGGGAGTTGGGCGAGTGCGAAGGGGAATAATGCGTCGGCGAAGAGTGGAAGCTGGGCTAGTGCTGAGTCTAGGCCAGGACAGAATGGGAATCCAGTAGTTAATAATTCGGGTGTGACAATGCTTACTTCTTTGTTGAAGGCAGAGTTCTCACTTGGGTGGGAAGTTCTGCCTACCTGTTCTCATCAGTGCCAACAAAGAGGGGGGACTTGTTCTGAAGATGATGGTAGTGGGAAGTTCCAATGCCGTCGCCGCACCGAGAGTGAGTGCTAATGGCTAATGGTAGTTCCCAATATTGTTGTGTTTTAATTTGTATGGATTTTTGATGTTGTTGTTGTTGTTGTCTCTTGTTGTTGTTGTCTCTTGTTATGGTACTGCAGGGAATGGGAATGCTAATGCTAGGAGAAGGAAGGCTATCGCCATCGGTAATGTTTTCTTGTTGTAGTCCTTTGGACAAATCAATCCAAAGACGTCCTGCAAATGCCTTATTTAGAAGACTAATAGAAACCGAAGAAGTTCGAGTACTACTGTATAGGGGTAGACAGGAGATAACTAGGAATGCATTATTAGCTAGGATTGATTCTAATGTTCTTGCATCTTTGATTATGTGGCAGATGTATCAATTGCAGCGTCGGCGTTTATTCTGCTACTGCTGCTGATTTGGTATTGTTGGTCAAGGAAGAGAAGAAACTTAGCGAGAACTCAAGACGCGCAACTATGCGAGGACTATCTGCAAACTCATCAGTCCTTGAGGCTTAAGAGATACAGTTTTTCTGAAATCAAGAGAATGACTAAATCTTTCCATGACAAGCTTGGTCAAGGTGGTTATGGAGCAGTGTTCAAGGGAAAGCTATCGGACGACGAAGGCGGTCGTTTGGTGGCGGTGAAGGTGCTGACAGAATCCAAAGGCAATAATAATGGACAGGAATTCATCAATGAGGTTGGAAGCATTGGCAAGACTTCCCATGTCAACATTGTGACTCTTGTTGGTTTTTGTTGTGAAAGATTGAAAAGAGCTCGTGTATGAATTCATGCCAAATGGTTCTCTTGACAAGTTCATATATCTCGATCCTCCAATCGCGCGGTCCCCCCTCAACTTGGAAACATTATACATGATTGCAGTTGGCACTGCAAAGGGACTAGAGTACTTGCATCGCGGCTGCAACACGCGGATTGTCCACTTCGACATAAAACCGCACAATATTCTCTTAGACCACAACTTCATACCGAAGATATCTGATTTCGGATTAGCTAAACTGTCCACAAGAAGAGACAGCATCGTATCAATGCCGGTCGCGAGAGGAACTGTTGGATACATTGCACCCGAATTGATACTACGCTTTGGAGGAGGAGGAGGAGCTTCGCATAAGTCTGATGTCTACAGCTATGGAATGATGGTTCTAGAAATGGTAGGAGCAAGGCACAACATGGATACTAGAATGGATCGAACCAGCGAAATATATTTTCCGCATTGGATATATGAGCATCTTCAAGATGAAGAGGCTTTTAGACCTCATCATCATGGGACTATGTCAAATGAGCAAAGAGACATTGCAATGAAAATGATCTTAGTAGCTTTATGGTGCATCCAAACAGATCCATCCCATCGCCCTTCGATTAATAAGGCCTTGGAAATGATGGAAGGACCCCTTCAATGTATACAGACTCCACCAAAGCCTTTCTTGTACTCTCCTCACAGATCTCCAATGAATTCTACTGTCAGACATAATCTACATTCGTCGGAGATAGATGATGGAAGGGAATCTACTGACTTAATTCAGTTGTAATTCAATATATAGAATTTTTGAGATCAATAAGATGTAGTACAATAATTTATCCTTGCATTATTAGAGCCTTGATTTCCATGGTAAACTAAAAAGCATTTTAGAGCTCAATTTATTGGTAAAAGACTAGAAAGATAAACACAACCAAAAACAAAGATCCATTAGAGGTCGACCTTAATAATTAAGGCGCCGCTGCTACAACACCACGTACGTATCTATCAATCTTGTTTGCGCTTGAGAAGCACGAACACGAAATTCATGCTTGATTCCTCCAAAATGGAAAAAGACTCGGATAGTTTGTTGGTGAAGAGATCGAATAGCTCGTCTATGATCTCGAAGTCATGTCCAAAATGTTGTCTAATGAGCCCTTCAGAGCATGCTCTATTGTGCTTGCTGTACACTTGAATGGCCCCTTTGCCTTGCAAGATTGGGAAGTCTTGAGTCTCCTTTCTCTCAATGGTGAAATGTCCATTTCTCTCAACCAAAGCTTCAACCTCCTTGGGGGACGCTGCATAAAATGGCACGTTGAATGAATCGACTTTAGTTTGATCAACTTTACCCTGCAAGAAATCAATGATTAAATTTCATATACATACATTTGATGAAGAAATCACAGGATGCATGAATTTAATTAACTACCAGCTAGCTAGTACTAGTACTAGTACTATATATATATATATATACACATTGTCTCACCATCTTGACCATGTCCATGAGAGCAGAACCAAGGAGACTGAAAAACACGCCGACAAGAAACCGCGAGTACGGTTGCCCGTCTCGAATACAAGGAAAAGAAAGAGCCATAAGACCACCATGGGCAACCTCTTTGGCCCTTGCATCCAAGAACCTCTCCATGTCCTTAGAAAATTGTCCCTTGTAGGCCTCCATTACTTCACTAGGTGCATTAGAGTAGTGAATCCTCCCTATGTTCACGACGTCTTCGGGCACCTTGGAGAGCCACTGGAGTGCACCTAAAGAGTACACCAAATCTATAGACTTCTCGGGAAACAATCTAGTATGGAAAGATCCGGGCACACCCGCCGCAAAATACCGCCTTTCTAGAGGTAGCGAGTTGAAGAGAGTGTTAAAGTCATTAGAAACTTGGTCATTGAAGTAGACATGGAATTCAGGCAGGGAAGCTTTAACCCTTCGGAATGGTGCTTTTGTTCTATTGCTTCCACAATGTTTTCAACTGCAATGAACGTGTTAGGCCCGACGGAGCAGCCAAGGTCCGTGATCCGAATAGAGTTTCCATTACAAAGGTGTTTGATGTCAAGCTTCTCCATTATAGCTTCATGGATCAGAGACTTTGCTGCCTCAAAACCAGATCTCTGCCAAACAAATTAAGTGATGATTCATATTCATATTCATTTGATGTTAATTACCAATCATATATGAATTAATGTGCATAACAAAATCATACAAGTATAATATATGTGCACCTGAAGAGATGAGTTATTGGCATAGCTATAATCTCCAACTCCACCATTCATGGCAACTGACTCAATCACTACCTTCTCCATTTCCAATATCTCCACCTACCTCAATCTCCAGATCTGCCTCTATATATTTATGTATCTTGAACAAAGTGTACAAGGCTAATTAAATATTCAAAGTCCTGCTCAACCCCCCCCCCCCCCTAGATCCGCCAATGAATGAAGTAAGAAGGGACTAAAAGAGGTTCGGACACCAACATATAACGAAAGAATTGAACGAAATAGAAAGTTTTGTTAGATTATGATCATTAAAAAAGTTGAGTTTCTAAGTTTCTTCTAATGAGAAAGATGAACATATTTTTTTTTTAATTATTGTCGAGGTATTCAAAGCACATCATCGACTAATCCCAGACTTGAGTAGGTAGGACCAAGTGGCCAACAAACCTCTCCTCGAGAAAATTTAATAGTGGCTCCATACCCAGGTCTCGAACTCGAGACTTTGGGTCAAGGATGGAGTGATCCATGCCATGGTTATTAATTCTTATAGGCTAACATCAAGATTGCCTCATACAAATCTCGAAGCATGGTCAAAAGGAGACCAGCAATGCGTAGCAAATTAATATACTCCCTCCAATCATTCAAAAGCACGGTCAAAAGGACAAAAGAATTAAGACGGCCTTAATTACGTGTGTAATTTACATATATGTCATTTGACACTAAATGAATTGAAGAATTGAAGAATCATAAATGTTTGAATTGTATAAACGTAAACTAGGTAAAAATGCATTAAATATACTCTTGAATTCTGAAAACGACTTACAATTTTGAACAAGAAGTTTTTGTTAGAATGACTTATATAAATAACCGGAGGGAGTATGTGTCAAGACTCAAGAGGATGTCACTCAATTTTTTCCTTTATTAATTATAAACTTGATGAAGTTTACAAGATCGATCAAAACCCCATGTGATAAGGTTGCAAATGCAAGAGACCGCGTGTAATTAATTAGTCGCTAATATATGTACAAGATCTATCAATATAATATGACATAAGAGAAAAATGGGACTATACAACAACAACAACAACATAGCCTCAGTCCCAAATTAACTGGGGTCGGCTACATGGATCAAACTTTTCCATTGTGCTCGATTAAGTGCAATTGATGGTGAGCTTTCCAAACCATTCAAATCCCTCCTAATTAATGCATCCCATGTTAACTTTGGTACGCCCCTATCTCGTCGAATTTCAGTTTCTATTGAGTCAAGTTTTCTAGTTGGGGCATTTGTAGGCCGTCTTTGCAAGTGACCAAACCACCGCAACCGCTCTTCCCTAATCTTTGTATCAATTGGTGCTACTCCTACTTGTCTTTGAATTTCTATATTTCTTATTCTATCTTTACGAGTTTTATCACACATCCACCTAAGCATCCTCATTTCTGCTACGTTCATTTTATGTAATTGTTGTTGCTTTACCGCCCCAACATTCACTTCCATAGAGCATAGCTGGCCTAATTGCGGTTCTATAAAATTTTCCTTTTAACTTAGTATGAACATTTCGATCACAAATCACCCCTGTTGCACTCCGCCATTTCTTCCATCCAGCTTGAATTCTATGTGTGACATCATTTTCAATGTTACCATCATTTTGTATGATTGATCCTAGGTATCTAAAGTGGTTTACCTTATGAACTTCTATTTCCCCTAATTTTACCACTCCGTCATCTCGATGTCTAGTGTTTCTAAACTCACAGTGCATGTATTCGGTTTTCGTCCTACTCAACTTAAAGCCTTTAGATTCTAATGTATTCCTCCAGAGTTCTAATTTCCTATTCACTCCATCTTTAGTTTCATCCACTAAGACAATATCATCTGCAAATAACATACAACATGGTATATCCTCTTGAATATGTCTAGTTAGTTCATCTATAACTAAAGTAAATAGATATGGGCTTAAAGCCGATCCTTGATGTAGTCCTATCGTAATGGGAAATTCTTTTGTAGCTCCTTCAAATGTCTTTATACTCGTTACTACTCCGTCATACATATCCTTAATAGTGTCTATGTATCTAGAATGCACTCTTTTTCTTTCTAGAACCCACCAAAGAACATCTCTAGGGACCCTATCATATGTTTTTTCTAAATCTACGAATACCATATGAAGATCTTTTTTCTTTTCTCTATATTTTTCTAACAATCGTCTTACAAGGAAAATCGCCTCCATAGTTGACCTTCCAGGCATGAAACCAAATTGGTTCTCTGATATTGTTGTTAGCCTATTTTCAATTATCATCTCCCAAAGTTTCATAGTGTGACTCATAAGTTTAATTCCCCGATAGTTTGAGCAACTTTGAATGTCTCCTTTGTTTTTGAAGATTGGCACAAGCGTGCTTCTTCTCCAATACATTGGCATCCGTTTTGATTTTAAAATTTTATTGAAAAGTTTTGTTAACCAAGTCAATCCAATTTCTCCTAAGCAATTCCAAACCTCTATGGGTATTTCATCCTGGGCCACATGCTTTCCTATTTTCATTTTTTTCAATGCCTCTTTAACTTCTACAATTCTAATATTACGTGTATAGTTTACATTTCTTTCTTGGTGTGGGTTTTCATCTATTATAGTATCAACTTGACCATCATTAAATAAATTATCGAAGTAACTTCTCCATCTCTCCTTAATATCCTCCTCGCGCGTTAAAACATTTTGATTTTCGTCCTTAATACATCTTACATGACTTAGGTCTTGTTTCTTTTTATCTCTTAATTTGGCTAGCCTATATATATATTTTTCGCCATCTCTATTACCTAACCTTGTATATAGATCTTCAATGAATTTTGTTTTAGCTTGACTAACTACTTTTTTAGCTTGTTTTCTAGCTTCTCTATATTGATTGTACACATCTTCATCTTGACACTTAGGTATTTTCTTATACATCTCTCTTTTAGTCTTAATTGCTCGTTGGACATCCTCGTTCCACCACCATGTTTCCTTCTTTGGTGGTCCCAAGCCTTTAGATATACCTAATACGTTTGATCTCACTCTCCTTATGCAACTACTCATTTCTAGCCACATTGTATTAGCATTTAAGTCAAGATTCCAAATATTTTCCTTTAGTAATTTTTCTCTAAACTCTACTTGTTTACTATGTTTTAGGTTCCACCACTTTATTCTAGGGTCGCTAACTCTTTTATTTATATTATGTCATCGTGTTAGCTTAATATCAAGTACTACTAACTTATGTTGGTTAGTAAGTGCTTCACCAGTTATTACTTTGCAGTCTCTACATATTTTTCTATCTATTTTTCTTGTTAAAAGAAAATCTATTTGACTCTTGTTATGACCACTACTAAAAGTAATTATATGCGACTCCCTATTCCTAAAAGTAGTATTTGCTAAGACATGCAAGATCGTATCTTTGAAGCAAATTCTAAGATTGATTATCCTTCTTCATTTCTATTACCGTAACCAAAACCTCCATGAACTCTCTCAAACCCATCGTTACTTGCCCGACATGCCCGTTTAAATCTCCTCCAATAAAAACATTTTCATCTAATGGTATACTTTGCATAAATCCATCCATATCGTCCCAAAACTTGCGTTTGATGCTCTCGCTTAATCCTACTTATGGTGCATAGGCGCTAAGTATGTTAATTTTTTCGTCTCCAATAATTAATTTAACTAGAATCAATATATCCCCCATTCTTTTAACCTCTATGACATTATCCTTATAATCATTATCCACCGCAATTCCTACTCCATTACATTTTCTATCTATCTTAGGTGTACCACAATTTAACCTGTGCTTCCTATTTCTCTACTCTTTTCTCCTACCCATTTTGTCTCTTGGAGGCAAGCTATATTGACACTCCTTTTAATCAATATTGCTTGCCTACAAGAGACAAAATGGGTAGGAGAAAAGAGTAGAGAAATAGGAAGCACAGGGTTTGGCTTGCACTCCATACAAATTAAGTACCAATTGAAGAGTCAACTTTGGCTTGCACTCCATACAAATTAAGTACCAATTGAAGAGTCATCAAATTCAATTAATTTGTTTCTTCAAATCCATATAACTTGATTAATTTACTCTCTAATAATTGAGAGACTCATTTTCTCCGTCGAGTATATGTGATGCTCATCAAGTAATGGTAAAATTTATTTTTTTATTTTTTAAAGAAACCAATATAAACCTGCCTGTACTCGCCCGGATTCACCCAACTTTTTACACAACCCCATACTTTTCATTGACTTTTTCTAAAACACAAGCGACCACTACAACACGTATATCATATGTAATTTTAAGTCTTAATTTAAAATTGAAACCAAATTTGAACTTTACTTATCTTAGTTAGTTGTGCTGTGATTTACTTGGGTTATATATTGGATTAAGAAATAAAAGACATGCAACCCTTCTTTTTTTTTTTTTTCATAATTGATTACCCAATTTTTAATTGAAGATGTGATTGATTATGAAACGTTAGCTATTTTATTTGGATAACTATGATGGACATAATGCACGATATATGATCCACGTACGTATCTATCAATCTTGTTTGCGCTTGAGAAGCACGAACACGAAATTCATACATGATTCCTCCAAAATGGAAAAAGACTCGGATAGTTTGTTGGTGAAGAGATCGAATAGCTCGTCTATGATCTCGTCGTCATGTCCAAAATATTGTCTAATGAGCCCTTCAGTGCATGCTCTATTGTGCTTGCTGTACACTTGAATGGCCCCTTTGCCTTGCAAGATTGGGAAGTCTTGAGTCTCCATTCTCTCAATGGTGAAATGTCCATTTCTCTCCACCAAAGCTTCAACCTCCTTGGGCGACGCCGCGTAAAATGGCACGTCGAATGCATCGACTTTAGTTTGATCAACTTTACCCTGCAAGAAATCAATGATTAAATTTCATATACATACATTTGATGAAGAAATCACAGGATGCATGCATGAATTTAATTAACTACTAGCTAGCTATTACTAGTACTAGTACTATATGTATATGTACATTGTCTCACCATCTTGACCATGTCCATGAGAGCAGAACCAAGGAGACTGAAAAACACGCCGACGAGAAACCGCGAGTACGGTTGCCCGTCTCGAAGACAAGGAAAAGAAAGAACCATAAGACCACCATGGACAACCTCTTTGGCCCTTGCATCCAAGAACCTCTCCATGTCCTTAGAAAATTGTCCCTTGTAGGCCTCCATTACTTCACTAGGTGCATTAGAGTAGTGAATCCTCCCTATGTTCACGACGTCTTCGGGCACCTTGGAGAGCCACTGGAGTGCACCTAAAGAGTACACCAAATCGATAGACTTCTCGGGAAACAATCTAGTATGGAAAGATCCGGGCACACCCGCCGCAAAATACCGCCTTTCTAGAGGCAGCGAGTTGAAGAGAGTGTTAAAATCATTAGAAAGTTGGTCATTGAAGTAGACATGGAATTCAGGCAGGGGAAGCTTTAACCCTTCGGAATGGTGCCTTTGTTCTATTGCTTCCACAATGTTTTCAACTGCAATGAACGTGTTAGGCCCGACGGAGCAGCCAAGGTCCGTGATCCGAATAGAGTTTCCATTACAAAGGTGTTTGATGTCAAGCTTCTCCATTATAGCTTCATGGATCAGAGACTTTGCTGCCTCAAAACCAGATCTCTGCCAAACAAAATTAAGTGATGATTCATATTCATATTCATTTGATGTTAATTACCAATCATATATGAATTAATGTGCATAACAAAATCATACAAGTATAATATATGTGCACCTGAAGAGATGAGTTATTGGCATAGCTATAATCTCCAACTCCACCATTCATGGCAACTGACTCAATCACTACCTTCTCCATTTCCAATATCTCCACCTACCTCAATCTCCAGATCTACCTCTATATATTTATGTATCTTGAACAAAGTGTACAAGGCTAATTAAATATTCAAAGTCCTGCTCAACCAAATCAATTGATGGCTTGACTTAATTTTTTCAATTTGAATGGGGTTTGTTGAAATTAATGAAGTCAGTGGCGGAACTAAAAAAAATTTGTTAGAAGGGGGGGCAAACTTTAATATAGGAACCGTGTGTCAACCGTAAGGATACATACTATAAGGGGTCCCGGGGGTTGCCCCCCCTAGATCCGCCAATGAATGAAGTAAGAAGGGACTAAAAGAGGTTCGGACACCAACATATAACGAAAGAATTGTACAAAATAGAAAGTTTTGTTAGATTATGATCATTAAAAAAGTTGAGTTTCTAAGTTTCTTCTAATGAGAAAGATGAACAAAGTGAGCAACAAACCTCTCCTCGAGAAGATTTAATAGTGGCTCCATACCCAACTCGAGACCTTGGGTCAAGGATGGAGTGATCAATGCCATGGTTATTAATTGAAGTCTCTTATAGGCTAACATCAAGATTGCCTCGTACAAATCTCGAAGCATGGTCAAAAGGAGACCAGCAATGCGTAGCAAATTAATATACTCCCTCCGATCATTCAAAAGCACGGTCAAAAGGACAAAAGAATTAAGACGGCCTTAATTACGTGTGTAATTTACATATATGTCATTTGACACTATATGAATTGAAGAATTGAAGAATCATAAATGTTTGAATTGTATAAACGTAAACTAGGTAAAAATGCAATAAATATACTCTTGAATTTCGAAAACGACTTACGATTTTGAACAAAAATTTTTTGCTAGAACGACTTATATAAATAACCGGAGGGAGTACGTGTCAAGAGTCAAGAGGATGTCACTCAATTTTTTCCTTTATTAATTATAAACTTGATGAAGTTTACAAGACCGATCAAAACCCCATGCGATAAGGTTGCAAATGCAAGAGACCGCGTGTAATTAATTAGTCGCTAATATATGTCCAAGATCTATCAATATAATATGACATAAGAGAAAAATGGGACTATATAAATAAATAAATATATATATAATTAATTAACATATGGAAAGTCAACTTTGGCTTGCACTCCATACAAATTAAGTACCAAATTGAAGAGTCATCAAATTCAATTAATTTTTTTCTTCAAATCCATATAACTTGATTAATTTACTCTCTAATAATTGAGAGACTCATTTTCTCCATCGAGTATATGTGATGCTCATCAAGTAATAGTAACCTCATACTTTTCATTGACTTTTTCTAAAACACAAGCAACCACTGCAACATCGTATATCATAGAAAAAATTACAAAAGTACTAATGTTTTTAGTTTAAATGAGGAAAATGAGGTTGTGTTTTTTTTTTTTCAAAAATAGATAATATCGCCCATCCAAAAGGCGTTATCAAGGTGGGTGCATCGTTTCTTGATGTGGACACATGGATAGCGTCTTTTCAAAAGCGCTATCCATGTGTCGGGTCACACGGGACGGCCTTACACAGATAGCGCCTTTTGAAAATGCGCTATCTGTGTAAGGCCGTCTTACTGGACAGTGAGGTGGACAGTGAGGTGGAAGGTAATTATATAGATAGCTCATTTTCAAAAGGAGTTATCTATACAAAATTATACACTCTATGAATGACTCCTTTTGAAAATGAGTTATCAATACAAATCTTTTTCCCCATGAACGACACGTGCATATGGAGATGGACGACCCGCGCCACTAGCGTATCTCGAGGTAGACAACCAATGTAAACAACGCGAACGCATATCGACGCGGACAACCCATGCAAATGTCACCCATGTATGCCGAGGTGGAGATTTCATGCAAATGTCAGACACGTCTGTCGAGGTGGTCGACCCATGCAACCTCGTGCAACTCATGCAAACGTCACGCACGTGTCTCGAGGTGGAAAAACCAATGTCAACGTCACACACGTATCTTCTGGTTGACAACACATGGAAACGTCACGCACGTATGTCGAGGTGGAAAAACCAATGTCAACGTCACACACGTATCTTCTGGTTGACAACACATGGAAACGTCACGCACGTATGTCGAGGTGGGCGAGCCATGCATATCCACTACAGACCATGGACCCCATGCAAACGTCACACACGTATCGCGAGGCGGACAACCCGGGTGAGTTGCATGCTTACTATGGATATGCATGGCCGGCCCACCTCGACACATGTGCGTGGCGTTTCCATGTGTTGTCAACCAGGATATACGTGTGTGACGTTGGCATTGGCTTTATCACCTCGACATACGTGCGTGACGTTTGCATGAGTTGCACGAGGTTGCATGGGTCGCCCACCTCGACATACGTGCCTAACATTTGCATGAAATCTCCACCTCGGCATACATGGGTGAAGTTTCCATGGGTTGTCCACGTTGATATGCGTGCACGTTGTTTACATTGGTTGTCTTCCTCGAGATATGCGAGTGACGCGGGTCCACGCGGGTCGTCCATCTCCATATGCACGTGTCGTTCACAGGGCAAAAATTTTTGTATAGATAACTCCTTTTCAAAAGGAGTCATTCATAGAGTGTATAGTTTTGTATAGATAGCTCATTTTCAAAAGGAGCTATCTATACAATTCCTTAATCCACCTCACCGCCACCTCACCACCATGCTTTGTATAGATAGCTCATTTTCAAAAGGAGCTATCTATACATTTGCCCCGCCACCTCACCGCCACCTCATCGCCACCTCACACCCTTCATAAGTGATAACACCTTTACAAAAGGCGTTATTGCCTTATTGTTGTGAATTCAAAGTACACCACCCTATTTTGTGAAATATAATGTAAATGTGCCTTACTTTTTGAAAAAGCCCTATATCAGATGTAATTTTAAGTCTTAATTTAAAATTGAAACCAAATTTGAACTTTACTTATTTTAGTTAGTTGTGCTGTGATTTAATTGGGTTATATATCGGATTAAGAAATAAAAGACATGCAACCCTTCTTCTTCTTTTTTTCATAATCGACTACCCAATATTTAATTGAAGATGTGATTGATTATGAAACGTTAGCTATTTAATTTGGATAACTATGATGGACATAATGCACGATATATGATCCATGCATATTGGTATATATTTAACCAATGAATACCAATTAATTAATATTTAAGTCTCAAATATTTTCAAAATCTTGCAAATCAAAGACACTAATAAGTCGTACGTGCTTACTACAAAGTCAATTGTTTGGTTTAATGACATGACATGTATCATTTTTTTTAGCCCCGCTATGAGCACCCCACCTATTAGTGAAGGCACACCATTGTTGAGGGCACCAAGTGGTTTTATCAAGGGCACCCAAAAAAATTGACTGAAATTCCGAAATTGCCCCCTAGTGCACCCCACCATCAATCCACCAATTTGATAATACAAAGGGGCAATTTTGTCATTTCAATCAAGGTAAAATTTAGAGGAGAGAATAACCATAAATTTTGGGTGTCTTTAATAATAGGTGGGGTGCCCATAGCTGCGCTTTTTTTTTTTTTTGTTCCCATCTTTAATATTTATTGTCCATTCTTTTAAATTTATCGCTCACTTGTTTTTTTTAATCATACATTATGTCAACCATGAAGTCATGTGTGTATTAGGAAAATACTAGAATGACAACAACAATGTCACAGCACAAGACACATTGGCTTATAAAAGCCTTTCATGCGACCTCGATCGGCGTGTTATGCATTGAAATCTGTGTATGCCCGGATCCCAAGGCGCACATGGATAGCTATTGTGAGCCAATGTGTCTTGTGTTGTGACTTGTTGTAGTCATTACAACACTTCTCTTTGAGAATTTTGATATATACTAACATCGTGTTTGTGTGTATACATTGTAACGGCCCAAATTAATTAAACTATGATTAACGTTAATCTCGGGGATTAACGGTCGTAGTTCGAGTGTTACGTGGATAACTCGGTTGACTTGGACACGAGAACCGATGGAATATGTTATTTGTGGATGATGGTTGCTTAGGTGTGATGTTTTAAACATTATATTATTGTGACATCGCATGTGTGTACGTTGCTATCGCGCGAGATTGTGTGACGGGTAGTCGCCTCGAAAGGCATGTCAACGCGGGGATTGGGTAGGCGAACTACAAGTACACTAGGAAACTCGATTAATTCATGTTAAGATGACTAGTTAATCAATTAAAATGGGTAATGTAATCATATGCTAAGTTGATTAAATTAAAACAATAGGCTATGACGTACCTCGAAATGTGTGTCGAGACGCGGGGCATTAAGTGTCGGGTAGTTGAGGGTTAGTGGGATCACAAAATTTGTCAATTTGGTGAATAAAAACACTAACCATATATATTATTAGGCCTTAGCTAAGGTAATTAAATCAAATAAATCAAGGCCTATAGTTTGGTTAATTAAATGGAAACTATATGATTGACTTAGAGATACGTATTGCCACATCTATATAGGAACCATGTGAGTCGCCAATTAGTGTCAATTGGATTGAGTTAATGGGAGGTAGTGGGATACATGTAGTGGTGTGTGCTTCGAAATAGTGTGTTGGTGTTTAGTAGTGGGTCGAACTTGGAGTTAAGTCGTGTGTTCGCGTTCATTTTTGCGTGTAAGTTTTCTCAAATGGGAGTTAACTCATGGAGGAGTATGTATTTTCTTGTTTGGTTCAATTTTGAACTTATAAGAAAGTTGCAAATTTAAAAATAATAAAACATGAGAATTGACATAAATACCTTTCAAATAAGAGCATCTCCAGGCGAACTGCGGAATGCAATTCGGTTGATGAAAATGGAGTTTGTGAACATTGGAACATCAGATTTGGCATTCCACGGTTCACGAACTACATTTTACGATATTTTTTATTTTTTTGTTTTCCAGTTTTTTTAAATGTGGTTTTTTAATTAATTATATTTATTTTAAATTTTAAAGATAAAAAATAGTTTTTCTGAAATTTTGTATTCGTTAAATAATTTATTAAAATTAATATAAATAAATAAGAAAAATGAATAAAAATAAGAAATAGAGTTTTGGAGAAGAAATAGAGTTTGTGGTTGGAGAATAAATGGAGTTTGATGTGACGGAACTGTAAAATGCACAACCCCAAAGCTGAGGATGAAGTCAACATCAGCAAGGGGCTCACAGTGCGAAAATGTTGGTTGAAGAGTCGATGGTGCCCCAAAGCTGGTTCGAGAAACACTTATCCCCTTGTAGAATGCACAGCCCGGGCGTACTTGTTGTACCTACTTTCTTGCACCCTTTTTGCGGATAAGAGTGGATCTCGGGTATCTATTGCATTGTTGAAGCTTCAAGAAGATTTGGATGGCGTGGGAAAGTATGCATGAGGTGCAGCTGCATTAGCCTACTTGTACCGACACTTGGGGTCTGCCACCAGAGTACAAGTATCTCAGATTGTCGGCTACCTCACATTACTTGAGGTATATTTTAAAATCAACTTACATTATTTTCTGAATAATTAGAATTATGTTTTGCATTTTCCCACTAACTAACGTTGTATGTATTTGCAGGGATGGGTGTACGACCATTTCAAACTCGGGCTCGCCACACCCAATGCAAAATACATGGACTACGTGCAACCTCGTGTCTGTAGATGGATTCAAAAGCACGAGACTGTGATGAATATTGACAAGGTTGGGTCCATTAGGAGAACGTTGGACAGGTTGCGGCCAAGCGATGTGAGTTACTTAGCCAATCTTGTTGATAAATGTTAAATTTAGTTTATGGTTACTAATTATGGTTGTCTATGTTTAATTAGGTCATTTGAGACCCCTATGTTAATTACAGGGATAATGGAGTTGTGCACGCGATGACCTTTTATAGTGGCGCAATGAAGTACATGGATGTGGTGGGGCCCTACCATCCGGAGAGGATTCTAAGACAGTTTGGCCAAGTGCAATCTATACCAGATCCTCCGTACCGCCCATTGGAAACACATCGAGGCCCATCTGCACTCAAATACTCTATCAAGTATGGGTTCCAACAAGACAATTGGGAAGTTGGCGTAACCATTTGTTGGCCCCCGAAGTTCGCGGTGACAAGGCACAGTTCGAGTTTTTGGCTACACCGGACTATCTACCTTGGTTCCTTAAAGTGTCTCACCCAGTGATCGTCAACCCGAGCTATGAAAATGAAGACATGGTTGTCACAACCATCGCTGACAATGAGCTATTGAAGGCATTGAATGTGTTGTAAGTATTATGTAGAAGTGTTTGACATTTCTTGAAAACCCGTAATTTTTTACATTAACAAAAATATTTTTGTTTTCATCAGCGTAATAGGCGTGCGTTGGACGCGGCATTACGATGGATGGACTCCCCGCCGGAGTTGTGTACGTTAGAGTCTGCGAGGAAAATGGCGAGTGACGTCGTCAATTTCCTTTCGGGGAGGAGTTTCAAATTTTTCCTTGTAGATCTTCACCCATGTGTTATCCAAGTAATCAGTAAGACCCTTCACATGATCGAACTCACAACGCAAGTCATTCATCCTAAGTTCTAATAAGGCCTCCGACTTAGCATACAACACACTCGTCCACCTATCCATGAAACGAGCGAAGCCTTCATTATCCCCAAACATCTTCTTAGTCTTGGCGATCTTGCTTTGTTGATGTGCAAGAGCAAAGAAGGTGAGACGATGATGAAAATACTTCTTCGATGGCACTAATAAGGCATAACTCTCGATCCGTAACAAACACGTCAGGTTTAGGCCACCCATCCAATATGGATCTCAAGTTCTCAAGTGTCAAACATAATTTCCATGAGTCTCGAATGATATGAAAGCAAACCCAACTGAGAACGTCAAATGCGTTGAAGTGATGTCAACAATCTCCAATAACGGCATTTGATACTTATTTGTTTTGTAAGTGCAATCCATCAAAAGAACCGACGGGAAACACCGCAGCAACTTAATTGAATCAGGACGTGACCAAAATAAATCAATGACAATATTCGTATCGAGATGCTTCCTATGCCACGACATCCACTTATCTTTCTCCAATATGTGCAATAGTTGTTGCATTTGAGTCCTCCCACTAGCATCCTCATTTCGGAATTTTTGTCGTGCATTATATATTGTTCGCATTGTCGATACGTTTTTAACATCTCTTTGCTTCAACGTGTTGAGGATATCTCTTGGCTTCACATTACTCTTAGTCATCTGCACCACAACCACCTGCTCGCCCTTATCAAATCTTCTTGCAAATGAGTGGCCGTCCAAGTTTTTGGCGGGGTCGTGATTGTGCCTCCCACAGATGACAGTGACATACCACAAAGAATCAACATTTTCCTTGATGTTAATAAGGAAAGGGCATCCACATTTCTTTGTACCAGTTTGAGTCATCCCCGTTTTCTCTTCTTCTTCAGTTCTTGGTGTCAAAACAAGTTTTGCCGCTTTAGCTTTCCTACTCTTTGTGACATTCCCCTATATGTATCGGATTTCTCACACGCAAGTTTGACAGTTCCTCTGCGCTTAATCCCTCCGACATCAGATTGCTTCGTTACTAATACAAACTTGTTCTCACGACCAATCATTTGAAGCCATGAAATATATAGCCGATTCTCTAGATGGGAATGGCCTACAAGGAGTGAACGCATCCTTGTAGTCTTGAAATAAAGTTGAAACCGGCATTACCTGCAATACATACATTCCATAACATTACGACTCAACCAAAATGCACAGCAAATTCAACAAAAACCCAGATAACCAAATTTTCGGTAGTACAGGTCCGCGACTCGAAACCAATTTCCGTTCTTGGGAGCGAGAGTTATGGAATAGTCTCGGTCGTTTTATCCGAGACTATACAATTTATTTCGGTCACAACATGACCGTGACTTACGGCTAAGTCTCGGTAGCTTTTGACAAAGACTTATCTATAAGTCTCGGTACTGCGAGACCGAAATAATTGAGCCCGTGCAACTTCGACTAAGAACATGAAAAATCAGAAAAAAAAAAAAAAAAAAAAAAAAAAAAAAAAAAACAATAAATTTCAACAAATACCTCTTCTTGTACCTCCTCTTGCACCAGTACATTCGTCCATTTTAAGCAGGAAACAAGTTCGGAATGGTCGAATTTAGCAAACCCTACATTGACAAACCAAAAAAAATAGTTCATTCGAATCTTCATATGGTTGTAAAACAGTGTTACCTCGCTATCGGATGTGAAAACACAAGAATCGATACACGTCCGGAAAACAAATACGTGGCTTTAGGTTAGAGATGAGAGCTAATGTAGTAGGGTGCCCCAAAATTTGTTTGAAAATGGGTTGTGAGATTGGAGATAGTTTATATGAAGGGGCAATATAGTCATTTACATCAAAGTGTAATTTCGAGGGGAGAATGACAAAAAAATGGGTACCTTCATTAATTGGTGGGGTGCCCATAGCGGTGCTCAAAAAGATCTATTGAATAAAGTTATTCATGCATCATATATGACAAATTGGAAGTAATTAATTAGAGCTTGATATGTAATAGCCAAAGCTGTGACAAAAAGATTTAACACAAGAAAATAAGTCATTATTAGAGCAACATATATTGACACTACAACACATTAACTCTGCTCTATGAATCTTCTATGCGTTTGAGAAGCACAAACAAAATACTCATATTTGATTCCTTTAGAACACCAAAAGAGTCTGATATTTTGTTAGTAAAGATTTTGAACAGCTCTTCTATGATCTCATCACTACTTCCAAAATGCTCCTTAATTAGTCCTTCCATGAATGCTCTATAGTGCTTGCTGTACATTTCACTAGCTCCATTGCCCTCCAAGATTGGACAAGCCCATGTCTCATTTCTCTCAATTGTGAAGCACCCATTTTTTTCCACCAAAGTCTCAACCTCCCGAGGCGACGCCGTACTGTAAAACGGCACGTTGAATGAATCCGCTTTAGCTTCGTCGACTCTACCCTGCATTATTAATAAGAACATATATATGTAAGAACATGATGAAATAAAATGATATATGATCCAAGTTTCATTATGTTAATTACTGCATATCAAACTTAGTATACTGCCTATACTGCCTCACCATCTTGGCCATGTCCATTAGAGCAGAACTTAAGAGATCGAAAAATACGCCGATTTGAGAACGAGAGTAAGCGAGTCCATCTGGTATACAAGGAAAAGAAAGTGCCATCAGTCCACCATGAACAACTTCTTTGGCTCTTGCATCCAAAAACCTCTCCATGTCCTTCTCGAATTGACCTCTATAAGCCGCCATCACTTGATCACTAGGCGCATTAGTGTAGTAAATCCTGCCTTTGTTCCAACAAGGCGAAGCGATGTTTAGCACCTCGTCGGGCACCTTCGAGAGCCATTGAAGTGAAGCGAAAGAGTACACCAAATTGATATACTTTTCGGGGAACAGTCTAGTATGGAAAGATCCAGGCACACCCGCGGCGAAATACCGCCTTTCTAGAGGTAGCGAGGTGAAAAGAGTGTTAAAATCATTCGAAACATGGTCATTGAAGTAGACATGGAATTCGGGTAGCCGGCGCTTTAACCTTTCGCAATGGTGCTTTTGTTCTATTGCTTCCACAATGTTTTGTACTGCAATGAATGTATTAGGCCCGACGGAGCAGCCAAGGTCTGTGATTCGAAAAGAGCTTCCACAAGAGAGGACTTTGACGTCGAGATTCTCCTTAATTGCTCGATAAATTAGAGCCTTCGCCGCCTCAAAACCAGATCTCTGCATGAGAAAGTGATGTGTTTATATGTCAAAATTGCTGTACTATACAATAAAATGAGCCAACTGACATATCAATACTACACTGCTACCTGAAGAGATGAGTTATTGGCATAGCTATGATCTCCAACTCCACCATTCATGGCAACTGATTCAATCACTACCTTATTTGTCTCCATCTCTATAACTTCTCTACTTGCATATCACTAGAATTGTCTCTGCAGGTCTATTTATAATTTTATACTGACCAGGGCAGCATTGCCTATCTATAATATGATCAGCAAATTATAACTATTCCAAGTCTTGCTTCATATGATGAATAATTTGTGGGTAATTATCATTTTCAGCCGCGAGAAAAAGATTTGGAGCTAAAAATTAGCCACGGCAAAAGCCCAAAGTCGTTGCATTATACTTTCATTGTCGGGGCTTAATTAATTAGGAGGGCCGCTAAGGGCACCCCACCGTTTAATGAGGGCACCCAAAGTATTTGTAAAAATTCCAGCAAAACTGGAAAAGACCATTTTGCCCTTGTATATATAGTGATTCAAACCCCACAAATCATTTTGACAAAGAAAAAGGGCACGCCACCACCAAGCTTGAACCACAAAGCCACATTGCATTTGGCGAGCGTTTATCGATTCTTGCGGATTGACATCATCCGACAAATGATGTAACAATGTTTGACAACCATATGATGGTTTCTTAGAAGCTGTTTAGTTGGGTAAAGCTGTGAAAATGATGATTTGTTTGTCAACGTAGGGTTTGGTAATTTCCTCAAATCCGAACTTGTTTCCACTATATAATGGAGGATTGTCTTGCTACGGTGCAAGAGGAGGTTGAACTTGAGGTAATTTTGCGAATTTATTGTGTTTTTTATGAGGTTATCCGAAGTTTCGTCGATGTGCGCGATTGTTTCGGCCTCGCGGGACCGAGATATATTGAAATGTCTCGGTCATAGAGGACCGAGCCTAGTCCAACCTCTCGCCGGTGTACAACCAGAGAGTAGGAGAAAATTCTCGGTTGTACACCACCGACGCCACATTACCTATCACTAATTGTAGCTCTCGTCATGTCTCGGCGAGATAAGCGAAGTATTCTCGGCCATACGTAAGCAGAGACACTTTGTGAACTCTTAGGCATTCGTGGGAGAGCGCGAGTTAAAGAATTTAGCTTACATGTCTCGGCCATGCTTGGCGAGAGACAGTTAACACGATCTCGGCTGTGTGGCGAGAACCGCGATTTCCCATTTTTTTACCATTCTACAAACCGCCACACACACATTACAACTACTCTACCAAATGTAACTTAATTCGACGATCTTCAACCGAGCCTTAATTTGGAGACGAAATCGACTCACACACCGGACCCTACAAAATGCAGAAAACTCGAACAACGAAGGAGAAACACACGGCGAGGGACGGAGAACACGATTTCGGGGATTCCTCTCATTGGTCGGTTCAAAACAAATGGATTCTTCCACAAGGAGTTCGGTGAAGGTGGTGGTGGGGGTGACGGGGTGCTCAGGGGTTTGCACGAGGGTGATGGGGTGCAGATGGATTTCCACGAGGGGTAGTTTAGGTATTTCGAGTCTAATTTTTGGGTGCTCCAGGTAAATCGGTTTGTGCCCACATTAACTGGGTGCCTTCATTAAATGGTGGGGTGCCCTTAGCGGCCCTCTTAATTAGGCTACAAGCTTGCTACAAACTTTTTTCGCAGTTAAAGTGTTTGGCAACGAAAAATTAGGTTTTAGCTACAAATTGTTTCGCAGCTAAATACCGTGATTCTTGTAGTTATTCAACATATTTGAATTTATAGTACAGGTCACATTAATGTCCAAGTTTGTCAAATTATGTGTCATATCAACAGTTCATTAAACAAAATATGCTATAGAGTAAAAGTTCAACTCCTAACTAATTATTATCTATTTAAGAACTCTACTTTAACATATAGTTTGTAGTTTATCATCTTCTGCATCTTCTTAATCAAACTTCTTGAATATAATGACATGAATGTAGAGGTATGAAATTCAAAACTTGACCATGAGAATTGAATGCAAAAAAGTATTAGCGAAACCGGTGTCACAAGAAAAGTCTTTAAGAAAAAAAAATTTAAATAATCTGCTTGATTAGATTTCAAATCCTAGTTTGATTTTCAAATTTATACTACTTTGTCCACATCTATTACCTATTTGTATTAGTTACAATCAAATCAGCTTAAGTTTAAGTCATCTTGACTAGATAGCCTGCAGCATTGTTTTTATTTTATTTTTTTCAAGAGAAGGAAATTGGCAACCATGACAAATCATCATATTCCCTCTTATTAAATCATCAATTTGCTTTACCAAATTGCATTTACTAAGATTTTGGTTCATAGTTAGTGAGAAACCTTCCACACTTGAGTACACATTGAAGAAATCAATATTTTCTTATCTTAGGTTTTTTTTTTGCCCTCAAGTTGTTACTGTGTTTTGAGTTTGCTCTTTAGAATTCAAATAACCAAAAATGTTTACTCTTTAATGCCCATTGATTGATTCTACTTTGCTTAGTGTCTAGGCACTGTCTCAAACTTAATAAAGCCTAGTTTCTCCAAAGTTATGGAATCAGGGCGCCTAACTAACTCCCATGTAATTAGTCAAACCAAAGTAAGGAGGAGCCGAAAAAGGTTATGGCACCCATGGTCAAGTCTTCTAGGATTTATGTATCCTCTTGTCACCATTAGGATGGAAAAGAATCAAAGAATTGCAGTTGAAGCACGCATAAAGCCAAGTGAAAGGACAAGAGTTATGTTTCTAATGAAAAAAATCTAAAAAGTTGACATTGAAAAAATCGATTTTGTTATGGTAGTCTATGCCTTCAAGTTTTGTCATACCTTGTAAGTATTTAGTTCCCAGGCATTGTTATCACACTTTATGAAGATAATTTGTTCTTGAATCAACATCTCACCAATATTTCCAAATAAATATGAGAAAACCAGAGATGGAAATTCATCTTCTCCATTGTTAAAGAGCACAACCAGATCAATCAATTTGTTGACCCAAATCAATATATGTTAATCAATTGACTGCAACATAATTGAAAAGACTGAATTAAAGAAAGCCAAAGCTTGGCTCTTCCCGCTAGCTAGTCGATGACTTCCGCTGGAGGAGAACAAACAGTTCGGCAGAGTTTTGCTCAGTTAAATCCGCAAGGATGGAGGACTCGGCAACTTTTTTCGCAAATCGATCAAAGAATTCATCCATTATCTCGCTTCCGAAATACTCGCTAAATACTCTTTCCATGCCGCCAGCTCTCAAGTGGATAGTACATGTCTCAGCGGTAGGTGCATATCGAAACACTGGCTCCATTCTTTCAATGCTGAAACGCCCATTTTTTCCTATCAGTGCTTTCAGCTCTTCAAGTGAAGCATTGTAGACAGGCAGGTTGAAGGAGTCCAGTTGAGCTTCACTCACTAATCCCTGCATGAACATTCACCAATTCCTACATAAGTTACTGATTAATCTAGAGACTACGTATAAGAACATCGATAAAAATTTTGTACTTCGATCACGACAACTAGTAACGATAGAATGAAGATTAGTTCACCTACAAAAGAGCAAAAAGACTTTTCTTACCATTCTGGTCATGTCCATGCGAGGCTGAGCCCCATAAGCTCAAACAGCCTAACAAAAGGGGACTGCGACGGTGGGGTGTCATCAGGGATACCCGGAAGGAGAAGCGCCATCAGTCCTCCAGGGACAAGTTCTTGTGCCCTGGCTTGCAGAAAGGCCTCGAAGTCCTTAGCGAATTGAGCTGAATAAGCATCTATCACTTCTTTTGCTGCATTCCCATAATGGATTCTGCCCTTATTATATGCGGGCGAGCTTTCATTCACTACCTCATTTGGAACCACGGAGAGCCAATGGAGCGCATAAGAAGAGTGCACAAAATGGAGAGAAGCCTTCGGAAACAAACGGCCATGGAAAGAACCGGGCTGCCCACCTGCGAAGTATGTCCTAGAGGAAGGAAGCAACTTGAAAAGCATGTTAAAGTCGTTCGAGACATGGTCGTTGAAGAGCACTTGAAATTCAATGCAATGAGACTGAAACTTGAGTTTCACTGCATCAATAATGTTCTGTACCACTGTGAATGTATTTGGTCCAGTAGAGCATCCCAAGTCTGCAATGGAAAACAGTTCACTAGTCGATAATACATGGATATCGAGTTTTTCGGATATAGCCTCATCGATCATTTCCTTGACTATGTTCAATCCACCTCTCTAAGAAACAGAAGACTAGAAGTTAATGTATGCCATAACACATACAACTATACAAGAAATATATATAGCACTACAAAATGAAGAGTACCTGATAAGATGAATTCTGGGTGTAGCTGTTAGGACCATCTCCAGCATTCATAGGAAATGATTCAGAAGCTTTGTTGCTCATCTCTCTTTGTTTTTCACTTTCCATGATCTTTGCCTATCTTTTCTTCATTAGAGATGCCTCTCAAGTACAAGCTCATGTTATCAAAAACAATGCAGATTCCATCCACTCACAGTACTGCCAAGAGAACAATAATCCAACTGTATAGTACAATAGTAGGCCGGCCAATTGTACTAAACAAGGAATTTGGACGGCTAAGTTTGATATATATTTGAGTGTAGGAGTGGGACTACAATTTAATCATATTTGACACGTTTGATTTGTGTTGTTGATAGATTTATATTTGATTATGTGATTATGGTAATGTAATGTGTTTGATTGGAATATTTTGAGGATCTCAGGTAAGGTGATCATTGATTTTAGCTCATAAAAATGCCAATAGTTTGAATCAAATCAATAACATAGCACAGACTAGAATTAAAAATGCACCATGTTTATGGCATTTGATTATGTTGGCAATCAATTTATTACTCTAAAATCTAAACTGCTGAATTTACTAAATTAAACCACCAATAACTGGTGTAATATGGATTGATTTTAGAAGTTCAATAGCTAAATTTGAACTTCCAAAAAAAGGCAAAGATTTAGATCCCTAATCACAATACTCATTAAGTTAATGACAACTCAAACTAAAAGGGTCTCCAACATGTAAGAGAAGCACAATCTATTATCTGCACTTTTTTTTTTCAGTCCTCAGTTCAATATTTAGGGCCAACTGCCCAACTAGTTAGACCAACATTTCGCAAGGCCAACGAGCAGGCGAGGTCTCTCCCTGTATAAATTTCTCTGCTCCCAAGCCTCAAACTCAATAACCAACATGTACAGAAATAAAACCAGATCCAAACACTTCAAAGAGAGGGTATTGATACAAAAGAAATAACTTTGGCTGGTCTTCGAATCGCAGTGCATCTACAAACCACCGGCGCTCAGCTATTGCCAACACTTCTTGCAATTGGAACATAAATGAAGCAACAAGAACTAGCAGATTATTTCTCCAACTGCGTCCGATGTTCTACCGTTTCCATAAAATCCCCGTATAGTTTTGAACATAAAATTTAAAGACATGCACAGAGGAAACAAATCAGCAGACAACCTAGCAACATCAATATCTTTAATGAGGAACTACACGCAACACAAAGGCACAAAAATTGAAATGAAAAAGAGGAGAGGGGATACACATTTTAGGACACTTTCTTGGCTTCATCTGCCACAGGGTCACGAAGAGTTCCGAACATCCAATCCATCCATATTGTGTAATGGCCATAGTTATGGCGATATGTTGTGTGATGAATTGTGTGGTAAGCAGCACCCATGATAGGCCATATCTTTCCGTCAATGCAATCGTGAATGTTAGCCGTCCATATGCCTTCAATGAAAATGAGAGCGATATGACTCGTAAAATGGGTAGGAACTAGAAAAAGTGCCATCACATGTGGTGCTGCTTGTAAGATCCCATCAAGCGGATGAAAAGCCAAACCTTTCTCAGAGAACAAGAAAGACAGGTCAGCAGATTATAACAAGATTATATCAGAATTATGCATCCATGATTGAAGAGTATACTACAACCAATACAGAATATTCAAAGCAGACTTCTTGGGAAAAACTTAGGCATGACTAAGAGAAATGATGGACCCATGATTGTTAGGGATGGTTGAAGTATACGAAACAGCAGTACTATACAATTTATCTTTGAACAACGACACAACAAAGCCTCAATCCTAAATTAAATCGGGTCAGCTACATGGATCCAACAATTTGTCCTTGAAAATGCTGCTAAATTTATATGGAACGATAACAAAAAACAGATGACACACTTCGCACAGGTGTATTTTTGAGGTCATAAATATACTTTGCTACTACCACCTAATAGGATGATCAAATTTTTTCCATCTAATCACCCATTATGTCTCTAATAATTTTCTCTTTGATCAATATTGAGTAGTTATTGTCGTCTAAAGGTGATTAAAAGATTTAAAGTATACTATTAAAACTTAAAAGAAAGACATGCTTAAATTCGACTTCAGTTATGAGGAGGACAATCATTTTAGTGAAAATAACTTTAAAGTTAAAACACTGTGATTTTATTTGTAGGTTTGCATAACCGAAACAACACGCCAAAACCTTCCCCAACCGCATGGGTCAGGGACAATTGGTCTATCCCCTCCCTTCTACCAATGTTCAATTTCTTGTTCTATTACAAATAAATTAAAGCTACATTACATGTCCACCAAAGTTAATTTGTAGCCTACTCTGTAACTATTGTTAACAGGAATATTTTGCTCTTCCGAGCAGCTAATGGTTTCATTTTGTGTCTCGAAAAAAAAAATTTAAATCAGTTTCCTCCATTGCTATCTACAACAGAGGTATCTTCTCCCAAACCCAACCTATCCTCAATGCCTAAACCAAAAAGACATAATTAATCTAATCAGCAATAAATGATCTAAATGATTTGGCATTAGGACTTGCAGGTTTTAAAAGGAAAAGATGTGAAATCCAAAATGTATTGAGACGGTAGGATAGGGTCCAAAAACACTTAACGGTGATTAAAGATAGATAGGTTGAATGGGCAAAAAAGATTCACATCTAGTGCCAATTATTTCAAGTACTGCATTTTGAAAAAGGCTTCTAAGGTTTTAGCATTCATTGCCACCATAGCAAATATTTGTTAAAATACCACAGTCCATCAGCCAATCCTATTCATTATTGATTATTCAAGAAAATCAGTCAAAAAGATGATCCTGCCTAAAATTCAATAATGTAATTGGAAGGAAGAACTTACCGGCAAATGGAGAAAGTGTGTTCTGCTTGTTGTAGATATGATGTGTTGCATGAAGATGCTTATACAAAAACTTTATATCATGCAACTCTCTATGCATCCAATAAATCCCAAACTCAACAATAAAAAGATAAATCGCCATGTAAACAGCATAGGATAACCAGCCCACATCACTTATTCTAGCAAAGCATCTTGTCCATCCATTTTCAACCATATATTCCGACATTGACGGGAAAAGACTATAGCAAGGCATGGCCTTCATTGCGACAACCATTTGCAAAACCATAGATTTTCTTGATGGGATGGCATCTGTCACAATTATTTAAATAAACAAATAAATCTCAAAAAGATGCAAAATTTAACATGCGTCAAAACGCAGCCTTTCCAAACATGATTTCACTTTATTTTTAAGGTAAGAAATTACACATGAACTTTTTCAAACATAGCAGAAAGTCATTTCATAATAATAATGGATACTCCAAGAGAATTCGACAGTGAAATAGATCTACTTCAAATAGATCAACTTTCACCAAGATCTGATATAACCCAAACGTTAGCAAACAGATCATTACAAAGCTTCACGAGGATTAAGCCTCAAAGCACATTTAGAAACCTCTAAGACTGGAACTCCATAAATCTATTAAGCAAAACTTACATATTCAGCTAAAGTACTAGAAATCAATCATACTTAACTATCACACAATTCCCACATTCAGAATGGAAAGTTATCAACAAAGTCTTTCCGTTGAAGAAAGAAAGAAAGAAAGAAAGAAAAAACACGCGCGCCGTAAAAGTATTAACAGTTGAACTGGTAGGTGTTCTGATTCCACCAAAAATATTTTTTTCAAAAGTGCATAGTTTGTATTTTGAAAATGAATACTAAATGTTTACCAACTTTTCCTGATCATATTACTTAGAGTTGGATCTTTTATCCACTGCAACTTTTATGTATAATAATTGTGTATATAAATCCTGGTTAAGAAAAAAAAAAAAAAAAACTAAACAAAAACTGCAACATTTTCATAAATCACAATAGTTGGTGATTTGATATGCTTCAGAATCAGAACATTATCAATCTACGTTACTATCTAGAAGCTTGCAAGATAGAAAGTATGTCCTCCAAAGCAAAAGAAATATCTAAGATTCGGAAAAGGGAGCCAACTGCGGCAAAGATTCTCAACTTGCCATTGTTGTTCCCACAAGTCATTTTGGAGTTTGGAAGTTGCGTGATTAAAGCTACTTTGGATTTTACGAGGTCATGATTAATATGACACCAAATATCAATCTCTGCACAAATGTTGGGAATAATCAAGTAAATACATCATTTGACACTTCGACAATTCTTTGAGCTAACCACATTCTTCATTATGAAAACACACCTTTATTAACTATGCCATATGAACAAATTAAAAAAAAAAAAACTGCTATAAGTTTAATTAAGCTTAGATCATAACCAAACGCAAAGTGTACCACTTATCTTTCCATTTTCCACTCTTAATTTAAGAGTCATATATGAGTCTATCATATTTAATTTAAGTAGATTTCTATCTACAATCAACACAATCACGAGATATTTTTGGAAGAAGAGATAGCTTCATACATGAAACATTGTCAAACTCAATATACGAATTTTGTAGAGGTCATCTTGCTATTCTCACAACATTATGTGCTCAATATCATCCAGGGTTATGAATTTTAATATACTCAACTTTATGCAAGGCGAACAATGATTGTGATGTATCCATGTGAGGGATAATATTAGATGTAGGATATGGTATATGTTACAAGTATATATTTTTCATGTATTAGGTTTTGGGTATAAAATGATCTAAAAACCACTTTATTGTTAGTTTTTTGTTGATGAAATAAGACAATAAAACTGAAAAAAAACAAAAAACACACTAGATTGGGTTGTTTGAACTTTATTCTTCTTTGTTATGTTGTCCTTTTCTTCTCCTCCTTTGATTCTCTCTACATCAAAGTGGTATCAGAGCGAAGTTGATGAAAATCAATGACTTCCGATGAAGGAGAAAGACTACCTCATCTCAATGATGGCGATCGCAAGATGCATGCCCTTTGGGTATCGATTCATAGTTTGGAGCAGAAGTTTGATGCTCTCGAACTAGAGATGTGAGTCAAGCTTCCACACCTTAGAGCAACTTGGGTTAGAGATGAGAATGGCTATCGAAGGGTTTCGGTTGGGGTGCTGCGAAGTCCAAAGAAGAAACTAATGGTTCAATCTACAACCATTCGTGGAGATCACCTGAGAAGGCAGCCTCAACCACTGCCTGTGCAATCTATCGACACAAAGACACACATCGCCTAATCTTTGCTTTTGATAAGAAACATGCCGCCTTATAGCAATGTTTAGATCGTATGAGCGTTACAGTTCTAAGTCTTCCATTCCATTTGTTATCCCACTGTCATTTCCCGTCACCACTCTACCTCCACCCCCTTCACCTACATTTCTTAGGCTCCCCATTTCCGCTGAATCAATCTACACTTACATCCCCACCAAAGCTCGTTTCTATTTCACCAACCCCAATGTGGGTATGCTGCCCCTTTAGCCTTAAATTCCAGTCTAGCAACATTTTCGAAACAATCAACTAGTACTCTCCAGTATCACCTCTGCCTATCTTAAATCAAAACGACCAATCTTACAAATAAAAAACAATGCTCATTGCAATTTGACTCTTCAAAAATCACTTTTTTTAACTTCCACACCTCCAAACAATTGTATATACTCTACAGATTTCGTAGTTATTCCATCTTCAAAGGCACATTACTTCTGATCCTAAAAGCATACAAACACAGATAATCCATTTTTCTCTCAAAAACTCTTCTTTCAAAGTTTCCGCGCCATTATCAATAACAACAACAAAGCTCAATAGCAAATTAGTTGGGAAAAACCGCAAACCAAACAAGAAGATCAAAATCAAGCATCACAAACAACCAATCCAGCACCACAGATCCCGAGACACAACAGAAAACATCAATGTACAACCAAACCCTAACCAAAACCACCAAAACGACCAATTCATTCAAATGAACATTAAAACGAAGGAAATTTCGAACCTTTGGGGAGGTAGACGTTGCGCTTCCAGTAGTAGATGTAGAAGCACCAGAGGAACCCGGAGATCAAGTAGAGGAGGCATCCGCCGATGTAGTTACGCAGCCACGTCTGGAGGAAGTGCGGGAGATTCCTCCATAGGAGCTCAGGACAGAGGTTCTCGAGCACGATTCGGTTGTAGAACGACGTCTCGTCTAGGAACAGTTGCAGATTCTCCTCCATTAACGATGACGATGATGATGGTCTCTCCTCCTCTCTCGCTCGGCGATCGGATCGAGAGAGAAAGAGAGATGTGTGTGTGTGTGTGTGTGAGAGCTCTGAAGAATGTGAGGAATGACTGGTGTGTGCTTCGCTGGAGATTTTTGTGAGGACAGAACTGTAATTAAAGGCTTGGAAAATATATCGAGATACGTATTAAAGTATTAAAAGGCCTCAAGATACGTATCTCTAGGGATACGAAGGATTTGGAAATTTAGAGTTGGTTGATGTCAATAGTGTGATTCTCATCAACGAAAATACTAAAATGACAACAACAATGTCACAACACAAGACACATTGACTCACAATAGCCTTTCATGTTATCTCGACTTATTTATTATGCATCGAGATCTGTGTATATCCGCATTCTGATGCGCATGTGGAGTGGTTGGTTTTTTTAGCCAAAATATTTTGCGATGTAACGTGGTATTATCATTCTAACACTTTTCTTCAGATCAATTAATATTCAAGTCTTGTAAATGGAGTAGACCATAATTTAGGGAAAGCTTATTTCAATTTGAATTCTATCGGACTTTATACTTAAAACGTTTAGAAAACAATTAATATTTTTTATTTAAGCATAATCGAACCTACCACCTCCATAAACTTTACTTTTTGATAAATGAAGTCTTGTACATCTCGCTAAAAATGCTATAGCGTAAAATGATGGCTAGAATAATTAATATTATGATGGGAGTAGTTGAATGATATAGATAAAGAGATGCAGGTGGAGCAGAGAATCCCCAATCTCCACGGGGATCTCCACCCGACGAGTCGAGGATTCCCCGCCAACTAGCCCCAATTGAATTAGGGACAAGGAGAATTTCATCCCCATCATTGAGGGGCAGGGCGGGGATGGTATTACCTTTCTCGACTATGGAGAATCCTTATAGTAATTCCCACTTTACATAGTAGAGATTTCCCACGGGGATCCTAAATATTTCCTGTGAGATTTGCATCAAAATCATTAAACCTCATATTTCCCTTTTTTGTATGGTGAATGCTTCACATAAAATTTGAAAATTAACTTACAATTACAAAGAAAAAGCTTTTAATGATTTTAATTTCAGATACATAATGTATTTGATCTTTTTTTTAAAAAAAAAATATTATGTGAAAAAGTGATGGGGGTGGAGAATTTTCGTGGGGTGGGGATCCTCGCTGGGTGGAGAATTGGGGTCAAGATTTTTTTAGTGAAAAATTTTAAGCAGGAAATCTCCGCCCCACCAATATTGACAAAAAAAAGTTTATTGAAATTATAATAAGGAAGACAAGAAAAAATCTATTATAGGAAGATGCTACAATAACTCACTTTAGTTAGTCACGGAATATACCTCGAGATGCAAGATGTATCGCGCGACAATCGATCGGGTCGAAGCATAGAAATAATAATAATAAAAATTAATGGATTTTATTGATAGGGAAAAATCAACAATTTTCTTTTGATAGAAAATAAAAAAAGAGCAAAATGCACTCAAAATTTAGAGGGCCGCTAAGGGCACCCCACCATTTAATGAGGGCACCCAGTTAATGTGTGCACAAACTGTTTTACCTAGGGCACCAAAAAATTAGCCCCGAACTACCGAAAATACCCCCTCGTGGAAATCCATCTGCACCCCACCACCCCCAGCACCATCTTCTCGCCTAGACTCAAGAACCGTTTGTGTGAGCAGGACAAGTGAGAGGAATCTCCGAAATCGTGTCTCCGTGTCTCGCATTGTGTTTCTCCTTCGGTTTACGGATTTTTGCGTTCGTAGGGTCGTGGTGTGAGCCGATTTCGTCTCCAAGTTAGGGTTCGGTTGAACATCGTCGAACACTGTGATTTTGCGCGAAATCGATCGTTTGAAGTTACGTTTATAGTATAATTAAGTTACATTTGGTAGAGTAGTTGTAATGTGTGTGTGGCGTTTGTAGAATGGTAAAAAAATTGGGAAATCGCGGTTCTCGGCCACACGGGCCAGAGGATGTGTTAAGCTTGTCTCGGCGAGCATGGCCGAGACGAAGCTAAATTTTTGGGAACTCGCGAGTCTCGGCCACGAAGGCGGAAGAGTTCACGGTGTCTCGTTACGCATGGCGAGAATACTTCGATTATCTCGGCCGAGACATGACGAGAGCTACAATTAGTGATAGGTAATGTGGCGTCGGTGGTGTACAAGAGAATTTTCTCCTACTCTCGGTTGTACAGCGGCGAGAGGGTTAGAGTAGGCTCGGTCCTCTATGACCGAGACATTTCAATATATTTCGGTCTGCGAGGCGAAACAATCGCGCACATCGACGAAACTTCGGATAACCTCATAAAAAACACAATAAATTGGCAAAATTACATCAAGTTCAACCTCCTCTTGCCGTAGCACTACAATCCTCCATTATATAGTGGAAACAAGTTCGGATTTAAGAAAATTAGCAAACCCTACGTTGACAAACAAATCATCATTTTCACAATTTTATTCAACTAAACAATTCTAAGAAACCATCATATGATTGTCAAACATTGTTACATCGCTGTCGGATGATGTCAATCCGCAAGAATCGATAAACGCTCGCCAAACGCAATGTGGCTTTGCGGTTCAAGCTTGGTGGTGGGGTGCCCTTTTTCTTTGTCAAAATGATTTGTGGGGTTTGAATCAATATATATATACAAGGGCAAAATGGTCTTTTCCACTTTTGCTGAAATTTTTACAAAAACTTTGGGTGCCTTCATTAAATGGTGGGGTGCCCTTAGCGGCCCTCAAAATTTATGGTTATTATCTCCTCTAAATTTTATCTTGATTGAAATGACAAAATTGCCCCTTCATTTTATCAAATTGGTGGATTGATGGTGGGGTGCACTTGGGGGGCAATTTCGAAATCTCAGTATAATTTTTGTAAATCACTTAGTGCCCTCGACAATGGTGTGCCTTAACTAATAGGTGGGGTGCCCATAGCGGGGCTGAATAAAAATGATGGTCGCGTTATTTCGAAGCTGGTATAGCGTAGAAAGAAGGAAGAGCTCCCCAACTCTCCTTTCAACGACGTTTGGGTTGATTGTGGTGACCTCGTTCGCAAGACGACGATATGCAGATCTTCGTGAAAACCCTAACCGGGAAAACCATCACTCTCGAAGTCGAGAGCAGCGACACCATCGATAACGTCAAGGCCAAAATTCAGGTCTGACATTCGAACTTTCTCTTCATTTCATTACCACCTTGAAGATTCTGTTGTTGAAGATCTAGGGTTTCGTTTGCTCTTCGGTTCGATTGCCGATTAGGTTTTGTAATCGTGTTTGGTTTGTAGGTTGAGTGTGTGGTCTTTTCTTGGTCTCGACTGTCTCTTCAATTGATTTGATTGTACAATTTTTGGTACATGATTGACGGTTTATTTCTTGCAAATTGTATCATTTGGTCCCTGAGCTTTCACATTTTTCTTGATTTGGTCCTCAAACTTTGGTCCCTGAAGTTTCTACCTCTACTTTTAGTCTGTTTTGTTAAGTTTAGAGAGTAACGGATAGTAATAAAATGGTTCACAGTTAAATTACCGCCTGTGAATTGCTCGTGAAGCGCTTTGTTAGTGACCGTTGTTCTCCAAACTTTACAAAAACATCAAAATTAGATAGAAACGAAAGTTCGGGTACCGTGAAAAGGAAGATTATCTTTTTGATAACCATAGGTGTATGAACCTTGTTCAACCCGTCCTTACTTTGGTTCGACTAATTCCATTGCAGTTAGTTGGGCAGCCCAATTCCATAACCTAGGAGAAACCAAGGAAATATGATGTTGCTGCTAAGACCTGAACTCATGACCTCGACCTCAGTTAGAGTTTTTAGTGCCCTTTTCTTTTCTTTGTCATTGCACCACACCCCTTAGGGTCCCATGAAAATGATTATTTTTTTGATAACTATGGGTGTTCGAACCTTTTTCGAGTCTCTCATTATTTTGGTTTGATTTATCCTATGGGAATTAGTTGGGCGGCCTAACCCCATAACTCAGGGTAATCAAGTGAATATAATGCAACTACCAAGAATCGGACTCATAACCTCTGCCTGAATCAGAGTTTGCAGTGCTCTTTTCTTTGCCACTGCACCACACCCCTTAGGACACCGTGAAAAAGGATTACTGATTGAGTATCATTGTGGATGGTGTGCTAAATGAGTGTAAAAGGATTAAGGAAGACAATATTGGGCATTTGTTGGCTGGGAATATGGATTTTTTGGCTCTACCAAGTGAAGTTGAATTGATAGAAGGAATTGGCCCCAATTCTTTTTTTAGTTGTTGATTGAACGTGGAGCCTTTGTTTGCATTGCGAATGAGCGAATCTTATGATGTAGATTCTAGTTCATGATTATAATAAGTTTGATGTTGTGGATTATTGAGCATCGTCTTCTATATTTATGAAAGTTCTGCTCAAAGTAGAAACCATATTCATTTTTGTCTCTTTATTAGAGTTCTCGAGCTTTATAATTCACAATGTTGCATCCTGGGGTGTCTACCATACGTGGGATATCATTGTGGATTTATTGGCAATATAACATGGTATTAGTGCTCAAATAGTTTGAGTTCGTTGGTTCAAACCTCCTTATAGGAATTTGCACATTCTGCATAGGATGTTTGTTTCAATGTTAACTTATAATCTATTATTGGTCCTCTACGTGGCAGCTGTTGCTTTTAGTTGTTGGTCAGCTAACGAGGTTATAGTTGGGGCATCTGGATTGTTGATGATATGGGTATCTTTGTTATAATGAGGTGATGGACTTATGTTTTTCTTCTTCGATGAGGGCAACAGAGGTTGGCACTTAATTATTTAACTGTAGGAGTATATGCCAAATTTGTATTCTTGGGTTTTGCAGCTCTCCCATGGAGCTATTCTGAATTTCTGTTTTGCTTTTATAAACGCAAAACCTTTTCTACCTACACAAAAGCTCGTTTCTATAAGAGAAGGTAGTGTTGTCTTATGGTTCTTTGGATACGGTGACCTAACCATGTGCTCACGGTCAATGATTAGACTCATGCATAAGTCACTTTGTTGTGACGATGCAGCACAATTATGTTATTCTGGTTGAAATTAAATTCTTACAAATCAGGACAATTCTCAATTTTGACCTGCTTTAAGATTGTGAAACTGTCAAAACAACAATTTGCTGATGGAAAAAAGTGGTTTTTGTTGCTATATGTTATGAGCTTCACCTGTTAGAGTGTAGGTCTATGGATGGAATTCTATGTTTTGTAACCTTTTGAAGGTTATATAAAAAAATATGAAGTATATTTTCCCAAGCATGCCATTTCTGTGAAAATGGATGCGGAACTCATGAATGTATCTGCAAGTTCTTTACTTCTGTTTAAAGATTGGTTTTGACAGAAGGATCACTTCATTTTGTTGAAATTTTTCATCTTTTATGCAGTTAAATATTTCACAAATGGATGTGTTGAAGTTTCCTAGTAAGAACTGTATCCATTGCTTGCAATAAACATGGCTACTTCAGAAAATTACTATTTTGTTGAATGATATTTTACTGAATGTTTGCCTCCACTCTAAAATGCAAACTTCTGATTCTTTTATTTTTATTTTTATCACAATTATTTTCTAGCAGCTCGAGCACACCATAATTTGTCCCTAGATCTTCCAATTGCCAAGAAGATCCTTAACTTGACTTGTTTTTTGTCAATATGATTATGAAAGTGCATTTTTGAAAAGTAGAGAACTGATCTTTTGAATCTTTATGTATCTCTAATGTTCTATGATTCTATCTTACTTGAACATACCTTCGCTAAGTCGTGCTTGGTTCTGATCCTTCTATTCTTGACCTGTCATGCATGGAAACTTTAACATGAATGTCTAGTGGACCCCTGAACGTGTTGTTATTAAACTCTTCTGGTGCATTGAGTTTTCATGTTGATACTAAAATGTCAATATTTGCTTCCTTTTCTTTGCAACCCTAAGCCCTAAACCCTAAATTCCTATGATATTTGCTTCCTTTTCTCTGCAACCCTAAATCCCTATGGTGTATGTATTTGCTATCACATGTATCAGTGTATTCAATGGTATTTCAGCCATGTCAGTGGAACCATCATTGCTGCTGTGGTTGCAGAATTTTTTTTTTCCTCATCTGTGGACACTGTGACAATGATATTTATTTACTTCCTCTTAACCGTCAGTTCCTATGATGTGTTTATGGAGTATCTCTTGGTGGGGTTTCATTCCATTGTGCTCCTCTCCCATACTTGTAATATTGGCTGTTCAGTTTATATATTCATATCACGAGTCTTGATCTACTTCCATGACTTTTTTGTAAGGAATACTGCCATGATTAATATGTGAATGTTCTTTTCAGGACAAGGAAGGTATCCCTCCTGATCAGCAAAGGCTGATTTTTGCTGGTAAACAGCTGGAAGATGGCCGTACACTTGCTGATTACAACATTCAGAAAGAGTCTACGCTTCACCTGGTTTTGAGGCTTAGGGGTGGAACAATGATCAAGGTGAAAACACTTACAGGGAAGGAAATTGAAATTGATATTGAGCCTACTGATACAATTGATAGGATAAAGGAGAGGGTTGAGGAGAAAGAAGGGATCCCTCCAGTGCAACAGAGGTATGCTTTCTTTCTTTTCATCATTATGATTAATCTTTCTCTATTTTTTCTTCCTTGCGCAGAAAGTCACATTGCGATTTATTGATGTTAGATTATGTGTAAGAAATCTTGATGTATCTTTAGCGTGAGAAAAGAAAATAGAAAGAAAGAATGGCGGTTTTAGCTTTTTTCTATTCTTTGATTCCAAAAAGCCGCTCTTCTTGTGTTTTATGGAGTCATAATTGTTATTCAAAAGCCACATGCATTACATGTTGTGCCCTTTCTAGACCTGCTTTAGGGTTATGTGTGTTTGTGTGGGGAATTGTGCAAAGATGATTATGTTTATGGTCATTCGATTAATATCTAAAAATCACAATAAAATCATCCGCAATGATGATTTTTGAGTCGCCATAGCAGTAATACCATTCATATAATTACTAAGAAGTTAGTTGATAGACTTGGCCTTTTTTTTTAATTTAAGTTGAAGTTTTGTTCATAGATCTAAAATTTCGAAGGAGGAATTGTAATTGTGTTGCTTTATTTTTTTTTCCTAATGTAGGCTCATTTATGCTTTGGGATTGAGGCGTTGTTGTTGTTGTTGTTGTTGTTGTTGTAGGCTCATTTATGCGGGCAAGCAGTTGGCAGATGACAAAACAGCACGGGACTACAATATTGAGGGCGGTTCTGTTCTTCATCTCGTGCTGGCATTGAGGGGTGGCCGTCTTTAATCTCTTTTCACACACTGGATACTTTGTTCACCTCAGTCATTCTCGCTTGCTTGAACTGCGACCTTCTCAACATATCAAATGAATCATTTTAGATGTATTAAAGCATTCTATGTTGGAGCAAACTCAAATTTCATTTCTTGGAAGTTTTTGTCTTGATGGTACATGTTAGACTTGTATTTGAGCTTAATTGATCCTTCCTCATGTTATTGATCTCCGAAAATGACAGGGGCACTGGCTTATGATTTCATTGCTCATAGGCATACACATGCACTGTGACGACCCAAAACTCAAAAGACTTGCATATGGGCAATTTAGTAATTTCGCAAATCATACACCAATTAGTCTCATTATATAAATCTAATTATAAACCTTAGCCACCATTAATCGATTTACGAGTTCAAAATCAAGAGAGAAAGAGGGAGGAGAGTTTAGTGTTGGTGATACAAAGTTGTGGCATTCGAAGGTACACTTATCTTCCTTAATTGTTCTTTTTCTTTCTTGAATAATTGAAAACTTGGGTTGGTTAAAAAAAATGGAAGAGAGACGAACCTTAATAGGGTCGGCACCAATCCAATGAATAGTAGTACACTTAAAGATAGACGAGTAACTAAAATTAGAGATCCCAATCAAGGATTATCTTCAGTGTGATAGCCACGTGTGAAGATCGCATTGCCAGGTAGAATTTGTAGATGTTGTAAGGACTCCGGATATGAAAATAAGATGATACAAATTAAAGGCAACCGGCAAAAAGATAAATTGTTCTAATATAACTGGAAGTGAGTTGACTCATAAAATTGAGGATACCAAAAAAAAAAAAATTGATAAATCGTTTTTGAAAAGAATGTGAGTACTGTACGATGACGATAAATGAGAAATTAAGGAATGCTCAAAACCAAATGCCTTATATGGCTCAGAATTTGTACAGTTTGAAGGGCGTACATTAATGTTAATGATGTCATAATAAACTCGATGATAGGTGAATCATTAAAATTGGGGATACCCAGCTAAAAGAATATTGTTGGTATGATGGTGCAGTAAGGGACATGTGAGCTAACGACTATTGCGGCAAAGTGGACCTAACATGATTGTAAAGGTAGTTGAATGAAAATAATGTCAAGGAATAAATAATATAACTAATGGCACCTAACCTAAGTCAATGATGAATTGATTCTTAAAATTTGGGGATCCTAAGATAGGATCAACCTGTGGGGAAACAAATAAGTGAATATGTGGTATGAAAAAAAAATTGAAACGAAGAGAGAAAACATTAACTGCGATAGTTTTTCGTAGTCATAGGATTTGCAAGGGAATACCATGTTCAAGAACTTAAAATTTCAAATCAAAGAGGTGACGTCACGCAAAATCATAAAAATCACATGTGGAAAGTAACTCGAAATTTCTCGGTAAGGGCGTTACTTTAAGAGTCGGACTACAAAACTAAATGGTTTTGAGAAGGAGAAATGATCAAACTAATGATAGGTTGACGATTAAAATCGGGGATCCTAAGATAGGATCTACCCCCAATAAAGTTCATACTGTGTAACATAAATAATATGATAACTGAGAACGATGAGAAGATATTCTAAGTTAGTTAACAAACACGCATCTCTAAGTGGAGATAAGATGTCCTAAATTTAACACCATTGGGAATCGTTAAATAAAATGTTGCTAATACTTAAGAGCCTAAGGGCTTGGTGTAAGTTTCTGAGTGAAAACCCTAACCGAATGGTGTAAGAAAACTTGAAAAGCAACCTAGATGAGTAAGTGATAAGTTTGCTTAAATACAAAGCTTCGAATGAATGCATGTATGTTGTAGGACATTTGATGAATCAAGGGGCATGAACCTTATCCACATTGGAAGTTAAAATCATTGGATAAATGATAATGACAATATAAAAGTCGAAATCATAATCGCTCATGTTGGTTAAGTAGACTCGAAAATTCATTTCGGATTAAAGTAAAATTTGTAAGCGTGCATCATCTTGAAGTTAGAGTATCCTTGAGTCAAAGCTTTAAATGGCATGACGTGTGAGTACACTTGCCTAAGTACTAAATACACATTACGCAGTACCCGAGAACAAAAAAATAAATAAATAAAATGCGACATTCGTAACGCACACAAGCAACAAATTGTAATATTGAGGGTGAATTATGAACTTAAAATAATTGGATCGGAGTGAGTTACGAGTCCTTAATGACAAACCCAAATATGACTTATATATTTCTTAAGAAACGACATAGAAGTTAAACCACCATTGATTTCACAGTGAGAGAAGTTCTAAATAAACTATAAAAGCTAAGAGTTAGCTCGAGAGGATGATAAGAAAAGATTGAGTAATAAATATGAACCTTCACAACGCAAAAGAATTTAAAACGATCACCTAGGATCGTGAGAGTTGATTAGTACGAGGACGCGATACGACAAGTCTCCATAAATTCGAGTGATTACAATATGAGACTTTGGCATGAAACAAAAATTACGATGTAATATAAGACGCATACAAATGAGTATCGAAAGCCGCTTAGGAAAGCGATGATGATGATGATTTTTCTACAGCTTACCAAGGTGGAAGCTTGTTGTGGGAGTAAACGGTTAAATGTGACGGAGAAGTTACGAGGTGAACCGTTAATCAAGAGTTGAGTTGAATTATGAACCCACAAAAATTAACGTCGATAAACGTGTAATGATAATGATGTTAAATGTATAATTCTAGAAATAAATATCATGTCTGCTCATTTGAAGCCTCCACAGATAAGTCGTAAGGACATGATGAGTCGTTCATTGATATGTGTAACCGAGATGGTGATAGAGATAGGGTGCTAGTGTTCATATCATAGCAGATAGCTATCCTTGTTCCTACTACCAGTTGGCGGTATGGATTTATTGCCAGATAGGCATAGATGTTTTTCGACACAGATAGGCACCAAATCACATCTCAGTATGGTTATTCTTACTTACAGTTGGACGATTTGGGTGCCCATTGCGACTTCGGTGGAGATTGCAAATGAATACACATAAATGCGTGATGATAAAGGACTTGGCATGTAGCTAAGGTATAATGACTCTTTCGAGACCTATACGACACGTGCCTTGCGAATGTTGGCTTGTGGGATGGAAATTGTACTATTAAGAAATTAGTGTAAAGAGTAAGATTTTACTTAACGCAGGGTACATGCATAATTCGCAAGTGCGGATTTGCATCAGTTAAAAAGAAATGGTCGTAAAAGAAATTGTTACGAATAGATATGTCGGGCTATGGGTGTACTTTATTTTTACTTTCGAGGACGAAAGTTCTTTAAAATTAGGGATGTTGTGACAATCCAAAACTCAAAAGATATGCCGTATGGGCAATTTTGTAATTTCGCAAACCCTACACCAATTAGTATCACAATATAAATCTAATTATAAACCTTAGCCACCATTAATCGATTTACGAGTTCAAAATCAAGAGAGAAAAAGGGAAGGGAGTTCAGTGTTGGTGATACAAAGTTGTGACATTCGAAGGTACACTTATCTTCCTTAATTGTTTTTTTTCTTTCTTCTTGAATAATTGAAAATTTGGGTTGGTTAAAAAAAAAATGTAAGAGAGACGAACCTTAATAGGGTCGGCACCAATCGACTTTGTCGACGAAGGCGACTGTAGGGTTGTCGCCATCGGCGGGGCACCTGCAAGGGGGTCTCCGGCGCCGCTCCGAGCAGGCTGCTCGGTGGGAGGCGACGCCGCCCTATGACACAGGGTGCTCAGGTACGTCCTTGCCCAACACATCCAGGGGCCAGTTTGGCCCCTGGACATTTGACCAGGGTCCGATTGGCCCCTGCACTTGGGACGAAATGTCCCTGGTCACCTTATTTTGATAAGTATATATATATATATATATATATATATATATATATATATATATATATATATATATGATATTCATGTATATGTATATATATATATATATATATATTTATATAATAAGATAAGAATAAATCTTACTTTCAACGGGGCGCTATCGCGTCCCTGAGGGAGACTAGTTGGGTCCCACCTGTGACGATACCAATTTTTAAATTAGTAACATATACGCCCTATTTGTGTGTATGGTGTGTAAACCATAGTGTGGGCCCACAACATAATACACACATAATGGAAATGTAAAAAAGAGAGGCGACGGCTAGGGTTGCTAGTTGACCCTATTAATGTGATGAATAAGGAAAGAAAAATAATTAGAAATCCTTAATTGATTTAAAATAGGAATAATCCTTGATTGATTTAAAATATGAATGATTTTAGGATATATCTATATCAACTTTTAACAAAGTGAAAGAGAAAAAGAGGCACAACCCAAACGCACAAGTGACCGGAGAGGAGGTGGCAAGTGTGAGAGAGATCCGTGAAGCTTGAAGACGTTGAATTGATGTAACAATCTCACAAGCCGATCTCTTAATTTTGGTTTATTCAAACAATAAGAATTATGATTTAAAAAGTGTTATATTGATATTCGCGATTAATCGACAAGGCTAAATCAATGCTTTAATGAGATCTTAAAACGAGTTGTATTGTTGATCGAAATGGAATCCCAACTAAGAAAGATTGGATTTAGGGATTGGAGTTAAAAAAAAAAAAAAAGAAAAAAAGAAAAAAAAAAAATGAGGGAAACGCAGTAAGTGGGAGGGAACGTACACTCATGTGCGTTGCCCTCCCTTAAGCCCAAGCTGGGCCTGGGTTGAAACCAGGCCTAGCTAAGGCAAATGGTCGATCCAGGCCCAGCCAAAGCAGTAGGCCGATCCAGGCCCACTGGATCGGCCCAAAACAAAAAAATATAAATAAATAAAATCAGAAAAAATAAAATAAATAATAAATTAGATAAATAATAATGATAATAATCAGAAATAAAATTATATATATAATTTTCAAAAACGGATATCGAAGAGATGTTTTAGTGTATATAAATATATATATCTCGAAGTTGTCAAAAAGATTTCATAATTAGATTTAATTATCGAAATGCGATTTAGTTCGTGTGGATAATCAATATTTATTTATTTAGATTTACACGACCTCGGAGTACGCTCGTGAGTGCCAGCTAGGGAATTGAAAAATAGCGTACTAGGTAAGTTGGGATATAAGTTATTGGTTTTATGATTATTACCTTTCTGCCAGACTATGTGATAGGAATCATGTAAGTAGGACATACGTGTAGATTAGGGTGCATTGTTAGACATTGTATGTAGATAACATAGTGGAGCTCGCTAGGAGTCCTTGCACCAAATACTACAAGTTCGGGACAATTGGACCGTACAAGTGAGAATAACAAAAGGGTTGTCGCCCAGAATTAATATTTATTAATTGAGAATATGATTAACTTCAATTTTCTCAATAAATGTTCGGTAGTAGGTGCTAAGTCCAGTTGACTAGGTTGTGGACTTGGTGATAAGCAAATCTTTCACAGTGTAAGGGAATGGAGTGTTGATACCGCTATGGCCATAGTAGGTCACGAACTTCAATGTGGTTGAGGAGTCTATCATAGTAGCTCATACATGTCTAGCATTTGCATATTTTGATGCATTATTAATTATTTGGTTTATATATTTTCTTGCTTATTCCCTTCGTCATATTAAATATTTGCAAGTCATGCATTTTATTTATTGTTGCATCTATTATATGGAATGTTCATAACGCCAGTAACTTAACCTAAACTTAGTGAGCACCGTTGCCCCTTTGTGCTCACCCAACAATTTTCCCCACAGGTTCTTCATCGAGAGTTGATAAGGGGAAATGAGTAGCTCCAGCTATCTAGAGGACTTTTCTGACTGTTGATTGGTATGGTTTGAGATCGAACCAATGTTTTGTTTTTATTTATATTATCTATTATGGGTTTTGGGATTTGAAATAAATCGAACTAGAGGAGTATTTATTCTAGTTGATAACTCTTGTTTTCCAGTATTGACCTTATGTGCAAACATTGAAATAAGTTTAAATTTATGATATTTCGCTGCATTTATGATTGTTTAATTTATATTCCAATTGCTGATGTAAGATGATGAGTTGATTTCGAAATAAGGCTTACTAGTTAGGTTCTTAATTCAGTGAGTGAGTTGATTAGCGAGTTATGGATCGAGCTAGGCCGGTCGGGATTCATTTAGGAAAATGGGTCCCGACACCACCCTCGCCTCGGACGACGACACCGAACCCGCGGGACCCACACTAGTGGAACCCAAAGTAAATTTAATGGTGAATTGAAATTTAGAATGTAACTTGTTGATGTGATGTGTCCTAAATTGTTTAGATTCGTAAGGCGGTTCACATTAGACCCCGAGCGCGCGAGGATCGAGAATATGATTCCCGAGAAGTCGATGTAAGTGGGGGGCTTCGTTCATGCATTAAATATGGCTTGAATATTAGATAAATAGAGATATCGCATTTATATCGAAAGACTCGGGATTGGGTTGCATTTAGTTAATGGTATGAATATACTTATCTATGGAATATATGTGATATGAACACTTGTGTTATTCGATCAAATATGGTGATGTGATAGTATGTTCATCAAAAGAAAGTGGTCCGCGCCACAGTAGTAGCGGTGGTGTGGCAAAGTGTGCTACCAAAAGAGAGTGGTCCGCGCCACGAATTGCAGTGATGTGGTTACGAACCCACAAAAAAAAGTGGTCTGCACCACGAAATATCAAGTTCACAAGTGGTTACAATCGGTGATGGCTTGGAAACACTTACTGTTGGTTTGATGGAACTAAGTGGAGGTCACAACGGCCATTGTGACCACCAATGGTTCACATCACCTCGAGGGTGAGTGTTTCGGTTACCGAGTTCATACTATTAGCTAAAATGCATTGAATGGAACAATGGCTTATATTTATTACTATTTCTTATGGTAAATCTCATGTTGGACTCCGTTGCATGAATAAAAAAATTTAGTTACGAATTGCAAACTCTTTTGCATGATGTGGCTTCAAAAGAATGCTCACTTTCTTGCTTATTGAACTATGAATCTTACGTTTATGTTTTACTTGACTTGGAACTTGTTTACGCCCCCTTTACGAACAAGAACCATGTTTCCATTATCTTTCATTAAATGTTTTACAATTTCGTTTACTACTTCATGTGTAGAGTTATTTTGCTTTATAGGTAATACTTGCATGTTTAGTGTTTGAGCGAGTCTTCTCTCTTATTGAGCTCCGTTGGTTCTTTAGCTCACCCCACTTACATCTCAGGTATCTAGATCGGCGCTAGATCGAGAAAAGGGTGAGGCGATAACTTGAAGCCTTCTCTTTTAATGTGAGCTTAATATTGTATTATCTATATATTCGTTTTTTTTTTTTTGAAACTATTAAACTTGAGTTATATTTTAAAGTAGGTCATTCGGGTAGTTTGAACAATATCTCATTTGTAGTTAAGTTATTTGGGAACTTTTGGATAACCCTACATGGTTGTACAAAATGAAAACCCATTTACGATTCTTTGGTAGACATATGGATTTGTTCTATATTTTACTCCGCATTTTATTTTCATATTGTCTTTACGATTATTTCGCAAGTGGATTTAGGCGTGTCGGACCGCTCGCTCGGGCCTGATTTGGTTATTAGGCCTAGGTGGCTGTCTCGGGCGGCGGCGACCCGACCCTAGCTAGGTGAGGGTCGTTTCATGCACAATCTTAATTTGATTTCATTGCTATAACTCATTGTATGTTGTCACGATATCGTCGTGATTTCTCCCGCCATAAATTTCCCGCCAAGGTTGTGACAGATCTGCGACAAATCAGCGACAGAAACAAGTTTGTCGCTGATCTGTAGCGAAGTCTGTGACAGATCTGCTACAGACCAGCGATAGACTATCAGCAACAAACTTGATCTGTCGCAACATAAAAAAGGTAAAACCAAAAATCCATCCTCCTCGTCCCCTCTCTCTGCAAACCATTTTTGCCTTCGCCGCCGCCAACGAAACCCTTCGCCTCTGCCGCACAATCCTCGCCACCACCGTCGCGTCAGTCGTCGTCCCTTTGTCATCGTCGACGTCGGCGACCGCGACTCCGCCGGCTCTCTCCTTCCTCTCGCAGCACGCACGCCAAGACGACACCGCGGGTCGCGCCGCCGTGCGCGCGATTGTCTCCCGGACCGCATTGCGCGGTCTTCTCTCTCGGCGCCGTGATCGCTCTCGTGAACGCGACGCCATCGGGCCGAGCAGCATCGCGCGCGCTCGCCCCCTTTTCGCGTCGCGGGTTCCTCCATTTCCGCGCTTCCCACATTTCGCCTCCGCCGGGCCACCTTTTCCGCCACCGCAGGTTCCTTTTTCGCCGTGCTGCTTCCCGGCTCCTCGCCGTCATTGCCGCTCGCGTCATATATCCTTGACTGAGTTTCGGGTCTCCCCTGCGACGACTCCGCGACTCGCACACCAGACATCGCTGTCGGTGAGCTTCACCCCGGTGGACAAGCACAAAGGCATAACAGACTCGTGGATTGCCTCGCGACCAGGCGGTGGACATTCGAATCACAGTCCCAGCCAGGCGTAATCCCGATTCCAGTACATCATCGCCGGAACACTCGTGGTTTGTGTTTTCTTAAACTTCTATTTTGGAATTTTTGTTGAATTTTGTTTTCATTACTACTGAAATTAGGAAATCTAAGTTTTCCCTTTTATATATCAACGAAATCGTACGTGTTATGCTCAGCATTCAAAAATAGCGACAACCTGCTAAACAGCAACAAACCAACAACTCAACAATCTGTTGCTAAACAACAACAAATCAACAACTCAACAATATGTTGTTAAACAACAACAAATCAACGTCTGAACAATCTGTGGATAAACATCAACAAATCAACAACTGAACAATCTGTCGCTAAACAACAACAAATCAACAAGTAGAACGAATTGAATTTGAGTTTAGGTAGTTTCAATTTTCACTTAGCTTGTCATATGACAATTATCATTTACTATTGTTAAATTTAGTTCATATACAAGTATGTTCATTGAATAATAATACAATAAATTAATAAATCTGTACATTGTTTAAATTATTGTTTGACAGTGCATTTCCAACGAAAAATGATATCTTATTGAGTTATAACTAATATATTTTTATAATGTTTATTAATTGTGATTGTCATTTAGTTGGTACGTAGTTATATTTGAAATCTCAAGACTGTATATATATTAGGAATAAAAGAATATTTAGATTTATTTGTAAAATAAAGAAAAGTATATTAATTTATATACTTCATTAGTAAGAATTGATAAGAAATGTTGAGACTATATGGAAATTTTGAAAAAATAACTTGGGCAATTCATGGTGAGGAAAAAAATTATATAATGTTTGTACATAGCATGTTTGTAGGGAAAGCACACCTGAAGAAGCTTAATCGTATTTCCTTTTGCACTTTTAAATTCTATATTGTTTATTAATTGTCATTGTCATTTACTTGATACTTACTAGGTATGTAGCTATATTTGAAATCTCAAGATTATATATAATCCAATTTAATGAATATTAATTTGGATTATTTTCTAAAAATATAGTAGATTTTTAGAATTTATATTCTTTTTTTTAAGAGTTAATAAGATTTATCCATTTATCGGCTGAAAAACTTAGGATCGAGATGTCTACTAATCGAGAATGGATGTATAGTCGTATTGAAAATGGCTTTACTCGACGAGAGTTCATAAACAACGTGAACGAGTTCACCACATACGCAAAGACGCCTTTGTAGGACATTCGCCATCGAGGGAAAAATTCGGTGTCCATGCAACCATACGAAGTGTCGTAATCGTTCATACTATGATGTTAACACCGTAGAACTTCATATTCTTCATCGGGGCTTCGTTCAGGGATATCAATGTTGGTCGGAACACGGGGAAGAAGATTATATGTACACTCAAAATGTACATGATGAACCTAGCAATACGATGAGAAATGATGACCACGAAGGGACACAGGCAGCCAATTATTGTACATCGTATCATGAGGTGGTGCACGACTTGGCTGGTCTGAGTTTCAATTGGTGTCATGCGGAACAACGTCCAAATCCTGGAACGGAAAATTTGTATGATATGTTAGACGCAGCAAGTCAGCCGCTATGGCAAAGGTGCGAGAACATGACGAAATTGTCGGCAGTCGCGAGACTCCTAAAAATCAAATCAGAACATCATATTTCTGAAAAGGCGTTCGATGAAATTCTTCAATTTTGTAAAGATGCATTGCCGAGTAACAATTGTGTAGTCGATAGCTTTTACAACACGAAACGACTAATGCAAGGGATGAGGCTACCAGTCCAGCAAATTGATTGTTGCAAGTCCATGTGCATGATTTACTGGGGATAGGATTCAGAGTTGATGACGTGTAAGTTTTGCGGTGAATCAAGGTATGAACAAACTAGAAGTGAAGGACGGAGTGGCGTGCCGCAGGCTCGGAAAAAATGTATTACTTCCCCCTAGCACCTCGATTGCAGTGTTTATTCGCGTCTGAAGCGACTGCGAGGCACATGCATTGGCATGGGGAACACGTTTCAGATGGCATCGTCATGCAACATTGTTCCGATTCTATTGCATGGAAGCATTTTAATGATGTGAACATCGAATTCAGCGCCGAAATTCGTAATGTTCGTTTAGGGTTATGTACGGATGGTTTCCAACCATTTGGCCAATCCGGAAAAAAAATACTCATCGTGGCCTGTAATTCTCACTCCTTACAACCTACCCCCCTCAATGTGCATGAAGAAGGAGTTCATGTTCTTAACAGTCATCGTACCGGGCCCGACTAATCCTACAAATCAAATTGACGTCTTCATACAACCTTTGATAAAAGAGTTGCAAGATTTGTGGCATGACGGGGTACTTACCTACGACATTTCCACCAAGACCAACTTCCAACTCCGAGCTGCACTTATGTGGACTGTTAGCGACTACCCTGCTTATGGTATGTTGTCTGGCTGGAGCACACATGGAAAGATAGCTTGTCCTTATTGTATGGATGACACGGATGCATTCCGATTAAAGCATGGTGGAAAAACTTCTTGGTTTGATTGCCATCGTCGGTTCCTACCGCGTGGCTCCACTTTAAGAAGTGATACAAACGACTTCAGGCGCGATACAACTTGTCGAAAAGGACCACCGAGATTAAAATCTAGGGAACAAATTCTGGCTGAAATTGAAGCTTTGGGACTGATGAAAGTAACTGAAATCGAATCCGTTCATGTTAACAATAAGATTGCCAAGTATTCAGGGTGGAGGAAACGAAGCATATTCTGGGACTTACCATATTGGAAGACGAATCTCATTAGGCACAATTTGGATGTCATGCACATTGAAAAAAATGTGTTCGACAACATTTTTAATACAATTATGAATGTTCCTGGGAAGAGCAAGAACAATGTCAAGTCGAGACTAGATTTAAAAGATATTTGCAACCGACCTTTCCTCGAATATGACCCTGCGTCCAATTCATATCCCAGAGCGTCTTATACACTCGATAAATGTAAAAAAGAAGTCTGTGTGATTGGGTACGACAGTTACGCTTTCGGGATGGATATGCTTCAAATATTAGTCGATGTGTGGACGCCAACAAATTGAGGATGTTTGGGTTGAAAATTCATGACTGTCATGTGTTCATGCATAGATTGATTCTTATTGCCTTTCGTGAACTACTAGAGGATAAAGTGTGGATTGCAATTAGCGAGTTAAGTTTATTTTTCCGAGACTTGATTGTTAGGAACCTTAATATGGCGCAAATCGAGTTGTTGCACTCTAACATTCCCAAAATATTATGCAAGTTGGAGCAAATATTCCCACCGAGTTTTTTTGACTCAATGGAGCATCTTCCCATACACTTAGCATACGAGGCCCATATCGCCAGGACGATGCGATTCGGTGGATGTATCCATTCGAAAGGTAATTATTGTAATCAATAAACATTTATTGTATGAAATAACTAATATCTTAGGTTATATTGGTTATTGCTACCTAATTTGTGGACATACTTGTCCATATGTTTCCTCACATCATATAGGTATCTCAAGCATTTGAAGAACAATGTTAGAAACAAGGCGAAAGTTGAAGGGTCGATATGTAATGCTTACTTAGTTGAGGAATCAACTTCCTTTTGTTCCTTCTACTTCAAGGATCATATCAGTACTCCGCACGAACGAACCCAACGAAATGATGCTGGTGGAGTAGGTCCGAGTCTTGCTAACAATGGTGCATTCTCGATTTTCGTTCATCCAGGACGACCATTGGGCAAAGCGAGGAAACGATACCTCACGTCAGAGGAGTATGTTGCAGCTCATCAATATGTGTTACTAAATTGCCCGAAAGTAGTTCCGTTTATAAGGTATTACAATTCAGGGTGATTTTTCCTCTGAAATTTTTTCTATGCAGTGTCTAATCTCATATCATTTTTCGTAGCATATTCAAGTCTATCGTTCGTTTGCAAGAACCAAACATCACCGATCAAGCTATTGAGATCAAACTTGAGCAACAATTTGCAGCGTGGTTCTTGCAATATGTACGTAATAGTTTATATACACCTATTTCAAATCAGTTTAGAAGTTGAACGTCTCATTACGTAACATGCAAGATTTTAATATTGTAATATTACATCATAGGCTGAACAAAACGATATGTCAGATGCGATTCGTCAAATTTCTCAAGGACCAATGCGTTCATGTATGAGTTATCCTGCATACCTCGTTAATGGATATAAGTTTGACACACTTTCATACGGTACGAACAAGACAACACAAAACAGTGGTGTATGCGTCAAAGGTGGGAACGATACTGATTATTACGGTGTACTCCGAGACGTAATTCGAATTGATTACCATGATGGGTCGCTTCGAACAATGATGTTTAAGTGTGATTGGTTTGATCCTACTTAAAATGGTACACGACTTCTTCGTAAATTGGGTTTGGTAGAAGTTCATAAAAATCGTTGGTTCAATAGGTACGAGCCTTTCATATTGGCAATGCAAGCACATCAAGTATATTATCTTCCTTACCCTTCTATCGAAAGAAGGGAACAAAGTGATTAGTTAGTTATATGCAATCTTCAACCAAAGTTTGTAGATGAAACCAATGTCATTAGTTCAGAAATGGACATCTCGGACAATGCTTTTCAAGCGGATCAAAATGAAAATATGGACATCGTGGAAGTAGATGTAGATCCATTAGCATCGGCAGCTGTTGATCCGACAAGTGAAATTGTGTCTAACAACGATGAATTTGAGACGAATGCGGACGATGAAGAAGATGATGAGTTTACATCGTCATCAAACAGCTGTAGCGAAGATGAGTTTGAGTGATTGGTGTGAGTTTTTAGTGCAATCTATCAATTTGCTTGATATATGATGTTTACGTTAAATGAAATATATCTCTATAAATGTTATTTCTATGACTCAACTGAATTATTTGTTTATGCGATAGATATAGATACCATTATATATGGCGAGAGGTAGGGGGCGTGGTAATCCAGAGGATGAGGCCATGGAGGACATCAATAGACATCCGGAGGAGACTAGCACCATTGGACGAGGATCTATGTCGCACCATGCTACACATGCTCATCCGGATGGTCGGTACTCATTACATTATACCCACGGATGGTCACATGTAGGTCGTCCATACCCGACTTATACCCTCGGACCGTCGTCATCACATTATACCTCCTCATCGCCTCCCGGTCATCCATATCCACATCAACATGGCACACCATCTCCTCCAGTTCTTGCACTCCCAGGTCAGCATGGTACCATTCCCTCCTCGTCACACCACTCCACATCATCACCTCCAGCAGATGTACACCCACATGACCATGGTATCAGGTCATCTTCATCAAATCACGCCACACCATCACTTTCAACTCATCCCGCTCATCTCATGGAGTAGGCGACGAGCACACTTCTATATCTCGTAGACCCCCAGCACCACATCGTCATTCATCCGCGAGGTCATCCAGTAACACGTTGTGCTCATCAATACCACATGCGATTGAGGAGATCCCTGACTTTTTCAGACCGCCGACAGCCCCGCCGGAAGGCGAAAACCCTCTTACTTATCTCATTGCTGAGCATGGCTTGTATGTTACTCTCCACAATATAAACCGCTAATTTATAAAAATATTATTTTCCTATACTAACTTAAGCATTCGAAATGGTAGGTTACACCCTTCTTTCGTGGCGGCAGGGAAAATGAGTTTAGTCTTTAAGAGCGGATATTTGAAAGAATGATGGAAATGGGAATATGTTCCACAATCCCAACGAGATATATACTGGCTTAGGTGGAAGGTCGGTAACTTCACAGCAACCATTGAAGTGAATTTATTGAAACTAGTTTTTGATTATAGAAATGAGAATGTGTCCACTACTTGTTCATCTGTAGGTGTTCTTCACTTGGTACTTGCAAATGTCCTTTGAGTTATATGATGTGTGGTGTCGGAAGGCGGCCATCCGGTACACGGGCAATATATATCTCATCTCAAAGAAGAGAATAACACCTATTTACTTGACAGATGAGGTGTTTGAGCATTACAAACGAATGCGAGCAACAGATGAAGCATTCAAGAAGAAGTCCGAGCAGATGAGCACGAATAGAAAGTCCGAGGTGGGAGGGCGAGGCACTGGTATTTCGTTGCATAGCATATTTGGAAGTATATCCGCTAGACAAGCATGATGATACGTTGGTACGTATACATACATAAATAGTTTCGTATGTAGGTAAACGGAAATAAAAACTATTAATCCGTAACTCGCTTGTAGGAGAAGAAGCTTCAACGTCGTCCCACACGGAAGAAGATGTTTCGACACCTCCACACCCATGGACATGACGGCCAAACTTTCGTCGATCAAAGATCTACGAAGATTGATGTAAGGAATATGAATTGCATATATATAACTAGTTCGAGACAACACATGTATCCCATCAATTTAAAAGAAAACAGTAGAGTTAACTGTTAGTTCGAATTAATTTAATGCAGGCTGAACTCACTCGAAGATTGGAGGAGATGTCCACCCAGACCCCCGACACATCGATTGACGAGGATGTCGTTTATCTTGAGGTGGTGCCATAAGTCAAGGGACGTGTCTACGGATTATGGTCACAAGGTTTTCATCGCAGCATATCTTTAGGGGAAGCAAGCTCATCTCGAGGACCAGCGTATGGACCTCATGAGTTGGAAGAGCTCCAGCGGGACCACCAAAGGTTGCAAGAAACATTGCTGAATGAGCGAATGGAAAGACAAGAACAAACGCAGAGAGACAAGATGGAACGCCAAGAAGAAAATCGAGATATGCAGGACCGGTTAGCACGTATGGAGGCATTGTTGATGCAACACCTTGGGATTAGTCCCCACGTGCCTCCGACACCGCGGACTCCACCATCACCAATAACACAGCGTTCTCGTCCTCGGAGTGACGACCGGCTGGTCATTTGACGACATATATAGCACCTTTTCGGTCTGCGCACCGGATGACCACCGGCTGGACATTGGATTGATCCGCATATTTTGTTGCTCGAGGATCAACATCATCTTTGGATGATCATGATGAGTTTATATCGCAACTTACGTCGCCCCCGCGACCACCGCCACGTCAATAGTGATTGGATGTTCTACCTTTTTAATGGTGAGTTTTTAATTACGAGTAATGTATATCTTCACATTTTTTCCCTTCTAATGTAGTCGATGTGATTCTTCATTTGCGGGTATGTGCACCGGTGGCATTTGATATTGGTGTTGCTTATAGAAAATGAGTTGACAAGGCTTCTTTGTTTTTCTTTGGGTAAGAAAATTGTACCAAGTAAGTTGTCTTACAGTAAGTGATTGCTTTATAATCATTGACACAATAAATGTACCACATAGTGAAATGTTTCACTTTAGAGATGGCAAACTTGTAAGAAAATTTGTTGAACGTATATCGAGTGATTGGTCATATGAAAAGTATGTTTTGTGTAAGAACCAAATACATCACTAATCTCTTATCCATTACGATTTCACGTGACAATTTAACTGAGTGCAACTTTACAAGGGTTGCACTTTCTTTTGAGAATCAGGGGTTGGGGCTTTGATTTCCATAGTTTGTTAGAAAAAATTTGAACTTTTAGGCATATCTTACAATTTTTCAACTTCAAGATGCCAACATGTTTCTTTAATATTTGGGGTTCTTAATTTTGTATGTTCTTGATTTACTTGGGATACTAATTTCCTTTCTTAGTTATATTATTTGTTATATCTCGAGTGGGTTGTAATAAAACTTGAATTTTAGTTTTCACCTCTTATTCTGTGAGTTATTTATTTCTGAAACTTGTTGCTTTTATTTTTTGCATCTTGGTTTCCCGTGAAATGATGTGGATTCCCTGAAAATTCTCCACACACTAAAACCTTATAGGATCCTATTTCACAATTTCCTTTATGCGTCTTTTGCATCACTTCCACACATTTGAGAAACACATTATACTTGATCATACACTTTTCAAGTATTACTAGAGTAAAAGAGGGATTTCTTGTGAATATTTGAGTTTGCTCTTGCATGTTTGCTTTGGGTCTTTATATTTCTTTCATTGTGGAAATTACGTATCATAGTTTGCTCTTGCATGTTTGCTCTTGCATGTGTTATTGATTTCTCTTTTTTTGTGACAGTTAAAGGCATTGGGTATAGATAATATCTTAGGGTTTGATTGGTTAGCATCTCCAGCGCCAGAGGCAATGATTAGGCCACTTGAAGTCCTCTATGCCCTTGGAGTTCTTGATGAGGATGCAAAACTTACATCACCAATTGGGTTTCAAGTTTCAGAGATTCCTTTGGTATGCAACCTTCTGCCATTTATTTTATTCACAAAATCTCTATTGAACTCAGTCTTGTCTTGATCTTAAACATTTTACCATGTATGCTGCAGTGTTTATTATGAACTTTGGAACATTCGGATAGTTGCAATGAGTGGTAGAAGGGTCTTACACCATATGTTACAATACATTCTTATGTTATTACTTGTAATATATTCCTTTTTGAGATGTTTCCCTTTTTACTTTCTAATTGGAGTTTGTTTATTTTGTGTCAATTATATTACTATTTGTAATTTTCTTTCGAGAGATGCTTGTGTTTTAACTTATTATTATTTTCGTCATACTTTGGTATTTTTAAATCTTTAATATAATATTGAATACCAGTTTCTTCAGCATTTTCCATTTGTCATTTCATGAAGAAACTTGATTTTTGAATTTGTTCTTTGTTGTGTACGAAGGGAACATACAGTTTTTGTTCTGTCGCTATTGGAAAATATGATCGAATATGTATTTTACTCGTGTTTCATGCTGAATATAGAGAACAACATGAGTACTTAGCGGCTTTATAATAAATTATTTTTGAACTAGATCACTATGATTGAATTATAAATGTTTTGTAGGCAATTCTTAAGTCAAATGACTTCATAGACCTCTTTAATTTTTGAAAGTTTTTTAATTCAAAGACTTGGATCTCCTCTTTAAAAAGTTTTTTAATTTTTGAGTAGTTTATCTAATCCTATATGGTCCATTTCATTTTTCTCGGTGAGATGGACACCCCATGCTGCTCAACTTGGTCTCTATATTTAATATGTGTCTCCATCTCTTTTAGGGTCATAACGCACACTTTTAATTTATGGTTTAGAAATCCTTAACTCGTTGTGTGTTTTTTGGAGTGGTTGTATATGTTGGTCATGTTATACATCGAGATAGAAAGGCTTGTGAAAGATAGTGTGTATTCATAGACAACACCTTGTATTCAATTTCACTTTAATTGGATGTGATGTTATTTTCATTTGTGTTGGAATATTTTGGTTGCATGTCGAATATTGTTCAAGTTCCTTTTAATTTTCAGGATTTGGATGGGAAACGCTCTCCTAGCTAAAGATTTTGTATAGTTCCTATCTTGTATTGGTGAAAGAATGCTATAGAGTGTTTTGTAAACATTGTATATATATATGTAAATTAATTTGTGTAGCCAACTTTGTGTAGTATTTTGTATTTTGTTGAATAATGTTCATCTATTACTATATAGTATACTACTAGTTAATTATGAAATGTTAATCTCATCCCTTTGTAGACATTGTTTGTCAAATTTTGATAATATACATACATTTTTCCAATTTTCGTATTATTTGCAGCAGACACAATTTGTTTTTGCAGATTTCACCGCAGCTTTTGATTTTACTATTTACTATGTACTGTTATTTTTTGAAATGACCATTCGAAAATATATCACTGATTTGCCCAGTCAGCAAAAAAGTCGTATGTCGTTGATCTGTCTCAGTTCAGCGACAGATCAACGACAGACGACTTTTTTTTGTTGTGGACAAATCAACAATGAGATCGAGTGTCTGTCATTTGAACAACAACAGATCAACGACAACACTCGTCCTTGCTGACTGGGCAAATCAGCGACATACCGTGTCTGTCGCTAAATAGCAACAGATTTGCAACAGACACGACTGTGCTGACTGAACTACAATTAGCGACAGACGTGTTTGTTGCTGTTCAGCGACAGACGTTTGTCACAAATCTGTCGCTGAACAACAACAGAACACCAAATTTGTCGCTGAGTTCAATCAGCAACAAAGAGTTTAGCAACAACTGTTTTCTATCGCCGATCTGTTGCATGGTCGCTTAGCAACAGAACCGTACCAATTCGGCATCAGATTAGTTTGTTGTTGTTTAGGTTTTTTTTGTAGTGTCAAGTTTTGGTTATATAGGGCTAGCTAGCTAGCTACATTCATTACTTTTTGTTTTGCTTCTGCTAAGTCAGACTCAATTCCGCTTTATGATTAAATTCACCCATCATCTCATGCAATACCCCTTTACATATATAGTTATCAAGGGAAATTAGTTGATAGATTTCCCTTTTCGATTTTGAATTTCTCTCATTGATCTAAAATTTTGATCTTGTTGTGAAGTGTGGATGACCATGCATGCACACCAACATATTGTGTAGTCATGTAACTTGTATTGTCATTTCCATTGTACACCAACTCTTCCATGTATTGTCAATTACTTGTAATGTGTTGTATGACATGGGGTGTATGTGTTAATTGTCCCACATTGATTACTTGTAAAGTGTTGTATGACATGTGGTGTATATGTTAATTGTCCCACATTGCTAAGACACATTTGTCATTATACCAAATGGCCTATATAAAGGATGCTAACCTCATTGTAAGAGCACATCAAGTTGAATGAAAACTTCTCATTCCAACTATCTCATTTCTCTCTCTCTTTGTAGTAGTAGTTTGTAGTAGTAGAAGTTTTTAGTCTTCTATTTCCTTCTCTAGTTCTTAGCAAGCTTCCAACTCAATTTACAACACGTTATCAGCACGAGCTTGCTCTAGCATTAAGGGGATCTTGAAGTTCAAGAAGGCTTGTTAAGGAGACAAAGCTAGGAAGGTATAACTTTTGTTATTTAAATAAGTTCAATTTATTTCTATATTATCATGATTGCTTCCTTTTATTACATGCATCACTTCTATGTGCATACTTTATTCATATACTATACACTATAACGTCACCGATTGCGAAAGTATGCTCTGTAGTTGCGTCTTGTACGATCTTCTACATCAGAAATCAAAAGTCAATATGTGACATAACTAGTTTTCTCTTAAAACTACAAACGATTAATTATCGTTCTATTCTTGATTTTATAATACAAATAATGCTATAAGTTTGAGTTGATAGTGGGTAAGCCTTGTCCCCGGTAAAGCTAAACATTGAAAGGGAGACGGGTTATCCCGTTCGAGGAGGCATGACATTAAGCGAGACTTTGTCTCGCCACCCAACACTGGAGGTTGTCCCACTAACTCATACGAATAGTACATTTGATTATTAATGAATCAAGTTGTGAACATATACTTAATCATATGTTATGTTTTTTTTTACATAAAAGAAAAGAGAAAATTATTTTATATTATATTTACTTTCAAAATATTAATCAACCATAGTTTGAATTTGTTACCTTATTATAATTCTTGTCATGATAATTAGATATTACAAATTATGAATAAAGCTTGCATCTATGCAAGGCTGTATGTTGTACACAATCATTCGCCAATTTCTCTTTAGAGATTTGAAAAGTGAATATTTCACTTTATATATATTTTCACCTTATGGAGTTATATATATACATACCAAAAGGGTAATGCTCCAAAAAGCTCAAAATGAGTAATTTGGGTCTCATGCTACGAAATTTAATCAGTCAAATATTAATTATAATTCCACAATTTTAATTACCTCTATGTTGAGGCTATGTGGAAATATGACTGATGAGACAATAAAAAGAAGGTCACGTGGCCCGCCTCGATTTATTGCTGCAATAAATATAGTGCGCACGTCAATCCAATAGATATTAAAGATTGATTTTTTGTCTCATGGTAGCTGAGTAAAATAATGAGATATTATAAAAATAATATCGCTCCCGTCCAAATAGTTCAGCTTCAAATTAAGAAGCATATGTTGCATATAATGATCATGATCGCAATAATAATTTATGGACGTGGAAAATGTGAAAATATCAGGTAAAGGTCGTATTGACAATTCCACCAAAAATTGGAATAAAAGTGGTGCACCACTACAAAGGGCAAATAATTATTAACAATGAGCGCTCATAATTGTGACATTTTTTTAGTCACATATAAAAGGCTATTTTGCCTAAATATTGTCATATATATGCCCGAATATTTTTGTGACCTTTACCATGCCTTCAAAATCAAAGGCAAAATATTATGAATTTTATCATTGAAATAGGATTCTTTTTCTGATTTGCCAAACATTATTTGTCCAGATGGATCAACAAATCATGTGTTCAAGTCATGAATCAAATAAGAGCGATATATGCCTTGCTAATTGTGCTACAACGCATACAATCCTTAAAAACAGAGAATATTTCTCCAATTTGAACTTAGCTTAGGCTAATGTTCAAACAATATCTGGCATCTCCAATTTGATTAATGGCTCTGGAAGAGCAAATATTATGTTGCATGAGGGAACAACAATTCATGTTGACAATGCCTTATACTCTGAAAAATCCAGAAGAAATTTACTCAGCTTTAAAGATATTCGACAAAATGGATATCACATTGAAACCATGAACGAAAATAATAGAGAATTTCTCTATGTCACATTGGTTTCAAATGGGAAAAAGAAGTGTTAGAAAAATTCCCAGCTTTATCCTCTGGATTATATTTTACTCATATAAGGCATGTCGAAACGAATGTCGTCTTAGATAAGAAAATTAATGATCCAAAGACATTCATTTTATGGCATGACCGGCTTGGTAATCCAGGATCATCAATGATGCGAAGAATAATTAATAATTCGCATGGACATCCTTTAAGGAGTCACAAAATATTTTCAGCTGGTGATTATAATTGTGCTAGTTGTTCTCAAGGTAAATTGATAGTTAAACCATCCCCACGTAAAATTGTTGTGGAATCCCCAGTTTTCTTAGAACGCATTCAGGGAGACATATGTGGACCTATTCATCCTCACTGTGGACCATTTAGATATTTCATGGTTTTGATAGATGCATCAACTAGGTGGTCACATGTTTGTTTGCTTTCGACCCACAATGTTGCATTTGCTAGACTTTTAGCACAAATCATTAAGTTAAGAGCACAATTCCACGACAACCCAATCAAGACCATCCGTCTTGATAATGCCTTGGGAACTTCAATCTCAAGCATTTAAAAATTATTGCATGTCTATATGAATTACCATTGAACATTATGTTCCACACGTGCATACCCGTAATGGCTTGGCATAATCTCGATCAAACGCATTCAACTAAATTGCCTGACATTTAATCATGAGAACTAAGTTATCAACTTGGTTTGGGACATGTTGTTCTTCATGCAACATCTATCATTCGTTATAGGCCTACAACATACCATGAACATTCCCCCATGCAACTCATTTTAGGTCAACAATCAAATATTTCACACTTGAGAATTTTTGGTTGTGCGTGTATGTTCCTATACCACCTCCAAATAGAACTAAGATGGGTCCACAACGAAAACTTGGGATTTATGTTGGATTTAACTCATCGTCCATTATAAGATACCTTGAGCCCTTAACAGAAGATTTATTTTCGCACGTTTTGCTTGATTGTCACTTTGATGAAGCAATTTTCCCACCATTAGGGGAGATAAGAAGCCAATTCAAAAGGAATGGCGTGAAATTGCTTGGAATGCATCAACTTTATCACATTATGATCCACGTACAAATCAAGTGTGAACTTGAAGTTCAAAAGATCATTCATTTGCAACAAATCGCAAATCAATTACCTCGATGCATTTAATGATGCAAAACAAGTGACAAAATCATATATTCCAGTATTTGTCAATGCTCCTGCAAGAATTGATGTCTCGTGCAACAAAATGCACAAGAACCAACTAAACGCTTAAAGTGTGGAAGACCAGTTGGTTCAAAGGATATAATTCCTCGAAAGAGGAAAACGGAGTAAAAATAAATGCAAACCAAAATACTCGAGAAAGCACAAGAATCCTTTGATAAGGATTTGTCAGAACGAGTTGATTCTGATGAGGAACAACTGCCTCTAGAAAATGAGGAAAAAGATGAAAATAATGAGATCTCAATAAATTATTTAAACTCTAGTAAGATTTGGGATCGAAATAACATTGTTCCTGATGATATATTTGCTTTCAATGTGTCCTTTGAAATATGTGAAAATGATGATGATCCAGAACCACGATCAGTGGACGAATGTCGAAAAAGACATGATTGACAAAAATGGCAAGAAGCTATCCAAGCAGAGCTAAACTCGTTAAGGAAACGAGAGGTTTTTGGACCGATTGTTCAAACGCCAGATGGCGTAAAACCTGTTGGATATAAATGGATATTTGTACGAAAGAGAAACGAAAAAAATGAAGTTACAAGTTACAAAGCAAGACTTGTAGCTCAAGGTTTCTCACAAAGACCTGACATCGATTATGAGGAAACATATTCTCCTGTTATAGATGCAATCACATTTCGATTCTTGATAAGCCTTGCAGTTTCTGAAGGGCTTGATATGCATTTAATGGATGTCGTTACAGCATATCTGTACGGATCCTTAGACGATGAGATATATATGAAAATCCCTGAAGGATTTATAATATCGAAGAAATAAAATTAAAACCTCATAACATGCATTCTATAAAATTACAAAGGTCTTTGTACGGATCGAAACAATCCGGACGAATGTGGTACAAACGCCTTAGTGATTATTTCTTGAAAGAAGGATATGTAAATAATCCGCTTTGCCCATGTGTCTTCATTAAAAGATCATCAACGTGATTTGCGATTATTCTTTGTATATGTTGATGATTTAAATATAGTGGGAAACCACGACGACATCGTTAGAACATCCGAATACTTGAAAAATGAATTTGAGATGAAAGAACTTGGAAAAACAAGACTTTGTCTTGGTTTGCAAATTGAACATTTTTCAAGTGAAGTACTTGTCCATCAATCAAATTATATTGAAAAAATATTAAAAAGATTTTATATGGACAAGGCACATCCATTGAGCTCTCCAATGGTTGTCAGATCACTTGAAGTGGATAAGGATCCATTTCGACCTCATGAAAGTGATGAAGAGCTACTTGGTCCGGAGGTACCATATTTAAGTGCAATTGGTGCACTTATGTATCTTGCAAATTGTACAAGACTGACATTGCTTTTCTTTGTCAACCTACTTGCAAGATACAACTCATCACCAACTTGAAGACATTGGAATGGTGTTAAACATATTTTTCGATATCTTCGAGGAACAAGTGACATGGGTTTATTCTACTCGAGAGGGTAAAATTGAATCTACAAGGTTATGCGATCTTTGAATTTTTATCCGATCCCCACAAGGCCCGTTCTCAAACGGGATATGTATTCACATGTGGTAATATCTGTCAATCATGGAAGTCGATAAAGCAAACTATGGTTGCTACTTCTTCCAACCATTCGAAGTACTTGCAATTCATGAAGCAAGTCGTGAATGTGTATGGTTGAGAAATATGATTGAACATATTCAAGAATCATGTAGATTGCCTTCAATAAAAGATTCTCCAACCATATTATATGAAGATAATGCAAAGCATGTATTGCACAATTAAGTGAATGATTCATAAAAGGGACAGAACAAAACATATTTCACCAAAATTCTTTTATGCGCATGAGCTTCGGAAGAATGGTGAAATTGATGTCAAACAAATCCGATCGAGTGATAATCTTGCTTGATCTATTCACAAAAGCCTTACCAACTACGACATTTAAAAGGCTTACATATGGTATTGGCTTGCGTAAACTTAAAGACATTGCAAGTAAAGAAACTGAACAAGTTTCACCCATGTTCACATGAGGGAGAGTTATTGATTAGTGTATTGCACTCTTTTTCCCTTAGCTATGGTTTTATCCCATTGGGTTTTCCTAGCAAGGTTTTTAATGAGGCAATCTTAACAATATTATGCCCGTCTTAATATTTATGAGAATAGTGTACTCTTTTTCTTTTACTATATTTTTTCCCACAGGGTTTTTCTTAGTAAAAGTTTTAACGAGGCACAATCTCTAAGCAAGTGTCATCCAAGGGGGAGTGTTGTGAAGTGTGGATGACCATGCATGCACACCAACATATTGTGTAGTCATGTAACTTGTATTGTCATTTCCATTGTACACCAACTCTTTCATGTATTGTCAATTACTTGTAATGTGTTGTATGACATGGGGTGTATGTGTTAATTGTCCCACATTGATTACTTGTAAAGTGTTGTATGACATGGGGTGTATATGTTAATTGTCCCACATTGCTAAAGCACATTTGTCATCATACCAAATGACCTATATAAAGGATGTTAACCTCATTGTAAGAGCACATCAAGTTGAATGAAAACTTCTCATTCCAACTATCTCATTTCTTCTCTTTTCCTTTGTAGTAGTAGTTTGTAGTAGTAGAAGTTTTTAGTCTTCTATTTCCTTCTCTAGTTCTTAGCAAGCTTCCAACTCAATTTACAACAGATCTTTCTCTTTTTTGCTTTATGTTATCTACTGCTTGCAGGCTCATCTTTGGAGGCAGGCATATGGCAGATGGCAGATAACAATACCGCGCAGGACTACAACATCATCGACGCCCAACGCCGGTGCTGTTATTCATGTCGAGGGGTGGAGGCGGTCTTTAATTAATTTTTTCCGATGATTTGTGTTCACTTGATTGTTTTTGTGAAAACGATCGATGAATGAACATTTAAATGATGTATTAAGACATCCTATTCGACTCCAATTAATTTGTGGGACGGAGGCTATGTTGTTGTTGTTGTATTAAGACATCCTATGCTCATTAATTACTTGAAAGTGCGTGTGTTTCAAATGCTCTACTTTATCTGACATTTATCTTCCTCAAAATGTTGTTCTAGACTCCATGATTCAAGGGATTAACTAGTGTTATTTCAAATGGTATATATTGTCATTTGAAGTGCATGATTTTTAGTGTAAACTTTATTTTCTAAGTAAGCATTTATTATTACAGATGTTTAATTAAGCTTGGATTTATACTGCTATAACTAGGGAACTCATTTTTCTTTTGAGAAATCAGTTGATTTACAATCTAGAATAAACAGATAGATTTGAAAAGTTAAAATACTAGTACACATACAACAAAAACAACGAGAAGGGAGAGGCTTCTGTACAATTGTAAATTATACAATTTGTACAAAATACGGTGGGTAGAGGACATTGTGTATGGTGTTGTGCATTTAGCACGTCAGACCATTTATCTTCCTCAAATGTTGATGTAGGTTCCAGATTCAATGAAGTTGAGCGTTGGAACCTTATAATAGCTTATAATAGGTAAGTTGTGGTTTCTCTTTTATAAAAAGAAAAGGTAGGATTTACTTGTGGAGTTTTTGTTGGTGTCAAATAAAAAATGTAGGGTGTGTGTGTGCGTATTTTTTTTTTTTTTTTGAGTCGCACTATAGGCATCCAACGCTTTCAAATGACATCCCCTTTTTTTGGGTTCCCATCGATTTTCTTAGGGCACCCCGGCTTTTTACCAAAATATCATTTACTTCAAGCATCGCACCCCCACCACCTTATTTGAGAGTGGTTAAGTCTCGATCATGTCTTGCCGAGACTCGTATTACACTATCAGTTTATACCAACCGACACCCAACTCGATGGGTGACCACCGAGACTATATAAGTGGTCTCGGTGGCTATGTGTCGATACATGTGTATATATCTTTATTGACCGACACAACAACCTAATGTCTTTTGATGATAATCGACACAATGACCTGTGTCTGAAACGTAGTATCGCCTTATAGACACCCTACTCTTGCATAAAAAGCACCCCATTGTTTGAGAGAGACAAATACGTCATTTCCATTAAGAACAAAAATTAATTCAAAAAAATGAAGTGCCCTCCTCAGTAAATGTTGAGGTGCCTATAACTCGACCTTTTTTTTTCACTATGTTAAATATTAGAATGACAACTCTACCCACGATGATACCGCCTCAACTTGTATGTTATGCACCGAGATTTGGGTAAGAATACATCTCAGAAAAAAATAATAATAATAATAATGTGAAAGTATCAACTTTAGCAGTCTAGGGCATAATTTCGTCTTCATCAACGAATCATCATCATCATCATCATCATCGACGAAGGCGACGAATCCATGTTGGAACTGCGTTGAATCGATGGACGCAAAGAAGGCCCTGTATCGAGCGAAGTTGAGAGAAGCCGCCGCGCAGAAGCGCGAGAAGCGCATCGATTCCCCACTCGTCAAGTACGCTACCAATTCACTTTTTACTTCATTCGCTTAGGTTTTGGTTCTTCAGGTTTCAAATTTAATTCGTAATCTATGTTGGGCACCGTTTTGATTCTTCAATATGCCTCAATTTGTGTGCTTCCTTGCCAGATTTGTGTTCTTCACAACCCCCATTAATTATTGATGTTGAATTGAAGCAGTTTTGTTTGGTTTGATGGGGTTTGTTTGAAATTTGAATAGTGAGGAGGTTAGGGTTTGGACTCGTGTTGTGGATTCTTCTTGTTAAAAAAATGGTCCTTTTTATCACTTCTTGATGATTGATGAAATTTGTGTTTTCGTTGCGATTTCGAGGGGGTGGAATTATAGCAAAATGAATCAGAGATTTTATGGGATCATGGGATGAGAATCGTTGAGATTTGCGGACCGAAAGTTATTCCCACATCGATTAAATATGACTTCATAAGGAAGTATATAAATGATTATCTCCCTCTTAATAGCACCAAAGCCTTTTGAGACAAAACCCCACACCAAGAGTTGAAGGTGGTGCTGGCGAAGATCCACGGGCTCGCACACGCGTGTGTGCACGGCCGTGAGAATTTTACAAGAGTTCCTGATTTAATGTAGGTTGGAAATGAGCTCCTGAAAGTAGTACTGGAAAATATCCGAAATACAATTTTAGTGATGCCCCAACATGCGAAATCTCTACGAAAAGATGTTTCCTTTGAGTTCTTGTAGTCGACGTGTTGTTTTTCGTGGCTGGTGCTCTATTTTTCTATTGTTAACTAACTATTGTATTGGATTTACTTGTCTAGGTACAATGAGCATGACCAGCCTGTCTGCAGGGTGTGCAATGTAGTACTAAAATCTGATTCCCTTTGGCTGGCGCACCAGGCGTCACGTAAACATCATGAGGTAATAGACTTCGCCCTCTATTGTTGCTGCGTGATTTATTTGCTTAGCCGTCATGGAGAATTGAATATGATATGCTTTATTATTAGAAGATTTTGTTTTAGATGGGCATGTTTGTTTTTGAGATTTTTTTGTTATTATTTTCTTGCTTCTAATGGTGTCATGACTTACAGATTCAGTGGAATTATATGGATGTTGTTTAATGTTGTGTTAGAGACATGTCGCCTTGTCGAAGCACATATTAGTTATGAAGACTTGATTACTTATTACTCTGCCCCAAGCCTTACCATCTTATCACCTTTTATCCAAGCACATTTTATTTTGATTACATGAGCATCTCTGGGCCTTGACTTTGAGTAACCCATTACAGTTTGCTGGCGCCTTCTGCTTATTGTGCTACCAATCTATCTATCTATCTATATTGTTTGGATGGCCTTTTTAGCTTTTTCTTTTCCATGATTTTCTAAAAGCTTGAACATTTTGCTGGTTTTGAATTCAATTGCTTTGATGTTGGACAGAATGAAATAGGTAACATCTTGGCATCTCTTTTCTATTACACTACATGTTTTAGGTGCTCTTGTTGGTTGAATAAATTCCCATAAACATATCTTTATGCTGATTCTGGAATCTATTTTTACTAAAAAAGCTGCTTGTTGTCTTAGGCAATTCAAAATTTCAAATCTACTGCACGGAATAGTGATTCGAAATCTGAGCCATCTAAATCATCCCCTTGCCAGCAGGGTTTTTTGACGAGCATGATTCGAAGAGGCAAAAAACTGGTAACAGTTTATTATTCACACAAGACTATGTTGATAAATAGTTCCCTGCATATTACGTGTGTTTTTACTTATTATCTCTAGAATCTATTTGGTGTCCATGGCGGGGGATTGAAAATTTATATTCTTGGCTGTTTCTGTGAGAGGAGGTTTTACTTGTTTGAGTTTTTCAAGTTTAATTTATATTCTTGACTTAGATGCTAATACAATGTGGCTAGAAGTGAGTAGTTGCATAAGGAGAGTGGGAGCAAACGTATTAGGTATATCTAAAGGCTTGGGACCACCAAAGAAGGAAACATGGTGGTGGAATGAGGATGTCCAACGAGCAATTAAGACTAAAAGAGAGATGTATAGGAAAATACCTAAGTGTCAAGATGAAGATGTGTACAATCAATATAGAGAAGCTAGAAAACAAGCTAAAAAAGTAGTTAGTCAAGCTAAAACAAATTTCATGGAAGATCTATATACAAGGTTAGGTAATAGAGATGGCGAAAAATATATATATAGGCTAGCCAAACTAAGAGATAAAAAGAAACAAGACCTAAGTCATGTAAGATGTATTAAGGACGAAAATCAAAATGTTTTAACGCGCGAGGAGGATATTAAGGAGAGATGGAGAAGTTACTTCGATAGTTTATTTAATGATGGTCAAGTTGATACCATAATAGATGAAAACCCACACCAAGAAAGAAATGTCAACTATACACGCAATATTAGAATTGTAGAAGTTAAAGAGGCATTGAAAAGAATGAAAATAGGGAAAGCATGTGGCCCGAGATGAAATACCCATAGAGGTTTGGAAATGCTTAGGAGAAATTGGATTGACTTGGTTAACAAAACTTTTCAATAAAATTTTAAAATTAAAACGGATGCCAATGGATTGGAGAAGAAGCACGCTTGTGCCAATCTTCAAAAACAAAGGAGACATTCAAAGTTGCTCAAACTATCGGGAATTAAACTTATGAGTCACACTTTGTGAAACTTTGGGAGAGGATAATTGACAATAGGCTAAGGAGAGAAACAACAATATCGAGAGAACCAATTTGGTTTCATGCACAGGAGGTCAACTATGGAGGCGATTTTCCTTGTAAGACGATTGTTAGAAAAATATAGAGAAAAGAAAAAAGATCTTCATATGGTATTCGTAGATTTAGAAAAAGCATATGATAGGGTCCCTAGAGATGTTCTTTGGTGGGTTCTAGAAAGAAAAAGAGTGCATGCTAGATACATAGACACTATTAAGGATATGTATGATGGAGTAGTAACGAGTATAAAGACGTTTGGAGGAGCTACAAAAGAATTTCCCATTACGATAGGACTACATCAAGAATCGGCTCTAAGCCCATATCTATTTACTTTAGTTATAGATGAACTAACTAGACATATTCAAGAGGATATACCATGGTGTATGCTATTTGCGAGATGATATTGTCTTAGTGGATGAAACTAAAGATGGAGTGAATAGGAAATTAGAACTACGGAGGAATACATTAGAATCTAAAGGCTTTAAGTTGAGTAGGACGAAAACCGAATACATGCACTTGTGAGTTTAGAAACACTAGACATCGAGATGACGGAGTGGTAAAATTAGGGGAAATAGAAGTTCCTAAGGTAAACCACTTTAGGTATCTAGGATCAATCATACAAAATGATGGTAACATTGAGAATGATGTCACACATAGAATTCAAGTGGATGGAAGAAATGGCGGAGTGCAACAGGGGTGATTTGTGATCGAAATGTTCCTACTAAGTTAAAAGGAAAATTTTATAGGACCGCAATTAGGCCAACTATGCTCTATGGAAGTGAATGTTGGGCGGTAAAGCAACAACAATTACATAAAATGAACGTAGCAGAAATGAGGATGCTTAGGTGGATGTGTGGTAAAACTCGTAAAGATAGAATAAGAAATATAGAAATTCAAAAACAAGTAGGAGTAGCACCAATTGATACAAAGATTAGGGAAGGGCGGTTGCGGTGGTTTGGTCATCTCGCAAAGACGACCTACAAATGCCCCAACTAGAAAACTTGACTCAATAGAAGCGTAGAAATTCGACGAGGTAGGGGCGGACCAAAGTTAACATGGGATGCATTAATTAGGAGGGATTTGAATGGTTTGGAAAGCTCACCATCGGTTGCACTTAATCGAGCACAATGGAAAAGTTTGATCCATGTAGCCGACCCCGATTAATTTGGGACTGAGGCTATGTTGTTGTTGTTGTTGTATTCTATCGGTGAGTTTTGCATGTCGGTTAGGTTCATATACCAAAAAAGAAATTGTATTAAAGAATTCAAACAATTTTTTATGTCCTTGAAAGTTCTTTTATATCGAAACATCACATACATCCACATACATAAAATGAAACAACACATACATAAAATGAGTGTAGCGGAAATAAGGATGCTTAGGTGGATGTGAGGTAAAACTTGTAAATATAGAATGAGAAATACAAAGATTCAAAGAAAAGTAGGAGTACCACAAATTGATGCAAAAATTAGGGAAGAACAATTGCGTGCTTTGGACACATCCAAAGACGGCTTGCAAAATTGCAAATGCTTGAGTTAGAAAACTTAACATAGTAGAAATTGAGGAAATTTGAAGGTAGAGGAGTAGACTTAAGATAAATTTGCATTGATTAGAAGAATTTAAAGGATTTCGACAAAGCACGTCATCAAGAGCATTAACTCTAGCGGAATGGAAGAGTTTGATCCATGTACCGACCCAACTAATTTGAGATTGAGGCTTTGTTTTTGTTAATGAAAGTTATTTTATCGCAAAAATTTACTTTTCATTTGGCAGACAATTATTGATTTTATGGTAGATCATTGACTAATTTATGCTCCTCAGGGTTGAGTAGTCAGGGTGAAAACATAGCTGAGAGTGCAAAAGCACCTATTAAATTAGACTCTATTTCTTCTGGCAAGAAATATGGGAAGATAGAAAGTTCTGATACTCATGGAATGGAAGCATCTGAGGCCCATAAGGATGACGTGTCAAATGGTCCCTCAAGCCAGCTTAGTCATTCAACACAAAATACGAATAGCTCGGGGGCTAAACAAGTTAAAGGGGATCTTCCGAGTGGCTTCTTTGATAACAAGGATTCTGAAGCAACTAGAAAATTGGGTGGGACAGCAGGCAAGCAAGTCAATAGAGCACTCCCTGATGGTTTCTTTGATATTGATAATGCGGATGCAATGAAGCTGACGGGCAGTTCAGAGGCGAAAGAAGTAAAGGGAGCTTTATCAGGAGACTTTTTCAAAAAGAAGATGCTCATCCTCAAAGGAATGTTGGTAAATCAGAAACTGGGCCAGCGAAAGGAACACTTCCTGAAGGCTTCTTTGATAACAAAGATGATGACCTCCGTGCTCGTGGCATTGAGCCTGTAAGGGTTGATATCAAGTAAGCTCACGTTTCCACTGCCACATATGCATTCTTTTTTTTTTTTTTTCTCCCCTCTTGCATTTTGCTATGTTTTGTTCAATTTATCTGAACATAAATTTGTATTGTGATGGTGCTACTTCAAAGGAGAGAGAGTGGACTGACCCCATTGAGTACCTATCAAGGGAAGAGAGAAAATAAAGCGCCTTTCTTTTTTCGAAAATAGGAAATTGATGGGGTTTACTCGTGACCCTCTTATCGAGCTTTGGAAGTTGATTCTGTACTTTTAGACAATTGAGGCAAGTTTTCATGTTTTAGATGTGTTTATGCTCATATTCAATCATGAACTCTTAGTCTCTTTCTCCGCCCTCTGAAAGTATTGATTGGACTGACATCCCGGTGGCCAGTCGAAGATTTGCTAGTAGGTGTCTCATTTGCTGATTTGCATGTAGACATTATAACACATTTTTTTGGGGTGCATGATTGTACTACATTTTATCTCTACGTTTCAGTTTCTTCGATAGTTTTGACAGATGTGTAATGGAAACTTGTTTTGGTTTCTGTTAGAGATGAATACAAAGAGTTTGAGAAGCTAATTCAAGAGGATTTAAAAGAAGTGGATGAACGTTGGGTGGAAGAAGAGGTGTGTTCTTCATCTCCAGGCCCCATATTAGTTAGAAAACGATAAGCCTGTCAGTCTCGTTGGAATAACCTGGTCTTACAATGTGTTTCGCAGGTTGATGCTGCCGACATGATAGAGGAAGAGGAGACTATGGAACAAAAGTGAGTTACTCGCAATCCGATGCGCTCCTCATTTCTTAGTTAAATTTTCTCATAAGATTTCATTGAAGTATTACTAATCAATTCTGCAATGCTGTAACATAGGGCTTACTGGGAGAGAGTTGAAATGTTAAAGAAGAAGCAAATGGAGCTCAAAGCTGCTAAACTTGGTGGAGGACTGAAAGCCCCTACCAAGAAAAAGGACTCGAGTAGTGACGAAGAAGACTCGTCCAGCGACGAAGATGGCAATGAAGAAGATTTTGCAGTAGATTGGAGAGCCAAGCATCTGTAAACATCTCCAATTGCCCTTTTGTTGTTTAAACTCTCTTCTTCAATTTCTAATATATCAATGCTTTGACTCCAAAAAAAAAAAAAAAGGTTCTAATATGAAAAAAAAAAAGTTGTTAATGTTCAAGATAAAGTGTAAAACTTTGCATTGATGTTATTTGATGCACAAACAAGCATCCATTACAGTGTATAGAATGGTTTTGAATTTTTTACACAAAACCAAAAAGGTAAAACTAACCATTCTTATCAATTGTCAATTAAATGGTATAAAAGAATCAATAAACAACAAATCAAAAATAAAACTCAAACCCTTTAGAATCCCAAGGCACCTTTGCTGAACCTTAAAAGCCTGTCCAGGGTGTTGGGGTGGAACTTCCTTGCAAACAAGTAGCAAACATCAGTGCTTCTCCCATTGTACTCACAGTTCCCTTGTCTCATACTCTTCAAACCTTCAATTGTTACATCTGTTCTAAGAAGCTTCAATGGATGGGGTCCACCCCTTGACCAGTCAGTCCAGGTCAAAGTCCTATTTGAGTTACTCCTCCCACTCTTCATATGCACATAAGTTGGTATGTAATGCTCATCTGCATAGCAACCAGGCTTGCAGTGTCTCTTGAACAATGTATAGTACTTGACGTCGGAGACAATCTCGATTGCCAATTCTCGTTTCATTTCGAACCATTGAGACCCTTTTCGCCATTGCTCAATCTGGATGTGTGGCCGCATTCGGTAACTATATCGGCCTCGCCCAACATGGCCTGCCTGATCATAGACTTCTACAAAGGACTTGCTAGAGCTCATGAGGTAGTTGTAGACGGTAGAGAAATCGGTTAGGGGGATGCATGCTTCGGATAGAAGGACAAACCGCTCATTTGAGACGTCGAGTAGCGCAGTTGCTAGTAGGCGACGTTCTGCTTCGATCATGCTAAACTCTCCCCATTTCACCTTCTGCACAAAATATAACAAGAGCAAGAACATCAGATGTCATTCATAATTACTTAAACAAACTTGGAAGTAATTCTGCAAGTACAGTTTGACAGTGTAGACTAAACCAAAAGACAGCACATGCATTAAGTGCACATGCAGATCAACAGAGTTAGATTCATTGTCCTAGTTTTTTTAATTAGATCACTTTTATAATGACTAATTTGGATTCCTATGCTTCTTCAAATTCAAGAAAACTTTGCTCTTTTAAACATCCAAAATAGAATATTGGAGATGAACAAAAGGGTGAAATAAAGTTTGACAAGAAAGGAATTTGTGAAATATGAGTGAAAAGGTGAGTTGGAGAGGGGGTGGAGGCCTTGGCTGTCAAAGGAGTAGAATCAAAGCAATGCATTAGCATTTCAAGTATGGCATGAAGAAAGTTCACAAAGTGAGAGACCCTTTATAAGAATAAGCTTCTCTGTAAACAAAACAGGAGGGGGATCGACGACGGACTTAATGAACCTATCAAGAGCTCAATCCTATGAGTTCTAACGACAAGCGTGATATTAAAACATAATGACACAAAAACAATGAACTCAATAATCAGGAACTCATGAGCTACTGTCCTAACACATTGCAGTGCAGTTTTTATGAGGATGTTCAAAGTGCAATTAGCTGATGATTTTGACAAAAACCAACTCTGTACTTACTACTTGGGAATTAATTTCACAAAAGGCAATGCTAGTTTAATTGGTAAACAGTTATGCAACTTAGAGAGATGAAATACTAGAGTTGAGAAGCCATCTTGACTCACCTTACTAGGAATGTATCTGTCGTGAAACACCGAACTTGCAGGCAGTGCCGTCGCATCGAAAGAAGGATCCGAATGCACATAAATTGAGTATTTTCCTTCATGCCCTTTAAAGAACTTCTCCCAAAGAGGACCCAATGGCAAGTCCCACTTTGTCAAGAAGAGGAACGCGACCTTCTTCGACGCCTGCTGACTAACTCGAGGAACCTTCGACGCCTTATGCAGCAGCACTTTGTCATCCATACCGTGATTCGCTGACGGTGGTTTCACAAACTCTTTAGACCCTGCACCATTATTTACTCGGTTCTTGCTTTCTTGCGACAAAGACGATGATGCTGGCGGCGGAGGTGGCACCAGCAAGGGCGGGGGCGGCGGCGGAGGGGACGACAAAGTTGACTCAAGAGATGGTAGGGTAGTAGGATTGGTAGGATTGGTAGGAGTTGTGGATGGTAGTAATGAAAATGTGGATGATGAGATGCTTATGCTTTGAAAGTTGTAATTGGAGCTATTGAGTTGTGAAAAAACAAGAACAACCAAAAGACCAAATCCTATGAACATCAAAAACATGTGAAAGATTGAGTTTATTGAGAGAGGTGGAAATTGTGCATAGATGGCCTCAGCAGACACCCTTTGTTGGTTGTTCTTCATTGCCACCTAGAGACAACAAAAACAAACACAGTAAAAAAAGAAGAACATGAAAGCCAAGCCAACAAAAAAATTAAAAAAGAAGAACCAAAGATTCTTCCAAGCAAACAAGAAACTTAATGTTCTCTCTCTCTCGTACCTATCAAACAATATACTAAATAATATATATAGTTGACTATATATGATCAAACACCATTAGAAACATTATATATCAAATCAAAAATTTAAAAGAACCCCAAAAAGCTACTACTACTATTTGTTAATCCAAAAAGCTAAACATGACCCTTGATTCACTAACCTCAAAAAATGCTCACAAGATGACCACCGACTTCGACAGAGGAGTAGAGAGAGATGTGTGACAATTTAACAGTAAAAACAAATTTTTATAGAGGTGAAGAATAAAGAAACCGAGTTGTTGAAGGAGTAGTAACTTGTGTTGGTGTAAGAAAGCAAAAACAAATTAGAAAGGTTTGATTTGGCTCTTCCAAATCTTGGTTTAATTTATTTATAGAGTTGATTACTTTCTTAATTGGGATTAGCTAGTGACTTGTATTTCAAATAGGTCTCGGACAGCCTGAACAGAATTACCAATTTGTACACGAAAAAGGAAACTTTTGCGTGATGGGCGTGCAGTATCTCGAGAAGGTAGAATGGGATCGGACGGCGTGGGGTTTGGGAGTTGTGATTTGCGTTGTTTTTTTAGAGTCAGTTTGGGTGTATGGACGATGTTAATAATGGGCATCAATTACGGCAAAAGTTGTATCGGTTATTGGAGAGATTTAACGCGTTAAATTTAGTGTAACATTGATTACTATTTTGTGTAACAGATTCTGTTTATTAATTGAGCCTAAATGTATATTAAAATAATTCCAGATTTTTTTTAATTGAAAATGCTTTTGTACCTCAAAACCGACACACACAAACGTGTTAGTGTCCATTGGTTTTTGCGTCTGATGTGCATCGCATGGCCGCGATAAGTGCGTGTCGGTTTGTGTGTCTGCGTCGAGGCATAATAGTAGCTTTCTTTTTTTATATGTTAGCTGCGTCATTATTTTGAAGATTTGCCCCAACTAATCTCTTCGATGGGTATAAGTACAAGTGCAACTAACTCTACAGTTCTAAAGTTTTTATTCCATTGTCAAACTCAAAACTAAACCCCTCTTGGGGAGCCAACTAATTTTTGATTTGCAATCCCATATATGATATATTACTTTTTTTTTATTAGCAATCTCATATATTGTCTCTATCAATTTTTCATGAAATGAAATCATTTATAGAAGGCAATTCAATCTCATTGTGAATCATTTTTAGTGAATCAATCATTTTCTTGTAACAGAAACAATTATTTAGAAGAACAAATGTACAAAAACATAAAAGAATCGAAAGGTTTTTTTTTTTTTTTTTTTTTTTTTTTTTTTTTTTTTTTTTTTTTTTTTTTTTTTTTTTTGAAGAATGGGAAAATCCTAAAAAAAAATCAAAAGTTTAATTTGTGTGATGATTAAGAGCCAACTAATATAGAAAGTAATTAAAGTCAAAATTAAAATTTGTCTTTTCATATCTTTGAAGGTGAGTTACTATTAAATTAAATTAATTAATTAACAAGTTGAAGTACTGTTCATCCCATTGTAATTATATATACTGGTAATCCCAAAAACGTTTCTTGAAAAAATGGTTTCTCAAACTTGCCCTTACTTGTGCAGCCTAAGGACCTTTCTCGAAGGTCTTGTTCGCGAGCGTCGTTAAGCTCGCGGCGTAGTTGATGAAGAGATGGAGATGGAGTTGAATACTATATTTAGTTGAATGCAAAAAAGAGCATATTTAGTTGAATACTATGTTTTTTTTTTTTTTTTGTCAAAAAATGCTATGCATTCATATAAATACGTTTGACACCTCGAATATACAATGGCAAGTTATTGAGAAAATATTAAATTTTACCATCCAACTCCAAATACATTGGTTTCTCATGAATCATGAAATTGAAGTGTCCAACTCTCGAAGGAATAGTCGAACCTAAATAGAGAGGGAACGAAAATAAGTTCAGACACCCGCAGCTATTATCAAAATAAAAAAGAAACAACTGCTATGGTAATCAATAAAATGGTGCTAGATAAACAAGTAGTTTTATTATGATCTTTTCTTTTGACTTCAACGGGAAGTTGAACCCCAATTTTCCAAACTTTACCTTTTGACGAGTAATGTCACGCCCATCTCACCAGATATGTCTTGGCTATTAAGAAAGTAAACTCATGAGCCGAATGGCTTAATGATAAGGAGCATCACCTAACAATCGAGACGCGAGTTCATGTGATGCTCCTCACAATCTTTCTAGATTGAATTTGTTCTGGTCGTTGTGTTGCCAAATGTTGAACTTAAGAATGCAAATGGGAGTGGGGAGGGGATGAGGATGAGATCTCCATCTCCATCCCTATCCCCGTGTAAGAATTCACCCTCTATCCCCATGCCCATGTCCATGCGGACCATCTCTGTCCTCGTCTAATCTCTGCGGGAATGAGTAATCTCTGTGAAATTTTTTTTTTCCCCGTTTAATCCCCGTTGAGAATCCGCGTGGGGATTTTCGAGGAGAATCCTCACGAGAAAATATTTCTCAGCACTTATAATTACCTACGGGGAGTTTGTACCATAAGAGGATCCAATAAAATAAGACTTTACAATTTTTCTTATTTCACCCTAAATTTGTAAAATATAAATATAGTTGCAAATAATTCAAAACATAGAGTAGTTTAGTTTGGTAATCAAAATATTTTATTTATTTAACTAAGTTTAAAGTCTAAATCACCTTGGAGTTGTTTGATATGTGCATATATCGCTATAGTTTGGTTTTGGAAACCGAGAATATTATATACACTAATATAAAATATAACATATAGACATATCTAGTATGTCATGGTACATATGTAGATTATAAATTTATATATATGTAATATATATTTAAATTTTAAATTGATATATGGGATATCCACGGGAATCTATGTGGAGATTACCAATGGAGGTCTCTACAGGGATCCCCACAGGGATCTGCAATGAGAATTCCTCAATAGAATCCATGCGGATATATTTTTTTCTTGATTCCCCTACTCTTACACACACGGGTACGGTATTTTTCTCATCTCCGCCTCCATCCCTATTTAAATTTTCCATCCCCGTCCCCATTACGAAGAATCCCCATCCCCTGCAGAGATTCTCCGCCCCAATTGCATCCCTTCAACTCCTCGTGTCCGAATTGTGTTGGAATACAATTGTAACGCAACAGTGATGTGACAGTGTGGTGTGCACTGTAATTGACCAAAAATAAAAACAACAAATAGGCTATATGCTAATACAATAGAATCATAAGATCGAAGGAAATGTGAACTCCTAAACACAAGTATGAAAATCAAAACTGTTAGCACTTGTAGCATCAAATTGCTCTTGAAAAAATGACCTGGTCTGGCCCCTACATGAAAACTTGGTCAATTGTTTGTTAATTTTGTCATGGGTGACTTTTTTTTTTTTTTTTGCCTCTTTTTATTTGAGTGTGACATAATACCTATTAGAGTTGTTGTGACACATCACATATTAATCAAAACAGACCCCTTGTTGATTCCATTATAAGATTAAGAACTTCCTCTGTCATGACAAAAAATATATAGAAAGTCAAATATGATTTTATTAGATTAACTGAAAGAGCTTTTGAAGCCAAACAAGATGTAATATTATTGTCTAAAACATCAATTTAAATAGGATGGTGATTCACCTAATCAAACTGTTTACATGCCATTGGAGTTGCAAGAATATTATATCTAACTTATGGTTTACGCAAATCAAATAAACATTTGTTCCATACTCACTTCCTTAAGTTTAAGTTAAGTAGTCGATTTCCAGAAAAAAAAAAAAAAAAAAAAAAAAAAAAAAAAAAAAAAGTTTATCTAGTACTCAACTATGTAGGTTGAGTTGTTCCTACAAAATAAGTAAAATATTTGATGGCATACTTCTTTTTGGGGGGTTTCTTAGGTAACATACTTTTGATATTAAATTTGGTGGGTTCTGGGACTTCTGTTAGCGCTTAGATTGTGCATTGAGATGTGTGAACACTTGTCCCAATGTGCGCTCAAAGGACTACTACAACTGTGTAGCAAATGCAAGGATCAAAAATACAAAAGTAAAGCCTTGAAAAAGTAAATATGCGCAAAAAAAAAAATACAAAAGTAAATCATTTTCGCTGCGACATCTATAACACATTCACGATATTATTATGAAACCAAAGAAAGACAACCTAAATAAAAATGGACTTGTATGAACATAGCATTTTTCACATTATTTTCATTTATTGAGAACTCGGGCGTAGAATTACCATGTTGAGTCAATATAAGCTCACATTTGGAGTAGCCAAGGCTAATAATAACATGAAAACTGAGGAAATAGCTTGTGTGGAATGTGGATGGACATATTAATGGGGAGAATAAATTCAAGAGAATACTCAATTGTCAGACAATTATTTTTTGCTAACTTTATTTAGCAGAAGTAGTCAAACTGGTCTACTTACTTGGTTACGAGCTGCTTAATAGCATATAACATAGCCAAGCCCGCCACAGGTACAATAAAAAGTTCAACCAAACTTAGCTTTTGAGCCTTGCGAAGAAGGGTACTTTTAAGATAAACTCCCAGCCATTTGCTTAGAAACCGTAGTCGGCATGTTGTTTCAAATTTTTGCACTGAGAACTCCTGCATGGAACAATGCAGAACACTTAGCCATTCTTGAAGATAGCCACGGTTACAGCTAATCTCGAAAAATAATTAAGGAATGCCACATGCAAGTATTTGTTCATCTCACAGTTGAAATCTGTGAGCTCTAACCCCTCAAAAAGGCGTAACGTAGATGCGTATTCAATTTAGTTGTTCATAAAAAGTTCTAGGGAATTTGTTCCAAACCTAGTCGTAGAAATTGAATTGTTTTAAAGGTCGAGCAAGTATCCTCATTTGAGCTCACGAGTTGTCAATTTTGTAGCGAATTCTGTGCAGCTGCCATTGAAATTTTCTAAAGAGAAGCCCTGCACAATCTCAGATAAACATCCTGAGTTTGAAAAGATATCAGCATTGGTTTTTCATGCCCCCAATGGCCAAATGCTTTATGCTTCAAGAACATTTGCTTGCTCACAACAGGTAACCAAAATTGTTGAGAGTAAAACCTTTAATCAGATAATTTAACAGGAAGATCAGACGGAAATAACAATTGAAAAATTGTTTGTTCTTTTTGTTATAGAGTAAGTTCGATCATTAAATGGGTCCATCCAATGTTCAAAGATTGTCCGCAACCCACAAATAAACGATCAATCATCAAGGACAAGAGAAAGGTTACCGGGAAGGAATTAAAAAAGGTCAGATTATACAAATATGATAGGACAATATTGTCCCTGCATTGTTTCACTAATCTAGAGAAATGAGTAACCTCATTAAAGCTTTTGGTCAACATGAAAGAAGAAGAGGAGAGCAGGGTACAAGAATAGATTATTGTATACTTCGCAACTTTTTCTGAAATTTTTGATAATCTCTTTGAACTTGACAAAATGGAAACAAGACTAGGACTTACCACCAACTTTATGGTACTTAAAATGCCAAGTGGATAGTCTTGTTAACCTGACCTATCAAGAGTGCTTGTTGACCATAAAGATGAAGAGAAACTATAGAGAGTCAATGCTTTTCTGCTAGAGGTCAAAATGGAAACTCAAACTCTATTTATTCTAAGAAATAGAGAATATAGTAGAAAGATGGGTTTGGGATTTTACTCAGGACCAATTATTTTGGCAGAGCTTTTCGGGTCGAGATCAAAATGGAAACTCAAACTCTATTTATTCTAAGAAATAGATAATATAGTAGAAAGATGGGTTTGGGATTTTACTCGGGACCAATTATTTTGGCATAGTTACCTTTCGCACAGCCTTCCTAGTAAATATTTTCATCATTTTTGGCATGCATTAATAACATCTTGACAAGATTGGAACGCATTACTTGAGTCTCAGGCTCTCCGCCGCAACATTTTGGTCCAGTCAGTTTCAAAAAGATTTTACAAACATCAAAATATTGAACAAATGATAAATATGAATCATCAATTAGGATATTTTCACCTTTATGCTATTAACTAATCATCTCTAGTATTAGTTTTTTTTTTTGTCCTTTTTCTTGATATATACATGGGTGTCCGAACCTTTTTCAGCCCCTCACTTTTGCTTCGACTATTTATGCAAAAGTTAGTCGAGTGCCCCAACACCATAACATGGGAGAAACAAGTGGATATAATGTAGCCACCAAGATTTGAACCCAAAACCTCTGAGTCAGTCAGAGGCTCATAGCTATGATCATCTCTTTTTTGTTGAAACATCTCTAATTTTGGGATGGTTGAAAAATCTTAACAACTTGATCAATTATTTGTTGGGAGCAAAAGTCAGTCCCAAATTAAAAATTCTAAAAAATTCTAGTAAATAGGGATCCCACTAAAAAACTTTTTCAATGAATGTGCAAGAACTGTGCACTAAATCAAGCACGATGAAAGAGTTTGATCCATGTAGCTAACCACAACTAATTTGGGATTGAGGCTATATTGTTGTTTGTAATAGGCCATAACTGGTTGTTTCTCAAGAACTATTACCTGAGTATCATTTTTTGTTTAGTGAACCTGAAAAACCCACGAGAATACCTAAGAGTAATCCTATGGGTCTCCATTTTCCCTTTTCTATTTTATTACTTTTATTTTCCTAATCGCAGAATACATTATCAGTGCATACCAGGAAGGTAGGCAGCATCAAACTTGGTAAGAACTAAACAAGCTGTTTGGAATTCTAAATCATGTAACACTGTCCTTACCGTCCTCCAAATTAACCTTACGGCTTTAACTCTTCCATCTGTTTTAAACAATATGGTATGATACAGTTGGGTTAATACTAATGATCACACGTCCTATCGAAAAAAAAAAAAAGGCTAATGATCACACTCACAGACAAACACATCAATATGACTTGTCCATGATAAATAGAATGTACGCAAGCCATATTTCGTCATGTCAAAGAAGATAAAATTCAAAACTTTATTGAAGCAAATAATTTATCATTAAATCCAAAAGTTACCTTTGGTAGCTTATCTTGCTGGGCTAGATGATCGACATGAAGCCTAACATTTGATGAGGCGGCAATCCAAAAACTGGGATCAACATCAGAATATACCTTTGCAACTATATCAAACAATGTCTCTGCCCCATTTTCAATAGCATTTAGAATGGAAAATTCCCTTTGCCTTCTGTTCCTAAACAGATAAAATGTATTCAATGTTTTAGTTTTTGATGCAGCGAGGAATTGACCAATTGCTTGCTACAAAGTAAAATATAGATTTTTCTAGCAATTTGTTGATTCCGCGGACATTGAATTGAAGAAATATGTTTCTAACTTGTGATTGAACACACAAATTTCAAGAAACCAAAACAAATAAAGAGATACTCTCTATCTAAACTCAATTTTATTCATCAAAACAATAATCATCCCCCCTAATAAAATACGATCAACCTTTTATATATAGGCTTTATTATGGACTAACATAGAGTCCGACATACAACTCTTATTAACTCCTATACTAAAAACAAATCCAAGTTAATCTAACTATGACTTCAACTTTGACACAAACACTAACAATCTTATCTAATAAATAAGATATTCTAATCTAACACAAACTCTGATTTGCATCATTCTCTCCCGATTGAGAAAAACTTGTCCTCAAAATTGATGTCGGAATCATTCTCCTGCACATGACCTCTATGGTCTTCATCTTCATCACTCTCCCTCGGTTCGAAAAAACTCGTCCACAAGTTTTAATCCCTTCATGACTCTTGCGATGTTGAGCAATAAAGTTTTCAAACACCTTCAAATCTTGCTTGAGAGCAATTTTGACAAACTCGCCACTTGATGGAACATGTATCTTCGGAACATTGCTTGAAACTTCGATTGGCAAATCAAAGTTGTCAGCAAACACACCATTGTGAGGGTTTTGTAGAACTTCCTCAACTAACTCGTCGTCCATAATGTTAGTCAACGAACAAAAGTGCTTCACTGTCGTGAACTTCACTTTTGCCTCCACAACTCCTTCAACCGGGTAGTTGTCTCCGCATTTTTGATGGACACATCACCGATCACCTCTTCAAGCATCCGATGGCTTTTAGAATGGGAAATCACCTCAATGACAAAACCGTCGTCTCCAAAGACTAGTTTGTCTTCCACGAAGTCGCCCATCACCGTCAAACTTTGGCGCCTCGTCAAAGTTGTCGGAGTCATCCTCGAAGAAGGTCGGATCTACTTCGCAGTCACTGTAAAGAAAAAGAACATCTTTTTCTTTCTCGACAAATTCCTCCTCGTCAGAATATTCCTCTTTTGGTTCTTCACCAAAAGCAAACTCCTCGGTAGGCACTTCGCCCTCAAACCATTGTTGACGTCGTTGACGAAGTTGTTGTTGTTGTCGCAACTATCGCACTTGATTCTGATGCGACTGTTGTATTTGAAGTGTTAAATTTTCAACGAAAGTCATTAGTTGATCTATCATTCGATCGACATGTGTCGTAGTATCTCTTGGAGGAACCTCATCTACACAGTCTTCACGCCGGACTTGTCTTTTTGGCGGCATTGCGAAAGACTATAGGACCTTGACGCTCTGGCACCAACAGATGCACCGAAGAATTTACCAATTGCTCGCTACAAAGAAAATGATAGATTTTTCTAGCAATTCGTTGATTCTGCGAATACCGAATTGACGAAACACGCTACTAACTTATGATCAAATACACAAAGTTCAAGAAACCAAAACAAACAAAGAGATACTCTCTCTCAAAACCCAATTTTATTCATCAAAATAATAATCATCGAACCTAATAAAATAGGATCAACCTTTATATATAGGCTTTATTATGGACTAACGTAGAGTCCAACATAAACTCCAATTTTTATTAACTCCTATACTAAAAACAAATCCAAGTTAATCTAACTATGACTTCAACTTTAACACAAACTCTAACAAGCTTATCTAATAAATAAGAAATCCTAATCTAACACAAACTCTGATTTGCATCATTTTCCCTCATAAATATCCTTCCTAGACAAAGTGGATTTACCAGATGTCCCTCACCCACAAGATCTAGAATAGCTACTGGAAGACAAATTTACTGCATTTCCACGACAGTGACAATGTTGATAGAATATGGAAACCACCACAATCAAATGCAAGAGAATGATCCTGAAGGTTAGTTATGGTGGCAAGCTCGTATTATGCATAAATCACATAAGGAAAAGATGTTTCCATTACTCTCGACGTTGATACAACTAGATGACTGAAAGAAGTTTTGGTGACAACAGGGGCGTGAAGAAAGATTGAACAAGTTCAAGATACACCCATGCAATAAAAAACATTCGTTAACCAGAAAGGGGTATGCTAAAGATAACCAACTTCAAGAAAAAGCGAAGAAAGTTTCGTATTAACAACAATAGAATCTTTTGTTATTCTAGTTTACGTTAATGCTCCTATTCATTTACTCACATGTCCCAACTTCCTGAGCCAAAGAGTTGCTCCTATTTTTAATGTAGTAATATGCATTGATTCTTCATTAGATCATACTCCAATTTCAAAATCCGGATCTTTTTATTTAGTGCTTTTAACAATAGAGACTCAATATTAATCTCGCAGATCCTTGTCACTTTCAAGAGCATAACGAGTTTGTAAGGAATTTGAGAATCTGATTGGATTTTTAGGTTGTTCTTTTTGGGTTATTTGATGCTTGGTTTTCAAGCTTCTTATCGTTCTTTGTCTTCTTTGAGAGCTCAACTCCCTTAGTTCATTTCACAGTGTTATCATTGGGAAAAAAAAAATGTGAAAACATGGCTAAGAGTGAAGTCCCTAAAATGTTTTGCTTTGTTGCGATCACAAAGTCCAAACTATTACTTCTAGAATAAAAAACCATCAACTAATGTGCTGTATAATGTTTTCCAAGTCAAAACCTTAATGGTCCAACCTTCCATATAATTGATTATACTCCACAAAAAAAAAAAAAAAAAAAAAGAGTGGCACATCAATGTGATCGAATCATTTTTTTTCCCTAAAATAAACATTTTTTTACTCGCAATTCCCATTTGAGAAATCATCAACCATCAATTTAGTAAACTATAATGGAAAATTTGCACGATCATCTTACCCTTCAATTTAGCTATTTTTTGATTAAGGCAAACTACAATATACTTATATAAGTCTTCAGATTCAAATTCATATTTTAATAGAAATAAGTATTCATTTTTGTGAAGAGTATGATTGGGTGAGGTCTAACAAAGAAAGACTTTTCTGGGTCTTTTAACCACCCCGTGACTCACAAACATCATTATGTGTTCTAAAAAGAAGAGTTGTATGGTATGCAATCCTACCATTCTAGACTTCTAGTGCTCGCATTAAAAGGAGAATATATTGTGGGGTTATCAATAAAGATGTCAAATGATGCTTATCACCATCCAATTCATAAAAGATGCACGCGACCGATTTTGAGCTATCTTAAATGGTATAGAGTAAATTTTATTCCCAAGGTTCCTAGAATTAAACTGACAATGAAGAGTGGAGACGATTTTAAATGACTCAATCCATAACGTGGGATCCAAAAGGAAAACGAAAGGTAGATAAGAGTTTTGGGTCATATGAGGCGGCCATGTTAAGTTTGAGAGCAGGAAACAAATTGAATGACGTGTTTCTAGACAAGTGGAGGAAGAAGAGAACAAAGTTGGATAATGTTTCATGTTCTCTTTCACAAGATCCAGGGCGAACGTGAGCAAGGAAGACTCAAAAGTGGATTGCAAAAATCTTGCAACTCTGGAAAATCTACATCCAATCTCCTACTCAATGCCATCTATCTCTAAAAGCAAGTCCTACCTTCCTTCCAATCACCTAAATTCACTGAATACTAGAAATTGCTTTGTTCCCTACCCAATACAAAACAACTCTTGATCCTAAACAGCTTGAGGTTGAGAATAATCTAGACCAAAAAAAAGCTTTATCTCCACAAACCTTGGCTAATCGAAGGTAGGAAGCGAAGGCAATCAATAAAGGTGAACAATCAGTCATCAATGCCAAGAAAATTAACAGACAAAATAGTAACAAAAAGTAATAACTGAAACACATATAGAAAAGTAAACCACCCCAAGAAGAGGAAAGAAGAGAAGTAATGCATACTTAAGATAGCCACAGAGCATGTGCTTCGGCCACAAATTAACCCTTCCATGCATAGGGATTAAAGCATGTGGTGCGAGTTCCATAAACTTGTAAGTAGTTTGGAAGTAGTCCTGCAAAGAAAATCAATTGCTTCTTATATTTCAGATATTGTTGGATGTGCAAACCATGCGTGTAAAAATGCCATTGCAAATAAAACAAGGATGTAGTATAGAGAGAAATAAATGTTCATAATTATTTTTTAGCTAAAATTACACAAACTTCTAAGTTCATTTCTAGCAAGTTCTTTCATAGTTAGGTAGCTTAATATAAGTAGATCTTGTCATATATATTTGTCATATAAGTAGTATTGGAATTTGGATAAGTACTGCTCCTATAGTAAATTTTTAATAGATATTGTTAAAGTAGATTTTGTAGTTGTCATTATTAGCACAAGTCTGATGAGTTAAAAGAAGGATGTAGTATGATCAATTTAATCTCATAAGTATGATTGCAGAACTCTGTTAAGTGTTGCGCCCACAAGGCATCATGTCTGTGGACCTTGTCAGCACAAACCGCGTTCTTCTGCAGATATGAAGATGATAGTTTACAGACAGCTGGTTTAAAATTCAAATTTGTTTCCATTCTTGAAAATTCAACTCCAGCAAGCATATTCTCTGAATCTGTTAGGTTGGCAAAGAAATCTTCCTTGTGTGGAGAAGATTGACAACCAAGGAGGATTTGCCAACGCGTTGATTGAAAACACAATATGGAAAGTTACTCAAATCTTGTATTGTGTTTTCTTTATAAATTGTGTAATCAAGAATCGAACAATCACCTCTTCTGAGTGACTAAAATCCGATCTTAAGAAATTGAACTTGATTAAGTCTTTTTGTATTTTCCACAATCAGTTTGGGAGGCTTGACTGATTTAGCCAAGGGGATGCAATGTGTAAGGTCATTGTAAAGGACAATAGTGAGGAGAGTGTCAAGGTTTGGTGAGGGATCACTGGTGATAAACCTTGTGAAATTTTGTAATCCGTTTCTATTAGTGAAGCTTATGCTTGGGCGTGGCCCCATAGACGTAGCACAAGAGGTCCGAACTGCATCAACAAGTTCTTGCATTGTGGTTTGGTGTATTTACTTTATTGTTTTATAAGTATTTGTATGCATTGTTAATATCACATATGTTTTGGTGCACGTTTAACTTTGACGTTCTGATGATTTTACACGATTTAAGAAACAGTTTATCTTTAATTCAAACTCTAAACCCCAGTATTCGAATAAACCTACGAGCTCACCAACCAAGTGGATAGCACAATGGTTTGGTATGTGATTGTTGGTGTAAGAGTTTGGAGGTTCGAGTCTCAATGGGGACAAGTTAAAGATAAGTTGATTTTTTTCCTATAAAAAAAAATGAACCTGCCAGCATCAACAAGGCTCTTCTGTATTAGATCACTTTCAAATGCAAATTAAGGATTTCTAACTTTATTGCAGTTCTAACTAACAGATTAAAACTTGGTCTTAGAAAAAGTGATCTAATAAATTAAACTACACAAATTTTCTTTTTCCTTAAAAAAAAAAAAAAGCTAAATCAGGGAATCCCTAATATATAACTAAAGAAAATATAGTTTTTGAAGTTTCCACCAACTTCATCCCATATGAACATCAAGATACAAAGACCTCCAAAATAACACAAGATATAACAAAGTGAGAACTGATGCAGACAAAAGCTTCAAAACGAGAGAGGAACTACAAAAAAAAACAAGCCACAAGCATGGGCTTCCGAAGAAAACCAGGTTAATAAAAGAACACAAAGTTAAGAAGAGATTTGTAAACACATTCTCCAAAATATCAACCATATTTTGAGTATAACTTCATGCATGACCTCTCAAAAAGTGTATGGAGCCCTTAATCATCCCTATACTATATATATGATGGATAGTTATTAGTTATTACATTTCACTTTAAGTATTTAGTCTCGCGAAAAGAAATACTACATGATACATCCATCATTGTGTTCTAGCATAAAAAAAAGGGTTTAGACAGAGTTCTTAATCATTTCTTCAAAACTTCTTTGAGACGAACAAAGATTTTAAGTTTTAACCATAGAAAATTTATGGTTAGTATCACAATGGTCACCATAAACATTCATCTTACAGGAAAAAAAAAAAAAAAAAAAACATTCATCTTACAACCAAGAAATTCGAGATTTGTAATGCAGTTTAGCAGCAAAGAAAAAAGAAATTCAGGTTAAAGTCCTCATCAGAAAAGAAGAAATATCAAGTCCATTAAAAGAAAAGGTCAGAAAAACACTAAAACAGAAAATTATCAGAAACTAGCTAAAGATTGCATGCTGACTGACATTATGTGTATCCAAGTATCCAACTAAAGAGTATGAGAAGAACTTCAATAAGATTCATATACCTTCAAGTTTCCACCTGAATTAATGTCCAGAACAGCACTTCCTTGACTGAGACAAGATTACAATTATGATATTTACTGAATTGGGTCTAGCCAAAAAATTGATAAGAAAAAAAAAATTCAATTATATAGTAGATAAGCAAGTAAAGAACATGTGTCAAAAAATAATATCTCATGGATTTATCAGTGCTCCACTTCTTTACCTGGGTCCTGGAAGGAATAACACCTGATAAGAGTAATGCTTTCTCTATCATATGGAAATGGACAAAATGTAAATTAAAAACTTGATTGCACGACATTTTTGAAAATATAGGGAGCTCATGAGATTATGCTTTCCATAATTTAATAACATGGAGGAAGTAAATAGTGTGGAGACATTCCTTACTGTACTTTGTGACCTAGGGATTTGAGTTATGATTATGGTGGAATGAGCATTTGCAAGAAAAAAAAAAGACATTGTTGATTGTTAAATTAACTCTGTAATAATGGTATTTGGGGAGCTAAACATGCCATTACAAGCTTTAGATTTTATTTTAATTTTTTTATACAAGCTTTAGATTTTAATATAAAGAGAAAGGATTGCTTTGAAAAAGTTTGAAAAAGGTAATAATAGAGAAAAAAGAGATGTGGAATATGTCGAAAACTGCTTACTTACATATTAGTATTAAATGTTATGAAGATGTAGGACCAATCATCAAACACACAAAATATAGGAGTCAGATCTTCAAAATTGACAGCATATCGCCAAATTAAAAGATTGTCTGCTTCATTCACAAAAAAGGAAGTCATTTTGCATAAAGTGAGTTTCAAATCTCAATATTTTTAAAGGAAGCAGCCTCCAAGAGATAATAGTCTAAATGCCCATAGCTTTTACTCATTCTCTTTTTCATTTTCAATTTTCTCTTCTTCCCACTCTTATTTTGGCATCTAGATTATTTCAAGCACTCAATCGTTTCTTAACTAGAAAACTCTTGATTTTAAAAATTTTAATTAAAATCTTAACTCCAAATTTAACAAGCACCGTCCCAACTGCTGCCATGTTGAACACCCAACTCTCAACACTCGGGCAAGAACCAATTATTGCAGTTGATCCTTCTGCTACTCCCTTTATACATTAAAGCTTTGTTTGCCCCAGTAGTCATTACAAATTTACGATGTCTACATTGTCTAGAACTAGTGCATAAATTTAAGAGGAAAGACATACCCTTGCATTAAACCCATCCTGATAAAAAATTAATTAATTTTTTCCTCATGTTATCATTCTATCAAATAACTCCACCTATGTTGTACACTGTGCGCTACATAGCCGGTCCCAAGTCCGGATAAAGGAGGAGGACTCTGACACCCATTTTTCATACCGAAAAATGGGTAAGTGAGGTCCCAAACTCATTTTTTATACCCGAAAAGTGGGGAGGGAGGCCCCAAGCTCATTTTCCATTCTTGAAAAATGGAGGAGGGTTGCGACAGGTTGACAGCCAGCGTAAACCTTTTGTCACTTTTCATGAAATGGATCAAACATATATAAACGTTGGGGCGTTCCCACCTAGCGACGCTTGTTGCATCGAAGCCTGGGTGTAGTGAGAAATGAGCAAGGGTGTGTTTCACATCGCCAAAAAGAAAACACTTAATCGAGCACATTGCAAAAGTTTGATCCATGTAGCCGACCCCAATTAATTTGGACTTAAAGTTTGATTCTATCAACTTCAAGTAAAATGCCTATTCATATATATATATATATATATATATATATATATATATATATATATATATGTTGTGGAATATGGATGACCATGCATGTACACCAACATATTGGGTCATGTAACTTGTAGGCTATAGTACCTCCACTTGTCTATGTATTGTCATGTTTCTTAGTCTTTTATTTTCCTTCTCTAGTTCTTAGCAAGTTCCAACTCAATTTACAACACGTTATCAGCACGAGCTTGCTCTAGCATTAAGGAGATCTTGAAGTTCAAGAAGGCTTGTTAAGGAGACAAAGCTAGGAAGGTATAACTTTTGTTATTTAAATAAGTTCAATTTATTTATATATTATCATGGTTGCTTCCTTTTATTACATGCATCACTTCTATATGCATACTTTATTCATATACTATACATTATAACGTCACCGATTGCGAAAGTATGCTCTTTAGTTGCGTCTTGTACGATCTTCTACATCAGAAATCAAAAGTCAATATGTGACATAACTAGTTTTCTCTTAAAACTACAAACGATTAGTTATTGTTCTATTCTTGATTTTATAATACAAATAATGCTATAAGTTTGAGTTGATAGTGGGTAAGCCTTGTCCCCGGTAAAGCTAAACATTGAAAGGGAGACGGATTATCCCGTTCGAGGAGGCATGGCATTTAAGCAGACTTTGTCTCGCCACCCAACCTGGAGGTTGTCCCACCAACTCATACGAATAGTACATTTGATTATTAATGAATCAAGTTGTGAACATATACTTAATCTTATGCTATTTTTTTTTACATAAAAGAAAAGAGAAAATTATTTTCTATTATATTTACTTTCAAAATATTAATCAACCATAGTTGAATTTGTTACCTTATTATAATTCTTGTCATGATAATTAGATATTACAAATTATGAATAAAGCTTGCATCTATGTAAGGCTGTATGTTGTACACAATCATTTGCCAATATCTCTTTAGAGATTTGAAAAGTGAATATTTCATATATCTTTTCACCTTATGGAGTTATATATATACATACCAAAAGGGTAATGCTCCAAAAGCTCAAAATGAGCGGTTGAGTCTCATGCTACAAAATTTAATCAGTCAAATATTAATTATAATTCTACAATTTTAATTACCTCTATGTTGAGGCTATGTGGAAATATGTGATGTGACAATAAAAATAAGGTCACGTGGCCGGCCTCGATTTATTCTTTTGCAACAAATATCGAATGCGCACATCAATCCAATAAATATTAATGATTGATTTTTTGTCTCATGGTATTTGAGTAAAATAATGAGATATTATAAATATAATATCGCTCCCGTTCAATTAGTTCAAACTTCAAATTAAGAAGCATATGTTGCATATAATGATCATGATCGCAATAATAAATTTATGGACGTGGAAAAGGTGAAAATATCGGGTAAATGTCGTATTGACAATTCCACCAAAAATTGGAATAAAAGTGGTGCACCACTACAAAGGGCAAATAATTATTGACAATGAGCGCTCATAATTGTGACATTTTTTTGGTCATATATGAAAGGCTATTTTGCCTAAATATTGTCATATATATACCCGAATATTTTTTTGACCTTTACCATGCCTTCAAAATCAAAGGCGAAATATTATGAATTTTATCATTGAAAATGGCTCGATAAAACAGGCACATCGAGATGTGTTTAAATCGTGACCTAAATATGGGCGATGAGTTTATGTCTTGTGTATAATGCTACATGCATGTACATGATAATATAAAAGTGAATATTTCTCGAATTCGAACTTAGCGGAGGCTAATGTTCAGGTAATATCTGAGACAACAATTTTATTGTTAATGTCTTGTTCAGAAGAAGTCTACTCATAATAATAGAAAATTTATCTATATGAATATGATTTAATATGAGTATAATATTCCCGGCTTTAACTTCTGTAATATATAAGGCATATTAAAACGAATGTCGTCATAAATCAAATGACATTCATAATATGGAAAGATCTATTTGATTATCCATAATCATCGATAATGCGAAAATATCGTAAATTCGCACGGACATCCTTTATCGAACTTATTTTTTTTATCAGCTGGAAATTATCTCAAGGCAAATCAATAGGAGACGTATATTGATTTAACTCTCCATTAATTATATTATAAGATGCCTTGGATCCCTAATAGGGAAATTATTTATAGCAAGTTTTGCTAATTGTCACTTTGATGAAGCAATTTTCCCACCATTAGGGGAGATATAAGCCAATTCAAAAGGAATGGCGTGAAATTGCTTGAAACACATCAAATTGCATTAAATTTGTTGTATTATGATCCATGTATAAATTAATATGAACTCAAAGTTCAAAGGATCATTCAGTGGCAACAAGTTATGAATCAATTACTTGATGCAAGTACTATACACAAAAGAGTGACAATCATATGCTTCAGCATTAAATGGTTCATATAGAAAACGATGTCCATGTGCAACAAAATGCACAAGATGTCTCACCCATGTGAACATAAGGGGAGAATCAAAAGGAGTTATTGATTAGTGCATTGCACTCTTTTTCCCTTAGGTATTGGTTTTATCCTACTGGGTTTTTCTAGCAAGGTTTTTAATGAGGCGATCCTAACATTATTATACTCCATATAAAAAAAAAAAAAATTATGAAAGAATAATGTACTCTTTTTCATATACTAGATTTTTTCCCATAGGGTTTTTCTAGTAAAGGTTTTAATGAGGCATATATATTCTCTCAAAGTGTATCGATGTGTTGCGCTCTTTTCCTTAGCTATGATTTTATCCCACTGGGTTTTCCTAGCAAGGTTTTTAATGAGGCAATCAACAATATTATACTACAAATCAAGATTGACGAGAACATTGTACTCTTTTTCCTATACTAGATTTTTTCCCAAAGGGTTTTTCTAGTACAGGTTTTAACGAGGCACAATCTCTAAGCAAGTGTCATCCAAGGGGGAGTGTTGTGGAATATGGATGACCATGCATGTACACCAACATATTGTGTAGTCATGTAACTTGTATTTCTCACTTAATAGTACCTCCACTTGTCTATGTATTGTCATGTAACTTGTAATCCTCTCCAATGTACACCAACTATTCCATGTATTGTCTATGTTGCTTATGATGTATTGTTGACTTGTGGTGTATGTGTATAAGTACAATTATCATCATCACCAAATGACCTATATAAAGGGTGCCAACCCCATTGTAATTCACACACCAAGTTGAATGAAAACTTCTCATTCCAACTATCACATTTCTTCTCTTCTCCTTTGTAGTAGTAGTTTGTAGTAGTAGAAGTTCTTAGTCTTTTATTTTCCTTCTCTAGTTCTTAGCAAGTTCCAACTCAATTTACAACAATATATATATATATATATTGCCACTTACCAGTTTCTCAATTTTTAAAATCTTATAGTTTTCTTTTGAGAAGAGACAAAGTCTAGTAATATAAAGCAATGATCTTGTTTGACAAAAAACAAAAAAAAAAAAGCAATGATCTAAACTTTATCAACAAATAAAAACAAGGTTACCGACATTACACTCAAAGTCATGTTGAGGGTACTCAACAGCACACACTCAACCTTGAACCTACACCATGATTCATCTCTAGAATGACACGAATGGATCACTTCAAATCTGATTAGGACACTTTTCTCTCAACCATTTAGAAATGTAATTCCGGCATGCTAATTTAAATGAGATATCGCAAAACCCAAAACTAGAAAAAATTTCCGGATGTAGTTTTTTAAACACTTCAAAAACCAAAAACATATTATTCCTTTTAGCCATCGTGTTGCTTTCTCGACTTTTAGTTTGGGGTCCCTTGATGTTCATCTGATGCGTGTTACAAGGTGCATCCAACAGAAACATGAAGAGGATGTGTTCGTCTAATGGTGTGTGTTTGTAGCGCTGCTAGCGCACAATTACACGGTCATTCATCTGAAGATATATATTCCTCCACATGAATTCCAAAGCATTGTTAATCTAATGGCTTAAATAATCTATGTTGTTCAGAATTACATTTTTAAAAATAATTTTGGATTCAACAACAAACGTCTATTTTCATTGTAGAAAGAGTGTATTAATAGCTCAACAAATATAGAGATGCCAATTGATAACTTAAACTTAGGATAGATGATTGGTGGTTCAGTGTTTCGCTGGAGAAGATCTCAATTCCCATGGAATTAACTTTTTTCCTTCTATTAATACATATTTTACGTTTGTTAAAACGTAAATAAAAAAACTATTGCCCATCTGAAAAAAAAAAATATATATATATATATTGAACTCGCTATAAAACATTAAATTCACAAGGGATATCCCGATGAAACACGCAGGGCATAGGTAAAAGAAGCTTATGGACAAAAACATAAGATAAATCTACTAGAAAATAGTTGAAATTACTATGAGGTATTTGTTTACCAAAAAAAAAAAATTATGAGGTATGCTGTCTTGAATAGTATCTTACCCAACACAGTGATCCCCTAAAATCAGTGAGTGAGTATAAACATGAAGTAGGGCCATATGACCATCTGTGTGTCCCTGCATGAGTATGAGCACAGTAATATGATGCCCAAGTCTTTGATCGTGGATTGATCGTTGAAGAATATATCAGTATAAGCAAGCAAATGACCAAATCAAAACAAATAAGAAAAAAAAAAGAAAGTAATCTTTGGGTGTTTGGATTGATCTGATTACAAGCGTCACAGACACCCTTGTTACTTTGATAAACTCTTAATGAACTCCAGCTATGATTAATAAAATCATCTTAATAAAAAGAAACTATTAAACAATTACTCTACTCATGTCATTACATACATAACTGGATAAATGAAGCAGCTTTATCAGCATACAAGCACTTAATAAGATAACTAAAATTGAACCTTAGTTTACCAAAAAAAAAAAACAACTGAATCTTATACACTATTATTATGCGTAGCCAACGCTTATATTTTAAATAAATGCAAGCAAGTAAATTAGCCCAGTTGCACGCTGACAACTGCGTTTGCAGCTATATGAAACAGGACTAGCAAAAGCATCCCTAATAAGATAAAAAAGGCAACTGCCAACTCCAAACCAAATTGTGGAACAGATGACAAGTTTAAAAGGAACCATGTCCACATATCCCTACCTTTCATAGGATGTCAAATGTATTCTTCAATTCCCGAACAAGGTTTTTAGGTTGAGAAAAGCAAGTTTTTTAGATACTTGGGAGTATGATCGAGATTGTTATTATGACTTGATGATAAAATATTTTCACTTGTCTCCCTCACTTGTCGGGTAGGGTTAATTCTTCCATATTTAACCACTAGGTTTTTGATAGCCATGCACCTCTTACTAACTACTAGCATGCTTTATAGTCTTCAAGTTATAACATATCGCAGTTCATGCGGATTATGTCACCACTCACCAGTCATCAGCGCATGATCAATAAGCCTAACATTCACCACCATATATAGCATTACACCGAAAACATTCAGGCCATGGGTTTTTTTATTTATATAGGAACATTCAGGCCATGGATGTAAGTTGAGAAAATCTTCATCTCCACCCAATTATGATATAGTAATTGGTAAACAATAAGACATTCTTTAACCTACATGATGATGATAGATGGAAGTAGGACATTTCCACAGCAACAACTAGAAAGCAACAATAGCAATACAGAAATGATTGAAAAATGCTATACCGGAGCAAAGATAACATTGAATCTTTCTCCACCAATACAAATCTCTTCTTCTCCAGAGACTGCTATGTGACCAAGAGACCAGTCATCTGTCAAAAAATATACATTATCATGTAAGCATCTTATGAATCTGTTTCTCAGCGGCATAAAATCGGAGTCTTGATATAGTTTAATTAATTTCAATAGATAATAACATATTTTCTTGTTTAATATCAAGGGAACAAGTGTTTCAAGTTGTGTACCTTACACACATACATAAATACAACAAGGATTAAGAAATGACCAGAAAATGTCAGTAATTAGGCTTTTCCAATCACATCCATTTACTTAAAAAAAAAAAAAAAAAACCTCCTTGAATGAGAAACTCAAGCATCAAGCACAGGTGATAGAACATAAATAAAGTACTATGAACACTGGGAACTGCTGTCATTGGTCATCATATCATACCATAAACTAAATCTGGAAAAGCAATCACCTTTTCCAATACGGCGCAGGGTATTTTCATGTGCTATGAGAATTGCTTCAGGATTACATTTTTGGATAACCGCAAGGCCTGAAATCAAGCATTGAAACATAAAATCCTTATATCTAGTGAAGAAAAGGCTTGTAAGAAGAATCGTGCAAATCAACTTTCAGAATGGAACAAAGAAAACAAGAATGCGTTACTAGAATGTCTATTATGCTTAAGCATATAAACAGGGCAAACCTGAATAAAAAAAGAAAAAGAAAAAGAAAAATCAGAAGCAACACTATGTTTCTTTAAAATGGGAGAGTTGACTCATTGAAAGAAGACAAAATCATTTATCCTGCTCCCACTAAGCACAATAAATTTTCTTTCCACGAGAAAAATAATGGTAGCAGTTTAGCAACCATGAAAGAATTTGATTAGTCTCAGATATATTCTTCGCAGTGCAAATTTACTCTAACTCGCCATACTCATCTAGCGTAGTAAGAAAGATTTCCAAATGATAAGATTTAACCAACTAGAATTAAACTACTGGGTACTTGGTTACTATCATGCTCTTACCTTCTTTACTAGCTCGAGTTCTTGTTTGTGGTAATTTCTTGAGGCCGATTTCGAACTTGAAAAACACACCTACAAATTGGTATTGAATTTCACTAATAAATGTGTGTGCATCCCCCTTAAATAATAGGTATTAAGTCACGTCCTCTACGATATCTCTATATTCTTAACTTTTGTGGTCTTTTTTATGAGACTCTTTGAAGATTTTAATAAACTTAATGAAACAGTTGGTATAGTATTTCATTGCATGCTGTTCATCAAATCAACAAGAAGATAAGTTTAGGATTATAGTTTAAAAAGTCGGATCACCACTTTCCAATGGTTGAAAATTTTAAGAGATTGAAAAGACTAAACATTTTATTTTCATGTCATTTGACAGTGCTTGGAAAAGGAAAATATAAATGGAGAAAACACGATTAGGTTGAGCTATCATGTTCACAGCACATATATATCTTACAAGGACATGAGGTTTAACTCTCACAATATACCATTGATGATTTAACCCTAATGAGGTTTTCTGAACCCCAATGTGCGACAAGCCAAGCCTTAGATGTGTTCATTTCCAGCTTGAAGATTAAAATTACTTTTCTCAGCAAGGAATAAGAGCACCTTATGGCTGATATTTTCGCCAATAGAAGGCTCATATTGAACTAAAGCAAACTAGGATCTTGAGTTGGTATGAAATCATCAAAGAAACGGTGAATGAAGCATTCGAAGGACACATTTCTTTATGGGTTAAATCTCTTTGACAAGAAACATTTGCCTAGTCTCCAGTACATGTATTGTCAAAGTTTAATTGGCAGAACTCCAGTGAGGAAACGGGAGCAGTTTGGTGCAAGACAGAAAATCAGAAATTCGAGTTTTATCTGGTTGCATTCAAACCACTGAGGTCGCAGGCCCAAGTTGTTGATAAAGTAAAAATAGGTGCTTTGGAAAAACAATGTCCTTTCGTCTAAAGATAATGCTAGATACTAGGCAAAAAAGAGAGAGCTTTTGACACATAGAGGAGAATGAAGTACTGCAGTGTGCATTTGCTTATTAGTTCTACATAATTAAACATCTAAGAGGAACTTACAGATTATAACGAAGTATATCGAATCTCATTCAGTCAACTGATGTTCAGTTGTCCAATTTTATCTAATATATATGAGTATAGTTCTACTTCTTGAAATCATGATTTTACTATGCGATCATGGAAACATATGATACTCACACACACTTGAACCCATACAAGGATGTTGCATTCGATGGTTAGTCGGAAAATCAAACTGAAAGGGATACATACAATAACAACAACAACATAGCCTCAGTCCCAAATTAATTGGGGTCGGCTACATTGATCAAATTCTTCCATTATGCTCGGTTAAGTGCAGTTGATGGTGAGAGTGACAAAATTTTTATGCTAGTTGTCAACCTATCACAACCCTCCTCCATTTTTCAAGAATAGAAAATGCGCTTGGGCCCCATTTTTCGGGTATGAAAAATGGGTTTGGGACCTCCCTTGCCCATTTTCCAGTATAGAAAGGGAGGACATACATATACGGATAAAATAAAGGATCAAATCGAAAGTGTTATTCAGTATCCAAAAGGCTTACCGTCAACATGATCACGGTGGTGATGAGTAACAAACACCACTAACTTTCTTGGTAAAGCTGCGATAACTTCTTCAAGCTATAAAGCGAACAGCAAAATGTGAACGATTAAAAAGAAAAACCTACCGTGAACACCAGGAATGACACTTAAGAAATAAAATAAAATCCAATAGAGAAAAGGGCAGAAAACACTTGGCTGAGAATTTTGACCTGAATTCAGGCTTACAATTCAAGTTTTCAGTACATGCTACACAATATGGTAAAGTGAAATTCTATGACAAAGAAAGTAATTGTTAAACAATTGACAGTATCACCGTTGAGAAAATAATGGAGAGCAATTAAGATGTCAAAAACTATGAAGAATTTGTCACTTGGACGCTATGCCCCCAATAATTATAGAACAAGAGGGAGTAAGCAGTCCTTATGGAGTTTAAACAATTTTTGCCGATTCTTTCTTTGTGTTACTAGTGTTGTTTTTTACTTTTTTTCTAATGAAAACCTAAGCTAACTCTTAAAAGAACTACGATGCAACAGTAAGCCATAATGAAATCAATATGAACTTCAAAAAAGTATCACAATAAATAACCCAAAAAAAAAGAGCAAGGAAGTTATGCAAAAACTTATAAGAGAAACAACAAATGTAGCTTGAACCGAAATAATAAATAGGGGCATTCATCATTCCCATGTACCAAGAAAAGCATGGTAAAGAGAGATTGTATCACTCCCATAGGATTACACCATTAAAAAAAAAAAAAAAAAAAAAAAACAACAATATAAAGTCCGAATAAAAGGGTTACTAATACAAAGCTACATGGGCAAAAAAAAAAAAAAAACCATTCATACTATTCAACTGGTATGATTGATATGTGAATTATATATGAATTTAAATAAATTAACCACAGATTTCCTATACTGAGTTTGAATCATGTGTATATTTAAACATTATGCAGACAGCGGAGATTTAATTTATGATTTTGTCAGCTTGTTTTTCGGCCCGAATCGAAGATTCGAATCAGGCTTGTATTCTTTAAAGATGATATATTCAGAAAGGAGAATACACAACAAAGTCTCAACCCCAAATTAGTTGGAGTCGGTTACATGATCAAGCTCTTCAATCGCACTCGATTTAGTGCAATTGAGGTGTGCTTTCCAATCCCTATATTCAGAAAGGAGACTATCCTTACTAAATTAGTTGGTGAAAGTGGCAATAGATTCTAAATTGTAATAAAAAAAAAATTATCATAAGTAAAAAAATGGAACCTTCATATCGTTCATCGCTTATATCACCTTTTAGGCATTGGGATAACTTAATCTTACAAATGCACTTCCTGTTGACTCACTCATCGTTCTTTACAAGAAAAGAAAAAAATATTAGTCCCTGTTTTATTAAAGTTGCAAGGTACACATCTATACTACTAGTCAACAATATTGACACATTTTTCATATTTGTATGACATCTATAATGAACATGCTTGAGTTCAAAAGTACAAGGATGAAAAGATACTTGAATTATATGACGTGCAAAATCAGCATTTTGCTTCAATAAGAACCAAATCAATCATGCAATTGCAAAATCTAAATTTTGTTTCTATAAGAATCAAATCAACCACGCTATTACATAATTTTTCAGATTCACCTGTGGTTTCTAATTTCCAAAGCGCCAAGATCTGTGTCAAAGTCTCATTCGATTTTGTAAATATTAGTTACAAGTACAGCTCTCCTGTGTCAAGTAGAAAAGACAATAGAGTTTTTTTTTTTTTTTTTTTTAAGGATGTTTAAGTCTCATAGAGGATTCTACTAGATACTTGAATTGCGTGTGGACCGCACTATCTTAGAATAGTAATTCAACATCTAGAGGGGGGAGTGCTCTGAGGGTGAAATCCAAATTTTTTTAGTTCCTGGCCATCATAAAAGCAATGTAAGGGCTAGAAAAACAACAAGCATTAAACTCACTATCTGAATACTTCTTTTCCTAATAAAAAAAATAAAGTCACAACCAACAATTTGATAATCCATACCTCTGAATGGCATCCAGAATGGCACCCTGGATCTACTATTAATGCATCTGCACATGCAGCAAATCTTGAATCTCCAGAATCATCAGGAATCTTATCAGGTGCTATCACAACCAAGTTTGTCGTATGAAAAGGCTTTATTGTTCTACTCCTCATTGGAACCAACATCACACCTAGAGGGTACTCCTGAAAAGATAAGCAGTATCTTTGAAGGTCAATATGAGCATTATATCATGCATTTAATTGAGCATATAATAAATGTAACGAGTATCAAATGTTCATTTACTACCCTAAATTGTGCATTAGACAGTGTCAAGAAAAGGATTAGCAAAGAGTTTCCCATAATAAATTTGTCTAATTTAAAAGTTTCGCAGGCATTGACTCTACAACCACCTTCGGAGATGCATAAATTGACCATCTAAATGCATTTTTCATAAATTTCTTTTCCCTTTTCCTGTCATCTCCACTTTTAAAACTACGTAATTTATCTCGACGTAAAAGACGCTTGAATATCAATATCCATAGAAAACAAACCTGGTAACGCAAGGTTGAGGGAACGCTACACTTTACAGACTTTCTAAGATCATTCAAAAGCCCAATGGAAACAAGAGGTCCAATGCGATCACCACTTGGCTTCACTTCCAAAATCAAATTAAGGCAACTTTGAACAGACATCCACCTAAAAACTTTCGCCATGCATGCATACAGCATTAGTTCAAAATGGTTTTGAAGAAAGACCATGACTAACTATAGATCACTACCAAAAACATTGAATAACATAAGGTAAGAGATATGTTGAGAAACTTAATCTTCGTATTAAGAATCGTACAGCGCCGGAATATGAATTGTCAATTCTTTTTTCATGAAAATCTAAAAAAGGAAAACTTGTCCATTAGCATGTCTTTTAGCGAATATGACCTTAAGAAAATGTGACATCATAGAATTGTCCTCGATCGCCTTAAAATATGATACCTTTGCCCATATAATAAATAAAAGTGTTTTGCACAATCAGATAATAAAACATAAATCAGATGTCGAATTGAATAATTCATTAGGAAGGATTTGGAAAGCACACCATTAATTGCACTAAATCGAGCACAATGGAAGAGTTTAATCCACGTAGTTGATCTCAACTAATTCGAGATTGAGGCTATGTTGTTGTTGTTAAGTTAAGGTCTCAAATTTGTCAATCAGTAAGTATTAAGATTAGTTACTAATTCAAATTCAAAATATTTTAGACTTAAGCATGTTACTTGGTTATGCATAGATATAGGAGATCTAATTGTAACCGTTAACTACCCACTTGCTCATATAAGCAAGTCTTCTTCTTGTACTGTTTTTTTTTTTTTTTTTTTTTTTACATTAAAATTAAGAATTTCAATTCTCTTCTTTTCTTTGTAAAATGGTATCAGAGCGAAACGCCTTAATTTGCTTTCCAAACTGAGTACTAATTAATGCAAAAAATCTTGGAATGACCAAGGAAGCATCCGGATTTTGCCACAATAAAAATACCCAAGTAAAACGCGTGCAATCGTCAACTAAAGTGAGAAAGTATTGATGACCGGAATATGAAACCAAATGATACGGCCCCCAAATATCACAATGAATCAGATCAAAGGCACACTGAGACATATTATTGTTGGAACAAATGACAATTTTCGTTGTTTAGACAACGGACAAATTGAACATGGTGCAATTTCTTGAAGTCTTGAAACAGAGCAAGGAAGATTATTTTTCAACAAATTGAAACATTTGATAAATAAATGACCAAGACGATTGTACCAGGTAGTTGCTGAAACATTATTCACATAAGCTGATGAGTCATTAAGGAGCTTCGTCTCATGTAGATGTTTGGTATCCAACACATAGAGCATTCCAATCTTTTCACCCTTGCCAATCGTCCTCCCTGTGGTGATTTCCTAGAGCAAAAAATATCCCAAATAAAAGCTGCACATCAACTTAGAAGATTGACAAATTGTGCCAACTGAAATCAGATTAAAATGGAACTGTGGAATGAATTAGACGTCCGTAAGAATCAATTGTTCATTGAGACGCACTTCCCCACATAGATAAACTGGAATAATTGTGCGGTTGGGAAGTGTAACAAAGGCATTCTCTATTCGCCATAGATGAGTAAAGCTGCAGCTACAGAGCAAATGTGTCGAGATGCACTAGAATCGACAATCCATTGATAAGGTGAGGATGTAAACGAATTCAAATACACAGATAAGCATGGACCTGAACTGTTGGATGAAGAAGCCAACAGGTGGTTCTGAGAGATTTGTGGATGTGCACATTTAGTGGGATAGAAGACTCATAAATTGCTGACATTGACTGAAAAAAGTTTCTGCACCATGACCATCATGACTAATATTGTCAAGTGTAGAAATCTGGTTGACTGCAGTTGTTGTAGGAGATGAAGAACTCTTCTTTCCTTGTCGAAAACCTGGCGGGTAGCCATGAATCTTGTAGCATGTTTCAATTGTGTGTCCATTATTTGAATTGGAATGGACACTTGATTTTCCATCACGAGAACCCCCCATTTTTAACAAACATAGTCAAAGAATTAGATGAACTAGATGAAGATATATTTCTTCGGTGTTCTTGAGAAACCAAAGAGAACACCCGATTTATGACTGGTAATGGATCCATGAGGAGGATTTGACCTAGAACATGAGAATAAGAGTCATTAAGACCCATGAGAAAAGACATGGTGTACTCCATTTGGTAGTGAGCGTTGAGTTCTTTGACCCCTCCACAAGTACATTTTCCACATGTACAAACAGGCCGAAAATTAGTTAATTCCTCCCAAAAAGCCTTCAGTTTGGTGAAATAAACACTCACTGTGTTTTGCTCTTGTGTGAGGTTCAATAAATCACGGCGTAATTGGAAGATGCGAGGACCATTTCTTTGTTGAAAACGATCTTGTAGATCAATCCAGATATTTGCTGCTAATTCAGAAAAAATAATGCTCGCTGAGATTTCTTTGGAGACTGCATTCAATATCCATGAAATGACAACATTGTTGTTCCGAACCCAACAACTCATGAGAGATTGATCCCGACCATTGGGCTTAGGAACTGATCCATCTATGAATCCAAGTTTGTTCTTCACAGAGAGGGCAATGACCATAGCACGACTCCAAGAGGAGTAATTGTCGCCAGTCAGCGGTTGCGAGACGAGTACTAAACCAGGGCCATCATTGTGATGCAGATAATATGGGGTGAGTGGATCATCAACAAGTGACCTAGTAGCATTAGATGAGGTATTGGATGCCATTTGTAAACAAAAATTAACAGAGATCGGAAGAAGGATATAGACGATCAAAAAATACTTGATCAATGATCTTTCTCTGATACCAAAGGTTCACCTCACTACTAATGAAGGTGAATTTTTGACCAATCCATCTCTATACAGGCGCGTGATAGGACGGCTCCTCTACCTCACTTTGTCCCAACCAGACATCACTTTTGATGTTCACAAGCTAATTCAATTTATTAGTCAACCTCGTGTTCCTCATCTTCAAGCTGCCAACCATCTTCTACGTTATCTAAAGAACAATTCAGGTCGAGGCTTATATTTTTTTGCTTCCTCTAAGATGCAACTTAAAGCTTTTTCTGATGCTGATTGGGGTACTTGTGTCGATTCTCGAAGATCTGTCACGGGATTTTGTGTTTTCATTGGTGATTCTTTGATCTCATGGAAAGCAACGCGCCAACCAACGGTTTCGTGTTCCTCTGCTGAAGCTGAATACCGAGCAATGGCAGCAACTATTAGCGAATTAGTTTGGCTACGTCAACTATTGATAGATTTCCAGATTTCCACTCTATCTCCAATGTTGTTATTTTGTGACAACTAAGTTGTCGTGCACATAGCTTCTAATCCTACATTTCATGAGCGAACAAAACATATTGAAATAGACTGTCATTTCATTCGTGACAAAGTCATTGAAGGTATTATCAAGCTAATGCCAGTTTGCTCTCGTGATCAGCTTGCTGATCTCTTCACAAAAGCTCTGCCCAATTCCACTTTATCCTTTCTCCTATCCAAGCTGTCTCTCAAGAATATATTTCGTCTAGCTTGACGGGGGTGTATTAAGATTAGTTACTAATTCAAATTCAAAATATTTTAGACTCAAGCATGTTACTTGGTTATGCATAGATATATGAGATCTAATTGTAACCGTTAACTACCCACTTGCTCATATAAGCAAGTCTTCTTCTTGTACAGTATTTTTTTTTTTTTTTTTTTTTAACACTGAAATTAAGAATTTCAATTCTATTCTTTTCTCTGTAAAAGTAAGTTCACAACTAGAAACATCAACCATTTAAAAAATTAAAAAAAAAAAAAAAACCATCTATCGTCACCAAAAACACCTTCAAATTCAAGGCTAGAACCCATCGAAACGCGCTTTTAATGCAAATTCAAACCTTGGGGGTCTTCATCTCCAGGTCTCAACCTCCCATGTAAGAACACGGTCCGTATAGGCGGTCCCGGTCCGAATTCCGCCTCCTCGACAAACTTCCAGAGCTCCCATTGCCCCTCAATCCCTCTCGGAAGCCCCAATTGATACAAACCCTAGAAAAAAAAAACTGATCTTTTCAACAAAAACAACAAATCACTCAACAATTCCCAATTCAAAGACGTATCGAGAGAAAATCTAACATCAAACCTGATTAAGAGCCGATTCGACATCGAATTTGCCCAAATCGAGCTTGTCCGAACAAGATTCTGACCCTCGCACGGTGATCTGAGGCGCGGACTCGTCTTGAGAAAGGTTTAGCGAAGACGAAGGCAAGTCATAGAGATCTGAGTCGACGTAGAGATCGTACTCTCGGTCGTCGAATTTGGCGGGCGAGTCTGTTTGATGAGAAGAAATTGATCGTCGTTAGCGGAGCTCCTGATGATCACAGCGAGTCTCTGCTCAATCGCCATGGAAATCCGCGACCTTTTTCGAGTGTTAAGTTGGTTCTTTCTAATAAGCTAACTCTATAATTATATATGGCACGTGATGAGTTCATATCTACTCATTCTGGAAGAATTAGTTGAGTCAATTGTCGGTCCAGTGTCAACGGTTGTAGCTTGAATATCTCTCTTCTCTTCTATCAAAATTATATGTAAATGATCAGGCTAGCCCATCTCATGGTTCTACTTTTTAGTACAAATTGAGTTGCATGTGTTCTAACGCTGAGGCCATGTCAAGCCTCATGTATAGTAGCCCTCCAAACTCAATATTTTTTTTGTCTAGACTCAAACGAGACTTCGCTTGAGAGGAAGTTAGGTAACCGAGTCTATTACCGCTCAAACCGGTTGTTTTTTTTTTTTTTTTTTTTTCTTTTTTTTTTTTTCAAATCAACTGATTTTTTTAGAGGTATGAAGATAATCTTGATTGCTTTTTCATTTTCAAACTCAATAAACCTTGTACTCATGTTTTTCTTTTTCTTTTTACAAGTATGAAGAAATCTTGACAAATAATAACAAGTTCAGTATCCTCCATTAGATTTTTTAACATGATTGCAAGACCATCGAAAAAGAAACGCATGTTTGTTGCATTATTTGCTATCATATAGCGGAAACTATATAGGTCATGATTGGTTTAACTTATGCTTTTAGCTTATACTTTGATGACGTAGACAAGTGTTTATAAATAGCAAAAAGCACGTAAGAAGATACTTTTGAAAATCACACTTATTATGATAATTTTAGGTAATTTTGGTTTTCACGCCGCGTCAACCAATCGGTACAAAAACTATTTATTGAGTGTCACATCAATGATAAGCAAGAAAATAATCTGAACCAAACCAAATAGAGTCTTAATTCAATGAAACAAGACCAACACTAATGGTTGATGTGCACAAGTGCAGTTTCAATTCAATGAGACTACAAAAATAAGCTTAGACTTGAAGGAAACATTTCATAATACAATGAGCAATGTGAGAAAACTTTACAATGACTTTGCCAAAAAAAAACAAGGATATGAACCCCAACAAAGAAAACAAATGAGATCTTCCAGTAGGAGCATTGTTGTTACAACAGAAAATCTGGAATAACAGGAGACTCTGCAGGCACATTCAAGGTTGCTTCGGCTCTGTGTCGCGTCTTGCTTCTACCATGACGATGACTCTTCTTCTTTTCCTTCTTACCGTCTTCTTTTTCGCTCCCATTGTTCTTCTCTGAACGATGTTTACTTCTTCTAGAACTTGAGCTTGCCGGGACCGACGATGCAATGGCTGCATTCTCAGTTGGTTTTAATGGTGGATCCTTGACCATTCTCGTCTTACTTTGCGACGAACTAGGCTTTGTGTCATTGCCAATAAGAATATCTCGGATAGCACCCGAAAGCGAATTGTCTTTCAACTCTTCCATTGGTTTCACAGGTAACACAGGCATTTCACCAACCTCATCCAATTTTACCACCACAGGCCGTGGCTTGGAATGATTAGGCTTCTTTTTGGTAACCAGTGATTGTTCTGTAAGCTTCATAAGATCTCGGGCACCATCGATAAGATCATCCATCGACTGGGGGTCATTCGCAGGAGGGTAATCACTTGATCTCGCCTCGCCTTTCTCAGACGGAAGGTAATACAATCCATGTTGTTTTCTATGCTGCGCAAGCAGCGAAGTGGACTCACTCGATGGTTCTGATTCTTCTTCTTCATTTTGCTGGTTGGATGTCGAAACACTAATCTTGTCACCAAAAAGATTGGTTCCCAAGTAAAAGGAGCTTGATTCTGGAGGGATTATTATATCACCACATATAGCATCCAATTCATCCAGATTTTCATTAAGCAAGAGACCCTCGGGCGCCGGAACTCTTTCCTGCGCCGTCGTTGCAACTGGAACAAGCTCTTCGGAGAAAACGTCTTGCATTATTTGAACAATTGTTGAAGCTTTCGATTTCTTTTCCCTAACCATCCCTTCCTTTTCGACAAGAGTGATATCGATATCAGATATCTCTTTTTGAATTAGACCAACCAGGCCAAGTACATTCTGTGCTCTTTCCTGAACCTCTACTTCATCACTTCCTGATAATGGCCCCAAAGCCAATTCAACCAGATTCAACAGATTGAGAATACAATCATGACTAAACGGGTTCGAAGAAGACGACTGTCCATCCGCAGTAGCATCATCGCCTACATTTTCCATGGCAATTTCTTCCCCCGTCCTGCCATGAAACCTTGGATCAAAATCCTTGTCCATTTCAAAATCAGTAGAAGCATCAGGGTTTGCTAGATTCGAAGCCAAATTATCGAGAGAAAGGGAACGGACAGTTTCGCAAGGAAAGAAGAAGGAATGAACACAAAAGACAACTACTTTAAATGCAGATTGGATATACACTGCTCTGATTAATGGAGGCAATAGATTAGCTCTTGGTTGCAGTAATGCCTCTACGATCTCAATCGGGTTCCTCGAGAATTCAACATATTCTCCAGAAACCCAAGCCGCCGCAGACAAAATTCTATGCACGAAAGGGTTACCGAGCAGGGCAGGATCGATAAGAAGCTCACGAGCTACACGAACTACCTCCGGTCTAGCTTCCTTAACTCTCAAACTGATATCGACTAGCTGCCGCTCGATCTCTTCCCCCTCTCGACACTGCGGGTTCCTAGACATCTCCCCTAGAAGAGACACATACCAATCAAAATCCTCAACCACTTCATAATCATTCCTGCAACAAGTCACAAGGATAGCGCGAAGAATGTCATTGCAGAACTCCGGATCAGATTTCAGCGCGTAATTAACCAAAATGCGGCATATATCCGCCACATTGCCCTCCGAAACCATCATCATCATCATCATCACAAGGCGCAAAGCTTCCCGTTTAATATTCGGGTCTGCATCACTCAAAGCCTTAATCACAGCCTCCTTGTTCTCCCCCACCGCCCACAAATGCTTCCCGGCTAGAACCGAAAGCGCCCGCAATCCTAAATACTTCAAATTCGGATCACCCTCCCCAATCAACTCGCGAATCTTCTCCACCGCAACCCTCACCGCAGACTCGTAATCAGTCAAGCAACTCACCACGGTCCTCACACACTCGAACACAACCGATTTCGCGCCGCTCTTCCTCATATACTCACAAATCGGCTCCACAATCCTCTTCCCCAACCTAGGCTCTAAAGGTGCAAGCTTTGCAAATATCTTCAACACCTTGATCAACACCCAATTGTTCTTGCAATCAACCAAAACCCTGTAAAACTCCGGCGCCAACGCCAGATACTCCCTCCCATCCCTCCCATCCCTCCCATCCCTCCCAATCAACTCCGCGAAAACCCCCACCGTCGCGGACACCACTCCCTGATCGGAACTCTCCAAATTCTCAACCAGCCTCTTGAACAAAACCCTAACCGAGTCCGGGCACTTGTCGAAAACCCTAAACGTCAATCCGATCGCTTTCTTCCTAACAACGGCCTTGGAACTATTCAACAAATTGAAAATCTCGGGGGTGAGATCTCGAAGAAGATCCGGCGTGCCGACGACGGACAGCAAGTTGAGAGCCAAGCAGACATCGTGTTCGTTGAGGAAGAGAGTTCCTTCCGGAGCTGATTGGTGATGAGGAGGATGACGTCGGTGGAGTCGTGGAAGGATTGGGAGGCGGCGAGGTAGGCGGTTTTTTTGAGGGGGAATTTGGGGGAGCTCAGGAGCTCCACGATGGGGAAGGAGGCGAAGGACATGTCGGCGGCGTGGATGGAGGAGAGGTAAGTCAGTTTTTCGAGTGCGGTGGACTTCGTGGCGGGGTCTCTCGACTTCATCTCCTGCCGGATCTCGTCTAGGGATTTGGAGATGAGTTTGGATTCGCCGATGGGTTGGTGACGGAGGGCTTTGATCATGTCGGAGAGGGTGTGTTGGAATAGTGAGTCCATTATTGATTGTGCAGACATGGCTGGGGCTGGGGCTGGAGAAACTGAACCGAAATCAACTCATCGGAGATTGTATTGATGAAGAATAGCTTCGTTGGACTCAGACGCGGTGAGATTACGCGTTTGCCCCTGCATCAGTTTGTTAGTTCAATATATTGTCTCTTTGCATGCACTAAAATAGTAAAATTTTTGTTTGATTAATTTGAATATGTATATCTTAAAATATTTTTTCAGCAGTGTTTATTGTTTTAGTAATCTAAAATAATAACTGAAAATAAAATCCTGATACAACTTGACATAAATAATAAATAAAAGCTTAGTAGAATTATATTTTTTTTTTTCAAATACAATTCTAGTTGTTGGTTTTTATATATAAAGCGATTGTTATATTAAAATTATTTTAGTAAAAGTAGCTTCAATCGAACGCTAATTAAAATCTCTTTTATTTTAGAGAAAATGAATGGTGTTCCACTGTTTATCTCATCTAGAATAGAAGGGGTGCCACTTGATTGATTTTTTTTTTTTTTCGCAACAGATGATTGAAGCAAAAAAGTTTTTTTTAGTTTGCAATAAATGATTGAAAAGAAGGAGCAGGAGGTGTTCCTGGGCAAAAAAGATTCCTTGTGCCATTGATCAAGAATTAATGTTGTCGAGCATTGCTTGGGAACATTAGTTTGCTTCTTTCCATCTCTAATTTGTTGTCGTGCCAATTGCTTCTTCCCAAATTCAAGTTTTCGACTCAACTATTAATTTACACTGACTAAAATTGTAACTCGACACTTTTTATTTTGATTAAATCGTAACTCAATACCTACTCGCTTAAAACAATTATTCATATATGAATAAAAAAATAAATTATTCTTAGCGATAATTATCAAAATAAAAACAAATATAAAAAACGAGATACGACTTAATTAAATTACTATCTCTTACCTTGTCTCTGTCTCACTTGCATTCATCATACAGTATAAGACCCAAAATGTTTAAACCTGATACAGAAACAACAACTCTCTTTAATGTAAGAGCTACTTGATTCATAAATCTCTTAATGTGCTTTAATTTAGTATCAAAAATTCATTTCTACAATGTCGATGAAAATAGTATACAATAAAGCATATTTTTTCAAAAGAGACTTTTGCAATTTTTCATTTATATGAAGGGCGAAAACGTAATTGCAGATAGAATCTACAACATATAAAACAGCTCCGGCGCGCGCGCGCGAGAGGGAGGGGGCGATGGAAGAAGACGAGAGAAAGGAAGCAGCGATCGCGAGATCAGCGGCTCTGCAACCAGAATTCATATCAAAGAGCTTGAAACAAGAGCAGATCGACAAGCTCAAGGTGCCTCTTCATCATCATCTCTCTTTGATTCCTTCAAATTAGGGTTTCTATACTCTTCAGGTTCTGTGATTGATGTTAACTTTTTAAGACAATGAGGATGATATTAAGCAGAATCCAGGCTTACTTGATTGGATTTGCTCTCTTTTGTTGAAAACTTGATCATTGATTCCTTCAAGTATGCTCCTTTTCATTGAGTGTTGGATCAATTTAGGGTTTTTTCGTACTCTTCAAGTTCCGTGATTGATGTTTACCTTGTTTGAGAGTTGTATATGGATTTTACATTCTGGTTGATCTACTTGTTTGAGATGATTATATTAAGCAAAATTCAGGTTAATTTGATTGAATTTGCTCTTTTTGTTGAGATTTTGATCATTAATTCCTTCAAGTCTGTTCCTTTTCATTGAATGTTGGATCAAATTAGGGTTTTCTCCACTCTTCAGGTTCTGTGATTGAATTTAACTTTTTTAGATGAGCTACTTGTTTGAGATGATGATGATATTTTGCTCTCTTTTGTTGAAAACTTGGTCATTGATTCCTTCAAGTACGTTCCTGTTCATTGAATGTTGGATCAATTTAGGGTTTTTTCCTACTCTTCAAGTTCCGTGATTGATGTTTTCCTTGTTTGAGAGTTTTGTGTATGGACTTTACATTCTGGTTGATCTACTTGTTTGAGATGATGATATTGATCAATAATCCAGGCTCCCTTCAATGGATTTTCTATCTTTTGTTGAATACTTGATCATTGATTCCTTCAAGTCTGTTCCTTTTCATTGAATGGTGGATCGATTTAGGGTTTTCCGTGATTTAAATTACCTTTTTAAGAGTTGTTTATGGTTCTGATTCTGGTTGATCTACTTGTTTGAGATGACGCTATTGAACAGAATTCAGGCTTTGTTGATTGAATTTGCTCTCTTTTGTTGAAATTTTTATCGATGAAGAGTTGAGTTTCTCATTTTGCAAGCGAAATTGAAATCAAGTCTCTGTTATCTTTGCTATTTCAATTCCTTCTCCTCCTTACAGTTCAAGATGAAGCTTAAATAGAAAATTGAGAGGCCAAGTGTGTAGTTTTTACCAATCTAGTATCATTACGAAATTCAGGCTGTAAATAATTACTCAAATGGAAGACAAATTTTGGTTCATTACCTCGACAATCGGACACGCAATTGTAATTTGTTATTACTCTTCAACTAAAGAAGGTAGAGAGAAGAAACAACGTGAATTAACGAAGATATAGGTTTTTAGCCCGCATTTGTAGTTGAAAATATAAATCAAATTAATAATTCAGAAATACATGTATCATAATTTTACATGCATACTAGTCATTTTATGCTTTTGAAGCTAGGCAAGTGTATTCTAGCTTTGATTTGTCCATGTATAGAAGAATAGCTGTACTGCATAATTGAAAAAGATTGAAATATCTTTTTTATGCTCATAAACTATTACAAATCATATACTGATATTTGAAATATTAAAAATTGCACAAAAGCTCTATGGCGTACCTAGAGGATGGCCTTGACAATTTGTGTGAGAATACCTAGGTGATGATTTAGTCATTGCCTACATGAGGCCTTGACAGCACCTTTCTGGACTTGATTTAGCAGTTTCCATGACATCACCTTTCTGGCCTTGACAAGTTGTTGTTGTTGTTGTTGTTGTTGTTGTTGTTGTTTTATTTTTTATTTTTTTACGCATGTTAGGGTTTAAGGTCTCGATTTCTAACACTAGTTGTTTATTGCTAATTTGGATTGGGTAGCTCTTGAAACAACATTTGGAGAGTTATAACGTAGGATGCGTCTTTATTTAGATGGGACATGGCACATTGATATTTAACTTGTTTTCTATCATCATGAATAATGCATTAAATTGGAACTTCTTTAGTTTTTCTCTAAGCTATGATGCCAATTCCTTACCTTTTTTTGCTATTTATTTCCATTTAGGAGTTGCACAAAAAACGGTTACAGATAAAAGCAAAAACAAAGATTCATAAAATTTCCCAAGGTTCTACTCTCTCTCTCTACATCTTCATCTTCAGTCTGGTTCAACGAGATTCTTCTTACTTGATGGATATATCTCCAGGGAATATAAGTGGCACAGGAAAAGGGCACAAAAAAAATATCATCAGTGATTTTGTTCAAAGTCAAGATTCCAATGTCATCTTGGAGGAGTCTGGAAAGTTTGCATCAAAGGGAAATGCCAAGGAGTTTCCTTCACTTCAGCTGGACAAATCTAATGCGTCTTTAGGAACAAAGAAGCCGCAGAAGTTACATTGGGGGTATTTCTCTGATCTTTTAGATAGTTTGAGCATATATTACACACATATGGTTTTGAATACTTAAGTAGAATGAGCATATAGTTTTGAATACTTCTCTATTAATTGTACGAGGGAAATCTTGGTGCATCCATTTTGATTTGCTGCATGGATTAGACATCATTTAATTACACACATCTTTAATTATGAGGATACATCTAAAAAGTACCTACTACTACATGCAAAAGAAATGGCTCGGCATTTTCACATTTCCATGATCAATTGTTTGAGCACTGCATATTCTCTAAGTTTTATAATCATTATTCACCGATAAATGATCATCTTTACAATTATTACAGTAGGGAATTTATGTTACTAGAAATTGCATCTTTTTCCTCTCCTTTCAGGCTTGACACGAGGGAAAGATGGGAAAGGAAAGCAAACATGTAGATCCATGGTATGCTGATAATGTTGCAGCAGTCGGTAGTTTATCTAGCAACTGCTCTCCCTTGCCGGCCGTGGTGTGTTTCAATGGAACTAATGGTTTTGTTTGCGAGCAAAGTCCTGGTTCGAAAGTAAAACAAGTAGCTCGGGCAAAGTTGCATGTAAGGAAGTGTTTCATGTGTGAAGAAATGCAAAAATCGACAACCCTATACGTATCTATTGCTAAATGAGATTCTTTCTCTTTTCTGAGAATTGGGGACCATTTTTAATTGCAGGGTTTTTTAGCCTTGGATTACAGGATTAGTGTAAAAGCAAATATGTACAACTTTCAATAATTTTACAGGATTTGTAAGGAGCTATTTTTAGCCTTGGGATTGAGTGATTAACTTTTCATTTTATATGTCTAGTTGTTAATTGTTTCTCTATCTCATTATCTGTTTGTAGTTCACCATCTTAACCAACATTGGCTGTAGTACTCTTGGTGTGTTCGGTTGTCTTGATAGGACTGTTTTGATAGGGTCTAGTTGGCTTTGGATTAGGGATAATTTGTGTTCGGGAACTTGTTTGGTTGGCATGATAGAAATGTAAGTGGATTAAAACAAAAGACACTTTTGCCCTTCCCCATATAAATATCCCAACGTCAAATGTCTTCCTCCCTAACCTTACTTGGCCGATGCCTTCTGCCAAACCCAACTTGGCGGAACAAGGATATGGTGCGGCTGTGGGAAGAAGATGATCTCATCTAGCATGTTGAAAAAAAAAGTAAAAAAAAAAAAAAAAAAGGATGAAACTTGACTGCATCTTAGAGTACCATTATCGTTTGGAACCATTATCGGTTTGGAAGCATCAATTTCTATAAGCTGAATAATTTGAAGATATGATGCAAATTAAGTTTAAGTGAGGGTGAGGAAAATAATGTGTGAGAGAAGTAGCAAAAAAGGTGGAAGTTGTGCAAGATTGTGATCTCAGTGGAGGAGATGAGTGCAAAGAGAAAGGAACATAGATTCAACGCCAAAATAATCTTGTTGTTAGTGAGGGCCGAATGGGAAATATTGCACTCCCAACGTCGGATTAACTAGCGAGTAGGTTTGGGGTCACTTGCATTAGTCACTTGGATAGTGGATTGTTCAATCCGTTTCATTGCCTAGTCCGCCCAAGTGAAAATCGGATTAAAAAGTTAGTGAAATGATTAACCCATTAATTAATCCAACCGAACACACCATTTATGTTCACAATGAAAACAAAGTTCAAGTACTATTTTTGGTTTCCCGTGCATGTGGTGTGGGACTTTTTGGTGCTAGTAACGCAACCAATCTATTTACGATGGACAATCATTTTCACATTGCTGACGTGACATCAATTCACTTTGGATCTCCATTGAGATTTGATGCGTAATATATTTTAGTACCGTTATAAGTAACTTTTTGTTGATAAGTTAGGCTATTAATAAGTGATTTTCTGCTAATCGGATATATTTTGTTGGTTTTTAGGTGAGGAAATCAAAGTGTGACCATTCATAGGTTATTTTGAAGATCCGAGAAGATTTCCCTCAAAAAATGCGTTTATGCAGATCACGAGGCGGAAGAAAACGAGACTGGAGGCGAGTGATGAAATGATGATATTTTCACATGGGTTTCATGTGTTTTGAAGATGTTTGGAAGTTTCGGGATGAGAATATAAGGTTCAGGCAAAGAACGACATCAAAGTGGCTAAGTTTCAACAAAGTCTATTTTGACCAAGCTTCAGTGTTTTAGCCATAACTCCCTCATTTGAAGTCCAAATAACTTGTTGTTTCTTCCGTTGGAAAGTAGACTTAGAGCTGAATGTTTTCATGTCTCATGAGCAAAGGCAAATTCGGCCTCTAAGTGGTCTAAAATTGCATTGCAAAGTGAACTATATGCGCGAGATTTTGTTCTTGGCGCCGCAGCGCCACCACAGCTTCCAAAACAGCCAGAAATGTATAGAGGGTGCTGAGGCTGGCGCCGTAGCACCAAGATCAGCGCCCACCGCGGAAAAGTGCATAAAAAGTGATTTTTTAAGGGGTTTTGGGTAATTTTGGGACCAAATTGACTTGGTGGTATAAATAGAACTAAAAATTAGGTTTTAATCATCTTTTGCTTTGGAGAACCAAGAAGAACGTGTGAAGATTGAAGAAGAGTGATAAAAAATCTTGGATTCTATATTAATTGTAGGTTTGATTTTACGTTTTCTTGCTTTCTAATCATGAATTGTGATGAATTGAACACACTTATGGGGTATATCTTTTTTTTAAGGATCTTTGGATCCTAAATTAGATTCTTTTGATTTCGATGTGATTATATATTTTTTTCAATTCAATATTTTGATTTGTGTGTTCTTGTGTGCTATGCTATATTTACCTTGATCAAGTAAGTGTAGATTCAAGTGTTTGAGAGTCACCATGATAATTGGGACTTTTGAACCGGATTAGGGGAAACACAACATTATAACATATAACGCATCGATCGATGGTCATTGACTAGGAGGTAATTGAATTTGATTTTTAATGCGGTATCTCACTTACGTTAATCACGTTGACATGACGTGAGTCCGAGTGAGATGTTAGAATCTCCATCAGAGACCTTAGGATGGAGTGAATTGTAGGAAATTCGCATATCATTGCATGAATTGGAAGATTTTATAATTAAATTGGATTCAAAGGATACAATTTGGGTGAATTAGATTTTCTAAGATATTTTATTCATTGCTTAAGACCTATTTTAATTACTTGCAATTAGTTAGTTTGAATTAATTAATAATTTTTTTTACAAAATTCAACTCTTAAGTGCCTAATTCTATTTCTTAATTAGACTAAATATTAGCAAATAATTGTCCTTGTGGATACGATATACTCGACACCAACACGAGTTGGTGCCACTATTACTTTGACGTTTGTCGTACACTTGCAGTCGTTGCCGTACTGGGGTGACGTGTCTCCGTGTACTCCTTGTTGTTGTCAAGATTGAAGTTCGTATCCACTTGTGTGTACAACGTATAAAATAACATATTCAGCGGAAGACGTATTTAAATGCAAGAAATATTAATAATCAATTTAACAAATCCTATTGTGGAAAAGCCCTGAAAAGTACGAGGTAGACAACTGTACCATATAAGATATAAGCATGTACAAGGTCATAATACTCCCCAGTTCCCAAAAGAATCAAAATATCAAAACAAAAACACACGTACAAGTAATCATCAACGGTAGGCGAGTCGGAGAGGTAGTCGCCTAAGATCCCTTTGCTGTACTTGCACTCGGATATGCACTCAATCATCAGAAGAAAATGGATGACGAGTCCAATCAAGTAAAATCTCAAGGAACTCCTATGAGCATTCAAATAAACAAGTGGAATTCAATAAATACCGTTAAATAGACATGTGGAATGTAAACATGCAAGCGTAAGTAGAGCATCGCATGCATAGATAACAATAAAGTGCAAATGTATGTGCTTGTTCCAGTCGAGACTAAACCATACTTCGAATACCCTATCGGGATCCCACTAGTGGGCGCACCCAACTAGCTATCACTGGTCCTCTCGGTGGCGACGTAGACTTACGACGCACCGACACATGTAGATTCATTAGCTCGGGTCGTTATCCACCGAGAACTTCGATACACAATAACGAAAAATCCGGTGGGAGTAACTCAACCAACCGTCCAAACAATGACAAGATATAGATGTTATAAAAAGATCACAAGGAATACTTTTGGAAATGAATGGAAATACGAAGCGAAATAAATACTCGGAGTTTTCAATTGGATTTTACAAACCTCACGACGCACTCCAATACCCCCGTAATCAATCCCCGGGTCCAAGTCCACTGGGTCCTTGGTCGCCAATTGATCACCCGTGTCCACCTATGTCCATTTATCAATAATTCCAATTTAGTATGACAATTTACCACCAATTTCTAAAATTTTAGGCCAAATTGCCCATTTCGCGCTTTTCGAAGCAAAAACCCCGCGAAAGTCTCTTCCGAAATATCCAAATATTTTATTTTTCATGAAAAATCATAAATTTCTATTTATTTTATTGAAATATAATTTTTCGAATTTTTTCCCAATTTTTCCTAATTTTTCTTCAATTTTCTTCTTTTCTTTTTTTTTTTTTTTTTTTTTTGTTTTTAACTTTTGGTTTGGGTCGGACCCGAGCCACAGCCAACCGGTCCGAGTGCTCGGCCCACGTGGGCGAGCCTGGCCCGTTACGGGCCCGACCCATGAGGGGACGCACGCGCGCATGCATCTTCCTCATCTCGATTGAACCAGTTTTTTTTTTTTTTAAGTCTCGGTGGTTCGGGTTGGGGTTGCTCTCAACCCAACCCCGTGGACTCGATGGCGTGGGAGACACCCCCGCCATCACCGCCGCGATCCGGTTCGGCCTCCATGGCCGAACCCCTGTCTCGACCACCATGGCCAACCACCGAAACCCACAACAAAAACCACTAGAACTCACCTCGATCCGACGTCTCCACCTTCTATTCTCTCCTTCCTCTTCCTCCTCCTCCGCGTTCCTTCATCCCTCTCTCGGCCTCCCGATGGGGTGTGTGTGTGTGCGCGTGGGGGTGTGTGTGTGAGGTGAGAGAAAATATGGTGGGCTTATATGGATAAGCTTGTTGACTTTTCCTTTGACTCCAAAGTGTGACACATTGGGACACTCGCCTTTCGGCGTTTCGACGCCGGTTTCGCGTCGAGAACCGCGATATACGCGTATCGTGCCGCGTCACTAGCCACCTAATACCCATTCCATATTAGTGACTTGGCCAATTTTTATTTAATTTGTGTGTTTTTGTTTCCCGACCTAATATCCAGGTTCCGTCAACTATCGACACGCATAACGAGGCGAATACGGTTCACACAATCTCGTTGTGTTTTACTTTTCCCGACCTAATATTCGGTCCCGTCAACTACCTGGTACCCGCGTCGACACGCATATCGAGGCGAATACAATTCACACAATCTCGCACGTATTGTTATGCAACATACACACATGCGATGTATTTCAATAAATTACACCACAAATAAGCAACCAACACACAATAACTACCATACCTAAGTCCCCGTGTGTCCTAGCCTACCGCGGCGTCCACGTAGATCCGAGTCAAGCGTCCACGTCTTGTAAATTCGAGATAGTGATTGGAGAAAATGTGAGCCACGTAGGATGAAATAAATATTAGAAAAAAAAACGCTTTTCAATGCAAAATGTTTGTTAGAGTGTGAACTGTGATGTATCAAGAATAATTTCCATATTAAATGTCCAATTCTAGACATTTTGGGAGAGGATGTCTTGAAATAGACATTGTTAGTACAAAATGACTAGCAAATTAGCAATAGACATTCAATATAGATATTATTGTTATCACGTCAACTTACGTGCTAATAAACATTTGCATTGGAGAGTTTTTTTTTTTTTTCAATGTTCATTCAATCTTAATTGACACTGGCAAACATTTTTTCTCAATCCATATTCTCATTGGAGATGTTCTAAAGGCCTATTTAGTTCACGTATGTGTTGCTTGGATCATAAGATTAGCTTATACACATAATTGTAACTTGGGTTTAAGTATTAGTCTGTTTTGGAGAACTTGTTCGGTTAGAAAGTATTGAGAATTCGAGGGTTGGATTAATGTGCTTGCAACATGTTAACTTAGAAATGTGTCCCTCTCGGATTAAGTTGTTATACTTGTCATTTGGTAAGTGATTAATGATGATAAACTCATCATTTGGTAAGTGAGTCCATCCGAACTAATTAAGAACATCAAAATCACGGTTCAGAATAATCATAAGGATAGTGAATTGCATGGTCCGCTCGACTAAATAGTAGACCATCCAAACATGATTCAAAATTGAGATCTTGCCTAAAAGGAGTTAGTTGTTTGTTGCTCGGATTAACTGGTTGGTGGTGTAACATGCTACACTTCTTTTTTTTTTAGAAAATGTTTTGGTACCTCAACACGGACACCCACTCGTTCGTTTGCTCTTGATTTTTGAACATGCACACATCTCGAGGTGTATGAAAAAAAAAAAAAAACCTTGGTAACTTCGAGGGAGAAATAGAGGCAACCGCGCGCACTCCTCATTTGCTGAGAGAGAGATGATTGCGTTGGTCCGTTGAAACAATCTTCGCTCTCGCGTCGCGTCGCGTCGAATGTCAGCCCCGAAAATGCTCTTCGTCTTCCATCACTGACGAAAACCAATTCGTTCAATCCACTATTCGGTAAGAACTTCTCCTTGTTCTCGCATTCCATCACACAATTTAGGGTTTCAACAGCTCCAACAAACTCTCTCCGCAATCCGTGAATCTCACCCCTTTATCAACCCTATTGATTCAAGATCCGAAATTGGTTACTATTTGCTGAACAGATCCTCAATTGGCACTCGCTGCTCAACTCTAGGGTTTCTGCTGTGTTCTGACTAATTATGTGGAACAATCTTCAATTTTATGAGTCTAGTAATGAAAAATTGGGTTTTGGGGAATTTTAACTCCGCCTATGCAGAACATTGTATATGCGCTATGTAGCCGGTCCCAAGTATGGATACACCCAGCGTTAAACTTTTGTCGCTCTTTATGAAATGGATCAAACAAATACATTTGGGATTGAAGTTTGAGGCTTTAGAGGCTTTAATTCGTTTACTAATGCATCTCGGTCTAGGGTTTAAATGGGATACGTTCAAAAAATATATCTGCTGATAGTTTTTTGTTTTTTTTTTCATGGTTAAATTCTGGTTTGTAATATAAGGATTCTGTTAATTGTTATTTGAATTAAAGTGGATACTTCACAGAGATTATTCACTTTTCTTTGAGAAAAAAAAAAAAAAACAGTTTCACAACTGAGAAAAGAAAATCTTTTAGCATATAGTTATACTTATAAGAACTAGGTTTTGGTTTTGGTACTCTTTTTTTTGTGTGGTTTGCACATTCAAATTTCTTATTTCTATTTTTTTAACTTTTAGGATTTGTTTTCATACAAAATGATGGTAATATTGAGAATGATGTCACATATAGAATTCAAGCTGAATGGAAGAAATGGCGGAGTGCAACTGGAGTGATTTGTGATCGAAATGTTCCTATTAAGTTAAAAGAAAAATTCTATAAGATCGCAATTAGGCTAGCTATGCTCTATGGAAGTGAATGTTGGGCGGTAAAACAACAACAATTACATAAAATGAACGTAGCAGAAATGAGGATGCTTAGGTGGATGTGTGGTAAAACTCCTAAAGATAGAATAAGAAATATAGAAATTCAAAGACAAGTAGGAGTAGCACCAATTGATACAAAGATTAGAGAAGGGCGGTTGCAGTGGTTTGGTCGCCTGCAAAGACGCCTACAAATGCCCCCACTAGAAAACTTGACTCAATAGAAACTGTAGAAATTCGACGAGGTAGGGGTAGACCAAAATTAACATGGGATGCATTAATTAGGAGGGATTTGAATGGTCCTGGAAAGCTCAACATCAATTGCACTTAATCGAGCACAATGGAAAAGTTTGATCTATGTAGCCGACCCTAGTTAAGTTGGGATTTGAGGCTATGTTGTTGTTGTTGTTGTTGTTGTTTTAGGATTTGTTTGACAACTGGGAAAAGAAATCTTCCTTGAGAAAAAAAGGTGATTTTCCCTTTGTTCGATTTTCTTCTCACCTACCTCCATTTTCTCACTCGCCCCTTGAATTTTGGCTCACGTAAACACGCAAGAGAATTCAACATCCTTTTGAGAAAGTTAATTGGCCATGCAATCAAGTAAACAACAACAACAACAACAGCAACAACAATAATTAGTTGGGGTCGGCTACACGGATCAAACTTTTCCATTGCGCTTGATTTTTATTTATTTTTGATAAACCATTGCACTTGCTCGAGTGTAATGTGATGGATGCAATGTCATGCGAAGAATAAATGTGAGATACAAGTTCTTCAGAGCAATTTCATGTTAAGAATTTATCTAGATAAATATTAGTTTGTCAAGAAATCTTTTCTCAACTATTTTTTTTTTTTTTTTTTTCAGATTTTGAACGTCTAAGAAAAAATCAGGGTTATACATTTGTGAATATAATTTGGCCAGCCGTAGGATTTTCTAGTACAAGAATATCATTTTTCTAGAAGTCTGAAGTCCATGTCCGTCAGCACCCTACCTATTTTTTAAATGCTTTCTACGTGCTTTTGGCTTTGGCATAATTTGGAACTCTTTTCTAATTTTTGTTGTTTGTTTAGGAGTATGCCTCGTAAAGTGAATTATGGAGCTCATTATGATGAAGACTATGATGATTGGGATGGTTACGATCATGAATCAGATATAGAAGAAGATGGTTAGTAATATCTACTTTTTTATTTATCTGCTTCCTTTGATGTCATATGTATGTTCTTTTATGAACATAGTTTGTGTTTCCATCTGTTCTATTCTTTTAAGGTTCCCTTCTCAATCGGTTCTAAAATGAGGACTAGGAAAAGGGTAACTATTTTGGACGATTTCTCTCCTTATTCAAGGTTCTTTTTAACTTTCAGTTTGCAGGCATTTGATTTTATTTATATCAACATGTTTTAACTTTTAACCAAATAAAAAAATAAAATAGTAGAGACTGTCAGTTAAAGATTATTACTCTTATTGATGAACGAGTTAAAAAATCATCATTTTGGCCTTAATCCTGTAATATGGTTTTGCAATTGTTCTACTCTTAGACCATTCGAGTATTCCAATTCTTATAGGAATAACTAGAGGAGATAGGCATCTATGGGTGGATCATGCATAAGTACCCAATTTATTATTTTGTTTTGAGAAGCAAGCAGTTTTATTGACGCCATTGTTTTGAAGCATGTAAATTCTATCATATATGGAAGTCAATATCTCTCTATCCTCACCTTCATCCCACTGATTACTATAATCTCTTCTCCAGTTATGTTCTATATTATTTATATATAATGCTATGAGCATCCATGGGCAATTTTTTCTCTAAAGCAACCATTATGAGTACACCTCCAAGGCTCCAACGAGATGTCCCTATGCTATTCGGTGAAAACACACAGTTTATTTATTGTCTGTGTCCTACTTTTAACTCTTATGATTTTATCAAGTTCCATGTTTGAGTGGAACTCTGCTGTTTGAAGTCTAGTGTGCGTTGTTGTATGTAGTGATAGAAGACCAGGTTTTCTTTCAGTAAGGATCATCAACAATAACAAATTTGCTTCCTTTTCTAGGCTCTATATGCTTCTTTTGTTTACTCCACTGGCTACTTCTGTGTCAATGACGAGAGTCCTCCAGTGATGAGAAAGCCGTGTATTTGGATAATTTGTTGTTTTAGTAGTTAATTTTGTTGGTTGCTACAGGACATGTAATAAAGGCCGACCATGCTATTTCCAAGACTAAACATGCTGTTACCAAGGCTGGACTTTGGCGCTGCCCTATGTGCACATTTGACAATGAAAGTTGTGAAGTTGCTTGTGAGATATGTGGCGTTTTTAGGTACCCTGCGGTTGATATTTGCAGCAAAGACGATGAAGATACAGGTATTGCAAGTAAAATGATATTAATAACAATATTTCCTTTCAGATCTTTTGTGATGAGGATTTTTATATTCTCGTTTGGCCTTTTGTCAGATATATTTATGCAATTTTGAATTCTTTTCCTTTAATAAATTAGGCCTCCGTCATGCATTTTATGATGACATGTCAATTTTAAATGAACTTGTTGCATGTCTAGGCGGTGAAACTTACAGGTTCATTCCCACTTCCCAATAGTCAATAAAAGGCTTTGATGACTACTACAGCTGACAAATTTCTTGAAGCAAATAATGAATAAAAGCAAAAAGCGAAATAGAAAATGCCATGTGATAGATAGCACTATTTTATGTGTTTCTTTTATGGCTGATATTTGGGGCTATGTCTTATTTTTCTTCAATTTTTTCCATTCATGTATGTTTTTACTGTTTTTCACTCTAAAAGTCTACTTTACTTTCATCTGTAGGAAAATTGGAGAAATTGACATCATCCACTGTATCCTTAAACATTGCCGCAAAGAAAGGCAAGAGTAAGATGTTGTCAAACACCAAAGATGCACGGACTTCTTTCCACTTACAAGAGGTTGGACAACCTAGAGTAAAAGAGAGTAACAACTCATTAGTCATGGGGCAGTCACAAACTTCACGTAGTCATTTCAAAAAAATAAATGTTGACGAGGACTTTGAGTCCTTAAAGAGACATGTGAATTCTAGGAAATCTAAATTAAGTCCCCAACGCTTGCGAGAGACATGGACGCCTCCCGATGAAGTAGGGGCTTTGACCCAGCTTAACCTTGCAATTGTAAGATTGTCGTACATGCCCTACTTTTTAGTTCTTACCAAGATGGATTGAGGGTTGCCTTGTTGTAAAGTTTTTTTTTTTTTTTTTTTTTTTGTTCTTGTTTTAACTTTTACAATTCTAATAGGTTGGCCATGTTGATTCGGGAAATCAACGTTGTCGGGAGACTATTGAGTCTGTTGGGGCAAATATCTCAAAAAGACATGCACAAATATGAGAAAGAGGCGAAACTCATTGTATGTTTCATTTTTTTCTCAGCTATTTTTAGATTTTACCCTTAATAATGGTAAATGAAGAATGAATATGTCAGCTTTTAATACACGGGGAAAGGGTTCATTTGCTTATGCGTGGGCAATGGATGAAAGTGTGGAAGAGCGAGAACGGGGATAACAATGACGGTAGCTATTGCATACTTCTTTTCCAAAAAATATCATGTAGTTTTACTTGACTCACCAGGCCATAAAGATTTTGTTCCCAACTTGATATCCGGCGCTACTCAAGCAGATCTTTGCAATTCTTGTCATAGATGCTTCGGTTGGTTCTTTTGAAGCAGGAATGGATGTTAATGGAGGCCAAACAAGAGAGCATGCCCAACTCATTAGAAGTTTTGGGATTGACCAAATTATAGTGGCTATTAATAAAATGGATGTTGTGGAATATTCAAAAGAAAGATTCGACTCGATAAACCGCACCTTGGAACATTTCTTCGTTCTTGTGGTTTCAAAGATTCTTTGTTATCTTGGGTTCCTCTAAGTGCCATTGAAAATCAAAATTTGGTGACAATTTGCATCGATCCTCGTTTGTCATCTTGGTGAGTTTACCCATGGTTGTTGATGATATTGTTAATTTGTTATTCATATTTACTTACTAGCTTAATTCACCTAGGAGTATGGTGTCTTAAAACTAAATCTAAGCCATGTCCCTTTGATTAGGCGCCAAGCCCTGCCATTTTGTTCAACTAAGTTTGCTTGAGTTCTTTAATATGGTATGCTTACTCTTTTTCAAGTGGTAACTATGTTAAATTTGACTATAACATGTATCCGTAATATTTGGAGGAGCTACAAAAGAATTTCTCATTACGATAGGAATGCATTAAGGATCGACTTGAAGCCCATATCTATTTACTTTAGTTATGGATGAACTAACTAGGTATATTCAAGAGGATATACCATGGTGTATGCTATTTGCGAGATGATATTGTCTTAGTGGATGAAACAAAAGATGGAGTGAATAGGAAATTAGAACTCTGGAGGAATACATTAGAATCTAAAGGCTTTAAGTTGAGTAGGACGAATACCGAATACATGCATTGTGAGTTTAGAAACACTAGACATCGAGATGATGGAGTGGTAAAATTAGGGGAAGTAGAAGTTTCTAAGGTGAACCACTTTAGCTACCTAGGATCAATCAAAATGATGGTAATATTGAGAATGATGTCACACATAAAATTCAAGCTGGATGAAAGAAATGGCGGAGTGCAACAGGGGTAATTTGTGATCGAAATATTCCTACTAAGTTAAAAGGAAAATTTTATAGGACCGCAATTAGGCCAGCTATGCTCTATGAAGTGAATGTTGGGCGGTAAAGCAACACCAATTACATAAAATGAACGTAGCGAGAAATGATGATGCTTAGGTGGATGGGTGGTAAAACTCGTAAAGATAGAATAAGAAATATAGAAATTCAAAGACAAGTAGGAGTAGCACCAATTGATACAAAGATTAGGGAAGAGCGGTTGCGGTGGTTTGGTCACTTGCAAAGACGGCCTACAAATGCCCCCACTAGAAAACTTGACTCAATAGAAGCGTAGAAATTCGACGAGGTAGGGGTAGACCAAAGTTAACATGAGATACATTAATTAGGAGGGATTTGAATGGTTTGGAAAGCTCACCATCAATTGCACTTAATCGAGCACAATGAAAAAGTTTGATCCATGTAGCCGACCCCAATTAATTTGGGACAGAGGCTATGTTGTTGTTGTTGTTGTATGTATCTGTAATATTTTATCATGAGAGATATGTCACTTTTATCACGTTGGATTTGACTATGTTGATAACTATTCTTTTTTTGACTATGCATATATTTTTTTTTTTTTTTTTTTTTTTTTTTTTTTCAGCAGCATGAGTATGTTGTAATTTAGCTTAGAGGTACATGAATAAGAATAGATAAATGCATATATAATTCTTGGCAGTGACTCTAAATAAAATATGAAGATGCCAACAGTCTTTTGAGTGGTTACAGTAACTTATTTTTCTTTGCAAAGGTGTGAGCTGCAACCTATAGATTTCTTGTATTGAAATGCTTCTGTTCTTGGTAAACCTTTTGTTCTTTTTCCAATGGACTTCCAGTAAGTTCTTATTTACTCTGTTTGTATTCTAAACGCCAAATTTGCAAATTCTAAAGTTGATGAATGTAACTAATTTCTTTGCTCAAGTAGTGTACAGAGGATTCAGTTGAGTCTTCAATCTTCTGCTTTTTGATAAGAATTTTCAGTGCAAACTCTTCTCAGTCTCTATGATTGCTTGACTTAAACAGGTGATTTTACTCTATAGTCTAATACTCTAATAAGGCCTCTAATTCACTCTTGAGTCTACATTTTGTTCTTTTTCCAATAGACTCTATTCGTTGATATCCATGTCCAGATGAGGAAGAAGAAATGCTTAAGTAGAAAAATGCAGTTGTCTCAAGAGTGAAGTTTGTCCATTCGTCGAGTTTAATATGCAAAGCAGTTGTCTGATAGACGTTTTAATCCTTTTTTTAGAACTTATGGTTTAATCTTACATTGAATATAGGAACTCACCATTTGTTTGGTCTAAAATGACATTGGTGCGGTGTCATTTCAGTCCTGATGACATCGTGTCATCTCCTTTGATATTGATATCTTTTATATTAAATATGGGAAGAATGGTAACCTGGTGCTTTTAGAGCATCTCCAATGATAAATGTGGATTGTAGGCGTGGATTGATGTCACGTCAACAACGTGGAGAGGATTTGGCTTAATAGACATTGAAGTTCAAAAGTGCTCTCCAATGGTGAATGTGGATTGCACTTTCTATTTTAAAATTTTATTGTTTTCTATATATTTTGGAGAGAGTCGTGGCTATGGATTGCACCGTCTAAAAGTAGACATTCAAAATAGACAATGTCTATCCTCGTCGGCTCGACATTCAAAATGCACATTCCATTGGAGAAGTTTTTTTTTTTTTTTCACTCCAATGTTTATTTAGTCCTAGGTGGCACAAATTGACATCATATCCACATTTCATTGGAGATGCTCTTACAGTTGGATGCTTATTTCAAGGTCCTCAGTGCATTCCTTCTTCTTCATGGCAGATATGGCTAGCTGTGAAATGGAAACTCAAGGTGCAAAACCTGTTTAGCTCCAAGGAGCTGTAAGGTTGGGAATTGTTTGTTTAAGATGTGTAAATATTTTAGTTTCTAGGGACAAGGTAAACATTCTTAGAGAGCAAAAGTTTAAGAGGATATTTTCAGTTACTCTTGTGGTGTTTGCTTCAGATCCGGCGGGATTTCCTTACGCATCCTTTACTGTTTTTCATTGTTTTAAAGAGCAGAAGGGTGTCGTGTTAAGTCTCTTGAGTGAAATGTGAATAGGTGGACTTAATAATGATGATCCCATGAGAATCATTACGTCTAAGCCGTTCCGGTGCTACAAATGAAGCTACTGGTTTATTTGTGACTAAACATGGGTCTGTATTTTAAAATTATTTGATGGCTGTATGTGAGATTGAATCAAAAGCCAGATATGAAACATAAAAGGAAAATGACGAATTTTCCTATTCAATGATTAAAATTCTCTTATCATGAAAATTGAACATGGTTGAATGTGTAAATAATTAGACTCGGTCCTTATGTTTCTTTTGTCTGCTTTCAAAGTCTTTTCTTGTGTGTTAGACTCCTGTTCTAAAAACTAAAAAGAGCATAGGATCTTTGAGGGGAGTAGATCAAGAAAAACTGATGATTAAGATGTTAAGACTTTTACTTTTCAATCCGAAGAGTTTATGGAATATGGTGACTTTTTTTGTTGTTGTTTTGATTGTTAACTTTTGTAATACTTGTTTTCGGAGTTTATATGTGCTCTATTTAGACTCTGAAATATTCTTTCCCTCTTCTTACAATTTCTGTTAATGTTTGTTTTTGCTTTGTTGTCTGGTCATTTTGATGCTAATACAATGTGGCTAGAAATGAGTAGTTGCATAAAGAGAGTAACATCAAACGTATTAGGTATATCTAAAGGCTTGAGACCACCAAAGAAGGAAACATGGTGGTGGAACGAGGATGTCCAAAGAGCAATTAAGACTAAAAGAGAGATGTGTAGAAAAATACCTAAGTCTCAAGATGAAAATGCGTACAATCAATATAGAGAAGCTAGAAACAAGCTAAAAAAGTAGTTAGTCAAGCTCAAACAAATTTCGTGGAAGATCTATATACAAGGTTAGGTAATAGAGATGTCGAAAAATATATTTATAGGCTAGCCAAATTAAGAGATAAAAAGGAACAAGACCTAAGTCACGTAAGATGTATTAGGGACGAAAATCAAAATGTTTTAACGCGAGAAGATGATGTTAAGGAGAGATTGAGAAGTTGCTTCGATAGTTTATTTAATGATGGTCAAGTTGATATTATAGTAGATGAAAACTCACACCAAGAAAGAAATGAAAACTATACACGTATTATTAGAATTCCAGAAGTTAAAGAGGCACTGAAAATGATGAAAATAGAGAGAGCATGTAGCCCATATGAAATACCCATAGAGGTTTGGAAATACGTAGGAGAAATCGGATTGACTTGGTTAACAAAACTTTTCAACAAAATTTTAAAATCAAAACGGTTGCCAATGGATTGCAGAAGAAACACGCTTGTGCCAATCTTCAAAAACAAAGACATTCAAAGTTGTTCAAACTATCGGAGAATTAAACTTATGAGTCACACTATGAAATTTTGGGAGAGGATAATTGACAATAGGCTAAAGAGAGAAACAATAATATCAGAAAACCAATTTGGCTTCATGCCTAGGAGGTCAACTATGGAGGCGATTTTCCTTGTAAGAAGATTGTTGGAAAAATATAGAGAAAAGAAAAAAAAAATCTTCATATGGTATTTGTAGATCTAGAAAAAACATATGATAGAGTTCCTAGAGATATTCTTTGGTGGGTTCTAGAAAGAAAATGAGTGCATGCTAGATACATATACACTATTAAGGATATGTATGATGGAGTAGTAACGAGTGTTAAGACATTTGGAGGAGATACTAAAAAATTTTCCATCACGATAAGACTACATCAAGGATCGGCTTTAAGCCAATATCTCTTTACTTTAGTTATGGATGAACTAACTAGGCATATTCAAGAGGATATACCATGGTGTATGTTATTTGCGAGATGATATTGTTTTAGTGGATGAAACAAAAGATGAAGTGAATAGGAAATTAGAATTTTAGAGGAATACATTATAATCTAAAGGCTTTAAGTTGAGTAGGACGAAGACCGAATACATGCATTGTGAGTTTATAAATACTAGACATCGAGATGATGGTGCGGTAAAATTAGGGAAGTAGAAGTTCCTAAGGTGAACCACTTTAGATATCTAGGATCAATCATACAAAATGATGGTAATATTGAGAATGTTGTCGCACATAAAATTCAAGTTGGATGGAAGAAATGGCGGAGTGCAACATGATAGATTTGTGATCGAAATGTTCCTACTAAGTTAAAAGGAAAATTTTATAAGACCATAATTAGGATAGCTATGCTCTATGGAAGTGAATGTTGGGCGGTAAAGCAACAACAATTACATAAAATGAACGTAGCAGAAATGAGGATGCTTTGGTGGATGTGTAGTAAAACTCGTAAAGATAGAATAAGAAATATAGAAATTCAAAGACAAGTAGGAGTAGTACCAATTGACACAAAGATTAGGGAAGAGCGGTTGCTGTGGTTTGGTCACCTACAAAAATGGCCTACAAATGCCCTCACTAGAAAACTTGACTCAATAGAAACTGTAGAAATTCGACAAGGTAGGGGTAGACCAAAGTTAACATGAGACGCATTAATTAGGAGGGATTTGAATGGTTTGGAAAGCTCACCATCAATTGCATTTAATCGAGCACATTGGAATAGTTTGATCCATGTAGCCAACCCCAATTAATTTGGGACTGAGGGTATGTTGTTGTTGTTGTCTGGTCATTTTGACCTTTCCTGTGTCCTTGCTGGTGTTCCTCTCGGTTTTTAATGCATCTGAAATTCTCACTTAGACCCTCAAGCACTTGCATGGTATAGCTTGGAGTGTATCATTCTTCTCGCATGTACCTGTTTCACTTGAGATTAAGATCATTTTTATTCTTTTCAAGATTAATTCTTTCTCGTGAGATTGTGATTGTAAGCAAGTTGTTTATTCACTTGCCTATTCCACTTTTTTTATTTGTTATTGAATATATGTTTTGGTTAAAAATGTTCGTAGATCATTGCAACTTAAATTTGTGGATATCTATACTTCTGGTTACTTAATCTACTTTGTATTGCAGGTACCATGGTCCTCATCTGTTGGCAATGATAGATTCCCTAGAATCTCCTCCAAGGGACACCTCAAAGCCATTACTTATGCCGATTTGTGATGTGATCAAGTCACATTCTTTAGGCCAGGTTGCAGCCAGTGGCAAATTGGAGTATGGAACAATTCAATGTGGTTTGAAGGTACTGCACAACAGATCTTGTGATCCTTATTTAATAATGGGTAGTCAGAAATTGCATTTTACTATCTACCGTTCAATTTCAGTAACAAAATATGATTTAAAATACAGATTTCATTCACTTGTTGGTTGGGTGAACATTTATATATGTGTTAGCTGTCATCTATACTTTTAATTAATGCTAAAGGCGAAACATTCCACTGTGAGCAATTTTCAAAACTACCCTTCTAATCAATAGCTCAATTATGTTAAGATTTTGGAATAGGCAGAGGTAAAAAAAAAAAATGAAAATAGAAAGCCACATTATGAAAGTGCAATTTAATTTCGTACAAACTGCAATATTACCATGCAAGTGCTTTTATGTGTTTTTTTCGCTTTTCCTTTTTATCTTTCAGCTCCACTTTTATCAAGTTTTACTCTTTACTCTTTACTCTTTTCCTTTTGTGAGAGAAACAATAACAACCATTTACTCCATCTTCCATTGTTATGCGTCTTGAAATATTTATTGTTAACAGATTATATCATCAAAAATCTTTTAAAGGCATGGATTAATCGTGAAGATCTCTACGAAAAATTAAATTTCTGAGCAAGTGGCTGCTGGAATTAAGAAAGAGATTGGCTTATCGTAGTGAGATAACAAATATAGAAAGTGGAACACTGACGTAAAATTAGAGATTCCATGCTAAGAATCTTCACAAGGTGTGGCCAATCCATTAACAACTTTTAAATGAATACAATCGTATATTAAAAATGTTCCTGCAGTTTGAATTGTCACCATTATCTGCTTTTAAATGAGCATGAGAGTAGGTAACTAATTTCTACTCTTTAGTGACTATGGACCGTTGACGCTTTGCAGAACTCCAACTCATTTTGTAATCACTTCTTTCCTAAGACATTTTTCCCAGTTCTTATTCCTAATTTTTCTTTTGATCAAGAATTTTCTCCTACAATACGAAATTTTTCTTACAACCTTTTAAGCATCTTCGCCACCAAAAGGTTCTCCGCTCCATTTCCAGAAAACCAACTGCACTACAGAAAACTTTGAGAAGGAAAAAAGGTGTGGATTGCATCTGCCTTAAGACAGATTAGACATGAGATGGCGCACCTTCATACAAGCTTTTCTGATTATTTTGTCATTTGGATGCTGACTGCTAAGTTTGCTTTGATGCTTAAATTGAATGCTTCCTTTTTCTTATTCACCAAAAAAGAAAGTGATTCGGAACATAATTCTTTTGTTTTTCTCATCTTTGATGTGTGGAAAAACTTTTGATCTTGAATGTCACTATCAAACAATTTATAGATTGTCACACCACCATTTGAGGGGTAACTGAGATATTGCATATGCCAATGGGAATTGCAGGTTCTCATAATGCCATCAAAAGAATTAGCAGTTATACGCTCCATAGAACGTGGCTCTAAAGCTTGTAATGTAGCGACAGCTGGAGATAGTGTAGCTGTTGGTCTGCAAGGCATTGATTCAACTCATGTTATGGCTGGCGGAGTTCTATGTCATCAAGATTTCCCTGTCATGGTTGCAAATCATTTAGAGTTGAAGGTCATCATGTTGGATGGCGCAATGCCTATTGTCATCGGTTCTCAAGTTAGTATATTTGTTCAGTTATGTTTTGTATGATAAATGATAAAAAAAACCCTAGTTTCTTTGTTTCGTGAAATTCCCATTATCTTAGATTGTGAAATAAATCTCTTGGTTCCAATTGCATGTAAAGCTGTTTATTTTAAGTTCTAGTTTCTATTTTGAATGTGTCTAAAATATCTTAAATGTTTGCAATGGAACTCAAAAAGTGAATTAGGTGCATTATATTATTTGGAAATACTTTACGTGTTGATTTAATGTTGCTAAATGAAATGCATTGGATTGCAGAATCTTATGAACAAAATCCGTAAGATTTAATGTCATTAGCTAAATGCACTACTTAAAAATTTTGTTAACAAATTCCTATAAGACTTAATAAACAAAATGTAGCGAGAAAGCTAGTGTAAGTTTGCCTCTTGACTTGAGGATGCTGAAAGGAATCAAGATATAAGCGGAGGAAGGGAAATGGAGGTATCCTCCTTTAATTGGTGGCTGATACTTACTTTTAGGTTTAGGGGGTAGGAAAACAGGATCTTCATTGTCATTAAGAATTTAAGATTGTGGAATCTTCTGTGCTATTTATGGCTGAAGTTTAACAATGATAAAACCATTTAGCTGGCATTAATATGGAAGTGAAGTAACTGGATCTATGCTAGACAACGAAGAGGATTAACAGGTGGCAGAAAAGCTTTTTTTTTTTTTTTTTTTTTTTTTTTTTTTTTTTTTTTTTTTTTTTTTTTAAGGTGAAGCCTGAAAGCTTACTCTTATATAGTTATTTATTGACCTATTGCTCGTCCAAGCTTCTAAAGCAAGTTTATCGTACTTTTTCGAACAAAATTTCTTTCCTTGAATTGCCTATCAAAAAGGTGGAGTTGGACTAGTAATATTTCTACCTTCGTAGGTGGAGTTTCATGTTCACCATGCTAAGGAGGCTGCAAAGGTTGCCAAGATACTTTGTTTGTTTGATCTAAAAACTGGCCAGGTCTCAAAGAGGGGACCTCGCTGTCTTACAGCAAAGCAGAATGCACTTGTAGAGGTAACCCATTATCTAATGGCGCTTTCATATGAGCTGTATGATATCCTTGGCTACAAAACAATTACACTACATTTCTAAGTTATTAGTTGAAATTTTGTATTTTCTATCTATTTTTAATATCCTTTGAGATCCTAGATTTCTTTGTCCAATAGACTTTCAAAGTTGGTTATCTTTCCTTTCTTATGTGATTTCAGGTGATTCTTGATAAGGGAGTTTGTGTAGAAGAGTTCTCCAATTGTCGAGTTCTCGGCAGGGTATTCCTTCGAGCATTAGGTAGAACTATCGCCGTAGGGATTGTGACTCGAATAATTGGGTAACCTCAATGATAGCCTTGGAGTCGTAAATGGTTGTGTTTAATATCATCTCAAAACGTGAATGCTCGATTTGCTGATATTAGATTGGATTTGTGACAAATCTGAACGGCTAATCTTGAGAAACCTTTGCGAAGAATAACTTGAGCAGGGCTGAAGGGGATCAGAAAATAATAATATTATTCTCAGCTTCAGACCAGGTAATTCTTGTGATCGATGTGAATTTTGAGATATGGTGGTATTATAACTATTATATATGCTCATGGAGAAGAGTTTTTTAACTTTTTTTTTTTTACTTTTCAGAATATCTCCATCATTTGTCAGAATCTCTCTCTTATAACAGGAGATTTAGAGAAACAATTTTGTTGTACAACTTACTATACAGTACAGATAAGTTCTTTTGGATTTAATTACAAAATGAGCATGTCTGTCAGTTTGTGCTTGCATGGTATCAATCAGTGACTCCGAAATCATTTGTTGGTCAGTTAATGTGAAATTAATGTTCAGCATGCTTATCTACTACTTTTTCTAGCATCTAGTTGTCAAGTTGTTGCTTATTTCTTTATTTCCTTTCTTATCCCTGGTTTATAGTTTCCACCATCTTCGGCAGTAGTGATACTTGAATAATGAGGAAAAATTGTTAAAAGAAGAATTGGGCTTTTAAGAAAAGAAAAAAGCTTTTGTTATGTCATCAATCCGTTGCCACAAGATAGAGTACCATTTCTGTTTTCCAACAACAATATGATAGTATCCTTGAATTCTATTACTCAATTGGTAGACAAAACAACAAGAACAAGCTACAAGAACCCAAAGAGACTTGTCTCTTAGCCCAAACTCAAAAGAGTTAACCCAATTCAAGTACAATTTTCTCAATGCCTACCTCTTCTCCTCACAATTTATTTATACATTCTCGGTTTCCCCCTAAAATGGACACACAAACATTCACCTTTCCGCCTAAAAGACTCAACAAACTCACTCACACTTCTAATGTTGCATTGGTGGTCCCCAGTCTCTTATTGATTAGGGTCATTGCTCCCCCTTTGAAATCTACCTTGTCCTCAAGGTGGTAAATAGAGAAGTGAACAACGAAGAAGATGGAGCTGCCCGAATCATTAGCCCACTTGATGGGATGTACGTGAATGAACACAAGATTAAATGACCATGCTAGGATCCATATGAACCGCATCAGCGAGATAAGGACACACATGCCACCATAGTGTTGGCAATGACACATGAGACAACACTGAAGCAATGGCCATCAGAATGCCCAACAAAGGTATAGCATCGCTGAAATTGATCCGAGAGTGTAATGGTCGTACTAGAAGAAACCCCGATGTGGCAATTGAGCTAGCGAGATGCAATGGCAAGAACGTCCCTCCTTGAATCATGTAAGCAATGGAGGGAAGAGCCTAACAAGGTAATGACGAAGATATGGGTATCCTCCAGGTGATAAGTGCGAGCCAAATACCAATCTCCATGAAAGAAGCGACAAACAATGCAAGTGTGGGTGAACAAGTGTAGTAGCAAACAATTTTACAAATTCTTGTTCCCTAGCTTCATGAAGTGGCCATAACTAATGAGCAATGTCCAAAATAGTGTGATCCAAAGAAACTGCAAAGCCCACGAGTTTGACATCCTCATTGGTACTCTGCCATGGATGAACATGTCTCCTACATTGAAGAGAACACAGATGCAGTAGGATGATTCTCGAGTAGTGCACCACCCAAGTGGCCAAACCACTTAAAATGGGGTGGTGAATACACAGATGCATAGGGATCCATTGGTTGAAAACATAACCTAATTAGTTCTGTAATGTGTGCAAGAAAAAAAGAGCTCTCATTGATACCTCGATGTGGTGGCACTCTCATCACCATATGATCTCCTCGAAAAATGCGTCGAGTACCATCGACTTACTTCTCTGATAGTAGTGTAGCAAAGGGAGCACGAGCTGTGTGAAAAGGGGGCGAAGGATAGGGTAAGTCGATTAAACCGTCGAAGCCCTAGAAAATACCAACAACAATGAAGGACCGGGAGGTGGCCATGGAGGCGGAGCTAGTGCAACAAAGCAGTAGCGACTCGCAGAAGAACGAGTAGTGGACTGGTTGAGACCGCACATGAGGGAATCTGATTTGGAAGAAAAAACTTGGTACTAAATGGTCGTAGTTGTGGAAAAGAAGTTGGATCCATCGTGGGTGCACGTCGATTGATCGCCAACATCGTCAGATCTAGATCTCGAAACCCTAACACCATTCCTTTTACTCGAGAGTGCAGATCTATTGAACTATGTCGTGTTGAAGCCAGATCTGGCCATGTCGAAACCTTCTGGGTGTTAGATTCAAGGCGGTGGAGTCGAATTTGATGAGTATCCAACATTTGAATGAAAGAAGGTGGTAGATCTAGTGGCGGTGGAGGTAGCAGAGCATGAATTCACGAGAGATGGAGTCGGCAATGGAGTCGAGGCGCAACGACTCGCTCGTGTGATCATGGAGAGGCGACTATCCACACCAGAGGAGTTGATCATGGAGATGTCGGCGGAGAAGGAGGAGAACGAACTTGCCCAGGCATCGAACTTCTACGCCTCAACATAATCTCGTATAAACCGTGCAACATCTCATTCGTCACCGATCTTGAATCCATTCTTGATTTATTGCTCGATACCCTGTGATAGAATCCTTGAATTCTATTACTCAATTGGTAGACAAAACAATAAGAACAAGCTACAAGAACCCAAAGAGACTTGTCTCTCGGCCAAACTCAAAAGAGTTAACCCAATTCGGTTACAATTTTCTCAATGCCTACCTCAAGGTTCGAAACTTCGACTTCGCCTATGACTTCGCTCACTTAAAATTCGGAATTAATTCGAGGAAGTTAACTTCGACGATGGAAGTTTGACAAAAATTCGCCGGTGTACGAAGTTTACGGAATTTCACTTTAAAGTTAGTAAACTCAAGTTTCTTCGTAGAGATGCTAGGAATATACTTAATCATACAACAATAATGCATAAAACTCATGTCAGCGGAGGATATTCCGAATTTTAAGTATATTTTTAGCATAGGCGAAGTTTCCGAAGTTTCTGTCGAAGTTTGTTCAACTTCCACGAAACATAACAATTTTACTTCATGTTTTATGAACTTTCATCGATATTTTCGAAGTTCAGTCGAAGTTAGCCGAAGTTGAGTCGAAGTTTTGCAATTTTCCAACTGCCCTTGAACTTCGCTTCGCTCACCTCAACATCGACAAACTTCGCCCAAACTTCGGCGAAGTTTGTCGATTTTTTAAACCATGACCTACCTCTTCTCCTCACAATCTATTTATACATTCTCGTTTCCCCCTAAAATGGACACACAAACATTCACCTTCCCGCCTAAAAGACTCAACAAACTCACTCACACTTCTAATGTTGCATTGGTGGTCCCCAGTCTCTTATTGATTAGGGTCGTATCACAATAGTACATCCGTAGTTATCGAGGTTTAGAGAAGCTTTTCTTATGTCTTTAAGACTAGCATTATCTTTAAAAGATTTATCCAAGCTTTTTTTTGATAGTATGATACAGGAGTTCCTAGAATCTTAAACTGTAATCAGAATAATCAGAATATTGAAGATCAATCATATGAATTAGGCACTTTATTGTAATTAGGCAACTGAATTTAACAATGTATATTTCCAACTACAGGGACATAGATCTATTTTGTAGCTGAGCTTAATGAATGCTAAGAGCTTCTGGTGTTTCATGTCCTTATTTATTTTTACAATGTTTATTTCTCTTAGTGTTCTTTTTTAATTTGGTTATCATGCTAATTTCCTATCCATTGATTTAGTGATCGTGTTTATATCATTTGTTTCCATAGAACCCCGTATAATAATTTGTGTCACTCTATCTTAATTCTTAAACTTCTCTGTTTGTTTCTTGTTTTTTTTCTTCTGTTCTTATCCCTTTCTCCTACAGTCCTGCCGATTACCTTAACCAATTTTATGTGATTGGTATCCAACTTCCTAGAGCAATTGCAGATTGTATTCAATGCAAGTATATTTGCCTTTGGGTTTCTAATATTTATGTGCCTCAGTGAAGCAGATAATGATTTTTTTCTTTTCTTGTTGCTAATTCGTGCCCAAATTCCTATGGTCTAAGATTGAGGTATTTTGTCCTATGGATCGGGGGATGATTTGCCTGTAAATTCACTAATTTTGAACATTTTAGGGAAGCTAAGGTCTAATTAAATGGTGACATGCTATCAACAACAACATAGCATCAGTCCCAAATTAATTTGGGTCGGCTACATGGATCAAATTCTTCCATTGTGCTCGATTAAGTGCAATTGATGGTGTGCTTTCTAAACCTTTCAAGTCCCTCCTAATTAATGCGTCTCATGTTAATTTTGGTCTACCCCTAACTCGTCGAATTTCTTCCGTTTCTATTGAGTCAAGTTTTCTAGTGGGGGCATTTGTAGGTCGTCTTTGCAGGTGACTAAACCACCACAACCGCCATTCCTTAATCTTTGTGTCAATTGGTGCTACTCCTACTTGTCTTCGAATTTCTATATATCTTATTTTACGAGTTTTACCACACATCCACCTAAGTATCCTCATTTTTGCTACGTTCATTTTATGTAATTGTTGTTGCTTTACCGCCCTACATTCACGTCCATAGAGCATAGTTGACCTAATTGCGGTCCTATAAATTTTTCCTTTTAACTTAGTAGGAACATTTTTATCACAAATCACCTCTGTTGCACTTAGTCATTTCTTTCATTCAGCTTGAATTCTATTTGTGACATCATTCTTAATATTACCATCATTTTGTATAATTGATCCTAGGTATCTAATGAGGTTCACCTTAGGAACTACTTCCCATAATTTTACCACTCCATCATCTCGATGTCTAGTATTTTTTAACTTATAGTGCATGTATTCGGTCTTCGTCCTACTCAACTTAAAGCCTTTAGATTCTAATGTATTCTTTCAAATTTCTAATGTCCTATTCACTCCATCTTTTGTTTCGTCCACTTAGACAATACAATCCGCAAATAACATACACCATGGTATATCCTCTTGAATATGCCTAGTTAGTCCATCCATAACTAAAATGGTAACATGCTATCGTGGAATATTTTTGGTTAGGCATGAGGGGAGTGGGGCAATTGTGACGCCAATCATAATGATCGAAAATCGGGGCGTCGCATAACTTGTAATTAGGGAAGGACATTATTAAAACATAATATTAAAATAGGTTTATGCAGGTTTCATATTTGTAATATTGTGATGTATTGATGGGACTGGAACATGACTCATTGTATTTAATAGGAAGGAGATTTTTTTTTCTGGGTTGGCGGTCTTATTTTACTTTTCTGTGTGTGCGTGTATGGTGCAGTTTGGTGAAGGATTGTAAGAGAAGGAAGTAGTTGATTCTAGTTACTGTGGTTCAATAATCTGTCCGTGCAGAGATGATATTTTGTTAAATTGAGATGTATGAAGTTGAGGTTTCCAAAGTTGCATTTAGGATCATTAATGCTATTAAGAATAATTATGTATTTTAAATGAGAGGCAACAACGAGAATATAGAGATGGACGAAAACTAAAAGTAGGGAGGACAGAGTTATTGCGAAAAAAAAAAAAAGTCATGGTGGAGTTTGTGAGAATTCTACAAATTGGTATTCGCATGAAGGAAATAAATTTAAATTGGATATACTAAGTGAGAAAGTGAGAAATTGTTCAAGTTCAAGTGAAAGATACGGTTCAATAGTTTTCTGAGTGTTTAATTACAATATTCCTAGAATTCAAAGTTGAATTAATTTTAACAGCATAGCAGGAAGGATTGAAGAATTAGGCAAACTTTTTTGGGTAGAATTAGGTACAGTTTCAAGCTTTAGTATTGTTCTTCTGAATCTAGGTGCTAGATTCCAGATTATTTTTATATATATGTTGGGAGATTATTTATGTTTTTGGAGCTCCCTAAATGGCATGTATTTGCGTAGTCCTTGAAATCTCTGCTAAAAAATGGAGGAGAGTTAGATTGCCAGCAATATAAATTCATGGAAAAAATTTACGGTCTCTATTATTTCGCTCCAGTAATAATGTGGCATGTAGCTGGCCCCAATTAATTTGGGACTGAGGCTACGTTATAATAATTTAGCATGTAGGATTCTTCTTGCTTCTATAATTTAGTCAGTTTAAGGTGTGAATGTTATTGGTCACGAAGGTTCATGGCTTTGCCTGCCATTGATTCCCCTATAGTTTGTTTGTGTTGTTTTATTTGTTGGGTCCTCTCAGCCTGACTCGTCAAATGGATTTACCATAACTTCCGACAGCAGTTACCATACTTTTTGGTGCTTCATAAAAATGATTTTGGCATCGTAGTGAAAAGTTGGATTCTGACACGCGTATAGTCGATCTGCAACTTAATACATGAAATTTGTGCCCTATACTTTCCTCTAAAACACTTATCATGTCATCTTGTTCAGATTTTATTTGTTGCAACCATATGGTTGAAAGATCTTTATGCAGAATTCAGTTTTCAAGGATGATTATGCCAATTACATAGGAATTTAAAATTTTAGGTGGTTCACCGTTATTCCATTTTGATGACGGTCAGATTTTTGCTCAGTTTTTATTAGGGAAATGGATATTGGCTATATAGCTCACTTGATCTTGTTATACATTTTGTATGGCTTGCATTTAATTAAAGAATTAAGGTCCTTGCTTTTTTCTTTTCCTGGGAATTTTTATTTTTATTTTTTTAATACTCGATAGCACTGGTTTTTACTTTTGGTAGTCTCCTGTACCTTTTCTTTCCAGTTATTGAACATGTCAATAAGCTACTATGATTTGAGATGAAAATTGACTTGCCTATACAGAACTGAGACCGTTTCATTAACTCGGATTTGCAAATAAAGCAGGCTTTGGTTGGACACGTTTGAAAACCCATTACGACCCATGATCACACTCTGATGGAAATGCTTTAATTTGATGAAGGAATAAGCTTCATTGCTGTCTAGGAAATTTATTTTCCAGACATTTTTAGGGTAAGACTTCTAGATTTTTGCAGAGCATGTTGTTGAAGTTAGTTATAGCCTTGCACGGGCACATCTTATCTCTCCAGGCCTTCCGTATGTCCGACCACAACCTACCTTTAAATACCATAGTTCAAATTTAGTAGAGGAAAGGGCAGTCAAAAGTTTAGGTTCAAATCTGGCCTGCAAGGCTGACTGCATGTCCTAGTCATACACGCGAAGGGAGTGAAAGAAGGAAACCTTGAAAGGTAACCAAAATTAGTGAGCTAGGGATATGCTTCTTGAGCTAAAAGTGAGCAATATCAAAGTCTAGTTGGTCTTTATATTTGTGCATTGCCTTGTCACATGCACGTAGAGCACTATCCAGTAGTGCCCTTCCAAAGTTTCTTTCCTATGGTGCCCCTTCAAGTAATAAAGGGATGAGCCAAGCAATCATCTCCTTTTATGGTTTGATTTTGATATGAGTGGTGCCTGCAAGTTGGTACCAAGAGGACAGGCCTTGATGGGAAAAGTTGAAACATCGTTCTAATGTCTTAAGATTGGCGCATTAGTTCTCGTATTGGTTTTTCGTGTTTGCGTAAGTTCACTTCTGTGATAAGGCTTGCTATTCTGACTTACCGTTTACTGGAAGTTTTACTGATTCGAAACATCATGAACTATTCCAGATATCGATGGATAGCTGTTTTTATCTGCAAGTCTCTGCATCAAGCTTAGAGTAATTGAAATTTCTTTCTTGAGCATGCTAGTATCTATAAGGGTTGGAAAGTTTTCTTCTCAGGCTATGTCGAGATTGCACTCATTCTTCGCAGAATTTATTATATATGTGAAATAAGTTTCTGATAGGTAACTAGGAGAGGCAAAAAAAAAAAAAAAAAAAAAAAAAAGGTATTCCTGAACCATTAGGAATGTATGTGTATGAAAAGAATGTTCTTCTGAACCTATGGATTGACATTTGACTAGCTTTTCCTCTCACATGTTTAGTGGGGATTTGGATTTCAATATGAGCCAATGGATGCTTAAAGCACCCCACTAATTGTAAACATATGTTATTTAATCACACCGATTAAAAGGCGGTTGCACGGGGCTTAGAGGATAAATAATATAAAATAGTGTTCAAAAGTAAGATGAAGCCTGGATTGTGGTGTCCATTGGAGGATTAGAAAAGCTGCTTTATTTTTACTGATAGATGAATGGAACCACTTGTTGAGAATCCAAAATTTATTGTTGGGCTTAATGTAAACAATCCTGAGTTTTGGATCCCATTTTTATAATGCTTTCACAAGATGATGTTTTACCAGACTTTCACTTTCCTTCCTTCCTTGGACAGATTCTCCTTCGTCTTTCACATGTTCTAGCATCTTCTTTTTTTTCTTTTTTTTTTTTTTTTTTTTTTTTTTTCTGCAGACCCTCATTTGTTGCTTTCATTGCTTGTTATTCTCACTGGAATCTGCATATTTTATTGAGTATACTTATAAACTTTTTTTATCTTCACTGTGCCAACTATTTTTTGGTCATTTTTATGTTGGCTCTAATCTCGCAATGATGCACTTCAGTTCTGTCAAGATTTTATTGCTCTAAAATTGGAAAGGAAAGTTAAGAAACAGAAAGCAAACAGTTCCTTTCCATTGAGTGTTATAAGTAGCAGATTCTTTTAGTTTTCTAAGTTCAACCGTCATGGTTTTTGTTCTTCCCTAACCACTTATTGATTGTTTAATATTTTGAAGTTTATCATAAAATATAGAAGAGGCTGAGGAGACTTTTCTCTTGTTTAGTTGGTCAAGTACTTGGCAGTTGGTTGTGTATTAATTTTCTTAAATTTAGGTACTACAGTATATTAATTACCAAAATAAATGTACGTGCTATTATTCAACTGTTAGGATGTAATAGAAATTAATTTCGATTTGACATTTTTATTTGATTTGTTGATGGCCCATCCATTGTTAATTGTATGATATATATATATATATATATATATATAAAGGTATTTATTGGATGGCACGTGGTAACACTTTGAAGTTAGTGCTTTAAAGACTTCAATTATCCAATTAGTATTTTTCAAGTCTTTCTTTAATGAAATTTTATCCTCAATTTTCTTTATTTACTCTTAATTTTTAAAAATAATATTTAGGATGCTTACATGAATTAAATAGAGTTAGGGTTTATTATTTTGTTCTTTCTCTTGCAATTTTGATATAGACCATGTTTGGGTGGAGGAAAGTGGGAGGGGAAGAGCAATTTTAAAGAAATAACAACTTTTTTTTTGATTGGTGATTTTGGCTTTCTTCCTTGAAGTGAGAGGTGTCTACCTCTCCCTCTAAGTCCACCTTTTTGGGGACTAATGGAGTATATTTCTCCCTCCATCAAAAATATAAGTCGTTTTGATTAAAACATATAAATTAAGACAACTTTAATTACAAGTGTAATTTACATATATGTCTTTTGATATAAAATGAATTGAAGAATTGAATAATCATAGACGTTTGAGTTGTATAAGGGTAAAATTAGTAAAAATAAAAAAAAGCAATAAATACCTCTCAAATTTCAAAAATGACTTACAATTTTGAAGGAGAAATTATTGCTAAAACGACTTATAAAAATAATTAGAGGGAATATCTTTTTTACGGGTTTTATAGTTTGTTGCTACAAGTATCATCTCAACTTTTTTGAAGTTAATCCAAATGATGAAAGATGAGATCATAATTTTTTTTTTTTTGTTGTAAGAGACTATATTCTTCGTTCGAGTGTTGTGGATGGAACAAATTAGGTAGGAGGGTTATTCTCATATGGGGTTTCTAATAGTTCTTGAACGTGGATCAATTGGTGCGGATGACATAGGATACAACGCGGAACTTTTTGGTGATTGATCATCTTAGAATTGGTATTCTTTGTCCAAACCAAGGAATGTAAGCCAACTCATAATGAAAGAAAAGATGACATAATTTGCATGGCTAATTGTTCCTTATATAGTGATGATGGAATGTTAGGATAACATGGCTTTGGCAAAGAATACTAAGATTATTATTCCCCACTTACTGGGTTAGATAAGGACCCCAAAATGTAATAAAACAAATTGAATTGAAAGCAACCCATCTCTAGAAGTTGGGCATATTGTCTCCATCAGCATCCTCTTTCGCACTTATCTCCAACATTTTGGTGATTGAGTTGAGTACGTAATATGGACTATTCCTCTATATATACTACAAGTGTGAATAACACGTGGCACATGCATAAAACTGATCGTTTTAGGGTACATGTATATATCAATGGTGTGGCAATTCGTGTTTAGTGGTCGTGTTCGTGTTGTGTCAAAATTATGACCCATATAAGGCAAATTCGAACCCAATTCATTTATTAATCGTGTTAATCGTGTTAAATTCGAAATGGGTCGTGTTAAACATGTCGGGTATACGTGTCACTTTTTTATTAAATATTTTATTTAAACTTTTATAACTTGTTTACAATTTTTATAAATATATATACATAAATAAATTTAAATAAACATAACATAATAAAATAGTCAACTCTTTAAGTTTTACTTTTCTTTTTCATTCAAATCTTATATAAGTTTTAGCAATAGAGATGAAATAATTCATAACAAATAACATATAAATTTATTTTTCAAAAAACATATAAAAAAATTATAAGGATCCTCTAAAAAAATCTAAATTTATATTTTGGAGAAAAATCTTATAATTTTTAAATAATAAATAGTTATTAATAAAATGTAAAACATATAAATAATATATCAAAGTAAAACAAATATTTCTTTTAAAAATAAAATAAAGTATGATAAAAGATGTATATGCAAATAAAAATAAATCATGTTATTAACATGTTATTAAATAGGTGGTTTTGTACTAATCTATTTATTATAACTTACTTATTACTTATACGTTATTCTTTAATCGTGTCATTATCGAGTTAAGCAAGTTAACTTATTAATGACCCGCATTTTAGTCGTGTCTAATCGCGTTGACCCGTTTATGACCCAAACTCGTTTATGTCAAACCTTAACCCGTTTAAAGCATGTCGTGTTCAGTATCATGTTATCGTGTCGTGACTCAAATTGCCACCCAAGACCATTGACCAAGAAAACAATTTAAGAAATAAAATGCTTTGTGACATCAATTTCATAAGCCATTTTCACATGGACTTGGCTTGATTTTAGTATCGATGTGTGTGCGCCCAAAACTTTTGTGGTTCTTGGATTCTAAGACCAACACCAATCAGCACCATTAATTTTGGCGCTAGTGGAGTTATAGTGCTCTAGTTTTGGCGTCCCAATGGCGCAAAATAGTGACACACTATTCACCACCTATATACACTATTCATTATTTTTTATTTTTTTTGTATTTTTACTTTTATATATTTAATTAACTTTATCTTTATATTATTTTTTAATGTATTTTATATTTATCTTATTTTTGATATATTTATATTTATTTAGAAATTGTAATTAATTAATTCACTAATCGCTGTTTAAAGTATATTAATTAATTACTCAATTTGTATTTTTATAAAGTTTTTTTGTAGTTACTGTTTTATTTTTTTTTATTTTTTATTTTTTAATTTATCTTAATTTTCATGAACGACTAATTATAATAATGTTTTTATAGGTATGAAAATACCCTAAAATACATAAAAGATTAAATCGAATAAAATTTTAGAGTTTCAATCTCTATTTTTGTTTACACTAAAATACAATAAGTTAGTGTTACTGTTCACATCATAATAGACGTAAATAGTGTCGAGTTACTCTATTTTAGAGTTGATGATGGGTTGAAGATGTCCTAAGTTATCTTAGATTTTTTGGCTTTGATTACATCAAATGCAAAATTAATGCAGTTGGAGGTGTATTTTCTTCAACCAGCGCTATTGATGACATGACGTGTATGGCGTTGGGTTCTTATACTACAATCCAACACTATTTTGTCGAGCGCACAACAACAATGCGGCACTGTTTACAATCCTATTTATTACTTTCTTTTCCAACTTTTTATACGTTTTATATTTATCTTTGTATTTTCAATCTTTATATTGTTTATAGTTAGTTTTCAATCTTTATATTGTTTATAGTTAGTAATTATCTTTCTCTTAAATATGTTTTGATAATTATCTCGTATATTAATACGTTTCTTATTGAAAACATTTTTTATAATTTAGTTTAAATTAAAGGTGATATATTTCACAACGATAAACGTTATATATTTTTTGTTTTTAGATTATTTATGTTTTTTTAATTAACAAGTGGTTCATTAATTAATTTTTTATACGAATAAAGAAATGGATTAAAAATAAATAAAATAATAATAAAGTAAGATTGTGTTAAAGATAGTGTTGATGAGTTGGAAAATGAATGTGTAAAAAGCTATACTAAAATAGTGCCAACTTTTGCACTATTTTAGTGTTACGGAGATGCTCTTAATTAGGTTTCGTTTTGCACTATCATTTTCTTTACAATTTTTATTGTGTTGACTTTCTAATTAGGGCATTTACGTATATCTTAACCACTACAATCGTTGTGAGTTTATGCATGTATTGGTGCTACTTATTTTACTTTTTAAAGTTTGTTGAAGTGCATGCATGCTCCTTGTATCAAATATGCTCCTTGTATCAAATGCATGCGTCAACTGTCACTCAAGCTATGATTCTCCATTTCTCTTAATATATGGTCTCATGGAATATCTCATCAAGAATCTTCTTGTGCAATTTTGTATAGGTTTACCTAATAACTTTTTGGCTGGTATGTAGATATGTAGATAATGTATTTCAAGGTGCATGAACTTGTTCAATTGACTGCTACATATAAATAAGGAGAACCATATATAAAGTATCAAAATAGATACTCTGTTGACTACTATATATATAGTTTGGGAGATAAACAATAGTTTTTGACAATTGCTTACTTGTCCAATGTTTAGTCGAGTTGGTGAGTTTAGATCTTCTTTTAAGTTATAAATAATTACTTAAGATTGTTTTGACATATTTTGCCCTAAAAAATGTTTGTTATGGGCATATTTTAGTAAGGTAAGAGATCGCTATCGTTGTCATAACATATATATATATATATATAATTATGATAATATGTGAACAATTCACCATGTGTCTCTTTATATTTTTGATACAAGCTAGGTATTGTATATCAATGGATTATCAAATTAAATTATATTTAATCTAATTACATTGAAAAAGTCCAATATACTTTTCTCCAAATAAATTAGGTTTTCTTTATAAGTGATTTCCTTGCAATTCTCCACCTTGTCCTAAAGTATTCTCTTGTAAACATTTGCCACGTAAGATTTTTTTTTTTTTTTTTTTGATAAGAAAGAAACCTACTTTTCTTGATCTCATAAGACTTTCATGTCCTCTTACAGTAATACCGCATACCAAATTATTGGGCCACCAATTGATTGGTACAATATATTTAATGAACTATAATGATCCAACAAAAAAGAATTGTGCTTTAGTTGGAATTAATTGAGGCAAAAGTTGTGAGAACTGTACCAAAAAATAAAATAAAATTGTGAGATCTAATTGTAGTAGTTGTATAATATTCTATTGATTTTTTTTTTCATATTATAGAATTGGGGCATTTGACTAACTCTTATAGAATTTGTCCCAAAAAAATGAGGGTTTAAAATTTAAAAGGTATCGATATCGTGGATATCACAAAGAAATAATAAATAACAATTCATTTGGTAAAATTATAAGATTAAAGTTTAAGTTGTTATAAACTTATATGTAGCTAGTCACACAAAAATACAAAACATTAAAAGGTTCAATTTTGGGGATTGTGGCAGTCCAACATGGAATCAAACATCTTTAGATGTCACTCAACTACCATGACAAAAGACAGTGGTGGCCCTAGTGGCCATCAACAACCATATCAGTGTGCTCAAAGTTGAGCTAAAGACAAGAGTAGTTGGTGTGAACAGTGCTTCTACACTTAAAGTGGGAAAAAAAGAGAGTAAAAAGCACAATCATGAATGCTAATTATATCATCTATGTATGCTTTGTTTGATGAAAAAAAATAAATTGCTGATGGAACTTCCACAATTCAAACTATACAAGAAAAGATAAAATTAAATCATTTATCTTGTATCAAACTCAAAACCCAAACATTATCTTTGAAAATTAATTGAGTGAAATCCGATCATGACTTTGTCATTTGGTATGGTTGCATCACGATGCATGTCCAAAGTACACGAGAGTAAATCTTAAACCCTAATCCGTAAACACGAGTAATTAATATGTGTCGGTATGGTGACAAAAGTCTAACCTTTTCCCTTATATATCAAAGTTTGGTAATTGTGGTGTACTTTTGATGTGTATATTAATTTGTTGCACATTGAGATTTGAGTCCTTTCGAAGGAACTTGCATGTATGTATCTCGATGTATAATTTGAAGGACTAATAATTAATTACCATTACTAATTAAAAGTCTATAAGTGTGTCATACACCTAATCAAAATAGTTGCGGCAAAGCAGTAATAATTGATATTAGATTATAGTTCCATGAGATAATTAAGAGTAATTAATACAAACAAATCTATATCTAGAAGAAATTAAAGCTATACATATATGCATACTTCAACTTTAAGTTAATTACTTAATTAGATGAAGATTATGTTTGGTGGGATAGAAAATCATTTTGATGGTGAAGCAGCAATTCACAACAGCCCTTTCGCCACCCCACCTTGCCTGCCATTTCATTGTGTCTTAAGTAATGGGAATCGAGTCTCGTGGCATGAATTCTAAAGCCATCTATGAAGATATCCATTAACAACCAACTGATATATATTGGATTACTGCTCACATCAACGCAAAGCAATAATATGTTAAAATGTTGCCCCCATTGGAATTGGCCAGTTGCGTTGGAATTGGTGAGCGGCGGAACCAAAAATCTTGTTAGGGGGCGAACTTTAATATAAGGAGCATGTGTCGACCATAAGGGGCGGGAATGACGAAATTATATATGGATCGTTGACCATAAATGTATTATAGGGGTCCCGATGATTAGGGGGTGATCGCCCTGCTCCTCTTTAGATCCGCCACTAGAATTGGTGTGGTAAAGTTGTTGAGATGTGCTTGATGATATTCAATAGATTATGAGATCGGATTATGTCATTCAACTCCAAATATGTTGGTCCATCTCAAATTATGGATGTTGGGATCGGGTTAGTGACTAAGAACATCTCCAATCATTGCACTAAAATAGTGCAACTTTTTTTTGAGATAAAAAATAGTGCAACTTTTACACTATTTTCGTGTAACTTTTGCACTAAATTTTGATCACTTCTCCAATCAACAAACACGAACTTTTACACTATTATACTTTATCTATTATTTTATTACATTTTAATCCCTTTTAATGTTTTATATTTTGTATACTTTAAATTTATTTCTATAGTAACATGCTAATAATCAAATAATTAATGCTTTTCTAAAATTAAAAATAAAAGATAATTAAATAATTAATATTATACTGATAAATTAAAATTCATTTTTAAAAAATTAATTAAATTCCATAAGATAGAATATATATATATATATATATACACACAAACACAAAATGATAAACATAAATTACATCCGATTTAAAAAAAGAAAAGAAGAAGAAGTAGGAGTAATACCGTAACGGCCCAAAAGTTGCTAATCGTGTTTAATTCCTTAAACAGGATCAACGAGCCATATTGTGGGGACCCACACCGTGATATGTCCGTTGACCGAGGCAAGAGTTGAGGTATATTTTATTTTTGTTGTGATGTATGCCTAGTGTATTGTATATGTGTAGATTATTAAGTCAATTTATACAGATGTATAGGTATCGAGACGAGCATGGACGTACCTTGAGTCGCATGTCGACGTGGGACCGAGGTAGCGGCTTACCGGGGTAAGCTTAAGTTATTTGAGTTAAATGTGCATTTAGTGAGTGGCTTTAATGTGGCCACATTCAAATAAAACATATATGTGCCTATAGTTAGTGAAATAAAAACCATATGCATTGGATGTGCATCGAGACACGCGTTAACCTATCATGAGGCAAGGTGTCTAATTGTTGAGTCACTCCATGGTGACTTGAGGGACAAGTGGGACAAGGTGGACCAAGAGATGAGCCTCGAGACACGTGTGGACACCATGATCAATAGCCATTATTTAAACATATCAACAATGGTCAAATGAACCTATAAGTCAATTGTTTTGGTTTCTTATCTTCATCAAATCATTGTGCAAGGAGGAGAGAAAGAAAAGAGAGGCTGCTGGTGTGAATTTGAAGGAGGAGAAGTGTGCAAATCAGTAGAGCTTTGGTGGAGAAGAATGTGTTCTTCTAGTTAGGTAACTTCTCCACTCCATGCACTTGGTCAATTCATGTAAATTTGTTGTTGTTGTTGTTGCTGTTGTGGGTTGGGATGGTGTTAGGGACCTCATGTAACGTGTATGAGGGTCCCTAATGCAAAAACGAGGCCTATGTGTGGCAAAAACCCGAAATTCGAAGTGCAGAATTATGGGTTCACGCACATAGCGCGTTAGGTCGAAAATCTAGCGCGCTAATATTAATTAGCGCGCTAGATAGATGAATTAGCGTGCTAATGTCAAAAGTTAGCGCGCTAACATGGTTAGGTGCTAGACATATGGCAGGTAGCGCGCTATTGTTCACGATTAGCGCATTGATTTTCCAACCGATACTAAAAATGAGACAAGTCCGAAAATGGTCTAAACACTATAAATGGGTCCAAACACACTCTAACACCTGTCAAACAACTCCAGGGACTAAGCGGAGATCCGAGAGTTTGGGAACGCATTTCGGAGTGTCGAAAGATCGGATAGGCTAGGACAAACGTGTGAATTGTAAGTAAAGTGTGAGAATTTATATTTCATTTCATTTACTCTTCTTGATTTATTGGTCTATTTGTAGACATTGCTACTTGTAATCTTACATCATGTTGTTCTTGTATCTATTCATGATTGAATATTTGTGACATGATGCCTTGTGACGTGTTTCATTGATTTAAATTCTACTTTTGATGTCATTTTTGATAAATAATGGATGAAAAGCATGCTATTGGGACAATTTGGATTTACTTGAACTTGTATTCGATTTTCTTTGGGCTTTGTAGCCTAACTTGTTTTGGAATCTAAAGTTTTGAATTAGTTGTCTTTGAAACTAAAGTTGAGATTATCTAGTGTCCATTGCACGAGAGATGCGTGGTTCACGAGGGGACATATGTCTACCGGGGTCCGACACTCACCATTACACTTGCGCGACACACGAGTTATGGCACTCGGGGTGGTCGGCAAGAATGAGATTGATGATGTATACGCGTAGAGCGCATCTCCGCTATTTGTGTGAGATATGTTGAGCGAAGCTCCATATAATAGTGGAAAAGGTTTAGTGATAGGTTCTCACCGCCGACCGGACGTAGATCATTTCAACTTAGCCTGTGTCAGTCTCTATATTTTTAACTGTGGTATTTACTTGCATTATTTGATTTAGAAATTCTTTCGCTATTTATGTTTTTAAATACCAATCTTTTATTTTGGAAATGTGGCATAAAATTATCTAGTTATTACTTAAATATTACTATACTCACCGTCTAGTTTGTAACGGTGGGTGTAGGTCCGTCGAGCAGCAGCATACCAAGGAAGGAGAAGATTGGCGACTCTCCTCACTCATTTTGTATGTCTTGACTTTTGTTGTATTATTATTGTTTATGTCATTTTGGGTTGTACATTGGGTTGAGTGACTAGTTCCATATATATATATATGCATGTGATGCTGTATTTTCTTGGTTTTTCACACTTATGATTTTTACTAACTAATTTTCCGCATAATATTTAATAATATGAAATTGAGAAAGAAATTCTAATTTAACTATATATGGACGAAAGGCTGACTAATACGTAATTAAGTCTTATGTGGTTAAGATTAAGGCTTGATTACGGGATTAAGCCGGGCGGTGCCCTGTCTAGTAGTTGGGGCCGTCACAAATACACAATTAGCGGCTAGTTAGTTGATAAATCATCAAAAGATAAACACAAATTGTATCCTCAATAATTAGTACTATACGACACAAAAGGATTGTTTGGTTTTTGTGGTTCATACACATCGAAAAATTTAAAACAAATTTTGAAAAACTCCAACAGGATCGAAAATAGGTTCCATTAAACTATATTTATAAAGTAAATAATACCTTAATCCATGATTTTCTTATGTGATTGTGATTGTTCGATCTCCAAGACGTTCAAGCGGACGTCGTCTATTGGAAATCTACACACGAATAGTAACCACAATTTGGAGTGCTAGCTCCAAGAGAGATTGAAAACATTTTTCTTTTTCTCCTAAAATCTAGAGAACTCGAAATTCGCAAAAATGAAAAATCTTATTTCGTTTTAAGGTTTCACATTTTATTTATATGTGTAGATAATCCATCACTTAAAATCCTATTCGTAATACAACTATTGTATTTAGACAGTTTAAACAAATTACTCATACGCCCCTATTAATAAGTTATCATATAATAAATCGTAAAGATTTTTATGTCATGAATTTTATCATGTAAAATTAGTTACTCTGGACCAATTGAAATAGCGTAAAGTCATTCTTTGTGTGCGACTCAATATGTTCATGCGACGTTGGCAATGAACCAAAACCATTTTGGTACACAAGTCATAAGCGGTCTCTAGCAAGGTTTTATGACTACCAAAATAGCATGAATATCAAAATCGATACAACCTAATGAATAACATATATCATATCATTTTGTCTTGCGATATCCTTTGACTAAACATAAGGCATGGAAAAGTCACCTTTAATGTTCAATCGTACTAGTCTTGATCTTTAGGTAAACTAAAAACATCCAAGTGACATTGATTATATCAATTCACATGGACTTGACCATTATCAGTATATATCATATCGGGATCCACTTGATATCTCTCTCTATATGAGAGTGACAAATTCTATTTTGATTACTGAGACCTTCACATATTATTCACATGGTAACCAATCACAATCTTTATAATCGTCTGGTTAAAGACAATGTTTGATTGTGTCAAATTATCATGCTCTTAATATTAAAGTTTATGGTAATCTCAAGTCGAATGACTAAATGATATATCTATAATGAGTAACACATGTGACTCAATCCATGTGGTGTTCTCATAGCGGGTTAGTCAATACCTTGTTCCCTAATAAGTACTCATGATTTCGATTCGTATTCATATACGCATGATCATCACATGACCATCAATCAAGATTCATACTAGTCTTAATTCATTATAGTTCCTAATATAATGATCGATTAGGGACATTTAGAATATTTCAACAAATACTCATGGATCTTACATGCAATCACTTATAATAAAGCGCAAATAAAAACTTCAATTTTATTAACTAAAATTATAAGATAAATAATGTTTGTAGATTGACCTAGGGCACAAAAAGATAAACATACAAAAAATAAATATAAAATAATATAAAACAAGTTTAGCGCAATGAACAGTGGTACTATAGCTGCGCACAACAAGATAGCATTGGGTTGGAGAACCCATCACTATCTTTGAGGGATTTTTTCTCCCACCGGTGCCAATTAATTTGGTGCTGGTTGGAGATGCTCTAAGGCATTTTTTCAACTTTTGCTTTTAGTTTATGTTTTGATAATTAATGTAGATAAGTGCTTAAATGAAAAGCAAAAGCAGACGAGGAGATGTTTTTCAAAATCACACTGATTTTGGCAGTTTTAGGTAATTTTGATTGCCACATGCATCAACTCCACATCAACCAATTGCAGAAAGCATAAAAAGGAACCAAACAGTGCAAAAGCTGCTTATTGAGTGTCATGTCAACGATAAACAAAAGTCGAACAAAAAAAAAGACCTAATTAACTTGAAGTCTAGTCAAGCCGGAATAATTAGTAGCCAATTAAGGGGTGGGTGAAAAGAAAGATTTGGATACCTAGTTACCTACTATTGTAAAAAAAAAAAAAAAAAATAAAATGAAAAAAAAAAAAATTCATATGTGAATGAATTCACATGAATACTTCCTCAAATGGCTAAAAAAGATATGCAATACAAGTCTACCAATTTAGTCCATTAATTAATTGCACCACACATACAAACAACAACACTTGACGAATACAAGGCTAGACTGCCTGCACTTATTTGAAAGCATACTTAAATGTTTCATGATCCTTGTCTAAATATAAAAGATGCATATGTGGTGCAGGTTTAATTTGGCACAAATGTCTTGGAAGTATATGATAAATATACCTTCTTAAAAGGAAAATATGCATACTTTACCAAAAAGAATACAAAATATGCATTCACTATACTATATATATAGTAGAATATATTGGTTCATTAATTTCTTTTACTTTCATTAATTATTTTTCTTTACTTTTTTTTCATTAATTAGTCAGAATTCCATATCAATGAATCCAATAATGCAATCCAATTAGACCCAACAATTGTGCCAAGTGTACAACACAAAATTTGTCTTCTTTGGTCCATAAAACCAAACCCATGTCCACCCAATTAGCAGGTCCTCTTTAATTTTTTCAAACCCCACAACACCTTTGATCTCAAAAATGAAAAAAAAAAAAAAAAAAGAATTCTTTTCCCAATGTAAATTCTAAAAATGCCCTTAATTATTAGAGCATCTCCAATGGAGCTGTGGATTGAGTGAAGATGTGTGCCACCAAGGATAGAATGCACATTGGCGTAAAAAAGTTTTCTCCACAAGAGATGTGGATTGAGAATGTGCATGTGACGTGGCATAAAAAAGATAGACACCGTCTACCACATCCTCTAGAAATAGAGGGTGTAATAGACAGTGTCTACGTTGCCAACTCATCAAAATAACCAAAAAGAAAAACTAAAAATATCGTAACTCCAAAAAATCAAAAATATAGAAGGACACTACAAAATATGTTTAGTTTCCTTTTCGTCAATTTCTTTTTTCGTTTCTTTTTTAATATGTATGTGCTAATAATTATAATAATTTGAAAAGATAAATACCAACTTCAAAACAGTAGCTATCTAATTTGTTATACTAACATAAGAACGTTTTTTTTTCATAAGAACGTTTTCTTATTATATGATAAGATAAAACGTATATATAATACATAAATTATTTATAATAATATTTTTTTAAAAGTTGCCACCTCATCAATTGAAGGAGGTAATCCACATTGTGTATTGGAGAGCATTTTTTGATTTCAATATCTATTTAAGCCACGTAAGATAGGCATTCTCTCTACATTGCTGACGTGGCATGAATTTGCAGTTACAATCCACATTTACCATTGAAACAAAAAAATCATCTCCAACGCAAATGTGCAAATGTGTAGCTAACGTAACATGAAAAAAATAGGCAATGTCTATTCTTAATGTCTACTTCTAAATGGTGCAATCTATAGCCACGTCAACAATCATCTCTTAAATGCATAGAAAAAATAATAAAATTTTAAAATAAAAAGCGTAATCCACATTAACCATTGAAGAACATTTTTGAACTTCAACGTCTATTCAAGCAACTTATAATGAACATCATCTCCACGTTACTGACGTGACATCAATCCACACTTACAATCCACATTTATCATTGGAGATGCTCTTGAACCACCAAACTAATAAGACAACCCTTTTGTCAATAAAAATAAAAATACATTAAATGACATACTTTTCATTAATATTTGTTAATATATATTTTACTATGATTAACCACAAAAAGATATATACCCTATTCGTTACTAGGTGCTGGAGTCTTAGTTACAACGTGTACATTTGTTGCACACACAATTGGTGAAGTCTATTACATATTACGACGTGACATATAACACGTGTCCCGATGCACGATCTAATGGACATAAAAAATGAGTCATCAACCTTTTTTTCTAAGCCCCCCTAATAAAATGTTTAAGGAAGGAAAAGAATAAAAAAACTTTAGTATCTAGAAGTCATAAACAATTGAATAACAATGGTCCCCAAAAGGAAGAAACAATTGACGGTTTGGCTCTAATGTTGATATTGAATGGAAGCCTGTGACTGGCATAAGCATGGCACGTGCCCAAGCGCCCAAGCCACGCCCCTCCCAGCCCTCTCTATGTGCTCTCTCCGTGCATGCTTTTCCCTTCCTTCCTTCTCTTCTCACTCATCACCTAACAACGACTTGTGAGGTCCCATTGTTTTAATCACTATATCCATCCCCATACATATTCTATAATATAACTCCGTTAAAAAAATCTTAGTAGGTTTTCTTTTCTTTTCTTTTTTTTTCTCTTACCCGATATTTATGAGTCTGAATTTTTTCGGCCCTTCCTTACTTCAATTTAGTTCAGATAGTTTTGGAATAGTTAGTCAAGTGTCTTAATCTTATAGCAAGAGATATATAGAAATATTATAGTTTAAAATTCATAATCTTTGCATCGTAGAAGTTTACGATGCTAATTTGGTTGCTAGAGTACGTATACCAAAACATCGAGTACCATACACGTCGGATGACAAAATCTTTTAGAACTAATTTCGATTTTATTATATAACCTCTCGTTTAGTTTTTTTTTTTTTTTTTTTTTTTTTTTTTATTGGAGAAGTACTAGAACGATGATAACAACATGTTACATCGCAAGATACATTAGCTCACAAAAAACCATCTATGTGCGTCTTGAGATGCGAGCATATACAGATTTTGATGTATAACACGCGGGTCGAGATCATATGAAAGACTTTTGTGAGCCAATGTATCTTGTAGTGTGACATATTATTATCGTCATTTTAATATTTTTCTTTTTTTTATTGCTTAGAATTATACGAAGGCGTTGAAGCATTGCGTGTGTTGACTGGCTTTTTTTTTTCTAATATTAATCAAGATGAGATCAGCTTGGACTTTTTGCTTACAACAGTTGAACTAGGGCGCCGTGATGTAATGCCATATCCATGTTAAGAAAAACTTGATTAGTACTTGGCAATTCTAGTTTTCTTGTACCTAGTTAATTTAGCCTACTAGTATGCCCTTCGTGAAGGTGTGCATTATATTAATTCATTTTCATGATGAAAAGCTTGTCTTCAAGCTTTTTCATACCATTAACAATATCATGTTTAATTATAATATACAGACTTTTTTGAATTTAATTTAGATTAAATTAAAACGAAAACCAGATCGGGATAGTGGGTCCGGGTTTTGAATATCCTAACGCGGAAAGCATGCACGTTCGACACAATTCTGTACAAAACGACAACACCTCCAGATTTCCGTGATCACCGTAAAAACAGTATTAAAACCCGAAAACCCCAAATCCCTAAAACAACCCCCAACATTCCTCATAATCCCCCCACTGTCCCCCAGATCCACCCCGATGACGTGTCATCTCCTCCATCCCATGTGTCACTCACCGCCACGTGTCGCCACCTATAAAAGGCCCCCTTATCAAGTCGCTGAAACTTCTCGTACGTACCTTCGGCTCTTCTCGTCTTCTTCGTTGAACAAATCGCACACAAAACGAACAAACAAGCAGGGAATTGCGATCGTTGGATCGATTTCTAGGGTTTCGAATTTCGAGGTTTCCGAATTTAGATGAAATGGCGACGCCATTGACGACGGGGATGCATCAGCGGAGGGACGGCGGAGTGGCAGCGGCGGCGGCGGCGCTAATGGCGGCAGCGTCTCCGCCCTCGAATCTCAAGAGCTCTTCGGCGCTGAAGTCGCCGATTCTGATATTCCTGTTCTTTCACAAGGCGATTCGGTCGGAGCTGGATGGGGTCCACAGAGCTGCCGTGGCGTTCGCCGCAGATGCGACCGGCGATATTCGTCCGCTGTTCGAGCGAGCTCTCTTTCTTCGCGCGATTTACAAGCACCACTGCCACGCCGAGGACGAGGTCAGTTTCGTTCTGTTGTGTTGTTGGAGATTTGACTAGATCGATAGGGTTTGTTTGAGGAATTGTTTGATTTTCTCGATTTGGTAGTGTTTTGGTTCATTAGGATTGGTAAAGATTGCAAATTTTGAAAATTTTGGTGGTTGGTGGTTCTAGATTGTAATTAATGATGCCTAATTTGGAAGCTGAGCTGATAAGCTGAATCTATGTACGAAAGATGTTCTTTTGATGGTGTTGTTGATGGTGTGCTTGTGATTGTTGTGTTTTCGGCATGTCGAGTCGAGTTCTGAGTTCGTTGAATATGAAAGATGTTCCTTTGATGTAAATGAGTTCTTCAAAGTCTGGTAGTGTCATAATATAAAGGGGGGCATGAGGTTGAGTGCCATTTGATTATCAAAATGTGTGCTTGTATTGTAGGTAAGTCTTCATACCTTCATTTCTTTGCTATTTGAATTTCCACTCGTCAAATGAAGGAAAGATACTATCATCTAGCTTATGAAGGGAGTACTCTACCCTACGGCATAGATAGTGTTTGTTACTTCTTAAAATTGTTCTTAAGTTAGAGAAATAGATTTGACATCTCTTTGGAGGGAGAGATGTCAAGGAAGATGTGAAATTCATTCACCCGATGAGTATATAAGGCGCATGTTATGTAGGTTTCTAGAAACTTGATCATTGGTCATGAATAGGGTTCTCTTAGCTGAATGTATATAAAGCTTTTCACCTTTGAGGAAGGTTGATTTGGAGGAAGTTTCTTGCTCACTTTGGTGAGAATGATGACAGATTATTGTATGGAGAGTTAATAACTCTATAAAGAAGAGAGTTTTAAGGGTAGTTTGAACATTATATCTTGTTTTGTTGAGGCTTAATACTAGTGATAGGAAAGTGGGACTTTTTTCCTTATAAAAACAAATTTCATAGGTGGGAGTTATCAAGTTTGGCATTGAACCCTAGGGCTCAATTTGGTTCGTTGGTGGAAGTGGAAAGGTGCTATAACCGTGTCCGATGTCCATTGCATATATGTAATTCCAATTTATCTTGGAAAAGTTGTAGAGCTTGGGATCCAATCCCTTTTGAGATGTTTCAAGGAATATCTGTATTGTCTACAAAGTCGTTATCTGTATTGTTTGAAATGCTAGCTTGAAAGTCATGATTTTAAACAGCTAGTTTTATTGTCATCAATTTTGTTACGAAAATGAACGAAAGGTGCGTGCCTTCTCTTTCCTTGCTCAACGTGTTTGATGTGTCCGGCCTCCCTCTTAACTTTTACTGTCTGACACACAAATAAAATCATCTCCTTCAAGTGATGGGAACAAACTCGTATTGCAAAACTTTGTCTACTTAAATTTCAGATTTAGTTTGGGAAAATTTGATTCACCATGCACCTTGACAATTATATAACTGTTTTTGAACCTCAATTTTGAAAAAAATTAGTATATGTGCTTAATGTTATGCATTGATTAGGAAATTTAATATTTCTCAAAAAAAAAAAGATTAGGAAACTTGAACATCTTTCATCACGTGAGTTGCTCCTACAAAAATTTTCCTAGGTATCATGCATATGCCTTTGTGAAAAAAAACAAGGATTCCCAATAGCTCTGGCTCAATATCACAACTTTTTGCCTGCATGACAAATTTTGTGCTGCGACTGATGAGTCGATTTGATATATATAGGAATGAGGCATCATGCTTTAAATATAAAATTATTAAGGTTTTTATCAAATTATCAATCTCAACTTACTAATTTGTTTTTATTGTAAAAAATTATGAATATAATTGACTTTAGGATATAATTATCTACAAGATCAGTTGCTTTTATATGCTCAAGTATATGCCTTAATCTTGGGGGTTTATAAATTATAGGTAATCTTTCCTGCTCTTGATATACGGGTGAAGAATGTAGCACGAACATACTCTCTCGAGCACCAAGGAGAGAGCGATCTTTTTGACCAATTGTTTGAGCTGCTGAACTCCAACAAGCAAAATGATGAAAGCTTTCGAAGAGAGCTGGCATCATGTACTGGAGCTCTTCAAACATCACTTAGCCAGCACATGTCAAAGGAGGAGGAGCAGGTGCAATTATGTTTTGTGATACTTTATTATTGTATTCTCGTGAGCTAGCCTACTCAATGTTGTTGATGAAACATCTTCTCTGGGAGCCATGATAGTTGGATATTTGCAAAGGAAACTAGACTTCTTGCCTTTGAAAAGTACAAGTGTACAACAACATAATTGGCTGATGACTTGTTATATTGTTTTTGTCTGTTAGGAAACACTTTTTTTAGTCTTGCTAACAAGATTGATTGTGGTGAATTGCTTGGATAATAACAAAAACTGTAAAAAGTCAAAAGCTATCATCATAAATGCCACTTCATCTTCTTTATTAAGGACTAAATCCTAAGTTTATGATTTGAAAGAGACTGCATATTGATGTTGCTTTCCCCCCAAAAAAGATAATTTCTCTTTTCTTATTTTTCTTGATGATCCATTTCTTGTCTCTTCCTTTATTCTACTTGCAGTATAGACTGATTTGGCATATGCCACAAGTCTAATATAGTAAACTGGTTTTGGGTTTTAGAAAACCATAACCTTAGCTAGAAAGGGGAACAACGGAAAGAAAAAGAAATATTTATACTGGTTTGGTTCAGTTATCAGTTTAGTCCAACTTTTTGTGCACACTCCTTTACGCCAGATAAGTTCCATCAATTTCTGAAGAATATCAAGACTTACTCTGATCTCATTATTTTAGCTTGTAGTTTAGGTCTAATGTATTACTGTTTGCTACTATTTAAAGAGCTCTTAAATGTATACACTAGATTTTGATGTTTAGAGGCACATCACAATCACTTCTCATGTGTTTGATGCACGGTTGGTTCCTGCAGATAGATTAGAGAATTCATTTGAACTTCTTTTGCCAGATACGTTTACGTAGGTTGATAATGATTGTTCAATATTTTAATGCAATAATAACAACTTTCCTTGAATTTGACAGGTCTTCCCTCTTCTTATTGAGAAATTTTCATTTGAAGAGCAGGCATCCTTGGTCTGGCAATTTCTATGCAGCATCCCAGTTAATATGATGGCGGAGTTTCTCCCCTGGCTTTCTTCTTCTATATCATCCGATGAGCATCGTGATATGCTTAGCTGCTTCTGCAAGATAGTTCCAGAAGAAAAGCTTCTTCAACAGGTAAGGGTTCGTCTGTGCAGGGTTGCATTGTGTTGGTATATTTCGCTATATGCTATGTACTTGATCACGACCTTTGTTGAGTGAAGGTCATCTTTACGTGGATGGAAGGGAAACATGTACCTGTTATGAATAAAGGTTTCGAAACCAATTCTCAAGCCCGCTGCTGTAAAGATTCTGGGGCTGGTATGTTAGTCGAGAAACCTGAGAAAGGCTCTTGTGCTTGTGCATGTGAATATTCAGTGGGAGGGAAAAGGAAATATTTGGAAAAAAATTGTGATATCACTGATTCTATTGCATGGCATCCGATAAATGAAATTTTGCTCTGGCACAATGCTATAAAAAGAGAGTTGAAAGATATTGCGGAGGAGGCCAGGAGGATTAAACTTTCTGGCGATTTTTCTGATATATCAGCATTTGATGAGAGACTGCAATTCATTGCAGAGGTCTGCATTTTTCACAGGTATTAAAGTTTGTAGATTCGTCCTTGCTTGAAATTCTATTGCATGAACATGTTTATCTACGCCTCGAATCTGGATTAGAATCATGGATCTTATCTAATGAAAATTCTAGTCGCGTGTTTTACTCACCCCTTTCATTATACTGAAAGTTTCTGAATGAACACTGACAGTGCAACAAAAAGAAAATCCCCCGTTTGCACTTTGAATAACTGTAAGTCGGTTTTCTGCTTTTCAGTAAAGCAGTCTTCTTGCGTTTCGTTCGCTTCAACGGAACTTTCTCATGTTACCAGCGTTAAGTTAAAATGTCAAAATGAAAATCTACTTTGGTATATCATTTTGTCTTTCATTTACTGCTGTCAAACCATGCTTGTGCAGTTGTGCTATGATGAACGCGGCTTCTTGCACATCCTTTTATTGTTTATACATTTCTTTGAGTTTTAGTGGTATTTATTTATCAAACGAAATTTTAGGTTACTGCTTCTTTTTTTGCATTCCGTTCTAATCATGTGAATGGCATCTATGGTAGTCTCCTCTTTTGTGAAATATATACTTGCATGAATATTGTTAAAATCCAACTTGAGATGCAGTGATTATTTAAAAAAAATATAGGGCTACAAAGTGCACCGTCAACTACATTAAATGGAGTTGAGTGAAAGCACTTGATCCATGTAGTGGACCTCAAATAATTTGAGACTAAGACTTTGTTGTGGTGTGAATCACGAGAAAAGACTAGATCACTACATGCATGGAATTCTATTTATGTTCTTAGAAATACAAATTGAAAGATGAGTAAAGATTGAGACTCTGAAGCTCAAGTAGTAGTGCAAATATATACATTTTGATATCCGGTGTCCGAACCTTTTTTAGTCACCTCCTTACTTTGGTTCGACTATTCTCGTGAGAAGCCGGACTTCCCAACCTCATAATCCATGAGAAATCAAGGAGATATAATGTTGCTTCCTCTGCCTCACTCGATGCTCATCTTGTTGCCACTGCACCACATCCCTTGTGGCTAGTACTAGTGCAAATATTAATAGTTTTTCTTAATTATCCTTTGGATGAGAAATGAGAGATTACTTCAATTATGTAGAACAATAGGAGTACTATAAGTTCATCCCTTGCAAGTTGAAACAAAATTTATAAGAACACTACTATAGTGGATATGCTTCTTGGAAGATGGAACAAAACTTGGCAATCGAGAAACAAGACATTGCTAATTAGCTATGGAATGTGATTGTTAAAATGCATATGGCGACAAACATCTAAGAAAGGATTAGATTCAGGAAGCAGGTTCTTGTGGTTGCTTGCATGCAGTTTGGAAAAAGATTCTTTTAGTAAAGAATAGATGATCTCCCTGCACCTCATGCTCATCGAATGACTTTTTTGTAATGTTTTGTCCTTTAGTAATGCCCTTTTGTTAGTGGATTCATGCTTCTTTATGTTCATTGCATAATTTTTGACGTCTTCCTTGCATGAATGTCCAACCTAGTAAATCTCTTAAGGAAAAGTAGGAGGAAGAACAAAGGCATACTAGTGACGTCAGATCCATGTTACTTGTAGGAATTCATTAGTCCATAAAAGTTTTACCTACTCACAAAGTATGCATAGATTAAAAAAGACCAGACCCGGTGTCTAGTTGGGGAGTTTCCAGATCCAATTCTATGCGGTCCACAAAATGTGGTTCAAATTGTATAAAGAAGCACAAAACTTAGGCTGTATCTGTTTCTCTCTAGGGCTCTCTGAGGCAAAGTCATTTAGGACCTATAGGTTTAGTTTGAGTTGTAGGGCTTGTTATACCTGAGTTTGCTGTTCTGTTTTATTAAGCTATACATCTTGAGTTTTGTCCTGTATAGTTGCCTTTGTGGTGGACTACTTGTCTGCAGATTCATTGTAATCTTGTTGTGTATTTTGGTTTGATGAAAAATTCTTATTTCATCTCAAAAAACAAAACTAGTAGTTTTCTTGTTCTTTCCTCATCTTGGCAGGAAAAGGCAGTACTTTCATCGTCAAAAAGTTTTGTTAAAAATAATTGTGATAAAAAATAATATTCCTTACTGTAAACGTTTCTCTACAGCAAATGGAAAGCTAATGTATATCAAGTGTCAAAATCTCTCTCTGCATTGTAAATTTAGCTTTAAGGGTGATGAATCTATTATCATTTCCTCGTTTTCAAGTCGAAATTCTTTTCACTCTCTGCAGCATCGCTGAGGACAAGGTTATCTTCCCTGCAGTCGACAAGGAACTCTCATTTGCCCAAGAGCATGCTGAAGAAGAAAGACAATTTAACAAGTTTAGATGCTTGATAGAAGAAATTCAAAATGCAGGAGCCAGCACATCGACAGCAGAGTTTTACACAAAGCTGTGCTCACATGCTTATCAGATCATGGACACTATTGAGAAGCATTTTCATAATGAGGAAGTTGAGGTAAGCATTATTCGTTGTTAGAGTGTGTGCTATTCTTTTTTCCCTGAAAAGATGTCACTAACCATCTTATGAATTAGGTTCTTCCACTTGTACGAAAGCATTTCAGTTTCCAAAAACAGCGAGAGCTTCTGTACAAGAGCTTATGTGTTATGCCTTTGAAATTGGTTGAACGTGTCTTGCCATGGCTGGTTGGATTACTTACAGAAGAGGAAGCAAAGTTATTCCTTCAGAATATGCATTCAGCAGGTTCTTGTTCCATTCCCCAATAGCTGTGTATAGCTCTAATTATTTTGCTGCTTACTGTATAATTATGTGATGCAGCTCCAGCTTCTGATACTGCATTGGTCACGCTTTTCTCTGGTTGGGCGTGCAAGGGTCGCTCTCAGGATGGATGTTTGTCATCAAGTGCCATTGGTTGTTGTCCCGCAAAAGGATGAACCAAACTGAAAATCTCAATAAATCACTCTGTGCTTGTGCCTCCCCACAGGCTGGTAAAAATCAGCCTGCCTCAGTTGACGGAGAAAAAGTGGCAAGACCAGTTAAACGGGCAAGCTTCTCAGAGTCATGTGCCAATAATAATGCAAGCAAACAACCAGGTACTACAAATGCGGGAAATTGTAGTAAACAGGGTTGCTGTGTCCCAGGATTGGGAGTGAACATAAATAATCTAGGAATAAGTTCTCTTACCTCTGTAAAGTCCTTACGATCCTTGGCATTCAGTCCTTCTGCTCCTTCTCTTAATTCCAGTCTTTTTAACTGGGACATAGATTTTAACTCTTCAGACAGTTGTACACCACGTCCCATTGATAATATATTCAAATTTCATAAGGCCATTCGCAAAGATGTGGAATACCTGGACGTGGAATCAGGAAAGCTTAGTGGTTGTGATGAGACATTCGTTCGGCAGTTCTGTGGAAGATTCCGCCTGTTGTGGGGTTTATATAGAGCTCACAGCAATGCGGAGGATGAGATTGTTTTCCCAGCAATAGAATCAAAAGAATCATTACATAATGTAAGCCACTCTTATACGTTGGACCACAAGCAAGAGGAAAAGCTATTTGAGGATATTTCATCTGTTCTTTCTGAATTGACCGAAACCCATGAGAAGATTAGCAAGGCCAAACCCTTGGAAGATTCAGATGGAACTTACTGTTGTGAGAATGATGACGTGCGCAAGTACAATGAGCTTGCTACAAAGGTTCAGGGTATGTGTAAATCTATCAGAGTTACATTGGACCAGCATGTGTTCAGGGAAGAACTTGAGCTTTGGCCATTGTTTGAGAGACATTTCTCTTTTGAAGAGCAAGATAAAATTGTTGGTCGAATCATTGGGACTACTGGTGCAGAAGTCCTCCAGTCAATGTTACCTTGGGTAACTTCTGCACTTACTCAGGAGGAGCAGAATAAAATGATGGATACATGGAAGCAAGCAACAAAAAACACAATGTTCAGTGAGTGGCTCAATGAATGGTGGAAAGGATCTCCAGTAGATTCATCACTAATGAAGACCTCGGAGAGTGGTAGTTCTCAGCAAGGTATGCCTTAAGCATTATTGCTTTCACCTGCTACTTTTTATGCTGAAATATACTCAGAGATGCTAGTTGTAACTTTCTTTATATCTTTTTTTTTTTTTAAAAGGTGATGTTAGTAATCCAATTTACAAATTACAATTTCTTGATATTGTTGTAACGATCGGAGCTCTTCTTCTGCTCTTTTAGGTTCTAGTATTCAGGAGAGCTTGAATCAGAGTGATCAAATGTTCAAACCTGGGTGGAAAGATATTTTTCGTATGAATCAAAATGAGCTGGAGTCTGAAATAAGGAAGGTTTCACGGGACTCGACACTTGATCCAAGGAGAAAAGCATATCTTATACAAAATCTTATGACTAGGTATGTTCATTTCCATTGATTATTCCATTGAGCAATTAAGTTGGCTTACCTTTCTAGTATTTGTTTGACATTTGCTAAACAATGTTTTGTTCATTGTTCAGTCGCTGGATAGCTGCCCAGCAGAAGTTACCTGAAGCAGGAACTGGGGAAACCGTGAACGACGAAGATATCACAGGATGCTCTCCATCGTTTAGAGACCCAGAGAAGCAAATCTTTGGTTGTGAGCACTATAAAAGGAACTGTAAACTACTTTCAAGTTGCTGTAACAAATTATTCACGTGCAGGTTCTGCCATGATAAAGTCAGCGACCATTCTATGGATAGGTAGTTTCCCGGCATCAATTTTCGTGGTTCTGTTGAGATTCAGTAATCATGTGTTGACGTTTTCTTTATTCTTATAGGAAAGCAACCTCAGAAATGATGTGTATGAACTGCTTGAAGGTTCAGCCTATCGGGCCAGTTTGCACAACCCCTACTTGCGAAGGACTATCAATGGCAAAATACTACTGCAATATATGCAAGTTTTTTGATGATGATAGGTGAGTAAACACGTAATTCATTTTGATTTTAGTTAGTTGAATCCTCAAAGAATAGATAAGATGGCAAAGGCTTAAAAATAAAAAGAACTTGCCCAACTTACGTGCATAGGAGGTTCAACAGGAATGGAGCACAGGGTTCTGAAATAGTTTTGTTTTACATCTGAGGCTATTTTCTCTATTTCATTGTTTATTTTCTGTTGTTGAGTTAGATAGTTCTTCTATTTCTTGACTTTTCCCATTGGTTCCACAATACCATTTTGATTATTATATGCACGGCCTGGCTATGGTCTGATGGTCTTTAGTTCCTTGGTTTTTGAATTTTTTGTCAATTGCATGCGCTGCTACATTTTCCCCTAGGTTTAGAGGAGAAATGCTCTTGCTTCATAATTATCAAATCTAATCTAAAAGGCATTGGTCTCTTGTGCCAAATTGTGGTTGAGAAGATATAATAACGTGGTTCGTATCTCAAGTTGCGGACTATCTCAAAAATCTTGATCAGGAGTATTTTAAAATTCACATCAGGATAATCCTTGATGCATAGTCCATAAAAGATGCAATCAAGTGACATTTCATTCCTACTGAGTTTATATTGTTAGATGATGTTGCAACATGTTCTTGTATTCTTTTCTTTTGAACATTTTACATTTCGAAAAAAGGCAATAAAGAGGATTAAGATAAAATATTTCTTACATTGACCACGTTGTTTTGTATTGCGAAGGGACATTTAAAAACTGAATGATTTGGCTTAAAAAAAAACTGAATGATTTAATTTATTGGATAATTGAGATGCTGGCTATATTACCAAAAATTTGCTTTCTCTTTCCTCTAGATTCTGATTGCTATTCTTGCTATTATGCCCGATGTTATAGAACTTGTAATTAGTCTGTCATTTTGATGTTACTTCAGGGATGTATACCACTGTCCATTTTGCAATTTATGCCGTGTTGGAAGGGGACTAGGCATCGATTTCTTTCATTGCATGAAATGCAATTGTTGCTTGGGGATGAAGTTAGTGGACCACAAATGCCGGGAGAAAGGTTTAGAAACAAACTGCCCCATCTGCTGTGACGACTTATTTACGTCTAGCGCAGCAGTGAGAGCGCTTCCTTGTGGTCATTTTATGCATTCTGCTTGTTTCCAGGTCTGTATTCGCTTATGCTTGGTATCTGCTTCTAAGATAAGGTCTCACTTACGCTACTTCCCTTCAATAAGGATACACAGTAAGGGGGACGATGGAATGTATATCTCATCTTCTTTTTATGTACTATATTTAATGTTTTGTTTCAGGCATACACTTGCAGTCACTACACATGCCCAATATGCAGCAAATCCTTGGGAGACATGGCAGTAAGTTATCTTTACTTAATCATTAATTTTTCTTCTTTCATCGAAGGGAAAATGCGACAAAAAGTGACGAATCTGTTGAATGGCGTTTGACAATAGGATTAAATTATAATCCAGAGGTGCTTGGTAAACTACTTTGTATGAATAACTTTCTAAATGCTTTGCTCATGAAATAAATCCGTATGGTACACTTATGTCTTGCTATTTTTCGGATTCGAACTAACTTGTGAGGAGTGCTATAGTGTAGAGACTTTACTTTTTGGTTTGATCCTTTGACGTTGTCACTCATGACTACGCGTGACTTTGTGTTGTGAACTCGCATTACTTTTGAAAAAAAAGAGAAGATAGCATAAGATGGATAAAAACTGGTTTGTACGACAGGCAGAACCTCCAATTTGTTTCATGCATTTGTTTTTACAGTAAAAGCTAGGGAAGATTATACTGAATTTTCCTTTTCTTTCTTGTTCGATGAAACTGTTTTCTCCTTTTAGGTTTATTTTGGCATGCTTGATGCTTTGTTAGCTGCCGAAGAGCTTCCCGAAGAATATAGAGATCGGTGTCAGGTTCAGTGCCTTCCCTTTATAATTATGTGTTTGTGTACTTAAATTTTCTGTTACATGTTCCAAAAAAAAATGTTTTGCACATGTTTGTATGTTTCTTCATATTCTTCTTCTAGTCAGCAAAATCCTTAGCGAATTGTCGACATTATTTTAGTTAACTTAGAATTTACTTGAATTCTGTAATTCAGGACATACTTTGCCACGACTGCGATAAAAAGGGGTTGGCGCGCTTCCATTGGTTGTACCACAAATGTGGTTTTTGTGGATCATACAACACGAGGGTCATCAGGATTGAATCCCCAAACTCCAACTGTACAACATAAACGTAGATGGTTCCTGGGAACGTTTTGGATCGATCGGTTGTCCAGGTTTGTAGATAGTGTAACAAATTACCCATTTTTCTGGGTCAGGTTCGAATATCATAGTTTTCCGTTTCCCCGTTCGCCATAATTTTTTAATGTAGCAGACACAGGAATATAATATCAACACTTGTGCATATGCTGGTATGGCTTCACACGTCCAGAAATTTGTTAATCCAGTTCTTCATTCATTTTCTCTGTTTTCAGCTATCATTAGTAATTCTAGCACTTGTTGTTCTTATCAGTATAAGAATTGTAAAGAAGTTGTGCATTCTGAATTCTTTCTTTTTGTTACACAAATCTGAATCCATGAGTACTGAAGAACTTTTGATTGGTACATTTATGTAATCAACATTGTTATTATTTATAAGTCTCATCAGATCTCCAATATATGGGCGCTCTTTTCAGCCATCTGACGACCCTAATTGGCGGCGTTGAGACCAACACCAACAAAGTCTCAATCTCAAATTAGTTGTCGCAGGCGTGCTTCAGGTTGGAATGCCTTTAATATTTAGTTATATTTGTTTGATCCATTTCTTAGATTGACAAATATTTTATATTGGTGTATGTTGTTTACTATTTAAAAAAAGAATTGTTTATATGTCCATGATGTTCGGACCTTTTTCAACCCCTTCTTGTTTTGGTTCGACTGATTAATTCTGCAAGAGTTAGTAGGCACCAACTTCATATTTTGGGTGAATTCAAGGGAATGTTCAACTCAAATTCAAATTCACAATTTCTGCTTCAATTAGAGTTATGATGCTCATTCGTTGCTTCTAATAAGTGGGTCTAAACTTATGATGTCCACAAAATTTTCATGGTCTTTGCTTGTTAATTGGGGTTGCAAGCATGCCCCAGGTTTGACGCTCAGGTCTGGGCGCATTCTGGCTTCCAAATAAGTGGGGCTAAAACTTATGATGTTTGACCTCGGTGGTCACTCAAAATTGTCATGGTCTTTGCTTCGTAATTGGGGTTGCAAGCATGCCCCAGGTTTGCCACTCAGGTCTGATACGCACTTAGCATGCGCTCGTGCGTTACGTCTTGCACATGCATTTCGAGGTACATTGACGACGTATGTTGAGTGTCGGACCTGGGGTGTTGTAAGTGCAGGCATGCTAGCATTTTCCATTTCATACATATGGTCTCTGTTGTGGCAAGGACGACTATGATAGACCTCAATTCATGTGTCGCTGTCATGTTGTGGAAAATAATGCTTTGATTTTCACTTTGGGTTTTACCATCGCATTTCCTAGCTTCTCTTAATTGAGTTTTGACTTCAAGCCTCATTGCTCTTGCGGGGAGAGCTAAAAGGTTGTGAGTTTTGGCTCTATGATTTGATTTTTTGGTTGGTGGGGTGGAGATATTATTGCATTATTTTTTATGTACATAGATTACTTGTAGATGGCACGGAGGGTACACAACCCCTCTAATGTACACATTTTTTGTGAGTTATAAGAATCTTTCTGGAGCTCGTCTCCAATTCCTAAAAAAAAAGGGACAACTATGATAGATCCTATTGTACTTATGGGAGTGAAGGATTGATGGTCCTTATAGTTGCTCTCTTCCTTGAGAAAAATCTTGATTTTGGTTGTTTGTCACATGTATTAAATAATGTTGTTAGAATGGAACTAAAGTCCCTTCACAGTTTTTGGTAAAAAAAAAAAGTCTCTTCACAGTACCATATAGACTATTCAACCATACATATCAAATGCAATCCGAACCACACATAACAAACAAAATTGTTTACTCCAAATTTACGGCAAGAAGAATGAAATCAATCTTATAGATCTGAACATACAGATCAGTAGTTTATTTACGTACTGTACTGCGTAGAGTTTTTTAGTTGGGTTATTTATCAAGGAAAAATGAAGTCTTCACGGCATATATCAAGTCAAGATGTAGACCACATGAACATACAAAACTTGAGTCCAGCTCAATAAATCATCTTAGCTTGCATGATCACTCAACAAAGCCATGAGTACTGCTACCATTAACATCATCATCTTCATCATCTTCATCTCTACCAACCTCATCACTAGATCACATAACACTAACAACACATCATCATCATCATCATCATCATCATCTCATGATTCTTACTACTACTACAACTTATGTTCACCATTCACGTGTGGTTTCTTTCACTTCACCTTCCCCTTCACCACCAACACCACCAACCATAACTTCTGTGGCCTCCCATCTCACACAATCACATGTGACACCTCTCTCTCCATTCCTAACCTCCAGTTTGGATCCAGATCACTTCAAGTCAAGGTCCTCTACCCATCAGCCAATGATCAAGAAAACAACACCATCATCGTCTCCGACAAGCGCCTCATCAACGATCTCCGCGAGGCCCGCTGCGACTCCCTCCAAGACTTCTCATCCAATCTCCTCTCATTATCTTCAAACCAACCACCACCACCACCAAACATAGCACCTTTACAACTCCCACCATGGAAAGTCAGTCTCATTTTCTACTCATGCCCAGTAGGACTTAGCCTCTCACAAGAGTTTCTCAATGGGATTCTCTACAACTACACATGTTATGGAAATGTTACAAGGCTTTATCTTTCTAATACGACTGCTGATGCTAGAAAAAGAAGTGATGGTGGTTTGGATGGTTATGCTTATGTTCCTGTTGAGCCACCTAGTGTGTGTGACATGGTGAGAGTTCCTGTGACTCAGGCTAGTCTTTCTGAGCATGATCTGTTGAACAGATCTAGAAGAGATCCTGGGCTTCTTTGGAGTGTGTTGGGTGACGGGTTTCCGTTGCAGTGGCCTAGAATTAGAGACTGTGATGGGTGTGAGAGCAGAGGTGGGAGGTGTGGCTTCAATGCAAGCTTGGGGAGTAATGTTTGTTTCCATGACAAGTGAGTTCTCTCCCCCTTCTTTTTTTTTTTTTTTTTTTTTTTGATAATTGTGGGTGTTCGTTCAAACCTTTTTTTTTTTGTTCATTTTCTATTATTATTTTTTCTTCGTGTGAAGGTTGATCTACCGGTTAATAATATCGTAACACAACTCTTTTTAATTAATTCGACCGTGTTTATAATTAACGTGACTATTGTCTCTACAATGTTTGGTTATCATGTCTTCCTATTATTTTTGATTTGCACCACTAAGTATCCAAAAACCCTATTGAAGTTTTTAATACTTCTTTTAATTTGGGGAATGATTGTTACAAATTTTTTTTTGACCGGGGAATGATATTGGTCAAAATTGCCGGCCTAATGGAATGACATGGATTTTTAGGTTCAACTTCATTTAAAAAAAAAAAAAAAAACTTTTATCTCCGTTGAAGAAAAGACATGGATCTAGATTTTTACAAAAACCTGAATATGAAAGCTATGGTCCACACATCTTCAACATCTACTACTAGGATTTTTTTATTTTTTTTTCTAAAAAAACTTTGTTGATAAGATTTTTTTTTTCCATTTTCTTCTCACTTTAAGAAAAGATGCCCAAATTCTTTTCTTTTTTTTATTTCTTTCTTTGCGAAATCGTTATTTTTTATTAAAAAAGCAGACCTAAAAAATCTATTAGATTAAATGTGGAATTTGGGTTTATGTTGAGTCGATTCAAGTGAACCGAAAAAAATTGGTTCGTATTGCCATGTCAACATTCAAAACTCGGCCCCAAATCGATTTTCGTGCTAAAATTGAAAAAATATTGAAAGTTCGTGTTATTTTTGATAAAATTGAAAGTTTGTGTTATTTCTGCAAAATGACAAAAGTTTGTATTATTTTTTTATAGTTAGCCCTTTTTTTAATAAGAAAGAAATCAACATCTTACCTTGCCCCCACTGAACTCAAACTCTCACTCTCTTGCAACATTACCAATTTACCACACACCAAACTTTTGGACTACCTTCTTGGTTGGTAATGTTTGACCAACCATTGCATTCAACCATAGCGGTTGAGGCTCACCGTGTTGGTTGCTTGGGCCTTAAGCACCTAAAAGTCCAGCCCAAATTAACTTTCTATTTTCAATAGAAAGCAGAGATCGATTAGTAGAAGAAGAGAAAAAATAGGAACACCTATTTTCTTGGAGATAACGAATTAGATTTCATTGATTAATAAAGGAGGAAATCGAATAAGGTTTTTTTTTAGTAGAAAACCAAGCATTGAAAAGTTGATTTCGGGAGTTCGACTTGGTGGCCGATTGGTGTGTGCAATCTCTCTAGTTTTTTCTTCTCTCTACATTGAAGGCATATCAAGATTTTGAATCCGAAGACGCAGAGAGGTTTTGATGATTTCTTGGTGTTCAAAAAAGAGGTGCAAGGGTTTGATATAATTGAGGTAGTTTTCTTCGTTCTTAGTGTGATCATCTAAGTTCTTGTAAGTGGTATTTTTGTATTACTCCATTGTCAGTGGATCTCAAGCAATTGAGATATCTTGTACTCTTTATTCACATAGTAGATTGTTCGGAGTTTGGCCCGTGATTTTTTCTTCTGATTTGGAGGGTTTTCCACGTTAAATCTTGCGTGTTTAATGGTGTGTTTATTTTCATGCATTGATCGTGGTTTGGTGGGATTTGTTATTCATCCGTTTCATTGATCAAAGGGGTTGTATAACCACAACAAGTGGTATCAGAGCGCCGCAATTAGATCGTGACCGAGGATTAATTTTGGGAATCGAGATGGGTGAGGAAAAATCATGTATGGTTAAGTCGACTTCTTCGAATTATTCAATTTGGCAACCGATGATGGAAGATTTGTTTGATCCAATTGAACTTGGACAAACCAAATCAGAAGGAACATCGATGCTAATTAGAAGAAAAAGCACTGGAACGCTGTTGGGACTATAAGAAAATGGGTCAACCACAATATCTATCACCACATCAAGTAAAAAGTTGATGCACAAGTATTGTGGAAAAAATTGCAAAAGTATGTGTGAAAGAAAATTTGCATGTAACAAAGGCTTCTTTGGTTAGAAGACTAGTAAACATAAAGTACAAAGATGAGCGGTCAATGATAGAACACTTGAATGATGTCATAGACTTGATCAATCAGTTAAGTGTCATAAAAATAGTGTTTGAGGATGAGTTACATGCACTATTAATTTTGAGTTCTTTGCGAGAAAAGTTCGAGAAACATCGGTGGTGTCTCTCAATAATTTTGTCCCGAAAGTGGTGTTTTATCCTTATCCATGGTACGTAATAGTCTCTATGATGAGGAGACAAGAAGAAATAATAAAGAGATTGATACTTCATAGGCTCTTGTTACTACAAGTAGAACACGAGAGGCGAGAATGTGATGGCCCGACCTCCTAAACCTAGTACCGCCGACCTAATCCGTTATTAAGCCCTAAACCACATCATATATAACTTAACAACGAGTTATTCAACCTTTTTACTAATTCACCTCGTTCACTATTTAACATTTATTTCAAAAATTATTAGAATTAATTAAAAGATCATTATCTATTACCTTAATAATCGGCGGAAGACTTAAAAATTAGTGGAAACATTTATAAAATACATCTTTGTGGAAACCAGGTAAAGCGACGATCATATAAAACCATTTAAATTCATACATGAAACAGTAGGGAAGTCTATTCTCTCAACCCATTATACAATCCAAAATTATAACAAAAGACGTAAATAATATGTGCACAAAATGATCATCTACAAAAGTAGCAGAAGCTTTCTTATGACGACTCAACACTAATCCTTGATCTTCTCCTTCCCTGGTCTGCTACTCGAAATATATGCACCCACCGTCACAAACTAGACGGTGAGTACAGTAATGTAGGAAGTAATACTGAGAGACATTTAACCACATTTTCAAACACAACATGATACAATTCATGAAACATATATTCTTTATACCACAATAATGATTGACATACAATTTCATTACCAAACAATATAACATCAATAAACTACTCAAGTGAACCACCCATTTCAAATTTTGTACTTAGAACATTATCCCAGACATACCCAATTAATCACATTCACTTTGGGTTGTCGCTGATTTAGTTGTTCACATAAATTTAATCCTTATTGGATATGAAATACGACATGTCAACCTCATGTAAAAGGTCGATACACACAGTACCTCGGTATTACCCTACTGGTCGCCGCTTAGTCATAAGCCTTCCTTTTATTAATTGATCAACACGGCTTATCGACCTCATGCAATAGATCTGTACACACAGTACATCAGTATTACCCTTTTGGTCACCGTTTAGTCATAAACCTTCCTCTTATTAGTTATTCAACACAGCTTATCAACCTCATGTGATAGATTAGTACACACAGTACATCAATATTACTCTTTTGGTCACCATTTAATCATTTCATCTATCTCATATAGTAGATACGTGACATCCCTCAAGTATTACCCTTTTGGTCACCCTTTTGGTCACCGTTTAATTAGTATATCGACATCCCCAGGTCCCACACCCCGTGAGCCGCATACACTTCAAACCACATGATAGCTTACACACACTTGTTCTAATTTCACAATCACAGTATAACAAGAAACAACTTATCAACAATAACACCAAGAATTTAGCACACATAGCAGATAAACAACTATTATTCAACAACATACAATTAAGTAAGCCCACAAAGCATTACACAATAACATAAAACAACTATAAACAAACAACAACATCAAGGTATGAAATGGAGTAAAATATATTAATCGGTTTACTTACAAACATGCTAATTTCTAACTACTCCGTCTCTCGACACCTCAAAACTCGTATTCGAACCTCTAAAACTCTTCCCTAGGTTCCTGATATCATATTGTAAGTTTTTGAGTGTGTTTAAACCTTTACTTAGGGTATTGGATATGTTTAAAGTGTTTAAGTTAATTTTAGAAAATTCAGATTTTAGTGCTGCCCAGGCACCTAGAGCGCTGATGTCTGTGGTTAGAGCGCTAATGACCTTATTAACGCGCTACCAAAATTACCTAGCGCGCTAATTAGCGCGCTAATCAAAGTTAGCGCGCTAGTTTTTTCCTACCTAGCGCGCTATATGTGAGAAAACTCGAATTCTACAAACAGAATTCCGTGTTTTCTCTACACATAGGCCATTTTAATGCCTAAGGAACCTCCATACACTCTTCTAAAGTTCCTTGACATCAACCACAACATAAAGCAACAACCCACAACATCAAATTCATGAATTCATTGATTTGAGCTAGTGTAAATGGGTTACCTACTATATGAACTTCTAGCTTGCTTTCCTTCACTAACCCAATAATTTTTCCAGCAAAGACTTGCCTATCTTCTTCATCTTTCTCTCCAGCAAACTTAGCTTCTAAGGTTTCAAATGAAATGAATTAATTGCATGTGTTGATCTTCACTTTATATATGCATTGGATAAGGTTAACTAATAGCCATTGATTTTGAAGTGCGTACGTATCCCGAGACCTATCTAACGGTTTACAACCTAACATATGTCCCACTAACTCATGCCAAATGACACCAATAAGTGACTCAATTGGTCTTTGGATGTGTCAACGCGTGTCTCTAGAATCATCATATGGCCATTGTTTTAAGTTGCTTAACTTAAGTACACTTAATGTAAATTAACCTTAGCCACATTAATATTAATATATAAGTTAATTTTAAGCCTAAATAAACTTACCTCATACACTCTCTACCTCGGTCTCATGCTGACACGTATCTCGAGGCGTGTCCCTGCTCACATCTCGACAACTACGTACAAGTAAGAGTGACTTAATAGGTCTACACAAATATATCATACTAGGCATCCATCACATCAAATCTAACACATTCCTCGGTCCTTGCACCGAGTATTCGGACCATGTACATGTTCACGGGTCACATCTCGGGTCAATAACCCTGATTATGGACTAATTTACTATTATTAATTTTAGGGCCGTTACACAGAAGTATATCTAGAGGTCCGAGAGAGCGGAGCAAATTTAAAGACGAGTCTCAAGCAAAGTGAAAATTTGCTTGTTATTATTGTGGCAAGGAATGACATATTAAAAGAAATTGTAAAGTGTGGAAAAGGGAACATAATGATGAGAAAAGTCAGAATAAGGCGGATGATTGGAACACTACAACTACTATATCAGATGCAAGTGAAGATGTGGTTATGTTTTCTTTTGTTGATGATCAAAGTCATGTCACTAATGCAGATAGTGAGTGGGTTGTTGATTCAGGAGCATCCTTCCATGCTATACCGAGGAAGGATATCTTCTTTGTTTATCGAGCGGGGAACTTTGGAAAAGCAAAGATGAGGGACAACAGTTTTATAGATATAGTTGGCATTAGAGATGTTTGTGTGCAGACAAATGTTGGTTGCACGATGATTCTGAAAGATGTGCGACATGTTCCAGATTTGCGTTTGAGTTTAATTTCTACTCATGCTTTGGACCTAGATGGTTATTATAACATCTTTGGGGGCAATTAGTGGAAACTCACAAAAGGCTAAATTGTTGTTGCTAGGGAAATTGAGCTACACATTTTATAAGACTCAATTAAAGACTGTCAAATGTGACCTAAAGGCAGTTGAAAATGGTTTTTCACCAGATTTGTGGCATAGGAGGTTGAGTTACATGAATGAGAAAGAGTTACACATGTTGACAAAAAATTCTTTCATCCCTTTTGCTAAAGGTAAAATTCTAAACCCGCGTGATGATTGCTTATTTGGTAAGCAACATAGAGTTTCTTTTTCTTCATCCTCTGAGAGAAAAAGAAATCTACTTGAGTTAGTTTACTCTGATGTCTGTGGTCCTATTAATGTGAAAACTATGGGAGGTGGCAAATATTTTGTTACTTTTATTGATGATGCTTCACGGAAGGTTTGGGTGTTTGCTTTGAGAACAAAATGTCAGATTCTTGAGTACTTCAAGAGGTTCCATACCATAGTGGAAAGAGAAAAATGAGTATCTTTGAAGTGTCTTCGTAGTGATAACGGAGGATAGTACACTTCAAAGGAGTTCGAGAATTATTGCTCAAAACATGGAATCAGACATGAGAAGACAGTTTCGGGTACCCCTCAGCATAATGGTGTTGTTGAGAGAACAAACACAACCATCCTAGATAAAGTCAGATGCATGTTGAAAATGGCTCAATTGTCTAAAGTCATTTTGGGGTGAAGCTCTTAAGTATTGCTTGCTACCTGATGAATCGCTCTCCTTCGGCACTGTTAGAGTTTGATACTCCAGAGAGAGTGTGGTTTGTGAAAGATGTTACTTACTCTCATTTGAAAGTGATTGGATGCAAGGTATTTATGTATGTGCTTAAGGAGCAAAGACAAAAACTTGATGAAGGATTGTTCCGTGTATCCTATTGGATTTTGGAGATGCGAGTTTGGCTATAGGTTATGGGATCCTGAAAAAAAAAAAGGTTGTCAGATCCAGAGATGTGGTCTTTCATGAAAATAAGACCATGACAGATTTCAAGACATCAGAGAAAATCATAGTTGATGATGATGTTGATTCTTTTCCTTGACTAGTTTCTCCTTCGATTAGTGATGCCACACATGAAGGAGATTTAGCTGAAGAACATGGGGTCGATGATGAGCATACACATGATGACATTGATGACGTGCAAGCGCCTACTGTTGATGATGTGCAAAAATCATACGATGATTCTGAGCGGGGGGAGCAGCGTCCTCAACCTGCGGTTACAATAGAACCTTCATTGAGAAGGTCGGAAAGATGGCATGTTCCTTCTATGAAATACCCCAGTTCTATGTATGTTACGATTATTGAAGAGGGGAAGCTGGAGAGCTTTCGGAAAGTTCAGATTCTCGTTGACAAGAATCTAGTTGATATGTTCACTAAGGTGGTGACTCACGACAAGCGTCAGTTCTGCAACAAGTTGGTGGGACTAAGTTGCAGTTGAGCAACAAATATGGTTGTAAATCTCTTCATGGGCTAGGGGGAGATTGTTGGTTGCTTGTAGGGTTGCAAGTGGGCGGAGAATTCCCGTTCCCAGGGGGCGGGGCAAGGAATCCCCGCTTTTTGCTCTCCGCGGGGCGGGGCACTGGGCAAGGCGGAGACGGTAATTGTTCTCACCCGCAGGGATTCCCTGCCTCGCATCCTTGCATAGAATTCTCCATTTTTTATGTTTTTACAAAAAAATTATATAACTTTTTTACTTAAAACATATGTAATATATGGAATGAAACTCAAGATCTCCAACAATAAAATTTATTTTTACCATTAATTAATTCTATAATATATATATGTTATATCATAAAGATATATAAATTTATATTTAGAACATCATTGAAATATATTTGCCATACTAGATTTGGAAATCTTATATATTTAATTAAGTACGATAACTTGTAACTCAATCAACAAAACAAATCCACATTAATTCTTCAATTTGAGAAAAATAGTTTCTTAAAAAAATTGAAAAAGTAGTACTTAAGTGCCAAAATGACCAAAGAATGAAAATTTAAATAGATATTTTTTACAAAATTGATGGGGCACCGCAAGGATTCCCCTTTCTGCGAGGATCCCATCGGGGTGGGGCGGCAAAGTTCACCTCGCGGGGAATTTACGGGAATAAATCCCCACCCAATACCCCGCGGGGACGGGGACAGTAATTACGATCCCTGCCCTGAACCACTTGCAACCCTAGTTGCTTGGGCCCTAAGCAACTAAAAGTCCAGCCCAAATTAACTTTAGTGGAGATCGATTAGTAGAAGAAGAGAAAAAATAGGAACGCCTATTTTCTTGGAGATAACAAATTAGATTTCATTGATTAATAAAGGAGGAGACCGAATAAGGTTTTTTTTTTTAGGAAAATGTTTTTTTGACATTCTTTTGTTACATACATTTGCTACACAATAGTGTAGATTTCTTTAAAATTTGTGGGGTCCACACATCTCAATCAAATCTACACCATTGTGTAGCAAAAATTGTATATCTCATAGAATGTTAGATTATCATCTTCCTTTTTTTAGTAGAAAACCAAGCATTGAAAAGTTGACTTTGGAAGTTCGACTTGGTGGCTGATTGGTGTGCGCACTCGAGTTGAAGTGTGCAATCTCTCTAGTTTTTTTTTGCTCTCAACATTGAAGGCATATCAAGATTTTGAATTCGAAGACCCGCGGAGAGACTTTGGTGATTTCTTGGTGTTCAAGAAAAGAGGTGCAAGAGTTTGATACAATTGGAGTAGTTTTCTTCGTTCTTAGTGTGATCATCTAAGTTCTTAGAAGAGATATTTTTGTATTACTCCATTGTCAGTGAATCTCAAGCAATTGAGATATATTGTACTCTTTATTCACATAGTGGATTGTTTGGAGTTTGGCCCGTGTTTTTTTTTCCTCTAATTTGGAAAGTTTTCCACGTTAAATCTTTCATGTTTTGTGGTGCGTTTATTTTCGTGCATTTATCGTGATTTGGCGGGATTTATTATTCATCCGTTTCATTGATCAAAGAGGTTGAGTAACCCACGTGTGCACTTTGAGGTTATATTTGTATGTTTGAGTCTTTTTGGAGGTATATCTTTTGTGTAAAAAGAATACATATTTAACCGACATCAATTATTTTTTCAAAAAATGGCATTTGTTATAAATTGAGTTGGAACTTGCTAAGAACTAGAGAAGGAAATAGAAGACTAAGAACTTTAACTATTATAAACTACTACTACAAAGGATAAGAGAAGAAATGAGATAGTTAAAATGAGATGTTTTCATTCAACTTAGTGTGTTTTTACAATGAGGTTGACACTCATTATATAGGCCATTTTGTGATGATGAAAAATGTACTTTAGACAATGTGTACAAGTTACACATACACCTCATGTCATACAACACATAACAAGTAATTTGACAATACATGGAAGAGTTGATGTACATTGGAAATGGTTACAAGTAACATGACAATACATAGACAAGTAGAGGTACTATTAAATCCAACATAAATCTCAAGTTTTCGTTGTTGACCCATCTTAGTTCTATTGGGAGGTGGTATAGAACCAAAAATTTTCAAGTGTGAAATATTTGGTTGTTGACCTAAAATGAGTTGCACGGGGGAATGTTCATGGTATGCGGTAGGCCTATAACGAATGATAGATGCTGCATGAAGGACTGCATGTCCCCAAATGAAGTTGATAACTTAGTTCTCATAATTAAAGGCATAGCAATTAATTGAATATATTTTATCAGAGATTCTGCCAAACCATTATGGGTATGCACGTGTGGAACATAATGTTCAATGGTAATTCCTATAGACATGCAATAATTTTTAAATGCTTGAGATTGAAATTCTCTGGCATTATCAAGACGAATGGTCTTGATTGGGTTGTCAGGGAATTGTGCTCTTAACTTAATGATTTGTGTTAAAAGTCTAGCAAATGCAACATTGCGGGTCGAAAACAAACAAACATGTGACCACCTAGTTGATGCATCTATCAAAACCATGAAATATCTAAATGGTCTACGGTGAAGATGAATATGTCCATATATGTCTCCCTTAATGTGTTCTAAGAAAACTGGGGATTCCACAACAATTTTACTTGGGGATGCTTTAACTATCAATTTACCTTGAGAACAACTAGCACAATTATAATCACCAGCTGAAAATATTTTGTGACTCCTTAAAGGATGTCCATGCGAATTATTAATTGATGATCCTGATGATCCTAGATGACCAAGCGGTCATGCCATAAAATGAATGTCTTTGGATCATTCATTTTCTTATTCAAGTCGACATTCGTTTCGACATGCCTTATATGACTAAAATTAAATCCAAAGGATAAAGTGAGAATTTTTCTAACACTTTTTTTCCCATTTGAAACCAATGTGACATAGAGAAATTCTCTATTATTTTCGTTCATGGTTTCAATGTGATATCCATTTTGTCGAATATCTTTAAAGCTGAGTAAATTTCTTCTGGATTTTTCAGAGTATAAGGCATTGTCAACATGAATTGTTGTTCCCCCAAGCAAAATAATATTTGCTCTTCCAGAGCCATTAATCAAATTGGAGATGTCAGATATTGTTTGAACATTAGCCTCAGCTAAGTTCGAATTGGAGAAATATTATCTCTTTTTAAGGATTGTGTGTGTTGTAGCACAATCAACAAGACGTATATCGCTCTTATTTGATTCATGATTTGAACACATGATTTGTTGATCTATCTAGACAAATAATGTTTGGCAAATTAGAAAAAGAGTCATATTTCATTCATAATAAGAAACTAATATATATAATTAAGAAGCATAACAAAAACTAGTACATAAAATTATTGAAAATCATTACATATGATCATTAAAAATATCGAGATTAGTGTTTGGATCATCATGAAAATTTGGGACATCCATATAATTGATGTCCGACGAACCATCTTCGACAGTGAAGTTTATCCCAACTGTTTTGCTTTTCTCCTTTAAGGAGGCTTGATAAATATCAATAAAATGTTTAGGCATGCAGCATACATGAGCCCAATGGCCTTTTAGAGCACACATGTGACATGGTTGGTCACGATTACGAGCACGCCCATTTTCAGCAGTATTTTTCCCCTTATTCTGAACGACGTCATTCTTATTCCATTTATTTTGGAACTTATTGCCACGAAATTTAGAATAGGGCTTTGCCACGATATTTGCTGATTGATCATTTCCCATTTCCACGTCCATGATTTTTCTTTCCTTGACCGTTTTTATGGTCATGATATGATGTTGCATTTGCTTCATTAATTGAAGCGGAACCAGTTGGACGAGAGTTGTGATTCTTCAATAGAAGCTCGTTATTTTGTTCAGCCACCACGAGACAAGAAATTAATTATGAGTACTTTTTAAATTGACGCGCTCAATATTGCTGTTGCGACAACATATTCGAGGCATGAAAAGTACTGAATGTTTTTCCATCATTGCCTCATCAGATATATTTTCTCCACACAACCTCAAACGAGAAGTAATATTAAACATGGTGAAGTTATACTCACTGACTGTTTTGAAATCTTGTGGCCTAAGATTCAACCAGTCATTTTGAGCTTTTGGAAATATCACCGTCTTTTGGTGATCATATCGCTCTTTCAAGCTTAACCACAAGGTGAGAGGATCTTTTATAGTGAGGTACTCACTTTTCATACCTTCATGGAGATGATGGCGAAGGAATATCAGTGCTTTCGCACGGTCTTGCATTGATGTTTCATTTCCTTCTATAATAGTTTCTTCTAAGCCTTTAGCTTGAAGATGTATCTCAACATCTAGTTGTCATGACAAATAATTATTGCCAGTGATATCAAGAGCAACAAATTCAAGTTTTTGAAGGTTTGCCATAGTCTGAAAATATGTCAAGAAATTGAGTAAAAAGTTTTTCTCTTTTATATAAAATAAATAATATACGATTAAATATATGTTCACAACTTGATTATTAATATGCAAAATGTACTACTTGTATGAGTTGGTGGGACAACATCCAGGTTGGGTGGCAAGATGAAGTCTACTTAAAACCATGCCTCCTCGAACGGGATAACTCATCTCCCTTTCAATGTTTAGCTTTACTGGGGGACAAGGCTTACCCACTATCAACTCAAACTCATAACACTATTTGCAATATAAAAAATCAAGAATATAGCATAATTAATCATTTGTAGTATAGCGAGAAAACTAGTTATGTCACATATTGACTTTTGATTTCTGATGTAGAAGATCGTACAAGACGCAACTACAGAGCATACTTTCGCAATCGGTGACGTTATAATGCATAATATATGAATAAAGTATGCATATAGAAGTGATGCATGTAATAAAATGAAGCAACCATGATAATATAGAAATAAATTGAACTTATTTAAATAACAAAAGTTATACCTTCCTAGCTTTGTCTCCTTAACAAGCCTTCTTGAACTTCAAGATCTCCTTAATGCTAGAGCAAACTCGTGCTGATAACGTGTTGTAAATTGAGTTGGAACTTGCTAAGAACTAGAGAAGGAAATAGAAGACTAAGAACTTTTACTACTATAAACTACTACTACAAAGGAGAAGAGAATAAATGAGATAGTCGGAATGAGATGTTTTCATTCAACTTGGTGTATTTTTACAATGAGGTTGACACCCTTTATATAGGTCATTTGGTGATGATGATAAATGTACTTTAGACAATGTGTACAAGTAACACATACACCCCATGTCATACAACACATTACAAGTAATTTGACAATACATGGAAGAGTTGGTGTACATTGGAAATGGTTACAAGTAACATGACAATACATAGACAAATGGATGTACTATTAAGTGAGAAATACAAGTTACATGACTACACAATATGTTGGTGTACATGCATGGTCATCCATACTCCACAACAACATTAATTATATATATACATATATATATTTCCAAACAAGTTATACCTTCTAATTAATTAAATGGATACTTAATTAATTAATTTATGCAATTAATGTATTTCGTTAATTATTCTATTTTTGCAGGAACAGTGGCAAAAGACCGGTGCTTCTCATTATAGGTGAAGTGGTATTCTTTGTCCATCCCTTCAAAACTAATTACATCCTTAATTTTTATAACAACAACATAGTCTCAATCCCAAATTAATTGGGGATCCTTAATTTTTTAAAACAAATAAAAAAGGGAACAAAAAAAAAATCTCAAACTACTAATCAACATTGTACTTTTTAGTTTCTAAGGAAATGTTCAAAATGATAACAAACTAATCTTTATAATGCTCAATTATAATGTACGTGTTGTTAATTTACCGCTCATATTTTGTTCACAAATCCTATAAGATGTTAATGCATGGATTTTTCAATTACTACAATTACAGGCTTGGCAATTGGAGGCACATTCCTACTAGGAACATTGGTGGTCTCCCTCATAATTTTCAAATCCAACAAGAAGTTCTCAATCTTCATGAGAGACAAAGGAAGCTTTGGAGAGAGCAAAGTACAAAAGTTCATGGAGAACTACTCTTCAAACCTGACAACCGGGTACTCTTATTCTAACATCAAGAAAATGACCAAATCCTTCAAGCACAAAATCGGCGAAGGAGGCTACGGAACTGTCTTCAAAGGAATACTCCCGAACGGGCGGTTAGTCGCGGTTAAAATGCTCGAGAAATCTAAAGAAAATGGCCAAGATTTCATCAATGAAGTTGCCACCATTGGTATAATCCACCATGTGAACATCATACGTTTACTAGGCTACTGTTGTGAAGGATCCAAAAGGGCTCTAGTCTATGAGTACATGCCTAATGGTTCATTAGGAAACCTACTTCAAAAAGAGAACTCAAGATCATTGAGCCATTCACTGGGGTGGAAAAAGTTGCTTCAAATTGTCAAAGGCATTGCATATGGGATTGAGTATCTCCACCATGGATGTGATTCTAGGATCCTACACCTTGACATAAAACCTCATAACATCTTGCTCGACAACGACTTCGTTCCGAAAATCTCTGATTTTGGTCTAGCGAAGTTGTACTCGCGGGCAGATAGCGTCGTTCAATTGACCGGAGGAGCTCGAGGCACCATTGGCTACATTGCTCCTGAAATATTCTTGAGCAACCTTGGTGGTGCTTCTCACAAGTCTGATGTCTACAGCTTTGGAATGTTGTTGTTGGAAATACTTGGCCTTAAATCACAGAATCATCAAGTCACTAGTGTCCAAAATACTACTACTACTTCCTCTACTTCTTCTACAAGTAGATCATACTTCCCTGGCTGGGTTTATGAAAAACTTGTTCAAGAGAGAGACAACCCTCATCATCATCAACAACAATTGCAACAACATGACATTGTGGCTACAGAGGAGGTCGACGCGCGCATCTCGAGGAAATTTATAATAGTTGCTTTGTGGTGCATTCAAATGCAACCTAATAAAAGGCCTTCAATGACTAGAGTTGTGGAGATGCTCTCTGCAGAGAATGTTGAGGGCATTGAAATACCTCCAAAGCCTTTCTTTTGCTCTCCTCCTAGGAATGTAGATAAAAATTCTTATATTTCTTCCATTAGCAATGCTAGTGACTTACTTGTAGTGTCTTATAGTGAGTAATAAACATTTTGCACTTTTTTCAATTGATTGAATTCAGAACAGTGTTATATAATCACTAATTAATTGGTCGGGTTGCCACAACGGTAAAGGCAAAGGCGGGGTTGTGTGAGTTAAACGCACGACTTCGATTTCGATTCTCCGGTGTGGTAGATTGCTTGTGCCATTGGGATACGCAAAGGCTAATTATGTCATGGCCTCGTGGGAATAGTCAGGCTCACTCGGATACCCACATATATTAAAAAAAATATATAGACATTAAATTTCAAAAGTGTTCTCCAATGCACAATGGAGATTGCACCTTCTAATCTTTTAAGCTTTTTATTTTTTATTTTTTACAAAAATTAGGAAAATTATTGACGTGGCTATTGATTAATTGTATCTTTAGAAGTAGACATTAAAAATAAATGTTTATTTTTTCACGCTACTGCGTCATCACCGCACTTTACCAATTCTTAATTGCATTGGAGAAGAGTTTTTCAGTGACAACAACCTTTGCATCTTACATAACACACATTCTCCCATAATCCACATTTGCATTGAATTTTCAAGGGCCAACTATTCCAACTACCACGCGCACTTGTTGACGTTTATTCGATACACTTGAGGATACGTGCACACCATCGAAAAAAAAATCACAGGTCAATGCTTTGATAAGACTTTATATCTTTTGGTCAAACCAAACCCCAACAAATTCAAAGCCTTTTTCTCTGTGCGACTCTAGAAGTCTTCTCCACTTCTCTTCATTTCCTCTTCAAGTCTTCTCTCAATTCCGATCTCACATAATCACCAAAAACCCTAATTTCCTCGTTTGGGGATTCTTCAATTTGAAGTGATTGGTAATCTATCTGTTCAAATTTCGATTCAATTTCGTTCCTTTCGATGTTTGTTTGATTGATTTGATGATTTGGTTGAGTAATTGGTGCGAATTTTTTAGGGTTTGTGCTTTTCGGTTGATTGTGATGAATTGAACTGAAAGCGAGTGTTGTGGCGAGGAGTAGAGGCGATGGGTTCGAAGGTGGAAGGGCCTTCGATGCCCGCGGCGAGGCGAGACCCCTACGAGGTGCTGAGCGTTCCGAGGGACTGCTCGGATCAGGAGATCAAGACTGCTTACAAAAAGCTTGCTCTCAAGTAATCTTTTTGTTGATTTTTTCGACGTTTTGATCGTGGTTTTTCTGTTCCTCTGATTTGTGGTTTTGAAAGATATTGATCAAATATGTTGAATTGAGGTTATGATCATTTTTGTCTTCCAATTTTTGGTTTATTAGGGTTTTGGTTTTGATGTTGTTAATGCTGGTAGGCCTTGTATTAGAGATTTAGAATGATTGGTGGGTATTGGAATTGGAATGTTGGGGTTACTTTGGGTGAATTATGGATGGGATGATTGCAAGAAAATGGATCTATTAGCAGTTCACTTTGGGAAGGTAAAAATGAGGCTGACTCGTGAAACGAGTATATTTCTTTGAGATTTTCGCAATGGGCTGAATATCCTTGTGGTTTTGGATGTTATTGTTGCTAGAAGGAAATGATACGTTTGAAAAAAAAAAAAAAAAAGTATCAGGGTTTTCTACATTCAAGTTCATATGTTCGCTTTTAGCTTTAGCTGAAATATTGGAGGTGATGCATAACTATTAATTTGCTTAAGACTGCCATGTACTTATGTAAGAAGTATCAACAACATGTCAACAACAATAGCAATGAAGTGGTCAGTTCCAAATTAGTTGGGTCGGCTACATGGGTTAAACACTTCCATCCCGCTCAATTTAATGTAGTATTTCAATATGTACATAATGTTTTCAAAAAAAAGTGCATTAATATCATAGTTCAGAATTTAACAAACGCAATGTGGTTGTTGGAATTTGCAATAGTTGGAATCTTGTATGTTATATTGCTTTGTTTTTTCTTCCTGTTGTCCACGTTAACAGCAACAATGAAGCCTCAGGCTTAAGTTAATTGGAAAATGACCTGACATGTGATCTTTAAATGTTTTAGTTCCAAATCTAGAGTATGTGCAGTTTAGAAAACACAGTAAAATATGACTAATATCCCTAAAATAGGGTTTCTTCTTAGCAAACTGCTTTGTTTTCTGAGACCAATGTCATGGTTGTGATCCAGTTGACAAGATTTTCATCTTCGCCTCAAGAATCTTAATCTTGCGTTATTTACCATTTAATTCCATGGAGGACAAAAAAATTGCTATTATTTGAATCCCTTAATTTGTTTTACATGTACTTTTTTCATATTACTTTTGTAAGGCAGTTATTTTGTTCTAACATTGCTTAGTACTTGCTTGACACATTTGATTTATTTTATTTTATTTTTGAAAAAAAAGGTAAATATAACTTTTTTTGGGTGTAAGGCTAAACATAACTATGTGCTTAGTAGTGGCACTATTAGATTTGCTTCATTATTTTATGTTATTGATTAAATTTATCATATTCTTTCCAGAAACTCATAAGTATAATATGATGGTTTGACCTTTAGGAATCTAGTAGGCATGCAATGGTCATTTTTTTAAAGTGTATACATGTAGGGAGAAAATGTTAAACCAAAGATGGAGGGGTAACCGTTTTAAGATAACAAACCTTTTAGGTCTTCATTGAATTAGGAGAGTATCTCCTAACACATGGTTGTTTTATTATTACGTTAAAATTGTGTATCAATTTATATAATTCTACTTTCCATGTGATATCTTAACTTGAACAAAAAAGCATTGGTTATTTGTATATTTACTCTGAACATGTTACTCACTAGTTATTAAAATGATTTATGCTCTTCATATTATTGATAGCTTTTTAGAATCTGTGACTAAACAACGGAATTCATATTTACAATTACATGTTTGAAATTATGAATTTATGAGCAATTTTACGGATGGAAGGTCATGGTGAAAAATAAATTCACCTAGTCATTTTTTGTTTCCCTCTTTTTCAATCCTCTCTTTGTTTTTCTTCTTGTTTAATGCTTTAGTTACTTGGTTGACATTTTGTAGACAAATTACTATTCAATAAGTGATTGAAGAATGATGAGCGTTTATTTAACTTTTTTTTTTTTTTATAAGAAAGAAACCAACTTATCATCCTTCAATTTGCGCCCATTGAGATTCAAACCCCCAACCTCTTACCTGAGTAACCACATACCAAACCATTGAGCCATCCACATGGTTAGTGCGTTATTTAACTATTAATCTATGATATTACTTGCATGTCATTGATAGGTATCATCCTGATAAAAATGTTAGTAATCCCGAAGCGTCTGAGCTTTTCAAGGAGGTTGCCTTCTCTTATAGCATACTATCCGATCCAGAAAAAAGGAGACAATATGACATAGCTGGGTTTGAGGTAAGTATTTTCGATGCATTTTTTTTTAGTAACAGTATCTTCAATACAAATAATTTATACAATTCAAAACTCAAGCACAATCAAGTTCATTGAAGTTCATCCAATTAAAAGAAGCTCATTATAATTCATGGTAATAACATCTCCTCATTCATCCTTGCTGCTTATTTAAAATCGGGAAAGCACTTCGCAATTCATGTTTCAACATTTAGCTTAAGAATAATCCCCAACCTAGGATGATGAAGGACATGGACTTGTTTATGTTTTTATGCATAATGTCATCACAACTCGACAGGGACAAAAACATGGTATGTGTCTGACTTGGCATAGACTTACATAGATGAAGGCATGATTGAGAAGATGGGAAGTGGGGGCATCAATCTCGACCTTGATGGACAAGTGTCTCTTAGTGCTGTTGGTGCCGCTTTAATGCTTCATAAATGCTCCCCAAGTCATGTCAGAATCCATTAATGCAAGCAGATACTAAATAGTAATACTCATGTTCAATATTTTAGACACTTTTGGCCAAGTTTCCAACTCCTCGAGTCCTTAAAAGTAGAAAATCGCCAAGTCTAACTTCTTGAGATATATGCATACCCAACATCCGTCTTGAGGCTAGGTAACATAGGTATAAATGTGGGTAGTGGGTTACCCATTAAATATTACTCATGCTTGTCTGGATTAGTAACTGCTAATGTGTTTACCATAGGGCATTTACCATTTTGATTGCGCTATTCAATATTTGGTGGCAGTGCTAGTGTTGGATGCTACCTCAGACAGGAATTCAGTGGTGTCGAGGCACTGTGGGGGGTCCCTTGGTTGTACAACCTGCCTAGGCATAGAGAAAAATCTTTATTTGGAGTTCCTTCAACAATAAGTCACATGTTCTATACATATCAATTTTCAGATATAGATACTTTCACCTACATATTCTCCTAATATAGAATACGAATTATGTCTGAAATACTACAAATGGAGGGAAGAGAAAGTCGTAGGTTTGAACTCTTGCCAGAATCTTTACCAAATTGGTGTGGAGATCATATTGAATGAGTGTGTTTATTGTTGGAGCTGGGGTTTAAATCTTTGCCTTATATATCAACTATTTTTAATACTTAGAAGACCCTTCCAAGTTTATCATTATTTAGGGGGAGAACCTTGCCTTCCTAATTGATGGCCTAGGCGATGCCTTTGAAACATTGATTACTTGCTGATTCTTAGCTGTACCATTTTGGGTAGGAAAACTTGGACATTTAACTTTCTAGGCTCATTTTTTACTAAACTTTGGCTTTCACTCGCTCTTTGGGTCTAATGTTAATTTCTTTTTCCTCTTCAGAATACACTTACATAGAGACAAAAAATTTGGAAAATATCTTTTTGAAAATAAGGGATGTCTGCTGCCACTATTGATAGTGGTTGTTACTTAATTTGGGTAGGATGACTAAGTGGAGTTTTCATATATTTGGTTAAGTATTTAAAAGTTGAGAAAACTGTCGTTGTGAACTAAAGATAATATTTTTAACCTCAAATGACATGCCGCGGAACTTGACGAGGGATTTGGTTTGAGGATATTATCATACTTACTAATTAAGGTTAGATGCTAAAACCTTGGTGAGAGCTTAACCTTATAATTTTTTTAATCTATCTTATACATTAGATTTAAATAAGGGCAAAAGGATTTATACATGTTTGAGAAATTCATAGTTCTTTTTTTATTTATTCTTCTTGGTTTTCTTTATATATTCTTAATGCTCGATTATTTCTAGATCGAGATTTAATTTTTCAAATTTGATACCGATGGTTATTAGTTTCAATGATTATTCAGGCAATTGAGAATGCTGGCATGGATATGGAAATTGACTTATCTAACCTTGGAACTGTCAACACAATGTTTGCAGCGCTATTCAGGTTCGACGACATTTGATTGTGGAGAAATTTATTGCTCTATGTGAATTCATTTTGCTCAGTTTTTTTTTTTTTTTTTTTCTAGCAAGCTTGGTGTTCCTATCAAGACAACCATTTCTGCTACTGTTACTGAGGAAGCTCTAAATGGAACTATAACAATTAAACCTCTACCAATTGGGACTTCAGTCAGTGGAAAGGTGCTGCCTTCATTGATACTCTTCATATTTATTTTAGTGTTTTCCTTACGTTTGCCTTTTCATGTAGGTTGAGAAACAATCTGCCCACTTCTTTGGTGTAACTATAACCGATGAGCAAGCTCAATCAGGGATCATTATTAGAGTTACTTCAGCTTCTCAGAGCAAATTTAAGGTAGATTTTGTTTGATTCATGCCTCCCATTTATTTTCTTCCCTTCTTGTAATGTAGTGACAAGATGTTGTTTCCAATATGACATGGATAACTTTAGTGAAAAGTTAAAAAACAATGCATCAGAGGATATAGAGAATTTCATTTGAATGTTGGGAAGTACATTTTCTTTCAAGCCCTTGCATGCAAATATGGTTATAGACACGAAACTCGATAATATGATTGTTGAAAAGTATTATGGTACTAAAACCATTATGGCCCTTGGTCTTGTGGCATGCTTGAGTCTTATGCTTGAGTCGTACGTGCCTTTGTTTATACATTTAGACTAGCATTTTTTTTGTAAGAATTTCAAGATCTCACTTTTTTTCAAAAGCTAAAAAGTCGAGTTTATTTATATATTTTTATACTTTTTTTCTGCCAAATTTGATGGAGTTTTCTTAGTTTTATGTTTTCATCCAATTTGTTGGATGATAAGACTTAAACAAACATATAGAAAAATTTTGAGAAATTTAGATGATTATGTTTCATGTTTAATCACAAATTTAGATGATTGTATTTTGTGTGTAATCACAAATGTACTGCTGCTAAGATTTGCACGTATATTTTGATTTTTGCAGTTACTTTATTTTGAGCAAGATATTAATGGAGGTTACGGGTTGGCTTTACAGGTAATGTTCTTCTGCAAGTCATTTTTCTTTGAAAGCCTTGTCCATCCAACCTATGTTACCTTCATTCTAACCCAAAGTACTCGTTTCGGACACTAGAAACGAATCCGACACTTGAAAAAATTTGGACTCTCCATTTATAAAGCTCTATGTATAATAAAGAAGATTCATTATGTAAAAGAAGAAAGAAAAAAAAAATAACTAGATCTTCCTAATGTAAAATAAGAAATGAAAAGAAGAAAGAATATAAGTTTATAGGCTTGTATATATGTTAGTACATACATCTAAACATATTTCTCTAAGTTTTTTAACATGTTTGTCGAGTCCATGTGTCCTTAAATTAGAGCATCTCCAATGGTAATGTGGATTTAGACCATGGATTGGTGCCATGTCTTGGATGTGTTAACAACCGGGTACGAAATGAGAACAAGAGGAAGAACATCGAGCTTTATTGATGAATCAAAGGAGAGTTAAATACAACATAGAGAGAAGAAGGACCTAGAACCCCATAGTAGGAGAACTTCTCCACTCACCTAGACAAGATGTCTACCCAAAAGAAAAAATACAGCACGCCCTCTCACAACAACAGTGAGAGCAATTAATACTCCCCACCCCCTAGTCTCCTCTCTATGCAACTGACTATACTGACTACACACCTCATACCACCTGCTCACACTCAAAATCCTCCCTAACGTCTACTCACGGAACAGCTGGCGAGGCATGAGCAACTGTCTTGGTTGGAGATGATCCCCTACTCCTTTTGTTCATGCGTTGATACACCTTACGGATTGGATGTGGGCCTGGGTTCCGAACATTACTCCCCCCCTGGACAACCACCGTGTCCTCAAGGTGGAAAGACGGAAATGACTTCCGGACATGGCGCACCAACTCCCATGTAGTGTCAGCCTCGGGCAGAGAAAAGCCCATTTGATAAGGACCTCAGGACCGGCAGTGGGGAACGGTAAGCAAGGACCGCCTACGGGACCACAGCCAATACCACCGAATATGGATCAAATGGGGGCAGCATAGGCGAAGCTTGGATGGTCCCAACAACCGGTTTGAGCTGGGAAACATGAAATACGGAATGGATGGAGGAGGCTACTGGTAGGTCCAACCGATATACGACCGATCCAATGTGCTCCAACACTTCGTACAGGCCAAAGAAACGAGGGTTGAGCTTCATGTTCGAGCGGCGTGCCACGGACAACTGCCAGCAGAGCTGTAATTTCAAATATACCAGGTCGCCCACTGCAAAGGAGAGGTCACGGCGATGCTTGTCAGCTTGTTACTTCATCCGATTCTGGGCTAAAAGAAGTTGGTCTCTGAGTTCAACAATGGCCAAGTTGCGGTCACGCAACCAACAGTCCAAATCCCGGTGAACAGCCACCGGTGCAGAACCATAACGCACGAGAGGAGGGGGATCGCGCCATAAACAACTTTGAAGGAGTGCATAACGAGAGAAGAGTGGAATGACGAATTGTACCAGTATTCAGCCTAATGCACCAAATCGGACCATGCCTTGGGGCGCTGCAAAATGAAGCATCGCAGATATGTCTCCACGCAACGGTTGACAACCTCCGTCTGCCCATCGCTTTGAGGGTGGTACGCAAAACTGTGATTCAGCTGAGTGCGCAACTCACACCAAAACTTGCTAAGGAAAACTTTATCCCTATCAGAGATGATGTTGTCGGGGAAGTCGTGTAGGTGAACGACATTCCGAACAAAAAGATCAGCCACACTTTTAGCAGTGAAGGGATGACGAAGGGGAAGAAAATGCCCATATTTGCATAATCGGTCAACCACTACTAAAATAGAATTGAAGCCGCGAGAGGTAGGGAGGCCTTCGACGAAGTCCATAGAATTACCTTCCCATACGCCGGTTGGAATTGGCAGAGGTTGGAGGAGGCCCTTGGGAGATAAGGTTTCGTATTTGTGGCGTTGGCACACCTTACAAGCAGCGACAAAAAGCCTGATGTCTCGGCGCATCCCGAACAAAAAAAACTCAGCGAGTAGTCTCTCGTATGTCTTGAGGAACTCCCCGTGACCCCATATTGGAGAAGCATGAAATTCACCGAGCAGGCGTGACTTGAGGCTAGAGGATGATGAGATAACACGACGACCCTTGAAACAAAGAACACCCAACGCCAAGGACCAGCTGGGTTTTGTTGGTGCACTCATGGTTTTAAAAATCGACAAACTTCGCCGAAGTTCGGGCGAAGTTTGTCGATGTTGAGGTGAGCGAAGCGAAGTTCAAGTGCAGTTGAAAAATTGCAAAACTTCGACTCAACTTCGACTAACTTCAAAAACTTCGATGAAAGTTCATAAAACATGAAGTAAAATTGTTATGTTTCGTGGAAGTTGAACAAACTTCAACCGAAACTTCGACGAAACGGAAACTTCGATGGAAGTTGATAAAACCATATTTATGCATTATTGTTGTAAGATTAAGTATATTCCTAACATCTTTACGAAGAAACTTGAATTTTCTAACTTTAAAGTGAAATTCAGTAAACTTCCGTACACCGACGAATTTTTGTCAAACTTCCATCGTCGAAGTTAACTTCCTCGATTTAATTCCGAATTTTAAGTGAGCGAAGTCAAAGTCGAAGTCGAAGTTTCGAACCTTGGGTGCACCATTAGCTAGAGCAGTAATGATAGGTCCCAAAACAAGGTCAGCTTGTACCTCAGCCTTGATCACATCAGCATCGGCCACAGAAGACACCATTAAGGTTGCCAAATCAGCGTCGAAGGGGAATCGGGACAGCACATCGACTGCTTGATTTGAGTGGCCCGACTCGTAATGAATCTCGAACTGAAACCCAGTAATTTGAGAAGCCACCGCTGGTATTCCGGAGCCACCTCCCTCTGCTCAAGGAGGAACTTCAAGCTTCTTTGGTGGTCCGTACCAAAAATTCTCGCCCCATCAAATAGTGCCTCCACTTACGGATGGCTAAGACAATTGCCATGAGTTCACGCTCGTAGGCAGACTTGGTTCTGGCCCTCGCTGAAAGTGTTTGGCTAAAGAAAGCAATGGGTCGATCCTTTTGTGAAAGCACGGCCCCCATGCCCACACCTGATGCGTAGGTTTCGAGCACAAAGAGGTCATTGAAATCAGGTAGTGACAGTGTAGGTTCCTTCACTTCTTGTTTAAGTTGTTGAACCACGAATGTCACTTCATTCGTCCAACTAAACGAGTCCTTCCGCAACAATTGAGTTAACAGAGCAGCCATCTTCCCATAATCTCTAACAAACCTCCTAAAGTACCCTGTTAGCCCAAGGAACCCGCATAACTCTTTTGAAGAAGAAGGAAAAGGCCACCTATCCATCGCCTGCACCTTCTCAGGGTCGGCCCGAACACCCTCTGCCGAGATAATATGACACAAATGCTCCAAGTTAGTACAAGCAAAGCTCCAAGTTAGTACAAGCAAAGCAACATTTTTTTTAAAGTTAACAAACAGGGAATTATTGTGCAAAATAGAAAGGACCTGGTGAAGATGTTCGCAGTGGTCGCACAGGGACGAGCTGTAGACAAGAATGTCGTCAAAGAACACCAATACACATCTACGAATGAGACCTTTGAAGATTGAATTCATGAGGGATTGGAAAGTGGCAGGGGTGTTGAAGAGACCAAAAGGCATGACTAAAAACTCATAGTGGTCGTCGTGGGTGCGGAAGGCCGTCTTAGGCACATCGGAGGGACGGACGCGAATCTGGTGGTAACCCGTGAAACGACCCTCACTTGAACTAGGGTCGGGTTGCCCGGCCCAAACCATTACTCAAGCCCGATACCTGAACCAGACCCAAATAACAGTCTGGCACGCTTATTTCAACCTGCGGAATAACATACTAACCATATGAAATAATAGATGTGAAAGTAGAAATCAAAACTAGAATTCTTTATGTCATAAAATCAACATGGTAAGAGTTCAACTATCTAAGTAGGTTCAATCATCTCAAATAGCTTCTATACTCCCAATAAGCTTCTAAATAGTGCAAAATAAATAATGAAGGTTTCAAACTACCCAAATTATCTATTATGAGATACAACCCAAGTTTATTTGTTCTCAAAATCAAATAAATAAACAATAGAAACGTGCAACTTCTCACAAAGTAAGGAAAGACTTCAAGCGTTTGTCTTTCCCTTGTCACGAGCTAAAGCGGATGTGGACGCACCTGGAGAATAAGTTGGGTGAGCTAAAGAACCAACGGAGCTCAATAAGAGAGAAGACTCGCTCAAACATTAAATACGCAAGTACTACCTACTAATTATGCAAAATCTAACCTGAAGTTGAAAAACTAAATCTCAGATATTTAGTTGAAAGCACATAGGTATTGATCAAATTCAAGTTCAAACATGTAGATAAGATATAAAAGCCTGTAGAAACTTGAGAGCACTGTTCATCTTCACAAACAAGGAAAAAGTCATGCATTCATAACTTCTAAAACGAGTTTCAAGGATCATTTAAAGCATAATAGAATTCAAATCATTCATGCAAGGGGTCCACAAGAGATATACCATAAGAGATAATAATAAGTATAAGTCATTGGTCCATTCAACGCATGCTAGGTATTGGTAGGAATCTGGTACCCGAATCCCTCACGTTTGGTTTGTTGCAAACCATTATTGGACGCAATGGCCGTTACGTCCTCCAACTAGTAGCATTATAACAAAGTGAGTTCATCCAAAGCCGCCACCGATACATGTCCCTCTATCACCAAGTTACACGAGTAGGGACTCCAACTCTTACACTTATGTTAGACATTTATGCATTCAATTAGGCAAGTAAAAACCTCAGTGGCGAATTCCACAAACATCCTGGGGCATTAACTAGTAAGCCCTCGGTGGCACTACAAACATCCTGGGACATTTAAATATGATAACTTGCTAATTGGGCCCTCGGTGGGAACTCCACAAACATCCTGGGACAATAAATGACATAAATGGGGAACCAAATGCATTCACATTCCATAGATTTGGATATTCAAACCAATATCCCGATGCAAACCTTAACCCAAGTCGTTCATTCAAAGCATGATACTTAAATATCTGATAGCAAGTCATACTTAATGCGTGAGCGAAGCTCCCCACTTACCTCGACTCGCAGCGACGTCTATAACAACTCCCGGTACGCTCAGGGCCTGATGCGAGCCTTCGCGCGACTCTATACAACCATAATACATCTTATCAATACATGCTTTAATTTAAATTAACTAAATCTTCCATTTATTGGTCTTTGGGATCCACTAGTGTGGGTCACGCGGGTTCCCCGTCGCCCGATGCGAGGGTCGAGGGATGGGACCTGATCGATCTCCCTCGGGGACGTTTTGGCTCCCCGTTCAATAGCAATTACTTTGCTTTTATTTTGTTATATATATATATATATATTATTTTATTTATTCATTTATTTATTTTTATATTTATTTGTTTTATTTTTATTTTTATTTTTATTTATTTATTTTAGAGTTGACCGGTCAACCAGGGGTGTTTGGTCCCTGGTTTTCAAACCATGGGCCAAACGTCCCTGGTCTTCTGGGAGGGGGAAGATCCCCCTCCCTGATCGCCGGCGGGAGGGGGGCCCGGCGCTGGGCCCCCTCCCCGCCCGTGGCTAGCCAAGGGCGGTTGCACCCCTGCTAGCCACGGCTGGCGCACCCATGGAGGGGTGGGGGGTGGTCACGACACCACCCCCTTCCCCTTCTCCATTGCATCAAAGGTGGGGGCAGCCTGGTGGCGCCCCCACTGTCCCGGCAGCGACGGATGGCGGCGACGAAGCCGCTGCCGGCCGCTAGGGCCTTCGGTCGACGCTACTATCCACCATTTTTGTCAAATTTCAAGTTTGATTTTAATTTAAAACGTGATTAAAATGATGAGGGAGACGCGTGTACCTTTGATTTGTGTTCTCCCGGAATTAGACCTCGATCTCTCTTTTTCCTCCCGTAGTTAAAATTTCAAACAAAAGGAGGCTAGGGTTTCTACTTTAATTTATATAATTGGGTTATTTTGTGTGGGGTTATGAAATTCCTTAATTGCCCCTAGGGCAGATCTTTTAAGTTTTTTTTTTTTTTTTTTTTTTTTTTTTTTTTTTTTTTTTTTTTGGGTCGTCACAACCCGAGTGTAAGTCCAACTTCAAGAAGATTGAAGTTTCGTGCAACTCATCTAGTAATTCATCAATGTTCGGGACAGGGAACCTATTCGGGACCGTGGCCTTATTCAAGGCGCGGTAGTCTACGCAAAATCGCCAGCTCCCGTCTTTCTTTTTGACCAGCAATACTGGGCTAGAAAAAGGGTTGTTACTTTGCTGGATGATCCCTGCCGTTAACATTTCCAAGACTTTGGTTTCAATCTTTGTCTTCTGAATATGGGGATAGCGATAGGGACGCACTCGCACCGGTTATGTGCCTTCCTTTAAGATTATCGCATGATCACAAGCTCGAGCAGGGGGTAGACCCACAGGCAACCGAAACACATACTCAAAAGAGTCTAACACAGCTTGTATGCAGGGCTCTATAGTCAACTGAGTCTCGGCAGTAGGCAACACCTCCACTCTAAAACATTCAATCAAGAATCCCCCGACCACTGAGTCTAAGGCACGCTGAATAGACTTGTAGGAAACCAAAGCACGATGCAAAGTAGGATCACCTTGAATAGTGACAGTCTGGCCCTCTGATTCAAAGGATAATGTCAACTTTTGCCAATTGATCGTGGTGACACTGATTGTCGACATCCATTTCACCCCCCAGATCAAGTTGTAACCTCTCGTCCTAATAGGCAAGAAATCCACCGAGAGCTCAAGCCCCTGGAAGGCCAACCAGACCCCCTTACATACCCCTGAGCCGGGTAAATGAGCTCCACCTCCGACAAAGACGCCATAATCAGTCGTTGGAGAAATTGGCAGTTGTAAGGTGCAGATCAACGCAGTTTAAATGAAATTATGAGAGGCTCCCCCATCAATTAGAACCACCACTTCTTGCCGTTGAATGACCCCTTTAACCTTAATGGTGCGTGGGTCGGTGCCCCCATCCATTGCATGGGCTGAAAGCTTGATTGAGGTTAACTCAGGTTGGTCGAGTGACCCTTCGGTTGGCGAGTCCACTGAGTCGTCAGCTAGATCATCCTCGACAAGGTTTGAAACTTCGACTTCGCCTATGACTTTGCTCACTTAAAATTCAAAATTAATTCGAGGAAGTTAACTTCGACGATAGAAGTTTGACAAAAATTCGCTAGTGTACGGAAGTTTATGGAATTTCACTTTAAATGCTAGAAAACTCAAGTTTCTTCGTAGAGATGCTATAACTATGTTTTATTCGAATTTAGCCGAAGTTTAAGTATATTTTTAGCATAGTCGAAGTTTCAGTCGAAGTTTGCTCAACTTCCACGAAACATAATAATTTTTCTTCATGTTTTATTAACTTTCATCGATGTTTTCGAAGTTCGGTCGAAGTTAGCCAAAGTTGAGTCGAAGTTTTGCAATTTTTCTACTGCCTATGAACTTCGTTTCGCTCGCCTCAAAATCGACAAACTTCGCCCTAACGTCGTCGAAGTTTGTCGATTTTTTAAACCTTGATCCTCGACGAGCAGAACATTCAACACCTTCTTCCCGCACCGGTGCCCCACGAACCACTTTTCGTCACACCGATAGCACATCCCCAACTTTTGACGAGCTTGGGCCTCGGACTCGGTCAGATGTTTGTGCTTGGGAGGAGAAACATTTGGTGTGGTAATGTTCGAAGAGCCTGGGCTTGACGAGTAGAAGGGGAAAGGCTGGATTTCCCTTGTGGGCTCATGGGAGAAGTGGTCTTGGGCTGGGCTGGCTGGGTCTCACGACTTGGGCCTGTAATCGTGTGACTCACCCAATTAGTGGGGCCTAGATTCCCCTTTTGAGCCCAAACCGGTTGTGGTGGGTTGGGATTTGGATCCACCAAGCCCAAGGGTCTCACCAGTTTTGAGCTTCTTCTCCAACCGAGATGCTCAAGCCACCACCGCCTTCAATGTTGCCGGAGTATCCACCATCATCTCTATGCGAAGACGATTCGTCAAGCCGTTAATAAACACAGCGATCTTATGCCGCTCCGAAAGTCCTTCTTGATGGAGTAGGAGCAATTCGTACCTTTCCCGGTACTCGTTCACGGTATATTCTTGCTTGATTGAAAAAAAATTGTTGACATAGAAACAGGGGGTCGACCTTCGTGAATCTCAATGACAACTGTGTCTTGAGTTCTTCCCAACATTCAAATGGTTGTTGTTATTCTTCTGTCTGCAACCAAATCTGAGCAAGACCCACGACACATATCCTCGCCGCTCGAAGCTTCGAGATCTCCGACATGTCGTGAAGGGCGAAGTAGTGCTCTACTTGGTTGAGCCAAACCAACAAGTCGGCATCTTAATCTTCCTCACCTCCGGACCGGATTTGTATGAACCAGCTGGTCGATCTGGCCTCCGTTCCTCAAGATCGTCTTTCCCTTTGCTCATTTCTGGTGGATCTGGCAACATGGAGCCACTGGATGAACATATTTGAGGAGATCTGGTGAGCTCTTCATGCTGCTGTCGAAATAGTTCCTCCATGCGGTGTGAGAGAGTCTGGATCTGAGAGCAGAGTTGACCTTGGAACTCCGACCTCAAACCCTTAATCGTCCCCTCCAGTTCTTGAACCTTTCTCAGTTTCGTCTCCATAGCGTCCATTCGAACATCGATCTTCGGCCCCATGACTCAATTCTTGCTCTAATACCACTGTTAACAACCGGGTACGAAATGAGAACAAGAGGAAGAACGACGAGCTTTATTGATGAATCAAAGGAGAGTGAAATACAACATAGGAGAAGGACTTATAACCCCAAAGTAGTAGAACTTCTCCACTCACCTAGACAAGGTGTCTACCCAAAAGAGAAAATACAGTACACACTCTCACAACAACAATGAGAGCAATTAATACTCTCTACCCCCCTAGTCTCCTCTCTATGCAACTGACTATACTGACTACGCACCTCATACCACCTGCTCACACTCAAAATGCTCCCCAACGTCCACTCACAGAACAGCTAGCGAGGCAGGAGCTACTGTCTTGGTTGGATATGATCCCCTACTCCCTTTGTTCCTGCGTTGATACACCTTACGGATTGGATGTGGGCCTGGGTTCTTAACAGGATGTGGAGATGATGTCTATCATATGTGGCACTAGATAGACATTCACCTCCCAAAATGGTCTCCAATGTATAATGGATTTAGACCATGAATTGATGAGTTGGCATTTTTTATTTTCAATTTTCATAATATTAATAAAGGTCGGAAAAAAAAAAAAAAAAAAAAAAAAAAAAAAAAAAAAAAAAAAAAAAAAAAACTAAACTTTAAAAGAGTCCATTTATCTGACGTGGTTGTCTACCACAATATCTAGAAATAGAGATTGTGGTAGACACCCTCTACTTTGATTCTCTGCCATATCAGCTAGACATTCACAATACATTGTCCCATTGGAGAGCATTTTTTGGGTTGAACGTGGATTATATCCTAGGTGGATCCATTTCCATTTTCCACCCCAATCGATGGTACCATTGGAGATGCTCTAAGACCTAAAAAGTGCTCTCCAATGGGACCATGGATTGTAAATGTCTAACTGATGTGACAAGGAATCAAAGTGGAGGGTGTCTACCCCAATGTCTACTTGTAGACATTGTGGTAGACATTCTCTCCACTGCCACCTCATCACTTTTAGTTATAGAAACAAATAAAAAGACGAAATAAAGGTCCTAATCCACATGAAGACAAAAGCAAAGCGAATGTCTCAATCCACATTGTCCATTGGAGACCATTTTTTAGTTAGAATGTCTATCTAGTGCCACATAGGATAGACATACTCCCCACATCCATGAGGTGGCACCAATTCATTGTCTAAATCCACATTACCATTGGAGATACTCTTAGAGAATAGGCAGGTCTGACCTCTAAGATACGCACCCACACTTGATACCCATTCCCAAACCAAGGTAACGTATCATTTAACGTAATTTTACGATGGTGTGGTTTGATAAGCAAGTTCTAAGTTGACTGCTGCAGATGCACTTTTATACAACACCAGCAATTAATATAAATGAATGAGGTACATATCTTGAGCGGCATATCACCTTTTCATCTAACTGTCATAACTCATAAATGCTACAATTGTGTAGAAAATGCAACTGCAGCAGTCAGTTTAGCATTTTCGTATTTTAGTTATGATTTCTACTTACAGGTATTCCATAGTTAAACTATTCTTCAATAGGTAACCAATTGGTATTTAGTGTAATCATTGTTCATCAAAGATAGGAATATATACATTGTAAATATAAGTTTACCAACAGGCACGTAGATTTGCCACCAGTTGGTATGCTTTTAGTAGTATGCGACTTTTTTGTTCTGTTGCCCCATGCAATAGGTGTGACAAAACAAAAGCTATTCTAGTCATCATCCATCAAGATATATTATTTTTCTTCTCATGTTTATTTAAATTGTCTATTACTTGAAATTTCTTTAGAAGATCAAGGTTTTCTTATCTAAAAAAAAAAGATAATAATAAAAAAAATTCCTATAGTTTCTTACAGATAGGGTGCGTCTTAAATTCACTACAAATTCAAATTCTAGAGTAGGGAGACATTTGCCTGTGCTTAAATTTCCATCTGTAAAAAAAAATTCATAAACTCTAGTGCATTCATCGTTTTGCTTTTGGCTATATGTGTCAAGATTTAAGTATTTTTTTTTTTATTTACTGAGCAAGATAGACATTTGTATGAGAGATTTGCCTGTGCTATCATTTATCAACTGATGCTGATAATTTCCAACTAACATCACTGGGTTTAATTTTTAATTAATTGTTTCATCATGTACTGAACCTTTGTAAAACCGGAGCATCCTTCCAAGGAAAAGGTCTGGTTTCGTCTGTGGGGTTTATGTTTGGCTATTCTCCTTTTTTCGTTCATTACCCATTTAGAAAAGGTCTCTGGCTGTAATTATTGGTGGCTTGCCACTTTCAATATTTAATAGTCATTTCTTTATGTCTATTTTTCCAGAGCTGTTTTGGTACTTTCTCAACTTGTATTTACAATGAGTTTATTAAATAAACATAGCTTACTGCTGACAATGTGTTGATTGCAGGAAGACAGTGAGAAGACTGGCAAGGTGACGTCTGCAGGGATGTATTTCTTGAATTTTCAAGTTTACCGTTTGGACTCAACTGTTAATGCAGTAAGTAAGAATCATAATGTGGTCCTTTGTGGAAATATTTGTAAAATGCCAAGGAAAGAATGATGAAGAGTGTATTTTCTTCTTGCAGCTAGCCATTGCTAAAGATCCTGATGCTGCTTTCTTCAAACGGTTGGAAGGTCTCCAGCCATGTGAAATCTCAGAGCTGAAAGCTGGCACTCACATATTCGCTGTTTATGGTCCCAACTGAATTCTTTGTATATTACATTTAAGTTTCTGATAAAGTAGTCATGGTTTGGACATTTTTCTGATATTGTCTTAATGCTCTTTAGGGGATAACTTTTTTAAAACTGCTTCCTATACCTTTGAGGCTCTTTGTGCAACATCATATGAAGATACAACAGAGAAGCTTAAAGAGGTTGAAGCTCAAATGTTAAGTAAGAGAAATGAGCTACGGCAGTTTGAGACAGAGTACAGAAAGGTAAGAATTTTGCTTTTTCATGATCTACCTTTAGGCAGTAAGACATGGCTTGTTGTGGTTCTTATTCATTAATAAAATAATGCAGGCTTTGGCGCAATATCAAGAAGTGTCCAACAGATACACCCAAGAAAAAAATTGTGTAAGTCTGTATTTGCATGGAACAGTATTGGTTACTTTTGATGGAGTTATCGCTACGTGTTATGCATCTAGGACAAGTGCATTATGTTGGAGAGTATGAAAATGACTCTACAGTGGTGGTTTTTCCTTGTCAGCTGAACTGGTAAATCATTGGTAGGATATATAATGACATGAAGTAAACCTGTTAATGGGCTCAGGCATTTGCCAAATGTAGGTTGGATTTGGTTTTGAAAAACACTATGTAGGCTTGCCTCCAATGCTGGCCCGTTAAAGCCCGAGCATTTGAGGGGCGAGCTTGAGTTTGCATTTGTTGACCAGGCCCAGCCCATAGCGCAACCAGCTTAGGCCCTACTTAAGCCCGCCCGAGCCTGACCTAAATACGGTTGGGTGGGCCTTAGCAGACTTCTAAAAAGCCAGGCCTGGTTTGGCTCAGCCCTAGCTCATCTAGGCCCGCCCAATGAATAGGTCTAACTTGAAGCACGCGTTCATTACCTTCATTAATTCTAAATTCTAAATATGTGCCCTATTTTTACAGTTAAGCTTTCCATTTACTTGCTTTCAGCTTCATTGTAGGCCCTTTTATGCTGACAATTACCAATTATCCCTTTCGCTGCTGCTTGTTGTTTCTTCCATTTTCAGCTAATTTAATTCTGCTGCTTGATTTTTCTGATTTGGAAATCAATATATTTCTAAATTGCATTCTATGTCTAACATGATGATGCTTGTTCTTAATCTTCCCTTCACATCCAAATTTGTAGAAACTCAGATTATTTTTATACCTATGATGAACTTGTATGTCATATATAGTTTGTTATAACTTTGCCTATGTAATCGCCTCAGCATTTACACCTTATTACCCTAGGCCATACAATGCTCAAGTTACTAGGCTTTTTCTTTATCTTTTATGAATTTACTTTGTAAATTATTTGATATAATGATAACAACAATGACAACAAAGTCCCAATCCCAAATTAGTTGGGGTCGACTGCATGGATCAAACTCTTCCATTCTACTCAGACTATATGCAGCTAATTATATGCTTCGATAGTCTTTAAATCCTTCATAATGCATCCCGAGTTTTCTTAGATGTTCAAAAAAAGCAAATGATATTCTTTTTTTTTCACTTGGATGAATTGGTAAATCTTTTTTTTCAAGATTTAAAAGCTTTATGCATCTAATATTATGTGCAAAACTATGGTGCGCGTTTTATGAAATTCATTAGCTTTTAACCCCTAGGCCACATCTAGTCCATATGTAGACATTACCTAATGATGAGGCCATGCCACCATGCATAGGCAATTAGGCATCACCGATATGCCTTAACAAGACTGCTCATTGCTTTCCTTGTCTACAGTTGCTGCTTGGTTGATGATTTTTCTTTGTAGTACAAGTTGTATTGCGATTTGGAATAGGACTTAATTATCGCAAAAATCTCACCTTTTTCAGAATAATTTTTATTCCTAACACTTGAATCTATTACCATGCTATGTGAACAGGTGGACGACTTACTAAAACAAAGAGACGGTATTCATGCGTCATTCACTACGTCTGCAACAGTCAAAAATCTCAGTCAAAATGGTGGTAGCAATAAATTTTCTGGCGAGGATTTTACGGCTCAAAATCTAGAAGAAGATATTAATTCTGATGGAAAGGATAAATCGACCAAGAAGAAGTGGTTTAACATCAATCTGAGGACTCCAGATAAGAAGTTTTTTAGTTGAGAATTTGGCTATGGCATATATATATATATATATATATATATATATATATATATATATATGGATGAAGGAGAATGAGACTTTTAACGCAGGAAAGGTTTCTTCTTCCAGGATCATGATCTTGCAGGTCTGCCCATTTGCAACCCGCAACAATTAAACCTTGAAATATTTGTCTACATTTGTTTCTCGTTTCTTATATCAGCTATCCAGCGAGGGTCTTCCGATTGGATCTCGCAAATCAATTCTACAAGGCGATCTGTATGTATAGGTGCGTTTCTTCTTTGATCTGCAAAACTCAATTGGTCTTCTGCTTCTAAGTTCTCTTGGTGATTCAATTGTGTATTTTTAGAATTCATAATTGTTCTTGATGCAATTCCTACAGTTCCTATTGTAATAAAACGATTCTCGATCGGCTTATCCTGCAACCCATATAGCTAGAATTTTCTTTGGAGTAGAGTTTCTACATGCTTGTTTTGAAACTTTAACTTTTGATTCAATGTCTAAAGTTGTGTTTACATTTCTTTCTATTACATAGTCTTAATGAATTCTCAACAAAATGGAAGTTGACATTTATTGATCACACTTTTGTACATGTCTTTTTGGGCCTACTAGTTCGCGCATCATTTAAGGGTATCTGTCTAATCATAGTTTTGGATACTAGATGACCACATTTGTACTCATCATGGCTTCAAAAAAAAATCTAACTTAGCCATTGCTCAGTGATTGAAGACTTACTTATATGGTGGTCGCTGTTGGTTGTTCTTGCCAGTCTGTGGAACCCCTTATATGGTTTAACATGATTTTTAATTAGAATATATTTTTTTGACAAAAAAAAAAAAAAAAAAAAATGAAACGTGAAGAGAACCTTAAATGATGTTAAACCATAAGTGAATTCTTCATTCAAACAGTTTAGCAATACTACGACAAAAGCAACTTAGTTTGGATACACTTTTCGGCCCTGCTAGCATGCGGAGTTGATCGATGATCGATTGAACAGGACTTAAAAAGATTAATTCTTTCGCCAAGTTAAAGTATTGTTGTGGCAATAGCTTTGCATGCCATATGCAAAACAACTTGATCTCTATATATATCATCAACATGGGTCCCTTAATTCTAGCTAGTACTGTTAACTTAAACCTAAGTACCTTGTGAACTTAATGGACCATTTACAGAAGTTGGATTAGCTAGAGACACTGCATCATGAACCTTGATTTAACTTGATTTGATTGATCATTGGACCGGATCTAGCTAGTGATTCTGTTTTACCAAACCTGCAACTTGGTGGTACTCTTTTGTTACTTCAATAATTGAATGCTTCCCCTTCAAAAATAAAATAAAAAATAAAATAAAATAAAATGTTTGAGTGACATACATACATACATACATACATACATATGTTGCTACATTTGTTACTTGTATACCCCCATGTGCATCTTGATTAAGTAGTTGTTGGAGTCCCTTGACTTGTGTATCGTGATTTGTTAGCATGTGCTTCAATGTCTCTATCATCAACTGTGTAGCAATTGTATGTATGAAAAGTATGTCACCCCATCACTTCCCAAAAAAAAAAAAAAAAAAAAAAAATGAATTCTTCTCACTATACAAATGTACAAATGGTACATGAGCACATGGGCTGGTCTGGCCCATCATGCCTGATCAGTACCTCTATCAATTTGGCTCCATGAAGCCCATGGCCCAGACCTTGTACTTTAATAGTTGAAGATTTTGATTTCTCTTAAAAGATTATCAGCACTTTAGTAACTTCGTGGAGCCCAGACTTTGTAACACTGCTTGTACCTTTTTATCTAATTAATTTAGTGGTCTTTCTGAAGAAAAGATCTAGCTATTACTTTGCACATTTATAGTACTTGCAGATGGTGGTACTCTCAGGAGGTATGATTGTGATGGATTGCTAAACTAGGCTTTAGTCTTAAATTTGATTAGGAATAAGAGATGGTTTGATTGATTTGTAGATATACGGTTTAGGGTTTGATTAAATGAGTACTATCTGATTTAGGTGAATTGCAGTTAAGATCATTCAATTAATAAACTATTCCTTGATTGAAGTTTGAATTTTCTAGTCTAATCTCTCAACATCTGCTTCTAGAGGAACCTCCGTATATATATATTAGTAGTAGAGGTTTTAATTAAGAGGTTGAATGTATCTCAACTTCTATGGGAGGGAATGTATGTTTAACATATATATATATATGTCATTTTTATGGAAAATGCTTTTGTAACTAGAAAAGACACACGAGAACGATGCATACTTTTTGTTTGGTGTTCCTTAATTTTTGCATCGATATGTGTGCACATGTATCCTGACGTGTCGAAGGGACACTCGTCATTTTTGGATTACATCAGCAGAGTCCCTTTCTAAATGCTGGAGAATTGACATTTATGTAAATTAGAGATTAATTAGATGTAAAGCTACTTAACATCACTTAAATTAGCATTAAATTAGCCTTTCGGAAGTACTTGGTACGTAATTGACAATGGATTGGACTAATATATATATATATATATTGATGTATTGATGTTGCTTCTAGTGCTACTCCTAGTCACAACCTTAGTTTAAGGTACCTCTAGAGTTTTTTTTTTTTTTTTTTTTGTTATATCCGCGGGGTAATTTGGGATCGAGGCTATGTTGTTGTTGTTGTTGTTATATCCTGCGGGTGTCCATCATATATCCGAGTTCCCCACGGAGCTGCACAGGTATACCAACCCATACAACCTAGGAGGTCTCAGAGGTACAAAGTTAATCAGCAAAGCCTAGCTGTTTGTGATTGATTTTGTCAAATGAGCAGATGTAGGAACATATATTGACATCAAAGAAAAGACATGGCATGTTTTTCTATAACTTTCTTAAAATCCTAGCTAGTAATGGCCTCTTTGTTTGGTTCGTGGTATTAGTCTGGATTAGCTACACTGGACTAGTTAATCCGCTGTTTGCTTGGAGGATTAACTAGGCCAGCGGACTAGTTTAGAGGCATGGTAGTGGATTAAATAATACCACCATTTTTGGTGGGATTAACTAATCCTTAGTGGGTGGTGGAGGAGATTACCACTTTACCCCTCCCATTAACACAAACACCAAACAACAATTCTCACGATGCTCATCTTCTTCGCGAGACGCCCTCCTGTTCTGCTCATCTTCTTCGCGAGACGGACCACCGCGACCGCGACCTATTGCTCTTCTTCTTCGCTCCCCCTCCCTGTTTTGCATCGACGGCCGAAGAGGAAGCGAGGAGGAGGAAAAAAAAATAAAAAATCCCAATTCTGATAACCTGATTAAATGTTAATGGAGGAATTGCGGCGTCGTTGTTGTTGGCGGTGGGAGTTCAGGTGAGTTTTAGGGTTTCATGTCTTTGGTTCTGCTCTTGTTGTGTAGTTTTGGGGATTTGTCTGATTTGAAGTGCAGAGGAGCATCTGATATGCAGATCTGCGTTTTGAAGCTTGTGATTTGTGAATTTCACGGTTGGTACTGTTTGGTGTGTGGGAATTTGGCAGTTTGGTTTTTGATGATGACAATAGTTCATTCCAAGTGGAGTGATTATCACGATCATGAGCATGGTAGAATCATAGAATATGATACTGAAGACCACATGCCTGCATTGTGGATATTGTTGAGGTTATCAGAATTGGGATTTTTTATTTTTTATTTTTTCGGGTGGCTATCAATGAAGGAAATCAAACAAAAACATGCAATGAATAACACTGGCAGCAGCACCGATCTTCAGGCGATCTTCAGGAGGAGCAGCAGCAAACCAATCTTCACGAGGAGCAGCAACTCGATTTTCAGGGGCAAAGAGATGATAAATGAGTGAAATGGGGGTTTTGGTGTTTTTTACTAAAGGGTACTTTAGTAAATGCACATGGACAACCTCATTTAATCCCAACCTTAACACTCCCAACCAAACAAGATACACAAATGGGACTAAACTATCTAAACCCATGTGTTAGTCCCATCACTAATTAATCCCATGAGTTTGGATTCACTAAAATGTGAACCAAACAGGCCATAAGTGCTAGTCCGACTTTGGGGACATTAAAGCAATGTGTAGGGGTCCTGCTATAACTCTTGAGAAGATATATGGTTCGAGTTTTTGGCTGTCTTTGTATTGGAATGTGTGAACCGAAAAGCTTAGGCTCACGTCGGATAAATATAACTTCACAAAGAAGTATATAAGAAGTGATTATTTCCTTCCAACTAGTATCGATGCCTTTTGAGTTAAAACTCTACAAATTTAAGTTATAGGTGGTTAAGTTTGAGACAACATCGGTACTGACAGAGATCCACAAGCTCGTGAATATCAAAGCTCATGGTTCAAATGGGACCTGGGGAAAAAAAAAAAAAAAAAAAACTCTTTGGATCATGAATTTCAGTCCAAAAGTCTTTAATGTTCTCATGGCTAGACATATTTTGGATAGCAGAAACAATGGATATGCTGAAAAAGCTTTATTAATCATGCATGCAAAAAGATACAACCCGGAGGGAATCAATTTGTTCTCTCAGACTCGATCTCTAACAATTATCATATTTTTATTTTTTTGATAAGAAAAGGAAACTTGCTTCCAGTGAGAATCTGGGGCCGTTACCCCAATGTGCTGCTACCTCGGTCTCACGTCGACACGCAACTCGAGGCGCGTCCCCGCTCGTCTCGATACTTGCATACCCGTAAATGATTTAGTAGTCTACACATATACAATACACTAGACATACAACACACAAATATAAAATGTACATCGGCCCTTGCCTCTCCTCGGTAAACAGACATATCACGGTGTGGATCCCACAGTACGGATCGTTGGTCCTGTGTAAAGACGTAAACACAGTTAGAAATTTTGGGGCGTTACAGAATCGAACCACATGCAAGGCCAACCTCTAACGTACACTCAAAACCCTATACCTAGCTAACCGCTGGGCCACCTACATGGTTGGTATCATATTATTAATTCTAGCTCTTCCAGTTGAAGTGCTCAACTACTAGCTAGTCTTTTCTTATTGTGTTGTTTAACTTATACCTTTCAATAAATATATCTTTACAAGTAATCCAAATAGACAATTAGTACATGCATCCATACATAAGCTTAAGAAATGTTTCGATGAGCAATCTTCTACACATGGAAAAGCAATCTCTTGAGCCAACTAGATTGGTAAATATCTTGATCAATCAACAACACTAATAAAGTACTGATCGTGACAAAGTGACAATACAAACAGTCTTTCTTAATTATAGCTAGTAGGGGGAGCATCTGAAAAAGATTTAAAAGACCACCATCTTAGCTAGGTCGTCTGTTTTAGAACCATAATTAATTACCTAACCATACTAGCTAGAAGACATGACCATGTTAGTTTCTTCAATATTAATATAATTACGTACATCAAGCATATATACCAGCCTTTTCTGGCTCTGTATATGTCCATCATCTGATGCACCTTAAATCACGTTTTTATGTTCAATCTACATATCGAACGATCAAGACATAAATGGTTTAGCTTCATATATACGTAGTAATGATACTATATATATTTACTTATATGTAATAGCATTTACTTATATATATATACATATGTTTTTATAGGAGTATTGCCTCCTTTAGTCAATAAATATATATATATATATATATATACCTAGTGATTTAACATTAAATATTATACCCCTATCCAAAAGAAAAGGTGACCCGCAATGTGGGCAAAGAAGCTTGCATAAAATTATACGAAATTCTTCAATGCTAGTTTAACCTATTATATATTGTGTCTTATTATGTAATTAAACCCCTAGTATTCACAAGCACATGCCTCCAAATTTCAAAGATAGTTTATCTAAAGCCTCTCTTAGCTAAAATAAGCACGACAGGTAGAGGAAAAATGTTTGTTTCTTTTGTTCAGCTAAGTCCACATTCATATAATGTGTACGTGTTTGATGACCTTATTAATTGAAGTATATACATTCATGTCATCATGTGGACGTACTGGCCCAACATATATTGCACGTCGCAAGTGTTATATACATTTCAGATTTATTTTTTTTTCTTGTATAGTTAAGCCGCCTAAGTGTCTCACTTCCTAGCTATAGCTAGGCAATTACCATTAAATTTTATTTTGTCTTATTGTGACTGAATCTCCTAAACCTAATCACGGGTCTCTAATATGTATACTGTAATGATTTATGCATTGATTAATATGTGGTGTATATATATGTACGTACGTATAACAACAATTTGAATTAATATGTGTGGATCATGGGTCGGGTGCCCGATTAATGTTGAAATCAAGATGTGTAGATCATTAACTCATGTGGTCTACATATATATGGCCTTCTAATTTGGTGCTACGAATTTTGGATTGCTTTGGTTGAGTTGAGTTGGCGCTTAAAGAAAAGTTACAATCTGATTTAGCCATCACATAGATTTGGTATATATATATAGATATAGGTGTCATTGCATGATGATGACTAATCAATTGGGTGGCTCAATAGTTTGGTACGTACGTGGTATTGTTGCAAAAGGGTGGGAGTTCGAGTTATGTGGGGGCAAAAAAAGTTGGTTTCTTTTCTTATCAACTTGCATGATGACTTGATTTTCTACTTGTTGAAGGCAATCACAATTTGCTGAGTTGGTGCTAAAATGCTACAAATGGTTCGTGTATCTAAAAGATTTTTTTTTCAAGAAATAAAAATTTTATTAATTATCAATGGCTCTCATGAATGGAACAGGACAAAACATAGAATCAATCACCGTAACGAATTTATTCTCTAATCTTAATTATTCAAAAGAACATTTAATTGATATAAGGTTAACTTTCAAGAACTACGACTGTAACAAATTGAACAGTTTATAAATCACTGACTATTCTCTTGACAAAAGTTTGTAATACGACAGTACACAAATAAATTACTCGAACCATAATGGAAAATAAAACTTCTAACAAGTGAAGTAAACACAAAACTTTCAACAAATGAAGACAATGTAAATCTTCCAACAAGAGAAGGCAACATCTACATATATATAAAATAAAATCTAATGATGAATACCAACCCCATAATTCGGGTCATGGGTTTTCAATCGGATTGGTGAGTCGGGTTTGGGCTAATAAGACCCATTTTTTAAGTCCACATTATGGAATTGATTTTTAAGGTTTACATTAATAAAATCTAGACATTCTAGACTGCAATCTAGCATAGTTCCAATATCATTTCTTAATTAGAGTATTATTGATAAAATGTTTTGCAGAACCACTTCACATGACTTAAAGCTAACTCCACCCAACCTCCTTAACCATTATTTAAAGAAGTAGGTGAGGGCACTTGGAATATTAAGCGAAGGGTTTAATTGAGGTCACACCCACATTGCTCAGCTTGCTTAACATATATGCTGTTTTGAACATATCCATACAAAGGATATCATCAACTTAAAAATGAAGTCAGATTTGTGCTTTCTTAATTTAACCTTTTTTTGGGTCCTTCCAAAAGTAATGGTTTTGCAAAAAGAAACAAATTAAAGTTGGTTACTTAGGTAATGGGTGCTTTAATCACATTATAATATGCTAACTCTTGTCATAAAAAAGTTTAAGATAATATATACCAGTAGCTAGCTAGATAGATTTTCCTTGATAAGCACAATTAAGTGGGTCATAATCACGATTTAGGAAATCTTTATACGTTAACATCGGCATCACTTCAATCAGCAACAAAGCTAGCTAATTAGCATGAATTAGGCCCTAAATTGATCTATAATATTTTATATTACATGGTTGTCATCTCATAACCACAAGAAAACCTCATGTGTTTAGAATTTACTAACCACATCATTGATTTAACTAATTAATTATAATCAAAGTTCACTACAAGAAAATACAACTTCTACAACATTTTTTTGCTTTTTTTATACCCATGGTGAGGCCCCGGTGCAATCGGCCGAGCGTACCCCAGTTGATCCGAACAATCTTGACGCAACCGGGAATCGAACTTAATTGGAACGTAGCGCGTGCGCGTAACCCACACAATCTCAAACTTGTCTTTATCGTTGGGCCAACCCGTCCGAATTAACTTTTACAGCATCTAGTAAAATATATTGTCAAATATTAACATTTTTATATATTTAAGCTTGATGAATTACATGCATGTCGGCCCTAACCACTCAAAACCCCTCTGATGTTTGTTGGATTGCAGAGAGACCGAGTAGGTGCACCTCACATGTAAATCCCCTACATCAAAGGAACTTATTGAACCATAAAATCAAACTCATTTCCCCATTCTCTCCCTAGCATGTTTAATCATATATGTCTGTGAAGTGGTTGAGTTTAGGGTCCTACTTCATTATCTCAATCATGTACCATATTAACCTTACATGAGAAAGGAAGAAAATAAAAGGTTAGCAATTTCAAAGACAAGTGAGAAACAAAACTGATCATAACTACTGAATGGTACCTATAGCTATAATCAATTTCTTTTGGGTCCATTTTTCACTAAGTGTTTCAACAAAAAATGAGTAATCTGCAACCTTAACAAGAGTATCACACCACACAGTACACACAAGCAGCTGAGGAGTCTTTTCAATATTTATTTTCTTCTTTTAAAAGTCCATGAACAAAACCCTAACTTTTGATACCCTTGAAGAGGGAACACTAATGGACCCAACCTAGAGTTTAAAACCCCTTGAATGAGAGACACCACCTTATAGAACACCAAAAAAATTAAATGTATCTCTCTCTATGTGGACACAACATAGAAGAAATTAAAAAGGTGGAGTTCTTAACACACTTCTCATCTTTTGATTGAGACAATGCACCTTCCATAATATTTACTCTTACACCACATTTTTGTGTCACTTCAAGGGGACAATATTCCAAGACTACTATTAATTAATTCTATGCTAAGCATTGATATCATCTACTATCCTGTAGTACAGAAGAACCTATGGTACAATACCTTCTTTAATAAGATTCAACAACTTAAAAGCCATATAAATTACATCTCCAACTTTCTAAGTGTACAATTAAGTCAAACTATAATTAAAGCATAACTTCATGCAATAACAATTAATTCTCCTATCTAAGCTAGCTAGCTATACTTGTTAATTATGTCAACAAAATTAATAATGCCACGACAAGTATATATGAAATGGGAATTTTATATACAGTGCCACTTAATTAAATTGAGTAATCATCAGCAAGATCTCTAGTAGTCATACTATAGATTTGGTCACTTATTATATTAATGATGATTATTTTTTTGATGAGCGTTAATGATGATCAGTTTGACACTAAACATTAGGACTTTAGATAGAATCCAATGAGGGAAGAGATTTGCTTGGCCGACTTATTAGAATTAGATTATTAAGGGCGTAATGAAAACGAATATAACTACATCAAATGGTTGTAAAAACGACATGTGGCGTAGTTGACGAGAGATGAACAAATTTTATTGACTAATTGAAGTTTATGAGAAAGGTAGAATATATAATTTTTTTCTCCTAAAAAAAAAGGTGATTGAATATAAGACAGATTAGATAGCTTGGGAGACAATGGTGGGTCACATATGGAGTTGTGGTGAAGACTTTGTGAGAGAGTTTTAGAATGATACATGCTTTTCAAGTTGGATGACAAATAATTTGCTCTCATGAAAGGACTTGGACTCCTTTGGTCGTAGTTAGTAAGATTCGAATAGATTTCAATGTATAAGATAGAGGACATTAATAATACAATAAATCTATGCGAACTCATCAGTCCGGATTCACATGACTTTTTTTAATTTTTTACAAATTGTTACGTTTTTAGAGAGTCTTGTAAATAAGAAAAATAAAAATTCAAAAATAAAATTCAAACTCCCCAATTTGTGGCGGGTGTTTGAATAATATAATGATTTTTGGAGGATGATTTTGAAAAAAAAAATAAAAATTGAGTAGAAACTCGCGAGTACAAATAGCACTACCCGATAATAAAATATGTTATATTAATTGTATATGTGTAAGTTAATTATTATTAGTATTTATATTATTACTTAAGAGGGGCTTCATAACGTCAATCACGCAAACATCCTTAGCACTTGTGCATCATCAACACGTAATGTTGGGACCCTCTCTATCATATAATTCGATGCACCATGCACTTAGATCCAACAAATTTTCAAACCTTGAATGATATTAATGTTCATGAAATGACAATGATGCCCTTTGTGTGTTTAGTATCCAACATGCGTATCTAAAGCTAGATATGAATGAATTAAGGTGATGTTGACACGTGGGCCAGTTGAGTGAAAGGAGGGTGTTTGATCTAAAAGGCGTATCCAGATTTGATACAGTTGTTTTGTAGCTAATCATTGGTGGTTTGTTTTGGGTGGGTACGTATTGGTTAAGGTAGAGGAGAGGAGGCTTTTAATTGTTTTTCTAGCCATTGTTGGAGGGCATTTATTGTTTCATTGAGACCTTTTTTCAGTTTTTAAAGTAATAAAGTTGTTGCAGGAACATGCATGCATGCATGACTGATGTTTTGACTTGTTATGAATGCGTCCACACATATGTGGGTGTTCATGTTGGAGGGGGTATGAAAAGGATAAAATGGGGATATTAGAGGGGATATTAGAGAGGAGTGTTCTGTGTTCATATATATATATATATATATATATATATATATATATATGCAGACACGGGCGTGGTGCATGGAGAACATTAAAAAACATTCAAAATTAAAGCTTTTAATTAATTAAAAATATATTTTTCTTATATATTTTATTTAACGAAAACACATTATTTCCTGTCATGTACATACATACTATATTTTAGCTATAGGAAAATAAAATCTCGTTCGTATCATAAAATGGATATTCAATTTTGTCTGGATCAAGATTAATAATTTTATACACAAATACACCTATAATAACATATATTAGAAGATCCTAGGGATGGAATTTGTCGTTTTGGCCTCGTTTGGCTCACTTGTATAAGTTTGCAGTGGCCTATGTATATATATAATATATAGTTTATAAGCCTATTATAATTGTTTAGGTATGTTAATTGCACTTCAATAATAATACTCATGATGAGAAATTTAATTGAAACAAAAGATACTTTTTAAAGGGCGCGCGGGCTGTTTCTCCTCTTGAACTTGTAATATATATATATATATATATGTGTATGGATGTTTTTACCATGAAATTCAATTACATAGCATTTATTGTCCATTTAATGTGTTTTGCATTAAATGCACACCATTAGATTAAAATTTCATATATAGTAATTCAATGATGAGATATGTAGTTATCATGACATGTGTATATATTTGAGCTCCATTGTAAAAACATATATATATAACAACAACAACAACATCAACATAGTCTCAATCTCAAATTAATTTAATATATATATATATATATATATATATATATAAACATACATGTAGCTAAACAACACATGCATAAATTTAAAAGCATTGTCACATGATGACCACATGACATGACATGTCATTCAGGACATCCATCGTGTTCAGATCGATCCATCATCGATCTGCATATACATACACATACGTAGTTTTATGATTTTCTTAGAAATTAATTGATATATGCCTTCATGCATGTCTCTATCGGTATCTATTGCTTATGTTATTTATAACTGATGCAAAGAATGACCCACCATGAGTCTCTCATGTTTATATCCCCTAACATGATGTCATGTGTTTGATTTCAAGTTTTAACACATATGTACATATATATGGCCCGCCAAATTGAATGGTTCAGACACCTGTATCTAACTGATAAAGACACCGTGATCAACATCATCTTCATCATCACCAATCTTTTAGTTTTATACATGAAATTCCCCATTAATAATAAAGATTAATGATATCATAGTATAAATTAATCAAACATTAATAACATATCAAGATATAATTATTAATTATATATATATATAGTGTAATAGCCCCCAAGGGTTACGGTGCATGTAGTCGCAAAGAAATGAACTCTTTAATTCTGACTAATTAAAGCTGAAATCAGGGGTTTAATTTCTTAATAGTTACATTATGTTTTCTTATATAGTTTCTTTAGGTTATACGAGGTTGAGGCGCCATATATTGAATTAGTCGAACCAAAATTAGAGGATGATGACCCTCATAATAGAGGGGTATTGTTGTCATTTCACTCAACACATTTAGCCGAGACAAGCGCAATCTAAGTCCCCCCGAACCCCTAACGTTTGTGGGCTGTGTTCCCAATAACTCTCACTTTCTCCCCTCCTTGGGATGTCCCAACCACCCCTCCCTACTTCCTCTCTCTCTAACGTTTTTTTTTTTTTTTCTTAATCAAACCCTCTCCTAGCTAGCTAGCTCTCATGTTATAAATAACCCCCCACACATGCAACCACTCTTACACATGTACCAATTCTCTCAAATTAAACCCTGTATATCTAATATTGTCACTCTCCCTCTTAATTATTTCGATTGATCATCATGATCTCTCTCTAGAATTTCTATGTCAATGGCAGAGATAATCGACTACCAAACCAAAGCAACTACTACTAACACGAGCACAACAAACAACAACAACAACAACAATGTGCGATTGAAGCTCTTTGGCTTCAACGTGGCCGATCAAGATCACCAATCGGAGGAAGTGGACTCGGGCAAAACCCGATCCGGGTCGCCCGAGTCGGGCGGGTACCCGGCAACCGACGGCCGGAAATACGAGTGCCAATACTGCTGCCGAGAATTTGCCAATTCACAAGCCTTGGGTGGCCACCAAAATGCTCACAAAAAAGAGAGACAACAACTTAAGAGAGCACAAATGCATGCTAGTAGGACCTCGGCGTCCGGGTACGCTCGGAACCCGATGATCTCCGCCTTTGCTCCGACGCCGCACCTCTTAGCCCCGGCCACCCAAGTGGTGGTCCCCGCAAATTCTCCGCAAGTGGGCCCACCTTGGGTGTACTACTCCCGGACCGGCCCGTCCTTCCACGTGTCGCATGGATGCGTGTTTCCTCAGGCGGCGCCGCCGACGAGCCGAGTGGCGCCGATGGTGGTGGCTTTTGGGAAGACTAGTGGAGAGGAAGTGATGAGAGGTGGCGGTGGCGGTGGCGGTGGCTGCGACGGTGGCGGTGTGGTGGCACCGTCGCTGAGTAGGTTCTCCGGAGGGGACGGTGGGCCCACCTTTGATGACGCGTTCGGCTTGGACTTGCATTTGAGCTTGGCGCCAGCGGCGCCGTGAGTTGGGTCCGGGTCGGCTTGTGATTTGTTTCGGGTTTATTAAGCCTTTTAGGGGCTTATGGCTTGAGAGTTGGTTTGACTCCGCTCGGCTCAGGAGGTTTAAAAAAAAAGTCTATTTTTTGGCTGCTTGGGTCATTGTACATTTTCCATTGATTAATTTTATTTTATTTTTCAAGGAAGACAATTTTACTCATTTCAAAATTTTGTCCACGGAATTGATTTTCCCTTTTTGCCTCTCTAATTCTAGTTTTGTGATTATACTTATATATACGTACTTGTAAAATGCATGTAATTAAGATCTTGGTTTCTCTTTTTCCCAATTAAGTAGCTAAACGAATTGAAAGGAATATAATTAGTTTAGTCATTCTGATCAAAAGCAATTTAAGTTTTTTGATACCAATAACAAGTTGCGTTTTTTTTTAAACAAATATGTATAAACATAACTAATTAATTAATAAAATGATATAAGCCAACGGAATATAATTTATTTCAGTTATAAATAATTTGAAATTGAAGGTTTATTGTTGTTTTTAGATTTAAGTAATTAATAGAGAGCCCTACATATGTAAGTCAATTAATTAAGGCATAAAGTATCATCATTTGGTCCCAATACATGATATATAGCGGCCTCTCTTTTTCTCCAAAACCCTAAAAAAAATTTTCTTGATTCACTTTTGTAATTTTTGTTCTTGAGCCACTGGATTGATCTTATCTTTAGTTTTATTTTATAGTTAGTTTCTTCTCTAGTTGGAAGTCTTTGATTTGTCTTCTTCTTGTTATGAAGTTTTGCTATTCGTTTTGTGGTTTTAATAGTTTTGTGTATTGTCATGAGTTTTGACATTGCAGAGAGCAGTCCATGATTGTCAAACTGTTTCAATTTCGCATTTACAATCACATTAATGGCAGTTTGTTTGAAAAAATAGGATTAGTGAATCAATGTATTTGATTTTATGTTTCATCCTTGTCTTGTATTGAGCCATGAATGATTAATGAAACTTCTCTTAAAAAAAAATTATCATTTAGTCCTAGAACTTTCAAGCTCTTATTGATTTGGACGTCCGCAAACTTTCGTCAGTTTTCTTTTGGTCCATAAACTTTCATTTATCGCTCTACTTTTGGTCATTTTGGTAAGTTTGAAAGCAATGATCGCTAACAAAACGCTTCATTAGCAATTCAAGAGCGGGTCACAACTGATTCATCAACTCAAAAAAAACTGATTATGAACTGCTTCGTTAACGACTGTTACTCTTCAAACTTAACAAAATGACAAAAAGTATAGATAGGAAAATAAAAGTTTGGGACTAAAAGTGAATTGATGAAATTTGAGGACCAAATAAATTTTTTTAAAAAAAAAACGTAAATGTTAATTCAGGGGTGCCAAATGACACTATTTGCCATTAATTAAAGGAAATATAACTAATTAAATGTGCGCTCTATCAAATGCATTAAACAATCGAAACCGAATTAAGATCCTTTATCTTTTTCTTTTTTTTTTGATCACAAAGATCCTTTATCTATATAGTCGATCCTAGCTAAATTAAAAAGCCTAGCTAGTAGCTACATATCCAAGCTTCTAGCTACCGTTGTTGTTAAATCTAACTAGCAATAATATAAAAGCCTACATTTATATAAGTTGATTAATGTCCATATATGAATGGTCGGCCAAAAGATTAATAATAATTAACAAGAGCATTAATTAATTAAAGTAACAATAAAATGTTGAAAGCCATGTGGCCACTATAATTAATTAAGAAGGTTTTTAAAAAAGTTCGAATATAATTATGTTTTTAATTAAAAATGAAGACTAATTTGTAGTGAAACAATGAGTATATATTATATAGATTATACATAGTATTCTTTCATATATATTTATATAATATACTACTCAATTTGATATATATATATATACACACATTGTTAATTCTGTGTTGTCATGATATATATATCATAATATTTTATCTAAAGGTTTGATTTATAGATATAAAAGGTGGGGTTCGACTAATGTTATATTTTTTTTTTGAGACCGATTGATGTTATGTTTTTTTTAGAAAAATGATTGGTTGACATAAATGGAGCGCACAAATGAGGCGCACAGTTTACGTGGCGCATATGTGGCGTCTTTTTTTCGAATGTAGGGCCGCCAGAAAGTACATAAAAGAGGTGTCACATGAGCACCTGCACGTAGGCTGTGCACCCCATTTGTATTCCCACAAATGTCAACCAATCATTTTCTTTTTTTTTATAAGAAATAAATAATTACTTCCACCAAAGTTCGAACCCTTGATCATTTACTCCCAAACATCATACAAAATCATTGGGCCACCAATTAGCTTGTCCATTGATATTATGTTTAAGTAACAAAAAAACAAAAGGAACAACAAACCATATAGTTTATTAGATGAATTATTTCTGATGCTAAGTAGCACTGCTGGTTGGTGTAACATTGCCATCAGGATTCAAGAACAATGACTACCAATGATTTATTTTAAGTTGCCGAGGTTGCTACTAAAGTCTGTCAGTCGTCGCACCTAATTGTAATTGATTGATCGACACACAAGAGTTGTTACTTAGGAGAGAGTGAAATACACCAAAAGACAAAATCGATCTAGTGAATAATTTAGGTATTGTTATCACTGTATTTTTTTTTATATAGAAAAGAAATAACTTTTGCACCCACCAAAGTTGAACTCACGATATCTTACTTTCAAATTTCATACGAAATTAACTATTGGGCAACCCAATTGATTGTATCGCTATCACTATATGTGGTTTTTCTATTTTGTAACTAAGATTTTTGGTTGGTTATAGTTAAGTTTATGAAATAAATAATTAAATTATTGAGAGTTCTCAAATTAATTAATACTTTTATTGGGGCGGGCGGGTAGTGAAATTTTGATTATTGAAAAATAAATATGTCCAAAAATCGAATTTTCATGGAGATGGTTGAGATTGATTTATTTTAATAAGAGAGTTTGATAAAATAGATTAACTTTTTTACATGATCATTAACCTTTTTCGATAAAATTTTACATCATCAACATTAAAAAAAAAAGATTAAGGCCTAATCAAATTCACGAGTTTTTGAAATTAAACGCATCTATCATACTCATCCTGATGTCCCTGAAATCAAAACCTATTAAATTTTGTATACGATTGAATATTAATTAGTCCAAATTTATATATATATATATATATATATATATATATATATATATATATATATATATATATATATATATATATATATATATATATATATATATATATATATACACAAGGGAGAGCGTATATGTACGAGAGGGCTTAAGGATTTGGAGATGAGGCTTCATCAAAACGTCAAGGCAAGATGGTGTCTCAACTCCTTATAAATTTATAACATATTTTTTTATTAATTTGAATACTGATATATGTCCGATGGAGGTTTATTATTAACAAAACCAAGAATTTCTAGTCCAATATATATATATATATGTGTGTGTGTGTGTGTTCTCTCATCTTAGAAAATTAATCAAGGAATTAAGTTGTTTTTCTAACATCAATATATTAATTGTTATTATCAGTATTCATATATAATAATACCTAATATACAATTAATTTGCGCTACATGGAAATAAACAACTTTTTTCATCGATCAAGGTTTGAATTCATGATCTCTTACTTCCAAATCGCATACTAAACTATTGAGCGGCTCAATTGGTTGGTATTGCGCTACAGGGTTAGTCGAGATGCATGTAACTAATTAGCATATTTTTAATTAAACGCAACTATGAGGGACCACATTAATATGCAATTAAAATTAAACTAATCAGAATCGTGTAATTAAAGGCTATAGCTTTATTATTGCTTGATTTGTGGTGCTTAAACGTCAGTAAGTAAAACTAATTAAAAGTCGACACTTATGGTTAAAGCTTGCGTGTAAGCACGAAAAAATGATAATATTGCATGTCGATCACATATAAATATAAATATGTATCGACTAATAGACACAAAATATAATGTGCATGGCTAGTGCTCTCTATTAATAAACAAAATGCCTAGCTATACGGTCAAAAGGCCGGATATCAGTGTCTACGTTTCACCTTTACACAAATTAGGTGAAAAAGATGAAAATTATTTTTTTGTTTATTTGAATGAAACAACTTTTTGCACCCACCAAAATTTGAACCATGATTTCTTACTTTCAAATTATCCCATACTAAATTATTACTAAACCATTGGGCTACCCAATTGATTTGTGAAAAGATGAAAACCATACACAAAGCGCGCACACACGAGAAGATTATAAACAAAAAAAAAAAAAAAAGAATCACTTGTTTAATTAGTTGATTTAAGCAATGGCGGAAGCAAAAAAATTGTTAGGGGGGCGAACTTAACCATAACTTTTTTTTTTTAAAAAAAATATTAGTATGAAAAATTAAGTATAACAAAAAAAAAATGACAATACGTAAAGTAGGTACTATATAAGGGGTCTCGGGGTTTAGGGGGACGATCGTATGATGAAAAACTAATTAAGCATAACAATTTTTTTTTTTTTTGATAATACATAAGGGTACTATAGGGGGTCCCGGAGGGAAGGAGGCAACCCCCCTCTCCCCCGAATTTAAGTATTTGCATATAATATTGTTGGGATCTGTTAATCCCACGTCGTTAAGTGTGAGTTCATAAAGAAGTACTTAAATTGTAGTTATATATATATATCCAAATAGTACCGAGGTTTTTTGAAGTAGAACTCACACCTATGGGCGCAAGGTAGTTAAGTTGAGGACAATGTCGATGTCTAGTGAGATCAACGGACCCACGGATAAAAGCAAAGGCAGTTCCAACAAATATTGATTAATTAGTAGCTCGGTTAGACACTTAGGAGGTTTAAGTCAATGTGAGGGAACACAAAAAAGATTATAAAGATTTCAGATTAGATTGGATTGGATGCTTTTATTGAGCTGCTTTTGAATTTGTATGGTGTTTGGTCTGAAACTTTTGAGCAAAGAGTGAACGAAAAGGGCCCGTTTCAAAAACATATACAATCATGGGATTTGAAAATTTGTGCAACTTGAAACACACTCTCTCTCTTTCTCTCTCCCCTCTCTATATATATATAGTTTTTGGCATTAATTAGTTTAGGCAACAATATTTTATGTTTCTTATATAAGATCAAAGGTAGCTTTCAATGAGAAAGGTAGAAATTTAAAGTTAGAGAGGAAATCATGCATTCCCATAACTTTTGTTAAGCCTGATCTCTCCTTGTGGTTGTGAGTTGGGATCCAATCTTTTCTTGCATACAATTGATTTTGACACCCACTTCTTCCAACCCTACACCAATCAAACTCTCTATGATTTGGAGACAAAATAAAACATATCTAACCTCTCCATTTGTCCACACTTGCCACCTTTTTAATTTTAAAGATTTTTTAATCCTAGCTATAGATAACATTAATTAGAAGCTTAATAAGAGTACTCCTAGCCTATATATAGTTCTCTGGGGTTGCACTTATATATATAGATGTGTTTGATTCATGATTTGCTTAATTATTCTTTTTATTATTATTTTAGGTTTCTGAGCTAGCTTTTGCACTACTTGAAACTATTTCTAAAGGCGTTGGATGCACTCTTAATCAATTAAGAATTGCATGTTGACCTACTTTTTTATTTTCTTTTAGAGAAATTTAGCTAGTGTTTTGGACCAAAAAAAAATATTGTATAACTACTTATTATAAATTTATAAGTCCTTAATTATTTTTATCACCGTGTTTTGTCAAAAGTTTAATACCTTAATTGTATGGTTAATATGATCACCACTTGTTGGCTAGCTAGCCAGTGATCGATCGATGTAGATATGTACTTTATGTCTCATGCACTGAAATATTGTTCAGTTTTGGCAGATTTATTGTGGCAATGCATGGTCTTAATCTTTCAAATGTCCCAACTTATCCCCCACTAATTAGTACAATATACATATATAATTGTCCACATATGGTACTACACGAATGCGACGTGGATAAAGCCCTAGATTATGATCCTTGAATGATAGTGAGTGAACATATATGTATGCACACATGCATGTAATTACATAGGAATTAGAATTAATGTCACCAATTATATATGAATTCATACTCCATATTAAAATATTTTCCTTTTTAACGGTTTATTGTGTTAGCGAAGTTTGGAGGTTCGAGTCTCAACATAGCATAGCAAGGTGATTTATTTCTTATTAAAAAAAAATAATGTGAGAAAGAGCACAAGCGGATGTGGACGAAGTGTACTTCACTGTTAGTCCTACTGTCCTAGGAGCGATGTGTCTTCTTTTGAATGGATGAGGCATGCACGGATTGATACTGGAGTAACTGGACTAACTGGGCCAAAGGAATCAATAATTGTCTACGGTTATGTAACACATATCAGTGATAGTATAGGGCGTAAAAGAAGGATGCCCGCTATGGGCACCCCACCAATTCATGAAGGCACCCAGATTTTTTCTCATTTTCCCATTTAAAATGTAAATGTCTATTTTGCCCCTTCATATATACTCACTCAAACCCCACAAATCATTTTCAATGCAAAACTGGGGCACCCCACCACCTTGGATCACAAGTGAAACCTAAAGCCACGATTGTGTTTGCCGATGTAACAATGTTTGACAACCATATGAAGCTTCGAAGGAACTGTTTTTTGGATCAAAAACTGTGAAATTGATGATTTTGTTTGTCAACATAGGGTTTCTCAAATTTTTAGACGTTTTTTCACGGACGCGATTGATTCGGCCTCGCATGACCGAGAGTTATGCAAACGTCTCGGTCAACATCCACCGAGAAATGAATAAAAGTCTCGGTAATGGACAACCGAGAGAAATGCTACGTTCTCTGTTGTACATCACCGACAGGACATAAACTATACCCTTCGACTTACTCTCGTGATGTGGTGACCAGAGACGACAATAAAAGTCTCGGTCATGGACAACCGAGATCTATCTTACAATCTCGGTTGTACATCAGAACCCGACGAACATAAACTATACACTAATGGTTGCTCTCGTGAAGTGGTGACCGAGATAACAATATAACTCTCGACCATTCGTTGACGAGAGGACCGTGTAAACTATTCGGCTGTGCGAGAGGTTTGGCCGAGAACCACGAGTTCCCAAAAGTTTCCCCTCGTCTCTTTTTTATGTTCAAATGAGAAAGGCCTACTTTAATGTATAGTATATGTGTTTGAATGACCATAAAAAAAGGAAAAAGCGTTGGGCAACTCATTTTGAGCATCGAGATTGGACGCTTTGTCACCGATCCACTTGGTCGCCGTGTGATACATCTTGATACGAGTGCGTGCATACACACCTCAAGATGTAATGGACAAACACCGAGTGAGTTGGTGCTCAAAGTGGGTTATATTAGTAGTTTCTAAGAAAAAATGTGTCTCAATTAATGATATGCATCAGCTCGAATTGAGATAGGTTATAATTCAGTTTGACCAACCACAAAATCTTGAACAGCATATAATTAATACACTATCAATATATATTCAAGCCACATCCTCTCCACATTTCTGACGTGACACCAATCAACGCCTACAATCCACATTTAACATTAGAGATGCTCAAATGGTTTAAATCCTTGAATTTTGCAGTAAAATCACGTATATAACTCATAAGAAATTAAAATGTTTAGAAATCTACGACCACACACACACAAAAAAGAAGAAGAAAAGAATTACAAATTGGGCTTGAATTGACTAGCCCAAAACTAAATTCGGGCCTCCAAGCCCCAACTAAAATCAAAGTAGACCTCACACATATCTCGATGCACAATCCAAAGGATTCGCAACAAAAAAATCCCAGCTTGTCGAATCTCTGCCCTAAAAAGTCCTCCTTCCTCTATCTCTAATCATTTGAATGAGTTGTTCTTGATTTCAGTTGTTGTGCACATCATCGAATTTGAGGTGTTTCTTTGTGTAGAGATACCAATGTCGCACGCAGTCACGGCGCCTAATAGTTGGGTGCCTTGTCGGAAGAGAAGTGTTAATTTACAAAGAGGAATTGGTGGAGGAATTAGGAGGAAGGCTTTTTGTGTGAATGCTTCGTCGTTGTCGTTGCCGTTGTCGCCGTGGCTGGTTGTTGGGCTTGGGAATCCTGGAAATAAATTCCACGGAACCAGGCACAATGTATGTATGTATGTAATTATGTATGTATGTATGTAGATTTACTTTTTTAAGATACATTTAACTTACATTGTGTTTATGTTTATTTTGTGATATGTAATTTGTGGATTGTAGGTTGGTTTTGAAATGATTGATCACATTTCTAAAGCGGAAGGGATTAAGTTGAATACGATACAGTCCAAGGCGCTATTAGGGATAGGTAAATGTTTTGTGCAATTTCTTATGTGTTATGATCACTTGGTTGTTGACCCTGACGACAGGGCCCGTGGGACTAGTAAGACAAAGTGTCTTGATACCCATGGTTACTCAACAACAACAACAACAACAACAACAACAACATAGCCTCGAGTCCCAAATTAAGCTGGGTGAGCTACATGGATCAAACTTTTCCATTGTGTACGATTAAGTGCAATTTCTCACTACACCCGAGCTCCGATGCAGCGCGTCGCTAAATGGGAACGCCCCAACGTTTATATATGTTTGATCCATTTCATGAAAAGTGACAAAAGTTTTACGCTGGCTGTCAACTTATCGCAACCCTCCTTCATTTTCCAAAAATGGAAAATGAGCTTGGGGCCTCCCTCCCCCACTTTTCGGGTATGAAAAGTGAGTTTGGGACCTCCCTTACCCATTTTTCGGTATGAAAAAATGGGCGTCAGAGTCCTCCTCCTTTATCCGGACTTGGGACCGGCTATGTAGCGCACATAGTGTACAACATAGGTGGAGTTAAAAAAAAAAAAAGAGGTCACTTGGTTGTTTTGTCGAATGGTGATTCGAGAGACTTTCTTATGTATGGTGTATGGAATGCCATTTCATCTAGTTTTAATTTCTTAATTATTTAGTGACACTTTCGCGGTGTTCAACTTTGATGATGTTCGGAGTTTAGAATCTTATGTAGGTTATAGTTGTTACTTGTTAATGCTACTTAATAGAGAAAGGCATGTACTTCACATTAATGAACTGAGCCGTCATGCTAATCTAACAAGATTGTATCATCACATTGCGTATGCTTTTTTTACTTTAGTGGGATGTAATGCAATTGAAATTGGGGATCGAAACATGTTAGACCTTGCATTGCCAAATCATCTTGTGAGTTGAGAGTCTATTCTTATGTCCTGCGAATTGCAACATCATCATGGTGGCATGAATTTTCCTCGGGTGTAGGTTGCTAATGCCCTGTTTTACAATTGTGGTTTTCTAGGATTATCCTAACATCATCTTTAATCTTGGCATCATATCCATTTTCTCAAGGCTACAATTTGCTAATGTCAATTTTATTTGATTTCTCTCGTCCTTGACTTTAAATCTTGGTCTTTTTGCCGAAATCTTGCTTCAAGATATTTCCAAAACATTTCCTCAGTATTGTGTCTCCACTCGAAACATTAACACAATACTGTTGCAGTCGCCTAATATCTCCTTGTCCACCGAAGTATAGGTTTGTGGTCTCTCTCCTTGTCCACCCAAGTATGGGGTTTCAGTGATTATGTGGATTATGCACAAGGTTTGCTATGTTATTCCAATCGATCCAATTGAAAGAAAATCACTTTTTTTTTTTTTTTTTACCCACAAGTAAGATTTTGTAGTCCAATCAAGTGGTAGCTCCCCTAGTTTTGCATGTTCTCACCTCTTTATGAAGTTGAGGATTTGAGTCTCCATGGGAGCGCTTCGATATTGGTTGGGGTGGTGTAGTCTGCGGATAGGTTTCTTATATTTGAAAAAGAAGTATGATTCTATATTTTCTAAGCTGAGATTCTGAGAAGGGAAAAGTTTCTTATGCGGAAGAGAGGCTTAATATTAAATGATTTAATAATAAAAGTATTATCTACATGAAATAGAATAGAACAGTGAGATGTTTGTGTTATTTGCTTGTCCTTTTAACATTTCTTTCAATCACTTTGCATTTACTTTTGCATGCTCTCTTATGCAACCTTCCCTCTCTATGTTTCTTTATTCTTGCTACCTGGTAATGAAGGAAAATTTAAGTCCCTGAACTTCTTAATGGCATTGGAGTAGGTATGGCTGCATTTAGATTTCATGGTATAATATGCAAACAAAAATCTCCATCAAATTGTGGATAACCTAGATTCTCGGTTGGAGAAATCTTGCCATATCTGCACGTTAATCTTTTCTTAAAAAAATGTTCTCTTATATACACTTTAAGCATGAGTTTCTTTCTTCTTTGGATTTGGTGTTTATTTAGCTTCTATGTGCAGGTTCAATTGGAGAGGTTCCCGTTTTGTTAGCAAAACCTCAGACATACATGAATTTCTGTGGAGAAGCAGTTAGGTTCTCACCCATCATTTTATACCACTTAAAATTGTTGCATGTTTTCCTTCATGATTCTTCTTTTTTTTTTTTTTTATTAAAAAGAATGTTATTCCTTCTTTGTTTAGTTTCTATAAAACATTCATATATTTGTGTGGCTGCATGGATATCTTCTTGTATGTATGTATGTATGTATGTGTATCAAATGATTAAGGGGTGCAATGTAGGGACTTCGGAGCTCAACTTTAGTTTCAGTCCTTCTTACATATCCTCTTAGTCAATTTAAAGCGACCATCTTTTAAGTATGACATCTTTTCCCGTTAAAATTTAGGTTGGATCACTTGCTGCCTACTACCAAGTTCCTTTACGCCATATCCTACTGGTATGTGATGTGGTCATATTAGCTTTTGAACAGGTTTTAGTGAATTTAGTTTAAAAAAATGACTTAATGTTTTGATACTATTTTTTGTTGAACTTGTGAATTGCAGGCTTATGATGAGATGAGCTTACCAAATGGTGTCTTGAGGCTTCAACCAAAAGGTGGACACGGACATCATAATGGGTAAACTTTTGCTGAAAATGACTTTGAAGCTTTTAGACATCTTAAATGCTTGGATTAGTCCTTGTAAATTGTTCAGATAATTCAGGAAGCATTTGAACCAAGAAAATGTTGGTCTTAAACACTTTTTCCTGGACAATGCTCCTACTTGTGGTATTAGAAAAGAAAATGCTTTCTACACCAAAAAAAAAAAAAAAGAAAAAAAAAAGAAAATGCTGTCGTGCCCACAGGTAGGGCACGCGCGAGGGGTACGCCTTGATTCTCGGGGCGCGCACTCATCCCGAGGTGTATTGGGGGTAGACGACGAGTTGCGTGCCCCCTCATGCATGTCCTACCGGGGCACGCTAGCACTTCTCGTGATTTTTTCCCTAGGATTTTCAGTGAAGGAAATTCTTAAGGATGGAGTATGACAGTATCGTTGTTTTTAACTGAAGATCATCTCGCTCTAGTCTTCGCTATAGAGCTAATTCCCGCATGGACATTAGCACACATTGATGCTTACTTTGAACTATGCCATGTTTGAACATTACCGTAAACCCTGCATATGCTGCTATATGTTGACTTTCTTTCGTGCTATTGTTGCATACTGTACGATTTTGCAGTTCCTTGCATAGTTTACATGGAGTGCACGATTTTATTACATTGACTGCATAATATACATATTTTTGAACTATTTCATATTCGAATATTAAGAAACATGGAATAGCATTCCACCGTAGATGTGGGTATTAGAGTATTTCATTGTGACTGACTATTACATTGTATGAGCCTAAAGAGCATCCCATTTATGCTAGCAGTATATCTTCTAAAGAACTATATAACTCATATATGCATTAAGAGACTCAATGGTTCAAGTTAAGTAAAGAAGGCATGAAAAATTGAGCTGGAATAAAAAGTGCCTGAATTATACTCCCTTAATGTTTCCAATGAAATTGTTTCCTCCTATATTTGGCAAAATATGATAAAAATATCTTGCAGATACATGCAGCTATGAATTTCATTATAATTTGCTATAACTCTGGTGCTAGTAAACGAACTCCTGCAGACTAATATTGATGCTGAATCATTGATCATTTCTCTTCAGGGTTCATGTTTTGGATTCAACAAACTACATTGGGCAATTCGATGCTTCACTTTGACTATGTTAACCTGCATAGGATTTGCCATCTTTTCTTGTTGTAATTGTTGTGGTCGGAATGCCAAAAGTTTATATGCATTACAATGATGTCTTTTTTTACGTCCATGGATGTAGTGCTGGATTTCTTGAATGTCCGACTTTGACACCTAATGCATCTATTTTTGTTATTGGCGTTCTCTTCCAACAGGGTGAAATGTGTAATTGATCATTTGGATGGTTGTCGCGGATTTCCCAGGCTATGCATAGGTTGATTTTTGAACCTCTCTTAATAATAATTTTGATATTCCATTTCATGGTTCATACCCCTTCAAAGGTTCAAGTTTCCCAGTTTAAAGCTATGTACTGTGTGCAGGCATTGGAAATCCTCCCGGAACCATGGACATGAAAGCTTTTCTACTACAGAAATTCAGCTCAGAAGAGCGAAAGCAGGTAGATTACATGAGATATTTTACGATTGAGGCTTTGTTGTTGTCGTTGTTGTTTCGGTCCTTCATAGCTATTATCTTCTGATGCAAAGATTACATGAGATATGTTGTTGTAAATTTTCAGGTGGATGCAGCCCTTGAACAAGGGGTGGAAGCTGTGAGGACACTTGTACTTGAAGGCTTTGATGACAACATAACCAGATTCAATTTGGGCCAGAAATTCAAATACCATAAAGTTTGATTAGTCTTGGTTAAACTTAGATCAAGCTTTTATTATTGCAAAACTGAATGTATGTATGTAGGTATCTGTGTATGTAAGTCTAGCGTCAGCTAACATCTTTTGAAGGTGATTTCTTGGTCTAATTATCTTGATTAGTTAATAGGCCCTCATTGTGGTGGTGTTAAGGATAATCTTTGAATCGCGCAAGGGACACACCCCACACCTGCAAGAGATACATCGCAAAAAGTTAGAACACTTGCGGCTAGGGATGTAAGTGGGGCGGGGAATCCCCACGGGGACGGGGAATCCCCGCAACGAGGATGAGGATAGGGAATTTAAATAGGGATGGAGGTGGGGATCGGGATAAAATTTATATACCCACGCGAGTATAGGTACGGAGATGAGAAAAAATATTTCTTGGGATCCTCGGGGAATTCCCATTGGTAATATCTGTGGGGATCCTCATGGGAATTTTTAGTGGGGATCCTCGTGGGGATTACTCATGGGGATCCTGCGGAGATCCTCGTATATATCAAATACATTTATATACATTGTATATATCAATTTTATATAATATTACGAGGCTTTCATCAAAAATACTAGTGATAAACAAACTTTAATGTGATTTATAATATAAACTTGTTTGGTTAATTATATATTTTGTTTTGAATTGTTTGCAACTATACTTATATGTTATACTTTATTTGGTTGAAATTTTCAACAACCGTGATCCTATATATGTGTACCATACTTTTTATAAATTTTTTGAAAAAAAATGAATGAGAAAAAATATTTCCCCCGTAGTGATTATTCGCAAATCCCTTGTAAGAATCTCCGTTGGGAAATGAAATGGGGAAAGAATTTTTTTCATAGAGATTTTCCATCCTCGCGGGGATTAGGCGGAGATAAGGAAGGGGGTGAAAGTTCGTTCCGCGTGGAGATGAGTATGAGGATAGGGGGATGAATTCTTAAGCGGGGATAGAGATAGAGATTGGGTCTTCATCCTCTACCCTCTCCATTTGCATCCTTGTGGCTTAGGCGCACGAGCTACAAAATTGGGTTAAGCTCAGAAATCACCTCAAACAGTCTCAAAAGTTCAAAACCTTCATACAAAAGTTTTATTAGTATTTGAAAGCGCATTGGGCTCAACTAATTTGTAAGGCTTGAATGGGCCTGTCCACAGCAACAACGTATCTTCAATCCTAAAGTAGTTTAGTTGAGTTCTAGATTAAACTCTTTCCTTGCTCTCAATTTAGTGTATTTAACGTTGTACTTTCCAAATTAGTTGAAGTCGATCCTCAAAGACGTAAAATTTTTCCTAGCAAAAGTTACTCTAGTTTGAAACCTCTCTACTTAAGAAACTCGAATATTTGTAAAAAGAAAAACTCGCTAGCATAAGAGATACTAATCACTTAACCATTATATAAAAGTAAAATTAATTAGTACTATTCAATTTATTAATTTAAATCCAAATTTTAGTGATCAAATTAAGTCAAATCAAGGTACCCGAGACCGCCTTATTTGGGATGAGCTTGAGTTTGTATTTGTAAACTTACACCCGCCCGGATCGCCCATCAACTACTTAAAAGTATTTTTTTAATATAAAAATTTCTATTTAGGACTTGTTTGGGGTGGATTTGGGCAAGGGCTTAAGAGCCTGATCCAACTAGGCCCGCCCAGTTGACAAGTCTAAATAGAACTATAAAATCTAACCCAATTCGATTAGGCAAGGGCATAAAGTATCGTTTGGTCCTTGGATTTTCAAGTAGTTGATCTGCTTTTAGAAAATTAATTTCTTTAAGTAAAAATGAAATATGTGAGTGTTTATTTTCGATTTGATTAACTAATTGATTTAAATATTTTGTTTTAGGAAGAAATTTGAGAAAAAAGAAAATAAATTTTTTTATTATTAATAGTAGTAGAGATACCTTTTGTTGTTTGAGAAAATGGTTGGATAAGTTGAAGAAATGGTGTTCCTAATAAAATATCATGTTGAAGATCTTTGACAATTATAAAAGAAGTTGGGATACAAATGGATTGATGACATATATGTGCTAAAGGTATTTTATATTTAATTGAAGATTTATTTCATTCGCATTTGATATACGACTATTAGTGGATTCACAATATCGCAAAGGAATTAAACCTTCACGAATACAATTTAAATCAAGACCGGACTCAATTAAAGCTAAGTATTTATATTTAAAATCTTTGATAATTAAAGTAATTGGCGTAAACCATCTTTGATTAACATAATGAGTAAGAGTTTCTATAAAAACATTATTGTCAAATCCTTTCTTTCGCTTTGGTCCTCAAACTTTTATCAATTCAATTTTGATATCCTGAACTTTCATTTCCCTCTATATTTGGTCCTATTGTTAAGTTTGGTGAACAACCATCACTACAAAGCGCTTCACAAGCAATTTACTGAGCGGTTCACAATTGATTTATCAATCTCAAAAATTGATCGTGAACCACTTTGTTAGTAATCGTTGCTCTTCAAACTTAACAAAATAATTAAAAGTAGATGGAATGAAAGTTTAAGGATGTAAAGTGAACTAATAAAAGTTTGATGACCGAATCAAGAAAAAGCGATATTTCAAAAAAAAAAAAAAAAAAAAAAAAAAAAAGAGGAGATTTTCGTTCCCAGTCTTTAGATTGCTGCCACAAGGCCACAAATCACACTCCCGGTCCGGCACGGCCTGCCCCAACCTCTCAACGTGTCAACCCATATCAACCGTCAGATCAAACGCAACCAATTCAACCCAAAAACCTTAAATCAACGGCTAATATACAAATCCAAAGATCAATGGGACCCACTTGAAAATTAGAACGTTATGATCGGTAGACCAAAACCCAAAAAAGCGAAACAGAGCACATCTTCTTCTATTTCCCAAATCAGACCGTTAGAAAGCAGAGACACTAAAAAAACAGAGCAAAAACAGAGTACACAACACAACTACTTTGAATTTCTTCTCTGAATTTGCTCAATTTCATGGCTGCCATTAACGTGCCTTCCAAGCCCACCCAAGAGTCCTTCTTCTTCTCTCTCGACCCCAAAACCTCTCTATTGTCTCTCAATTCAGAGACTCTCCCACCAGTGAATCTCTGTTTGGAGAGAGGGCCCAGATACAGAGAGTACTCAAAATTGAGAGAATTGAAGCTCAAATTGAAGCACCAACAGTACCAACAACAGCAACTGATTGAAATTGAGGAGCCGGAGCCCACATTGACGCCGCCCAAGAAGAGGGTGACATTCCAGGGCGGCGGAGACGGCGGCCGGCGGGCGATGAGGCGGTCGGCTTCGATGGTGGCGCAGTCGGTGCCGGACTTCTCCGCGGTGCTGAGGAAGGAAAATAGGAGGCCGGCGGAGACGGCGGTGGCGGCGACAATGACGCCGCCGTCGAAGGGGCGGCGGCGGGGAAGGCGGTGAAATTGAGTGGGAGTAGGTCGGCGGGCGGCGGAGAGAAGAAGGGAGGCGGTGGCGCCGCCGCGGCGGCGAGGAAGAGCTATGCTAGTATTGAGGAATTGAGGGGGTTGGGGGCTGGAGTTGGTAATGCCATTAATGGAGTTGGAGGGAGGAGTGGGAGAAATTACAAGATTTTGGGTCAGAGATTGTGTTGAAGTTTCATAGATTTTCAATAGTCACAGATGGGATTTCTCTTGTTCAATTTTTTTTTTTTTGGTTCTCGTGGGATTGCATTCATATTGTTTATTAATGTTCATGGTGATCTTAACCCGGTCGGGTTTGATACAATGGTAAGAACGAAGGCGGTGTTGTGTGAGTTAAGCGCACGACTTTGATTTCGATTCCTCAGTGTGTGCAGAAGATTGCTCGGTAGTGCCATTGAGTAAAAATATCAAAAAAAAAAAAAAGTTCATGGTGATCTTTGGTGGGTTTTTCGCAGTATGATGAGATTTTGAATGATTGAGATTGTATCAGCATTGATTTGTGATGTATCATATAATAGACAAAGTAAGCAAATTTTACTGAGAATATTACCAAATTGTTGTTGTTTCAAGTGGTAAGAAACTCAGTAACTCACTTCGCCGACGCTTCGCCTCTTGTATGAAGCTTGACAGTGCGTAAACATGAATTAGTTAATGCAGTTAGTGTCGATTCCGCGTCAAAAACCGAAAAAAAATTTAAAAATAAAAATCCAATAAACTTCATTTCTTTGTCGAATTGGAGGACCCAAAAATACAGCTTGTTTACAATGCAGTTTCACTAGAGTACCAGAAATGAATTTAACATCTAAGCAAAGTTAAGTTCATTAGAGCATAATAGATAGTTAGACACATACAACATTCATCTACAGACTACAGAACAGCCCTTCTCCTACCCAATAATACTCAAAATAATGCAATTCACAAGGGAAAGATGGAACAAAAAAAAAAGTGCTTCCTAAAATGGTAACTTCTACAGTGATTCCATCTGCAGTGAGGGAGAGTATGGCACACATCGATCTATGTCCACGACCAGTTCGTCGATCAAGACATGAAGCAAGTGTAATTCGATTTCATCGCCCGTCTCAAGGGATTCGATCTCGAAACTTGTCCATTTTGATAAATCATGGTTCAACTCCATTTCCATTATATCATCCGGGGCATTGCTAGCCAAAGTTGTCCATTTTCGGATTTCCTGGCAAACCTCGCGAGTCAAGAACCCTCCATTCATGAGCATTGGCAGTCTTGTCCAGCCCTTAAATCTGCAGTCCCGGATGTCACTGTATTTTGAGCTCAAAAACTCAATCAAACAGTCGAATAGAAATCGCCTAAAATAAACTTTCTCCTTCGCCTCCATGGATTCTGTAGAGCTTGTCCACTCGGAATAAAAAATGGTCTCGAGCTTGTGAAGAGGAAATATAAGGAAATCCTCAAGAAGGATATCATCATCTCGAGCATCGGTTCCCAGTAGCAGTCCTGCATTGACAAAGACCTCCCAGGCCTGGGTAAGATCATTCCCCACTACTTCGACATATGCAGGATCAACATTGCAGTATACACTGCATGCATCAATCAGGGAACTCTTCATCTTGTCACTTCTGGATTTCCCAATATTAAATGAATTTGCGGAATCGGAGAAATCCACATCGAGTTCTGACCGTTCAAGTTGATCAAAGGAGCATTCCATGGACTCTGGGAAAAGCTTACAACCTGAATCAGAAACATTTAAGATAGCATATGAAAGAGGAATGAAGATATTATTTATTTATTTATTTTTAAAAAAGTGTATTAATTAAGAGGGATTTGGATGGTTTGGAAAGTTCACTATCAATTGTAGTAAATCGAGCACAATGAAAGTGTTTGATCCATGATGTCGACCCCAATCAATTTAGGACTGAGGCTATGTTGTTGTTGTTGTATTTATTTTTAAAAAAGCCTTTGAACAAACATGGAAAATAAATGAAGCATCTTGTGATTCTTACCTGAATAATCATCAAGACTCTCAGAGAGGCAACTTTCATTGGAAAAACAAGCATCAAGAACAGATCCTGGGCTCGGTTGCTCACTTTCACCAGCTAGACAAAACCCGGGTACACGACCTTGTGCTTTTCCTGCTGCCTGTATTGTATAACAAGCAAAGCAAGTTGGAAGAGAGGAGAATACTAGACCAAGAAAAAAAATTTCGAACTTTCGAAATATTAGTACTTTCTTTTTGGATGAATGATATTTAATATTTGATTAACCAAACAGATTTGAACCAAAAGTGATACCCACTAGTTAATAGATTTAAGAAACAGCCTATTCAAGATCAAGAATAATATGTACAGCAACCTTCCCTGTCAATCCTCATTCAATGGGCACACTTAAAAAGTTAAGGCAAAGGAATTAGAGTGGCTAGGGAAAATATTGAGGATAGAATTTAAAGGGGTGTTTGAACTTGAATATTTGATTGATATTGATAACAAGGAAGATGAAGATGAGAAAATGTGAAGTTGAAGTTGAAACCATACAGATAAAAAAGAACCGTCAGCATTTGAACAACTGAATTCATCTGCGGGCTCCTTTTCGGTCACCCTCATAGTTAGACACCCTGTGCTGAAAACATGCATCGGGTGGCGTTTCAAGCCCAAAGGAAAGACTAGTTTCCGCGCAAGAAGTTGAAACTTCAAACATTCACGGAAACAGGCATAGTGAAGTAATCATCGAAACTCAGTAATACATTTGAGCAAAACATTTAAACAAGGGTGTTATGCCAAAAGATTTTTTAAAGCGAAGTCTATGAATTAAACAAATCAAGAATACATATTGAGAGCAACCAAACAAGGAAATTCCTAAAACTGAATATGAATGAATTATCAAGCATATGAAAAATGAACCTTAGTAAAGATTGATTGAAGCTGCTACAAAGAGAAAATGCAAGAAAGAACTGACCTGAAGCTTTTTATTTGTGTCGAACCTCTCATACTGCGAGGAGCTATCACTAAAATGATCTTGGACTATGTCACTCGCACTATCTTCCTGGCAATACTCCATGGGGATGTTAATTTCATCCTCCTGGCAGATGGCCCTTTCTGAAGCAAGGGCACATATCAGCTCTTCAAGAATTGCTGCAGTAGATCTCCCTGGAAGAGCATTATTCATTCCCATATCATCCCTTTCTTTCGTCAGTTCCTTTAACTTCTCTTCAAGGAGAGCACCGATTGCTTCTCCTCTACTTTTTGTGGCAATCTGAGCAGATGAATTTCCTTCACTTGCATCAGATTTAGACCTTTTATCAAGGACAGTGCCAGCAGGTCTACATTTTAACTGATCTTTTTTCTTGTCCATTTGTTTTTTAGGTATGATGATCTCTGTTGCGCGCTTCATTGGGGAGTTAAAAGTAAAAGAAACAACATTTGCTCCCTTTCTTCCACCTTTAAGATCAAATGGAGCCAGACGCTCACTCTTGTCACAATTCTTATTCATGGGCGAGGCACCAAGTCCCGCAATGTTTCCAAAGATTTCACTGCCTCCAGTTTCCCTTTGCTTTCTTAAGGTGGAAGAGCCAATTCCCATACCTTCACCATCAGGCTTGTTACCAACAGGTCGTTTTTTTCTAGTTGGCATCCTTGCCCTCGAGGAAGGGTCACCACTTACATTCCGTAAATTCTTTTCAACCTCAAATTTACTCTTACCAAGTTGCTTAGATGTCATCCGAGGTCTCATACAGCCAGCCAAGCTTTGCTCTAAGTCGACATCCCTAATCCCATTAATGGGCGAGACAAATGGGTTCCTGTCATATTGCAGATTGCTTGAACTGGGCCTGGATATTCCTCTACCCTTAACTAAGAAATCCTGACTTTGCCTATGTGTATTATGCTTGGAGCCACCAGAGGAAATAACATCTTTTTGAGGCTTAACATAATGATTTGGCCTCCAGTGATGTTCCACGTCTAATTTAAAATGATGCTTTGTATCCGAATTCATTTTACTTCTCATCCCTACATCAAATACAGTTTCAGTACTATGACATATAGTTTCTCGCTGATCTCTAGAAGCCAAATTACTTCCATGCTCAATAAACACTGTAGATGGTTTAATTCTACCCTTACCAAACTCATTAGGAAAACCATTGCTTAAAACCGAGGCGGAGGATGCAAAGCCCGGTCTTGAGTCCACAACATCCAACAAATTACCGCAACTTTTGCATGATGATTCCCTTTATAGGAATTAGCAAAATCAGCAGAAAAACGCGGTTGTTTAGATTGATTAGGCGCCAGAAGCACCGGGCATTCAGTCATTACCACATCCCTGGGTGGAAGATGCAGAGAAGGACCATAAGTAAGAGCACATTTTGCCCGGTTAGTGGCTTGCATTCCGGGATCCAAAATCTTTGTGGCAGCTTCCATTAACCGTGCTGCATTCCTTCCCATCCGTGGACTTTTGACAGGAGAAGAAAGCTTTGGCTGCTGTTTTCTCGACCTATGCGACAACATACTCTTCAGCTGAATTGCTTGCATTGCTTCGGCCCCAAACCGAGTAACCGGTTTTCTCTCAAACAATCCGGTCCTCTGAAGCTTCGAAGGCCTAGAATCCATCTTTGCTTGTCCTTTCAGCACCTGATCATTAGAAACCCCAAAACCATGCTCACTAGCACTTCTATTTTCTCCGCCGACCCCAAATTCCAACCCCGAAGCCTGTTCGGATCTCCCTCGTGGCGTCGATGGCATGGATTCCAGCCCCATGAGCCTTGCAACCAAACCAGGAGCTTTCATTTCATGGGTCCGCTCCACCGATGCCGAAGAACAATCGGAACTCTTCATATTTGGGAATCCCCCACAATTTTCATCAGCAATCTAGATAATCACAACGACGACAAGAACAACAACAACAACAACAAAATCCATTACACAAACAACTCAATCAATTGAAAGCAAAACACGATCAAACCAAAAAGACTGCTAAGAAAACAAAATTGAGATACCAGAAGATGCTTGGCCATGGGAAACTTCTCATCTCTACCAAATTTCTTCGACGCGCGTTTCGCTCGCGCTAAGATTATCAAATAAAACAACAATGTACATCAATTTGATTCACCCAGAATGAAAAACCACAAAAACAATCAAAAAGTTTCAATCTTTAAGCTCAAAACCTGCTGGCAAGAGCTTCTTAGAGAACAATTTCTTCTTTGCAAGCCGTCTGTTCCAATCGAAGAGCTGAAAGAAGATCCCAACACAACCGCCAGACCTCTGCGGCTTCTTCTCCGTGATCGCTAAACTCGACGAAGAACTTCCTCTCCCACAACCACTATCGCTCATTTCTTAGCTCTATCAACAAAATGCCCAAACCCTAAACAATATCTCCACTGTTCTTCCACTCCAAAACACTCCAAATCCCACAAAAACCCTAAACCCTAAAAAAACCCAATTCGATTACCCACCAATGCCATCACATTCCTCAATGTGCTCCCCAAAAACCCCTAAACCCAAACCCTACAATATCAACTTTTTCACCGTTCTTCCACTCCAATTCACTTCAAATCCTCCGAAACCCTAAACCCTAAAAAACCCCAACTCGATTACCCAAAATGTGCCACCAAAACCCCTCAATTTCATGCCCTTAAGAATGCCTCAGACGAAGAATTCGAAACCCATAAAACCAAACCATAAAAAACAACTTTTTCACTGTTCTTCCACCCCAAAAACCCTAAATCCTACACAAAAAAAAAAAAAAAAAAAACCCAATTCGATTACCCACAATGTGACCCCAAAATCCTCAAAACCACCTAATTCCAAGCCCTAGAAGACGCCCCCAGGCGAAGAATTCGAAACCCTAAAAATCACATCTTTTCAGGGTTCCAATTCCAAGCAATGCAGCAGCACGTGCCCTATACCCTACAAAACGCCTGAAACCGCCCAAAAAGGCGAGCTGAAGTAATCCACAAGAAGAAATGCAAAACAGGGACTTGTCAATCAGTCCAGTTTGTCAAATCAAACACGAAAAGTGCCCAAATTGACTATAAATCAAACACGCATAGCGAGATGGGGAACAATTTCGCAAACCCTAGAGGGCATGTCCAGCTCGAGCTACTGCCATGGCAGCTCAAAAGCTACTCTGTACCACCAATCTTGAACTAGTACAGCAAGGGGGAGTGCGCAGTATAAGAGGGGGATGAGTGCGCAGGATAAGGGAGTGAAAGTGAGACTAGAAGACAAAGTAGTGCCCTCTCTATGTGTGCAGTAATGTGTCAACGTCTTTGGGCAGAGACAACGAGAGAATATAATATGCGGACGTGTGAGAACAACAAAATGAATTCGACTGTAGAGTGAGGATCTCGTGTGGCCGGGTGGGGTTTAGTTAACCAGCCACTGGAAGATTCTAGCTAGGGGTACCACTTTGGGCACGGACCCACTCAATAGCCCTATGATACACCTCGAGATGCGTATATGCGTGTATCAAACGGCTCCCAAGTGGTTTGATATTAAATATCGGTGCCCTAAGTAGGTACCCTAATTATTTTTCTTTATTTGGATGAGGTTTTTTTGTTGTTAGTGTTTTTAATAATGACGACGATCTATTAATGATATATCTTTACTTTTTTCTTAAGTATTTATTTGATTTGAAGAAAGACCGAGAAAGCAAGTTAATTTGAAGAGAAGTGGAAACTTTTATTACTTCATTAAAATTTATTAATGTCAACTCATCAACTCTCTTCTTTTTTTTATTCATTAAATTAACTTTTTCAAGGGAGTTATGAAGTTATGGAAGAGCATCTCCAATTAAAAATACTAAAATAGTCCAACTTTAACACCAAAAATTGCTCTCTTCTTGAGGGTTTTTCCAAAAGTAGGGTTATTTTACAATTTTTTTCACAAAATAGGGAGGTTTTTTTTTTTTTTTATCACGGAAGTAGGCAATAACGCCTTCTCAAAAGGCGTTATTGAGTAGGATGTTTTTGGTTCGCGGTGACGTGGCGTCCACGTGGCATGGGTTTGTACAGATAGCGCCTTTTGAAAATGCGCTATCCGTACATGTGGCCGCCACCTCACCGCCTGGTCACGACACATCACATCATTCAATAACGCCTTTCCACGTCGGCGCCACATCACCTCATTCAATAACGCCTTCTCGAAAAGGCGTTATTAAGCGAAAAATTGCGTTTGTGATGTGGCGCCGCCATGGCGCCGACATGGAGGCCACATGTACGAGATAGCGCCTTTTGAAAAGGCGCTATCGTACGAACCATGCCACATCACCGCCACGTCGCCGCCAACCTCACAAACGCAACTCGCCGATCCGTGCTGTCACGCGACACGTCATCAACCGGTCACCAACCGCGTCGTTCTCAGCGACTCAGACTCCTACTCGCCGTTGTCGTCGTCGCGTCGTCGAGCGATCTCGACAATTACAACCAAATTTGAATATGCATATGAGGAGTTTATATTTGTATAAAAAAAACCAATTTTGAATATATATATGTACATTGTTTTAAACCTTCAACTCTCTTTTCTAAACTAACTAACATTAACTAACATAACCAACTAAACTAAATAAACTAACTAACTAAGTAACTAACTAACTAACTAACCTTAACCAAACTAAAATAACTAACCTTAACTAACCTAACCAAACTCAACTAACTAACAAACTAAACTAACTAACCTTAACTAACTAAACTAACTAACTAACTAACTAACTAACTAAACTAAACTAAACTAACTAACCTAAACTAACCTAACCAAACCAAACTAAACTAACTAACTAACATTAACCAAACTAAACTAACTACCTAAACTAACCTAACCAAACCAAACTAAACTAAGTAACTAACTAACTTCAACTAAACTAACTAACTAACTAACTAACTAACATAACCAAACTAAAGTAACTAACAAACTAAACTAACTAACATTAACTAACCAAACCACCTAACAATACAAACTAAGTAAACTAAAATAACTAACTTAACTAGCTTAATTGCAAACATAACCTAACTCAACTACACTAAGGAACATACCCTAACTCAACTACACTAAACAAACATAACCTCAACACCTAAACTAAACTAACTTAACTAACTAAACTAACTTAACTAACTAACCTAATTAACCTAACCAAACTAAACTAATATAACCTAACCACCGACACCTAACTAACTAAGCTAACCACTTAAGTTTAATTAAACATATAACCTAAACTAACTTAACAAACTAAACTAACTATTGAAGAGTAATCAAATCTACGACATTATAATAATATGGAAAAGCGTGAGAAATAAGTTTATTCAATGAGAAGGTTGAATACACGTACTTTGTGAACCCAAAATATAAGTTAATTACAAATCACCATGACATCAAGTAAACTCATCATGCAGTCTATTTTTATGGTTAGTTGACGTTGTTGCTCGGTGATGCAAACCGGACGTACTTTTCTTTGTCTTGTTGGACGATGTGTTTGTACATCCGGTTGAGCTTGTTGAGGTAGCTGGTCTTGCGATGAATCACGTCGAGTAGATTGTTGTGTTTCCTCCGGTTCTTGACTCGACTCACCTCTCGCATCGATGCTACTAAAAATAGGAGGTGGAACCATCCCGAAATCGGCTTCCCGCATGGGGTTGGGGAAATGGAACATGAGGCGCGGCATGGTCAACAAGTTCATGAATGAAGGGTCTCCACTATACGCCATATTGTAATTATATGGAGTAGGAGTATATGGACTAGGCATGTACTGAGGCAGTGATGGATACATTTGAGGATGAGGCATTCCAGGGTCCACATATGAAGACGACGGCCCAGGTGCGTATGGATCAAAATAGTAAGGAGGAAGATTCACGCTCGGCGGCCTGGGTACAAACATTTGAGGTTCTTGCTGGGGTGGCGACGATCGTCGGCTACTCTCACCAACAGTCTCTGTTCTACTCGCTCTCGAACGAGATGAACGTGCTGGAGGAGATCGTCTGCTACTCTCTGCAGCAATCTCGGTCTGAGTAGATGGACGTGGTGGACGAGGACGCTGGTGCGTTCCCGCACAATCTCCGGTCGTGCTCGTCTTCTTCTCACCTCTATGTTTGGTTCGGCTCGATCGTCTTCTTCATCGTCTGTTCATTATCCTCATTAATGTCTTGCTCGACGTCAATTCCGTCATGCGAAAGAGTAGACCTTCGCCTTTCGTCTTCGTCTAAAATTTGAATCCCTTCATCAAGCGCTTGAAGAAGACCTTGCTCGTACCCATCCTCGATAAACACTCGCCTCGCCGATGCACCAAGTTACGCCGATATACAAAATATAAGAGGTTAGAGCACGCAATATATGAGATTTAATGTTCAAGGAAAAGAAAGAGTTAGAATATTACCGAGTAGTCACGTAACGCCCGTCGTGTCCAACGAATCTCCTAGTGACCGAGCGATACCACGTCATGTAGTCTTGGTGATCGTGGCCTTCATTAATCGCCATTGTGGCAATGGTGTCCCCTCGATTCTCCCACATGTGTATATAGCTTGCATGGAAGGTCACCCAATTTTCATGATGATGTCCACGCAATTCGAGGCGGTGCGGTTGGGCGTCGTAAGCACAATTTGGTGGCACCACTTGTACCATGCCGAATTGTCTCATCACCCTTCTCGGTCGATGCCACTCCACAATGTGGAAACAAATAAGGGGACACGTCGAGAGCCAACTTCCGTTACCATTTGTACGAAGAATCGGGAAGAGACCCCATGAGTTCGCATAAGGTTGCGGACCACATCATTCTCATGCCTCTGCGAGTCGAGTGCATCACGGTAAGCCGATACGACGTGCGTCGCACTTTGTGAGACCGAAAATGCATCGAGCCATCGTGTAGAAGACAATAATTTAAGATAAATGTAAATGGACAAGATTTTTATGCAAATTAATGACAAATCGACTTTCATACCGTGTCCGAGTGGAACGTCCATAAGCATATTTTGTCCATCCACAGTTCATTTCGCCGAGCTCTAGAAACACGCAGCGCCGCGGTGCTATGAATGGAAATCGTCCCATGCCCAAAGTTGTAAAAGAATTGACGCGCAAAGCAACCTCATGTGCCCGGCGCGAGATCCGCGACACAACTCCCTGTACAAATAAGCCAAACAAGCACTCCCCAACTATATTGTCCAGCTATTTGGAAATCCTCCAGAATGGTAGGAACATCAAATGGACGAATCGATTAGACTTGTCGGCGAAAAGACAACCACCGATGAGTTGTAGTATGTCTTGTGACGGCCCCAAATTCCCAATGCATTTGAGTACGCCGCCTAGACCCGTGCGAGTCCCGAGTCGGTTTCTCAAGTGAATCGGACGGACGAGCCTAGTCACCTCAACTTATCAAAATTTTAAGGTTTTTAAGGTTTATGAAAGAGTTATTACGGTTATAATACGGAAGCAAAAATCATATTCTAATCAAATAATGGGAAATAACTCAATCAAGGAAATTAGGAATCTATATAAATGTGGAAACCCCAAGCACCGTCATATCCAAGTCAACAAAATGAAATTATGGAAATCACCTCAAACTTAGTTCCGGTTCCAAAACAACCATATACGTATATACATAAACTTCATACAAAAAGGATAGGTACGAGCCTACATCTCGGTACCTCACGTCCATTTGCTCACAAAAAGTCTCCTAGACACGGTCCCTTGCCCCTACTCGCTCTCCGTCTTATCGCACCCACCGTCACAAACTAGACGGTGAGCAACTCGAGAGAAATTGAAAGTAAAGCCGAGAAGAATATAACAATAATTCATGAAACGACAAACAAGACAGTCTAAATATCATGCGGTATCGAAATGCGGGAATATAAATAAGCAAGAATGCATGATAGATGACTGGAAATGATAGCAATCGAAACATGCGTGTTCTACGAGTCAAGAGAGGCAATAAGTAGTCCATATTCCACAACAATACCACAACAATCCACAACCATCCACAACAATCCAAGTACATGGTATCACACAATCACTAGGGGTGGTCAAACACTCGTGCGCTCGAGTGCCGCGTTTTATCCCTTCTAGTGCAGCCGCATGTACCTTCGAGACGTACTTATGCCAAGAACACACATACAAGAACATAGAATGGGATGCCAATGATGGGATAATAACGAACACAAGAAAAGTGAAAATGAATCTCATGATATCTTCTTAGTCGGCTTACTAACGTACAAATGCTTTTTAAGGCAAGTGTACTTACTCGAGATTATCGTAATCCACGTAAAACTCCCGCGACTCCTAACGCGTATCCTCAAGTTTCCGTTACTCCGACAAGGTCGGAAACTCGTGTTATTAGGTCGAGTCATTCACTAACACTTAGGTTTAAACTTATCATTATTTCCAATGTTTTGAATGGCTCGGACGGTCATACATTTTAATAAATAAAAGAAGACACTCTCTCTCGGGTTTTGAAGACAAACTACGTATTCGTTTCATCGCGAGTCATAGGCTCGGCTCGATCGTATGCGGGTCACGTCATGGTCTCGCGGACCGGCAACATGATCACGACGTCATAGCCATTCATCGCCACGCGACGTTTGAATAGCAACTATATATTTTTTCGACTCGACGATGGCATCACACGAACTAATTCCAAAAGCCTTACGTACGTTTGTTTCGGACTTAGCCGAGGATTGCTAGACGTCAACTAATATTAAGTGAGACCTCGACAACCTTTAATGATCGTGGTTCGACCAGGTAGGACCGCCGGCGATGGTGGTTTTCGGCGAGCCTCCAACGTACACATCACATGAAATATCGATTCCTTTGCACCTATAAAACTGTTTTTGGCCACTTTTAGGGTTGTGGGACCCACATACGAGTTTTGGTGGGGTCCCCGACATGTTCCGGTCTGGTGGTCCGGCGGCGGTGCGCGCCGCCCGGTGAGGGCCTTTCCCAGCGAGAGGGTCAACACCTAGCAAAAACCGAGTTTGTTGTATGTATACAACAAGTACTTTGCATGGGCCATCTTGGACTCCGGTGGGTCTCCGGAGGTCGCCCACACGGCCGGTCCTCGTCACGGCAACCACATGCACACGTAACAAGTGTGACGAACAACAACAAAAACAAAGAGAAATGAAGAGAAACGTGAGCGAGAGGAGAGCAAACCGTGAGGAGAGGGAGAGTGGTCGAGTGCTCACGGAGAGAGAGAGAGTGTGTGAGACCTCCGGCGATCTTCCTCGCCACCACGGACCTCCGACGACGGCTTGGTCTCGCCAACCGAATGGTGAGCGAACCTAGAGAGAGAGAGCCCGTGAGAGAAGTGAAACGCGAGAGAGAGAGAGAAACCGAGGTGAGAGTGTTACCTCCGGTTGGCGGCCTCCTCCGGCGTCCCTGGGTCCGGCCACCGGCGAGAGCAGAGGCGGCGGTGAGGTGAGGGAGAGAGAGGCCGTGAGTGAGAGAGGTTTGAAGCCGAGAGGAGGTGGGAGTGTGGTTTGAAGACCGAGATGAGTGGGAGAGAGTTGACCGAGAGGGATGTGTGAGAGTGATTGAAACCGTGAGTGAGTGAGAAGAAAGATCGGGAGGAGAGAGAGTGATGAGAGTGTGACGTGAATGAGTGGGAGTGTGAGGTGTGAGTGATGGGAGTGGGTGGGGTGGTTGGTTTTTTGTTTGAAATTCAAACCAATATGGTGAGGTGTGTCCTAGGTGTGCCTTACCCACCCACAAGTCCCCAACCTTAACCCCCGGGTTCCCGGACTCACCTTACCTCATCGACCCGTATTTTCTCCGTCACGTGCACACTTTTACCGTATTTCCTCCCGGTTACCTAGGCGAGAACTCACGCATAAACAAAAAGGAAATCGCTCGAGTGGCTCGTGACACGCATTTAATCCATAATGCTATTACACATATAAAAAAAATCGTAAAATTACCCGGTGTCGACTCCCAAGGTTCGAAATACCGTCCGCATCGCGTGGCGGGTCACGATCCCGACACGTGTCACATAAGTCGTGTTAGAAATCGAGAGATGTTACAGTCTCCCCCACTTATTAGAATTTCGACCCCGAAATTTACTAATAAGTAAACTAAACTTCGACTCACCGAATCAAATAGATAGGGGAAGTGTTCTCGCATGTATGACTCTAGTTCCCAAGTTAACTCCTCGTCCCCGTGGAATTGCCATTTCACGAGAACGGAAGGGATTTCCTTGTTCCTCAATATCTTGACTTTACGGCCGACAATTTGAATTGGTCGTTCCTCGTACGTGGCATCGTCTTGCAATTCGATCGACTCAGTCCACGGTAGGTCGTTGCCCTCCGCCCGACTTATCTAGTCGAAGCATGGAAATGTGAAATATCGGGTGAACACCGACGAGCGCCGGCGGTAACTCTAACATAGGTAAGCAAGCTTACCGACCCTCTTCACAACTTTGAAGGGACCGATAAATCTAGGAGCAAGCTTCCTTTGATTCCGAATCGTTTGTGACCCTTCGAGGCGAGACTTTCAGGTATACATAGTCCCCCATGTCGTATTGAAGCTCATCGTGATATGCGATCATAGTATTTCTTTTGCCGCTCTTGAGCACTCTTAAGCCTCGACGAATCTCGTACCTTCTCGGTGTGATCAACAACGATCTCGGGACCAACGGTCACAACATCCTCTCGGCTCACCCAAAGAAGAAGGTGATCTACAAGGCTCGCCATAGAGCGCCTCAAACGGTGCCATACCGATACTTGCTCGATAACCGTTGTTGTAAGCAAACTCGCACAAATGAAGATACTCTTCCCATGACCCGTCCGTATTCCAAAACACACATCCCGAGCATGTCTTCCAACACTGTATCAACCTCTCTGACCGTCCGTCTGTCTCGTGGATGGAACGCCGTACTCAACTCTACAGTCCGTGCCGAAGCGAGCTCGCATGCTCGCACAATAACGAAGTAAAGCTCGCGCTCCTCGATCGACACGATTGACAACGGAACTCCGTGTAGTCGACAATCTCACGCTCGTAAAGAATGCTCGTCTGTCAACTCGGTGTGTAGTGGATACGGGTATGAAATGAGCGATTTCGTCAATCGATCCACAATTACCCGAGATGCTATCATGGCCACGAGGAGATCGGGGCAAGCCACCGACAAAATCCATAGCAATGTGCTCCCACTTCCATTGAGGAATAGGTAGAGGCCGCAGCAATCCTCCAGCCGTCGATGCTCGCTTTCACACGTGGCATATCTCGCACGCTCTAATGAATTCGACACATCGATTTCATCCCCGGCCACCAAAAGAGACGTCGCATGTCAAGCATACATCTTGTTCGACCCGGATGCACGAGAAAATCGAGAACGGTGAGCCTCTGGAGTATCTCGGTGCGTAAGTCACCGCCAATGGAATCCACGATCGCCCACGATACCTCAAACAAGAGTCCGTCGACCGACTCAATCGGATGTTCGAATCGTCACCATCTTCTTGCCGAATTGTTGGTACGACTCATCGCTTGTCTTGTCCCTCGAGAACGATCGAGTGAAACGGTCGCAACCTCATCGACCACAAATCGTATCCTGGTAGTCCCCGCACGTCCGCCGAACTCCTCAACTCGGCCGCCTCGAAGACCATACTCGTGAGTCATCCGACATACGACCACCTCAAAGCATCGATCCCCTACGGCTCAAAGCATCAGCAACCACGTTAGCTTTCCCCGGATGATACTCTAACGAGAAATCATAGTCCTTCAAGAACTCTAGCCAACGTCTCTGTCTCAGGTTCAGTTCTCTCTGAGTGAATAAGTACTTCAAGCTCTTGTGGTCTGTGAATAACTCGAAACGTACGCCATACAAGTGGTGCCTCCATATTTTTAATGCGAACACTATTGCAGCCAACTCTAAGTCGTGTGTCGGGTAGTTCCTCTCGTGCACTTTCAGCTGTCGAGATGCATAGGCGATAACTTTGCCCTCTTGCATCAATACACAACCCAAGCCAACCTTCGACGCGTCAGTGTACACCACTAAGTCTTTCCCAGTCTCGGGCAACGCTAACACAGGCGCGGTAGTCAATTTCTGCTTCAAAGTGTTGAATGCATGTTCACACTCCTCATCCCAATCAAACTTTGCATTCTTCTTAGTCAATTTTGTCATCGGAGCAGCAATCTTGGAGAAGTCTTGCACAAATCGGCGATAGTATCCCGCCAATCCCGTAAAAGCGCGAATTTGCGTAACGGTAGTCGGCGTAGGCCACTCAATCACCGCTCTAACCTTCTCTCGGGTCAACAAGAACACCGGTAGCTCCAACAACATGCCCAAGAAATCGGACTTCCGACAACCAAAACTCGCACTGCTTGAACTTGGCAAACAGTCGATGATCTCTTAAAGTCTGCAACACTGTTCGTAGATGCCCCTCGTGCTCCTCACGAGTCCTGGAATAGATGAGGATGTCGTCTATGAACACAATCACGAACCGATCAAGGTATTCCCTCATCACACGATGCATGAGATCCATGAACATTGCTTAGGTGCATTAGTCAAACCGAACCGCATGATGTAAACCGAAAATGACCGTATCTCGTCTTTGAACGCCGTCTTTTCTCGATCTTCATCCCTAATCCTGAGTGGTGATAGCACGATCGCAGATCTATTTTCGAGAACCATGCGCTCTGTCAAGCGATCAAACAAATCATCAATGCGCGCAACGGATATTTGTTCTTCACTGTAATTCGGTTCGGTGACGATAATCTATGCATAGCCTCAAACTTCCATCCTTCTTCTTCACAAATAGAACCTGGTGCTCCCAAGGCGACATACTCGGGATCGATGAAGCCCGGCTCTAACAAGTCATCTAGCCGACTCCTCAACTCTTCAAGCTCTCGGGGTGCCATACGGTAGGGTGGTATCGAGATCGGCTTAGTCCCCGGAACAAGGTCAATAATAAAGTCAATCTCCTCGGTGGTGGTAATCCCGGCAAATCCTCAGGAAACACATCGGGAAGTTACACACAACCGGTACTTCGAAAAGCAAATCTCTGCTTCGCTCCAGTGCTCATGACGCTCGTAACAATCTCAATCTCGTCACTCGTGGCTTCCCGCCTCGGTGATAGGTAGTAGCGATGCCGTGCCCCGAATGTTGAGCTCCGAACCACCTTCTAACGGAATCGTGATTCTCTTCTCATAACAACTAATGTGAGCATGAAACTATCCCACCCAATCCATGCCCAACAAAGCATCAAACTCCAAAAACTCGAGCACTCTCATATCCACGGTAACTCATAACCCCCTATCTCTACCGAAATATCGAGGCACAACAAATTCGGGTAAATCTTATCTCCAAAATGGTGTTTGAGGATGAGGGGTTTACTAAGCCTAACAGTTTCAAACCTAGCTTATCTACCATTCGACCAAAGAATAAATGAGACAGTGGAAACTGAATCGAACATGGTGTGCATGAAAGTACCACAAATAGAAATCATACCCTCGACAAGGTTTCGGGATGCCCCCGGTCGCTCAGCACCGTCTGAACGCGTTCTTTCCGAGGCCGATAATGCCGTGGCGGTACTTTTGGTGGTTGAGGGCACTCCTCCGTATGTGATCGACCTTTCCGCACCCGTAATGTGCACGGGTATCCCGCGATCCTTGAGTCCGCTCGGCCTCGTCTTGTGCGGAACTTTGTGTCCGAGTCCGGCCCGGGCCCCTGTGTCCTCCTCTCGCTTGTCTCCTTGATCGGTACCCTACTCGCAGTCTGTCGCCTCTCGATCTCGTCCCGATCGACTAGGTGTGGTGGATGATCGGCAAAGCTAGGTGCTGGCGGATTAGTATGGGTCGGACGAATAGTCGACTGTGCAACGGACCCTACGCTCTGAGTCCTGCGATCACGGAAATTCCACCTATTCTTCTTCCTCTTCTTGTCCTGATGGTGCTCCTCCAATCGGGACTCAGTCCGCCGATCTAGTCTCCTTAGGATGAGTAAGTAGGTAACCCTCTCGAGCTAAACTCCGCTCGTATGCAATCTGTAAAGTCTCCGGCTGTGTAGTGACTACAGAACCACCGATCGTAAGTAATAGACCCTCAGTGAAATAATACACTCGGTCGGTCTCGGTGTCGGCCGATCCTCCAAAGATAAGGCAACAATGATGAGAATCTACCCATATACTCCATAATCGACTCATTAGCGCCCCTCGCTCAACGCCATGAACTCGTTCCTCTTTGCTCGAAGTACGATCGGTGGAAAGTATTTCGATTAAAGCTGGTCTTGAAGTCGATCCGGTCTCTCGGAACACCCCCTGGTAGTAATGATCGTCGTCCACCAATCATCTCGCCTCTCCATGTAACATCGACGAAGAGATAGTCGCTCGCATGTGGTCCTCGTGGCGATGGTCGAGTGAATCTTCTCATGATTCTTCGAAACAACTCGTCGCCTTAACATACGTGCCGCCATAAAACTTCATGGGATCATGTCTCTTAAATTCCCTCCATCGCTTCGCCTCGGCGATGGCTCCGGACTCTTCGATGGAGTCGTAAGCGGAGTGACCTCTCGCATTAGTTCGCGCGCATTTGGTGCCTCTGTCGCTCGAGCTATCACCTTTGTCACTAAAGGATGTGCCTGCCTCGTTACGCGTGTGTCGGCGCAACAACAGCCTCCCTCGTGCATCGCTCTAATGGAGTCGGAGCGTGGATGCCGCAGCAATCGGGTCTCTCGCCCTCGAGTAGTAGTATGTGGCAATGGTGTAGTCGGAGTCGATGGTGTAGCGGTAATGGTACGAGTGTCCTCAACGTCGTAACGTTTCGTAGCTGCGAATCTGCGTCGCAACTCTCGAGTCAAGGCATGCACATCGTCCGCACCGGCATATCGTGTGCGATGTCTTCGCTATCGTCGCCGACCGGTCTCGATCCGTCATCGTCGTCGAATCAAGAAAACGAACTTCTCGAATCAGTCTATAGCTACCGTATACTACAATAATATACATAGCAATCATAATATGTATTAAAATAATTTGACTCGCCCAATTACTTCCCCGACTAAGTTTCTACGGGATCCTAGGGTTTCCACTTTTCGGTTTGACCGTTCCTAACTTCCGCCTGGTTTCAATGGCTTGTGTTTTATGAATTTTCAACATGAGTCGGGTCTATATAACCAAACTCCGTAGGCTCGATACCAATCGTGACGGCCCCAAATTCCCAATGCATTTGGGTACGCCCGCCTAGACCCGTGCAGTCCCGAGTCGATTTCTCTCAATGACCGGACGAGCCTAGTCACCTCAACTTATCAAAATTTTAAGGTTTTTAAGGTTTATGAAAGAGTTATTACGGTTATAATACTGCGGAAGCAAAAATCATATTCTAATCAAATAATGGGAAATAACTCAATCAAGGAAATTAGGAATCTATATAAATGTGGAAACCCCCAAGACCAAGTCATATCCAAGTCAACAAAATGAAATTATGGAAATCACCTCAAACTTAGTTCCGGTTCCAAAACAACCATATACGTATATACATAAACTTCATACAAAAAGGATAGGTACGAGCCTACATCTCGGCACCTCACGTCCATTTGCTCACAAAAAGTCTCCTAGACACGGTCCCTTGCCCCTACGCTCTCCGTCTTATCTGCACCCACCGTCACAAACTAGACGGTGAGCAAAGCGAGAGAAATTGAAAGTAAAGCGAGAAGAATATAACAATAATTCATGAAACGACAAACAAGACAGTCTAAATATCATGCGGTACTTGAAATGCGGGAATATAAATAAGCAAGAATGCATGATAGACAGATTTGGAAATGATAGCAATCGAAACATGCGTGTTCTACGAGTCAAGAGAGGCAATAAGTAGTCCATATTCCACAACAATACCACAACAATCCACAACCATCCACAACAATCCAAGTACATGGTATCACACAATCACTAGGGGTGGTCAAACACTCGTGCGCTCGAGTGCCGCGTTTTATCCCTTCTAGTGCGGGCCGCATGTACCTTCGAGACGTACTTATGCCAAGAACACACATACAAGAACATAGAATGGGATGCCAATGATGGGATAATAACGAACACAAGAAAAGTGAAAATGAATCTCATGATATCTTCTTATTGGCTTACTAACGTACAAATGCTTTTTAAGGCAAGTGTACTTACGAGATTATCGTAATCCACGTAAAACTCCCGCGACTCCTAACGCGTATCCTCAAGTTTCCCGTTACGACAAGGTCGGAAACTCGTGTTATTAGGTCGAGTCATTCACTAACACTTAGGTTTAAACTTATCATTATTTCCAATGTTTTGAATGGCTCGGACGGTCATACATTTTAATAAATAAAAGAAGACACTCTCTCTCGGGTTTTGAAGACAAACTACGTATTCGTTTCATCGCGAGTCATAGGCTCGGCTCAGTCGTATGCGGGTCACGTCATGGTCTCGCGGACCGGCAACATGATCACGACGTCATAGCCATTCATCGCCACGCGACGTTTGAATAGCAACTATATATTTTTTCGACTCGACGATGGCATCACACGAACTAATTCCAAAAGCCTTACGTACGTTTGTTTCGGACTTAGCCGAGGATTGCTAGACGTCAACTAATATTAAGTGAGACCTCGACAACCTTTAATGATCGTGGTTCGACCGGTAGGACCGCCGGCGATGGTGGTTTCCGGCGAGCCTCCAACGTACACATCACATGAAATATCGATTCCTTTGCACCTATAAACTGTTTTTGGCCACTTTTAGGGTTGTGGGACCCACATACGAGTTTTGGTGGGGTCCCCGACACGTTTCGGTCCTGGTGGTCCGGCGGTGGCGCCGCCAGTGAGGGCCTTTTTCCGGCGAGAGGGTCAACACCTAGCAAAAACCGAGTTTGTTGTATGTATACAACAAGTACTTTGCATGGGCCATGCGGGGGGGGTGGTTCCGGGACGTCTTGGACTCCGGTGGGTCTCCGGAGGTCGCCCACGGCCGGTCCTCGTCACGGCAACCACATGCACACGTAACAAGTGTGACGAACAACAACAAAAACAAAGAGAAATGAAGAGAAACGTGAGCCGAGAGGGAGAGCAAACCGTGAGGAGAGGGAGAGTGGTCGAGTGCTCACGGGAGAGAGAGAGTGTGTGAGACCTCCGGCGATCTTCCTCGCCACCACGGACCTCCGACGACGGCTTGGTCTCGGCCAACCGAATGGTGAGCGAACCTAGAGAGAGAGCCCGTGAGAGAAGTGAAACGCGAGAGAGAGAGAAAACCGAGGTGAGAGTGTTACCTCGGTTGGCGGCCTCCTCCGGCGTCCCTGGTCGGTCACCGGCGAGAGCAGAGGCGGCGGTGAGCCGAGGGAGAGAGAGGCGTGAGTGAGAGAGGTTTGAAGCCGAGAGGAGGTGGGAGTGTGGTTTGAAGACCGAGATGAGTGGGAGAGAGTTGACCGAGAGGGATGTGTGAGAGTGATTGAAACCGTGAGTGAGTGAGAAGAAAGATCGGGAGGAGAGAGAGTGATGAGAGTGTGACGTGAATGAGTGGGAGTGTGAGGTGTGAGTGATGGGAGTGGGTGGGGTGGTTGGTTTTTTGTTTGAAATTCAAACCAATATGGTGAGGTGTGTCCTAGGTGTGCCTTACCCACCCACAAGTCCCCAACCTTAACCCCCGGGTTCCGGACTCACCTTACCTCATCGACCCGTATTTTTCTCCGTCACGTGCACTTTTTTACCGTATTTCCTCCCCGGTTACCTAGGCGAGAACTCACGCATAAACAAAAAGGAAATCGCTCGAGTGGCTCGTGACACGCATTTAATCCATAATGCTATTATACATATAAAAAAAATCGTAAAATTACCTCGGTGTCGACTCCCAAGGTTCGAAATACCGTCCAAAGATCGCGTGGCCGGTCACGATCCCGACACGTGTCACATAAGTCGTGTTAGAAATCGAGAGATGTTACATGTACGATCGAACGTAACGTCGGACCGACTCCTCATCGCTATCATCATCTATTGATGGTACGTTACGCTCAAGCCAATCGACCTTTAGTTTACATCCAACGACGTCATCTCCACCAGGAGTTCGTCCAAGTAGCCTCTCGGACATCAGCATAGTCTCGCGTCCGTCGTTCCCGTCACGGAGCATACCTTCGATAGGTAATCCTAGCTGTACTCGCACGTCTTGAAGTGTAATGGTGCACTCCCCACAATGCATGTGAAATGTATGCGTCTCAGGGCGCCATCTCTCTACAAACGCAGTAATCAAAGCCCAATCAAGGCTGAAAAATGCTACACGAGATATCCCATAGAACCCACTGGAACGAAGATATGGGATCATCCTAGAATGATACTGCATCGTTCGATCAACGACCCCACGTCTTCGACGTACACGCATTGTTTCGTACACCTTGTAATTGATAGTGTATTAATGTATGTTTTTGATACATTATTGATTTTAATTTGACGTATTCTTTGTAAGAAATGTTACCTCGCCCTCCATGCTCGCGTTGATCTGTGTGTAGATTGGAGTTGCAATAGTGATGGATCGAAGGTCCTGGATCCATTGTAGTACAACTACATATAATGTTAGAAAATTAAAATGAGTGTTGTACGCAATCAAACGATAAGTAATTAATAAATGTTCACACAAGCAACATATGTACGAACTTTAGTTACTTCACACAATATACAAACTCGACTATAGGTTGTCATTGGATGGTTGAGGTCTCATCGGACAATTTTTTTTGTTATGTCCCTCTAAACGACATATACCACAACGGTTCTTCCTAGTTGGTACTCGTTCACGATCTTTATTTGGACATGTTGTTCTTCTATGTCCTTCTTGGTGACAAATCCCACATCGCAAAGGTCTTTGGACATTAGGAAGATCCATCTCCGTAGGTCTACGCGATCCCTTAGGTCTCCCTCGGCCACGTCTGCGCCTGGGGTCGGGTATTAGTTTCGTCCCAAAAGTCGGCCAATACTTCTCATCTGGGATGGCCTTGAATTTGTACGAGTAGCACTGTGCATACACATCTAACCTATAGTATGGCTCGATGAACTGCGCGGAGCTCACTCGAATCAACGCACATGATGCTAACACGTGTGAGCAAGGGAAACCAAATGACTGCCATTTATTACAACTGCACACCCGGTCCTTTAAGATGACGATTTGTGTATTGTTGCCTTTATGCATGCGATCTCCATGTCTTCCATCGCACTTGGAACTCACCAATGTCTCGATTGATCAACGTGACGTGATGCCTTCTTGCTTGATTTCTCATATTTCGCGAGTTTCTTCATGACATATTCAGTGTACACTTGACCTTTTGAGATTGCCGCATTGATTTCCTGGTTGCGTTTATCGTGGTACGTCACCAATCTATAGTATATCATTTGAGTCAACGCATGAATTGGCAAAAATCGAGCACCCTTCAAGACCCCGTTAAAACACTCTGCAATTTCCGATGAAACTCTAGTAAGTAATATTGGTTCGTCGAATATTTAATGTATTATAGTGCAAATAATACATTGTATTATGTACTTACCAACACCATTAGAATTCATCCATCCGTACCGCATGCCTCGTCGTGCGATTGGGTCCAAAGTTCTTTAGGGATGGCATTGACATATTGCGGGAATTGTGGCGTTCGTGACGATAAGTATGTGAAACGCTCATGCACGCAATAAATTTTCGTTCTTGATGTTGAAGCATTTGCTCGACCAAGTAGTACTTTTAGGGGACAACATTTTTGAATTGTGTGCCGAAATTACTAAGCAAGTGTCGCAAGCAATAACGGTGGTACCTTTTCGGGGGACAAAAGCCGTTGATTAGGATGTTGACCGCCTCCAAAATGCCAGGGTGACGATCGAAATAACGCATATCCCTTCTCTATCTCGTCACGTGTTTGCGCTAAAGCATGCTGCGTAAAAACCACCCCATGAGTCATTGATTGGGTTTCGCAACGCAAAAAGCGGTAATATGTGACCATTTCCTCAACAGATAACGCAATCATGAGCTTCCCATGTATCGCCATATAGGAATGTCGCGTCAATCTGGAAGCAGAGGCTGCAAAACTTGAAAGCTTGTATTGAAGCTTCAAATGCGAAAAACACCCGACGAAATTGTGGAGACGCGGTACTTATTTCATCATCATGCCATTGTACGTGTGACCACTCGATTCTTGTCCCGGACTCTTACTCCTCACCATAGCCCAACCATCTTGGTAATTGAGCGTACGACTCATCTCAATCTCCAAAAACCCATTCAATTGCTTTCTTCTTGGCATCCCACATTAGCTTGTAGTTTACTTCGTGTCCATATTTTTTCTTTATTATTTCTACTAATGTTTTGATCGTGACACCTTGATCGGTTTTGACGACGCTTTGGATCTCTCGCGCCATCATGTTGGCGTCAAGTTGGCATGACCGCGTTCTACGTTGGGATTAATACACGTGTGCGGTACGTCTAACTGTGTTATCTCCCATAATAATGTTTTCTTTCGGAAACATGCGCGAAGACGCCACATACACCGTGTTGTGGAAATCGCACTTAATCGCCCACGAAGTTGTAGTCGATTCCATCACATGGTATTGACAATGTCTATTAACATGCCACACTTTAACGGCATGTTGTAAATTGTTTTTATTGTCAAAACACATCCCTATCTCCAAATCGAAGTTAGGGATGTCCCCCAAGTTTGCTTACGGGAATGTTGTGTTGCGGTTGAATTAGCCACCTCCCAATCGATTTCGTTATACCCGGTATTGGTTGGTGAACTTCATCGTCACTAGCTTCCTCCAACATAATCTCTTCATCGATAGCAAATTGCTCATCATCTTCGACATTCTCCGCACCCGGAGGATCATATGTTGGATCATCTGTGCAAACGTTAACGTCATCCCAAACCGCAACTGATGGAGCTTCTTTCATTTGTGATGCGTTTCCTCATCAGTCTCGATATTTTCGTCGTCGTTTTCGTCATCGTCGGTATATGCATTATTATCTTCATGTAATGGAGCAACGAACCCCTCTTGCGCTACCTCATCCGATGGGGATTGCATGTGCAATCTGTCCATGTCTAGTAAGTCTGCGTCTGGCGTGCCGCTACGTTCGTCAAGAACTTGCGAATGAATCATACGATTTTGATTTGAGTCGACTGACTCAAATGTTAAATAGATATCAATCGTTGCGGTCTTTGGTAATTTGTCCACCGTATCCCACATCAAGTCGAAGTGTGTCGCATCATTCAACAACACATGAACGTAATAATGTGAGCCTCCGGGGAGAGGCATCATGTGGCGATATGTCATATGAACTATAGTATTCGCCGTACATTCAGGGAACGCGTTAGAAACGTCATCAATCATTTCACGGGCACTAGACCTAAACTTCACCCACAACACTACTGATGGGGGTGAGCATACACTGCGATGCCATTGACCCCATTAACAATGGAGTCGTACGCATAGAATAGAATAGGGATGTTTCTTTGTGACATGCCCTACATAATGTTTTGAAATTGGATGTAAAGATGTTGCTGAGACAATTGCAAAAAATTGTTCAGGGAATTAGTTGAAAATCATGTGGTGATAAAGCGCGATCGAACTTTCGATGTAGAAGATCGCAATAATAGCGCAACTACAGAGCATACTTATTCTTTCGCACTTACATTTTCTCGTGTAATAACGTTCAATAAATAAATATATCAACCGTACTTCATAAACAAAATACATATGTCCCTATATATCATGCAAACCATAAACTAACCTAAATAAATTATTATGAAAATACTAAATTAACGAACTTACTTTTTCCACCGCTTTTCCTCTCCAACAAAATATTCCTGCAATTACATTGTATTTTCGTTTGTTTAGAACACAAAGAGTATAATAAATCGGCTATAACAAACTTAATTAACTCGACTAACTTAAACAAACTTAATAAACTAAACAAACTACTCTAACTATACTAACTAACCTAAAAACCAAATTAAACTAAGCTAAATACCTAAAACAAGACAAACTAACACATACTCAACTAACTAAACAAACAAACTTAAACCAAATTACACATACCTAAACTAAAAAACTAACACATACTTTAACCATTTGCCATTTATTTTTCATCACGTACATACCTCATCCTCCTTCACCTGGACCTCCTACTTCTCCTCCGCCGAGACGATCGGTGCCCCCGCCGCCTGCTCCGCGCTCCCTCGCGCAAGTCTCCGCTCCTCCGTGATCAGCTGTTGCCACTTCTTCTCGCTTCACCTCTGCCGCGGACCTCCTGCTCCCCCTTCGTCTCGTCTCCACTCTCCTCCTTTCGTCGCGCAAAGAAGACCTTCCTCCCGCGCTTCTACCTCCTCTCTTGTGTCCCTCGATCAACGTGACTTGGCGCGCCTCCTTCACGCTCCTCCGTCCGCGCGTCGTCTCCCCTCGGCCGAGCTCCCCGTCCCCTCCTTATATAGGCGGGCGGCAATTGTCGTGCATGGTCACGGGATCGTAATCCCGTGACCCCTACGTCCCCTACCCCTGCATCCCTACCCCTGCATCCCTACGAAACCGACGCCAGAGAATATTCTCTGCGTCGGTTTCGCGAAGAAGACGACAGGGTGCGCTGATAGCGCCTTCTGAGAAGGCGCTATCAGCGCACCCCACCGAAATGTGTCCACGTGGATCCACGTGGACACAACTGAAAAATTTTATACAAATAGCGCCTTCTCCGAAGGCGCTATTCAGGTTGTAGACCGCCACGTGGATCCACGTGGCGCCCCCATTAACTTCAAGTCCACGTGGATCGGATAGCGCCTTAACTTTCTCGTTGTCCACGTGGACGAAAGCGCTATATCGTGTACATGTCCACGTCGGTCCACGTGGACATGTCGACGTGGACATGTACACTGATAGCGCCTTCTGAGAAGGCGCTATCAGTGTCTCCACAAAAAAAAAAAATGGCCACGTCACATGCCACGTAGATGGCGCCTTCCCACAAGGCGTTATTGCCTACCCCCCGGAATAAAAAAGTTTTGACCCATATTTTCCTCATTAAAAGTAAAAACATGTGTACTTTGGTGAATTTTCCCTCTTCTTCAACCCATCAATAATATACTTTACGTCATCTTATTTTACCATCATTTTATTTATTTTAAATGAGATAAAAATTATATAAAATATAAAGATAAAAAGTAAAAATAATAATAAAAGAACGTTTAGTATTGTGAATAGTGTCACTTAAATTGGTGCTACGCTTTCGGTGCACGCTATCCACAAAGATAGCTTTGGGTTAGAGATACAGTGAGAAACCCTATTAACTACATTCTCTTCACAATCTTTCACATATAAGTTTAATCAAAACTATTTTATAGACATAACCTAACCAACAATATTACAGTGAGAATGATAAGATACCCTCATTAACTACACTCTTCACAATCTCAAACTCTTTTCAAGGGACCATAGTGTTATAGTAAATTATAATAATTTTTTGTAACCAAATTTTTTTTTTTAAATTGAATTTATGAGGATGTGCCACTAAATGAACCAAAGGAGTCCATCTTGCGAGGTGGGTGGACATGTGGCGGCGATGGAAGGGGGAAGCTGGGTAAGGGGTGCGAGGTGGCGGTGTACTGGATAGGGTTTTTAGTGAACCTTTTTTTATATGATTTTGGTGAACTTTTTGTTACTACTTTGCAACGCGTGAACGAGCGTTGTCTCGAGTGAGATTAAAAGTGATGGATTTCGTGAGAGTTTGGATAACGAAGTTAGTGACACAGATTTTACTGAATTTGTGTATGGACGTCGGATGAACAGTTCGATCTATTGTAACGAATCTTCATGTGTATCGATGAACAATATGGGCCTTTTGTGAAGTTTGTGTATGTTGTATGAGATTTGGTTAATATAATAGGGACACGTGTGTGGTGGTGTGGACCGACAAGTTGTTGACAAGTCGGTGACACGAGGGGGCCAATGCTCTATTTGGTAAAACAATATTTTGATGCATTTCACTCCCTCAATGTATTCGTCACAAGAAGTCATTCATGAACGCCTCGAGATATAAATATACACAAATTTCAATGCACATTTATGAGTCAATATGTCTTGCTATGTAATATTGTCTTTGTTATTGTTAGAACATACACAAAACATGCATATTCTCGAACTATAATATCTCATGCTTAAATTCAATTACAAAGAACTAGATAAAATAATACCGAGAGGCTTGCACTTAATGGCAATGTTATAAGAAGAAATTTCCTCCAATTCGGTGTATGAATACTGCGAGAGGTTTGTCTCTAGGATACAACCTGGATTGATCTTTGATTACACACCAACCAAAAATCATTTCTTTCGCAACAAATAAAATCTCTCTCAAAAACCAGATGAAACAATCTCTATTTCGAAAATTTCCTTATTTATGAAGTTTAGACCATTTTCATTTGAGAACCAAATAAAAAATAAAAATTGCCTCTCTTGATGTAACGGTCCTAAAAATCTAACTCATGCCACGTGTCATTTTAGGGTCGTATGTGGGACTCACTCGTCGTGATCGGATCGAAATCGACGCGAAATATGGTCAAGTTAAGGTTTAGACGCGGTGTTCTCGTATTTCGGAGTGCAATGGTATTTTCGTCAATTTTTGGCGAAAATGGGGTATTTTTCGGGGTTTAATTCGGACATAAAATCGATAAGATAAGTATAAAATAAAGAAGAAAAAAAAAAGATCGGATAAGAGAGAGAGAGAGGTCGCCAAGTGAGAGAGAGAATAGAGGAGAGAGAGAGAGAGAGAGAGAGAGAGAGAGAGACGACCAAGAAAACGAGAGAAAAGGAAAAAAGAGAGAGAGAGAGGCGAGTCGGGAAGGAAGAAGAAGAGAGAGGCGTGGACGGTGCGGGCGGCGGAGCTCACCACTGTGCGGCGGCCTCGATGTATGGCGGACCAACGGCGCGGACGGCGGCTCGCGGGCGACGCGGAGGCGCGGATGGCGAGTCCGGCGAGACGTAGCGGCGGTGGACCGTAAGTGAGGAGCGGTGGTGGAGCGAGAGACCGATGTCGCGAGCGAGCGGCCAGCGAGCGAAGGGCACGAGCGCGCGGCGGACGATGGCGGGCGATGCGGAGGTCGCAGACGGCGATTCCACCGCTAGGAGGTGGCACTACTGTCACGGAGGACGTTGGCGAGAGCGAGGAAGGGACGCCGCGAGAGAGAGAGAACTCAATGACTTCGGGCGGCGGCGCGGCGGCGCGGTGAACGACGTGGAGCAACAGCACATGGTGGCGTGTTGCGGGACCGATCGATCCCCGACGAGATACAACAATAGTGGAACTTGAGTCGTTTTTTAGGTATGTAAGAATCCATCCGAAAGTCACCGAGGGTTTACTTTTCCATCGTTGATTTCCTGTTCCTTGTTATTATACTTTATTCTCGTGATACATTTGGGTTGGTGGTCGAGTTATTTCCACCGATATTCGTAGTATACTTATGACACACTAGTCGTAGCACGTGTGATCGGAGCACTCGGTGAATTGTAACCCGAGTTGCATTAAGGGTGCACGTGTCGGGCAAGCACCGCGAGGAACCGGGTGAAAGGAAGTGGGGGCACCCACCGAAAGGATCTGGGGTCCGAAGTATAGTTTAGTCGATCGGGACGAGTACACACTTTGTTTCTCTCGTGTTATTTATTCATGTGATAATCGTAGTACGCTTTATCTGTTTAGTTTTCGCATGATTATTTTACATGATTATTAATATCTATTTATTTTCTTATAAATGCTCGGTGTACTTCATTTGGAATCTTAATAACCGTACTCTCCATCGGCTTTTGTGATGGTCGAGTGCAAATCCAAAGTGCTAGTAGGGCAAGGGGATTCTTGGCGACTTCATCCGATTGTCGCGGTTGATGACCCACTAGTACGTGTTATATTAAGATTTTGCTTTACTTTTGGGTATTGGGAGATCGGATAGACATTGTACTTGTATATATGATTCGCTTAGTATTGTCGCCTATATACGAGTAATTTCTGAGTTTTCCACAATATGAGTTGCTCTTATAAATGATGCTTTATATGATGATGAATTTAATTGTATTACTTGCTTTAAATTTAAGACTTCCATTTCGCTTTTAATGCTAAAAATGATTCAACTGTCTAACTAAACCGATTAACGAAATGAGAACAACACGCATATCAAGAAATTGTGATGTAGCAAAGAACGTTAGTGGCGCGTGGGACCCAAGTGGATCAATGATTTGACAGATCGGGGTCGTGCCTCTCCACATGGCGACCTCGGGATTGGGGGCGTCACACTTGAACAGCTTATAACTGTTCAAAACGAGGTTATTAGTGGTGTGGTTCCTTAACCACCAATTATCCCACTAATTAAACACCTTTTCACAAAGCTAAAGGTTGTAATCTGTTCACCACTAATTACCAACTACGAAATTAACTAAATTTAATGTAAAAGGTATAAAAAAAAAGAAAAAGAAATTTGTGTTGTGAATTGGCTAAGTTATTTAATCATTAGCCCCAAAGGCCCAAGGCTCTATCAAAGACATATTAAATATCAAGTAATTAATGTGTATTAATCAACGGAGAATACTCATGGTCTTTTCCTCCAACCCCACATTCACTTAACCACTTACTTCAAGTGGAAGATTTCTTATAAAGAAAAAAAACAAAAAGTTTCTTTCCCACGTGGGACTAAAAATTGGATACAATACAAACTCGAAGAACTTTTAAAGTTCAACACCTTTAAAGTTCAACAGTTATTTTACTATTTTCCTTTTTCTTATGTAAGAAAGAAACGACTGATCCCACTCTAATTCGAACTTATGATTTCTTTCTTCCAAACCAACCTCATATTAAATTTGGTTGATTTTGGAAAAACATATTTTGAAGACGAGTTAATTGAGTAGTCCAAATTAATTTACAAATATCAGTTACTTAATACTGGATTTTGGAAAAACATATTTTTCTACCAGTGTTTTGACTCATGAATATCTGAATACATCTAAATGTGCATCCGACGACAAAAATATATTTTGCACCAACCTAATTTGATGTGGTTTAGTGCATGAGTTAGTTTACTATGAATTGGAGATAAAACCTTTTATTTTTGCCTAATTTTCTTAAGGCAAAATGCATTATTTGGTTCCTAAATTCTAGAATTTATCTTATTGGATCTTAAATTTTAATTTGTTAATATTTGATTCTATTTTTACTCACGTTAGATTCAATTAATATCTGCAAAATAACTGTGTGGAAAAATAAAATCTCAGAAACCAAATGTTAACAAATGAATCAAATATTGAGGACTAATTAAATAAAAAAAATCACAAAAATCAGAGACCAAAAATTCTTTTTACCCTTTTTTCTAAATGTTTCACAAATATGTTGGTCATTCTTCGGCTATACTCATAAAAGATATGAGGGCCGCTAAGGGCACCCCACCTTTTAATGAAGGCACCCAGTTAATGTGGGCACAAACCAATTTACAGGGCACCCAAAAATTAGACCCGAAATACCAAAAATACCCCTCGTGGAAATCCCCGAGCACCCCACCACCCCCACCACCACCACCTTCACCGAATCGTTGTGAAAGAACCCATTTGCTTTGAACCAGACCAGTGAGATGAATCCCGAAATCATGTTTCCCGTGTCTCGCCTTGTGTTTCCCCTTCGTTGTACGGCTTTTTTGCAGTTCGTAGGGTCGTGGTGTGAGCCGATTTCGTCTCCAAGTTAGGGTTCGGTTGAAGATCGTCGAACACACATTTTTGCGCGAAATCGTTCGTTTGAAGGTACGTTTTTAGTATAATTAAGTTACATTTGTTAGAGTAGTTGTAATGTGTGTGTGGTGGTTTGTTCAATAGTTAAAAAAATGGTAATTCGCGGTTCTCGGCCACACAGCCGAGAGATCGAGACTAACTCTTGTCTCGCCAAGCATGGCCGAGACAAAAGCTACATTTTTGGGAACTCGAAGTCTCGGCCACAAAGGCCGGAAGAGTTCACAGTGGCTCGGTTACGCATGGCCGAGAGTACTCTAGTTCTCTCGGCCGAGACATGACGAGAGCTAGAATTAGTGCTAGGTAATGTGGTGTCGGTGGTGTACAACCGAGAATTTGCTCCTACTCTCGGTTGTACACTGGCGAGAGTGTTAGAGTAGGCTCGGTCGTGATTGGACGAGAGCAAGGCGAATTGAAATGGTCAACCCATCTCGGTGGTGCACAACCGAGACCTTTCTATTGGACTCGGTTGTACACTGCCGATATATTGGAGGCATTGTCGGTCATGGGTGACCGAAAATATGGGTTGTTTCACCCGCTTGACCGAGACATCGAAATGGATGAATTTGAACATTTTTTTTTGTAAATTTTTTTTGGGTTATGTTCCATGCGCTTATATGTTGTAATTTTTCGGGTATGGCTCGTCGAAAGTCGGTGACTAGGAGGAGGCCGGTGTTGAGGTGTCGAGGCCTAACCGGGGCGAGGTGGCGGGAGACCCCGACAACATCGTGCACCGGAAAGAGAAAGAGAAGGAGAATGAGGATGTTAAGGGCAAGGCGAAGGTATATGGTACTCGTGGAATGTTACATTTGCACGATGAGGGTGTGGGCGACCGAGGATCTTGTTGTTGCCCGAGGGGAAGAGGAGGGGCATGCATCGAAGTCTAGTAGCAGTGACTCTTCGAGAGGCGGGGAATACGACGAAACATATCGTAATGTGGGCGGGAGTAGTTGTGGTGGAGAGTGGCCATAATGAAGGAGAGCGAAGTGCCGTTGAAGCGCGTGCTCCATTCCCCGGTGGTCCCTATAGACGGGCGTTGTTGAAGAGCTTCAAGGATCATGTGGCGTTATCGATTTGGAGCAATGAGGTAATTTCAATTTCATTGAACGGAGTAACTTAATACTCATGGTTTTAACATGCGACGAGATGTATTTATTTGTCGCGGGAGCGTCCGTTCTCGAGTGTATCAATCACGGAGCTCGGATACAAGAATGGGATTTGATCGTGCCACCCGGACACGGCGGGACTTCAGAGGATTATTCAACGTTCCGGGTTGAATACGCTGATAGACTGCTCATACCGCAAGGCCAACAAGGAGGTGATCTCTGCATTTGTGGAGCGGTGGCAGCCGGAGACGAACACATTTCACCTACCTTTTGGTGAAATGTCTATCTCATTAGAGGATGTCAGCTTCCTCCTGAAGATTCCTGTGACGGGCAAAGTTGTGGCAGTGGAGAACTTTGCGAGGTACACGGAGGAATCTCGCTCGGACGCGATTAAGATGGTCTCGAACCTACTTGGGGTTAGCGTCGAGGAGGCTGAGGAGGAGGTGAATATTAGCAAGGGGCTCACAGTGCGCAAATGTTGGCTGAAGAGTCGATGGTGCCCCAAAGCTGGTTCGAGACCCAGAAATTATCCTCCTGTGGAATGCACCGCCCGAGCGTACTCTCAGACATTACTGTTGTCTGCACTCTATTTGCCGATAAGAGTGGGTCTCGAGTGTCGATCGCGCTGCTGAAGCTTCGAGGACTTGGACGTCGTAGGAAACTACGCACGGGGTGCGGTTGCTTTGGCCTACTTGTATCGACACTTGGGGTCCGCCACGAGAGTGCAAGTGTCTCGATTCTTTGGTTACCTCACATTGCTTGAGGTTTGTTATAAAATAGACTTAATTTTCTTTTTGTATTTCAATTAGGCCAACTTGCAATTGTGGACTAACTAACATTGTATGTATTTGCGGGGATGGGTGTACGACCATTTCAAACTTGGTGCAGCCACACCCAATGCGAAGTACATGGACTACGTGCAACCCCGTGTCGTAGATGGATTCAAAAGCATGAGACGGTGGCGAATGTAGACAAGCTCGGGGCCATTAGGAGAACCTTGGATAGGTTGCGCCCAGTGAGGTGAGATGGTTATCCATATCTCTCGACGGTTGATGTTTTAGTAATTATTTTTGCTAACAATGGTTGTTGCATTTTGATTAGGTCACTTGGGACCCATATGTGAATTTGAGGGAAAATGGAGTTGTGCAAGCGATGGCCTTTTACAAGGTGGGACGATCAAGTACATGGATGTGGTGGAGCCCTACCACCGGAGAGGATTCGAGACGGTTTGGGCATGTGCAATCTATACCGGATCCTCCGTCTTGTCCATTGGAAGCACACCGAGGCCCATCTGCGAACAAGTACTCCGTCAAGTATGGGTTCCAAGCAAGACAATTGGGAGCGATGGAGGAACCATTTGTTGGCTCCCTGAAGTTCGGGCGACAAGGCAGAATTTGAGTTTTTGGCTACACCGGACTACGCCTTGGTTCCTCAAAGTGTCTCATCCCGTTATCACCAATCCGAGCATCGAGGACCATGACATGGTCGCCACAACCAGCGCAGAGATAACGAGCTACTTGAGGTATTTAAGTGGTTATATAGTTGTATTTTGCATGTCTTATTCATCCCGATATGTTTTACACTAACACTAACTCGATTATTTCATCGCGTAATAGGCGTGCGTTGGACGCGGCGTTGCGATGGATGGACCTCCGCCGGAGTTGTGTACGATCGAGTCCGCGAGGACAATGGCGAGTGACATCGTCAATTTTCTTTCGGGGAGGAGTATAGGTCCCACCACCACGAGTACGACTCCGACGACCACAACCAAGCACCGCCACATCGCCCTACCGAAAGCGAGGCCGAGGCGGTCCCAAAGCATGGTAGCACTTCCACACACTCCACCCCGGCCACAGCTCAGCCCGCCACGGTCGATGCTCGCCCTCCGAAGAGAATGCTTGGGAAGGAGTATCAAAGGAAGAATCTGAAGAAACCAAAGCAATGACCGTTTTGCGGAGGCATAGACATTTTTATGACATTTTTATGTCCAAAGCATGGGGAACATAGACATTCTTTGAGTTTTATGATGTTTGCGGAGACATTTTTTATGACAGTTTCTAATGTGTTATGACAGTTTGTAATGTTTCATGAGTACTTGTTGCCTATTGACTACATGTTGCCTATTGACTACATGTGTTATGACGATTTGTAATGTTTCATGAGTACTTGTTGCCTATTGACTACATGTGTTATGACGATTTGTAATGTTACATTGCCTATTGTTGTATTTTGGTCTTATTTTATTCTAGGATACTTGTTTTTTCGATTCGAGGGTGTCTCGGTCAAGTAGGGCCGACTCTCATGTGGAATTTTCAGATCTTGAACAACCGACACAAATGCGGGATTCACGGTGTTACTGGCCGAGAATGTCGATGGTTCCATTATTTAAATATGTGTCGGTCATCGATGTACGAAACCTTTCAAAGGCGTCGGTGACTCGTCACCGACATCATACGATGGAGTTCGGCCACTGCTCGACGACATAAGCGGCGCATTTGGTGAACGTGAAGACCAATTGCTATCGGTCGACGATAACGAGACGGTGGAGCAAGTCGCGGTTACTCATGGCCGAGAAGCCATGAGTAAGGTCGCGCATAGGTCGACGAGAAGATGCAATTTCGGCATTGTGCGACCGAGACTTAACGTTAGTTCTCGGTGGTGTATGGCGACACATGTACCGTATGTCTCGGTCATTCAGTAGGCGACACGTCTGTTCCAAAGACAACAATTTCCAACTAACTTGACAACTAACTTTCCAACTAACTTTGCACGAATGAAAATCCAAAGACGACAATAGCCACGAAAGCGAAAGTAATTATATATCAATGTAGTAGGATAAAATCACTATACAAGAATCAAAATGTACAACAATACCCCAAAGTGGTACGATATATACCTCATTGTATATCCATACAACTTGACAACTAACTTTCAAAATTGCTAAATGTACTGACCATCAAGAATTCTAGGTACAATTTCAACACTACGGTGTACCTAAATCTACAACGGATATGGTGGCTTCATCAACGATTGCAATGGGCGCGATGTCTCGAAAGACGAATCCATCACGCCAACCTTTCGCGTGATCCTCAACATCTTTGGTCCCACGAAGGATATAAGGATGGCAATGGTGCATTCACACGCAACGTCACTGTCAAAGTGAACAATATAACATAAAGATATTGTCACAACCTCGCTCAGGGGGAAAAAATAACAATTCAACAAAATTCATAGCACTTACCCTAACCCAATGGATATTCCTGTCATTTATCATGACAATGACAAAGTCATTGTTGTGCAACGACGACGGTGGAGCACTACGTAGAGGTAGAAATGTGGAGGCACTCCCACGCGAGAGGTTGACAAGAATGACATTGAATGCAAGTGGATACTAACAATCCCATGTCCGGAAGTGTCAACCATTCTTTGAAAGATGTACCAACTTGATTCTCACGAACAATGCACCGCAATCTTGACACTCTCGTAACTCGAGCCTAGCACTTCCGCCAAAGGTTTTCATGCCCGATAATCTCATCATACATCCTTCTACGAACAATCATCCACCCGTCTACATCGGCAAGTCCAAGCCGAAGCAACACACCGATATCCACAATTTCCATCGGCAACCACATCGATAATGCCCTCAACATGTGGCAACCAATCCGGTTCTACGCAATGACCGGTAGCCCATGTTAGTTGCACTTTGCGTGCGTCGACTGGCACGACGCATTTTAGGAACAACTTTACTTTTCTTCGCCTAGAACCGGAGGCCTCCTTCGTGGATAGCACGTACTCAAATCCGCTCGAGCAACCGTCTCGTTGAAGAATCGTCATCATCGTGTTTTCTCTTCGAAGACCCCGGTGTCCTTCCCTTTGTCTTAATTTTCGCCGGCGCACAACACCCGGTGTAGACGAAGGACGACTAATCTCCCTGAGCTGCTGAATAATCCTGAGTCGATCGTCCTCATCAGTGCAAGCATGAGACTTTTCCAACACCCGTTCAATCTCATCGTGCACGTTGTACCCAGACGGGTCCACCGGATTCTCAGGTATCATACTCAACTTTCGCCAGTAAACATGAATGTCCTCGAGAGGGATGGGCGACCGAGCAAATATTTGATGGTTTAGCTCATGTGCACAAGGAAGGCCATGTGTGGTGCGTATCTCGCAACCACAACGAGTGGAGTCGTGACCAACATCCTTTCTACGTGTCAATTCATCTCTAATTAGCCTAAGCGCCGTTGAGAGACATAACCACGCAATCGTCGTTACAACTCATCAATGTACTCATGTCGGACCACATTCAAACTTAGCTCAAACGATGCCTTTATATTGTTGTGTTGGATTCTAAGGAGGCCATCAACCACATTCCACAGAGTCTCAAAATTGGCCCGACTGTTCCCCAGTGTAGCCCGAGAATAGAAACGCGAGACTCCACCCTCTGCGTTGTCGTTTCCCCAAAGTGCATAATTCTATTTGTCCAAGCGGAGACAAATTTCTCCTTGTAGTTCTTTAACCATGTGTTGTCCAAGTACTCAGTAAGACCCTTGACATTCCCAAACTCACAACGCAGGTCATTCATCCTAACTTCGAATAAGGCCTCCGAGTTGGCATACATCACGCTCGTCCACCTATCCATAAAATGCGCAAAACCATCGTTCTCCCCAAACATCTTCTTAGTCTTGACCAATACTACTTTGTTGATGTGCCAAGAGCAAAGGAGGTGAGACGAGGCGGAAAAACTTCTTCTTTGGCACTAATAAGGGCTAAGTCCCTATCGGTAACAAACACGTCGAGCTTAGGCCACCCATCCAATATGAATCTCAACTTCTCAAGTGCCCAAACATAATTCCCATGACTCTCGATGATGTGAATGCAAACCCAACGGAGAACGTCAAGTGCGTAGAAGTGATGCCAACAATCTCCAACAAAGACATTCGGTACCTATTTGTCTTGTACGTGCAATCAATCAAAATTACCGATGAGAAACACCTTAGCAACTTTATTGAGTCGGGATGTGACCAAAATAAGTCGGTGACAACATTCGTAACGAGATGCTTCCTATGCCATGACATCCACTTATTCTTCTCTAATATGTGCAACATTTCTTTGCATTTGACTCCTCCCACCCGCATTCTCATTTCGGACTTTTTGTCTTGCATTATATATTGTCTTCATTGTCGATACGTTTCTAACATCTCTTTGTTTCAACGTATTTAGGATGTCTCTTGGCTTCACATTCCCTTTGTCATTTGTACCACAACTTCTGCTCCCCTTATCCAATATTTCGGCAAATGAATGGCCGTCCAAGTTTTTTGCGGGCTCGTGATTGTGCCTCCCACATATAACAGTGACATACCACAAGGAGTCAGCATTTTCCTTTACGTTGATAAGGAAATGGCATCCACATTTCTTCGTACCAGTTTGAGTCCTCGCATTTTCCTTTTCTTCATCATTTATTGATTTCAAAGAAATTTTGGCCGCTTTCCCCTTCCTTACTCTCTCGAGACATTCCCCTATATGTCCTGGACCTCTCATGAGCAAGTTTCACCCTTCCCTGCGCTTAATGTCCCCGGCATCGAGTGCTTTGTCACTAGCACAAACATGTTCTCACGGCCTATCATTTGAAGCCATGAAAGCCGCTTCTCAGAGGGAATGGCCTACAAGGTGTAAACATGTCCTTGTAGTACGGAAATAGGGTAGAAAGCTAGGCATTACCTACAATACAAACATTGTAACATTATAATCAACCAAAATGTACAACACAATCACAACAAAACCCAAAAAAAATAGGTTCTCGGTTGTACTGGTCCGATACTTTCTTCGAGTCTCGCTCACGTACGATTGAGGAGTTACCGAGTACTCTCGGTTGTACCATTCCGTGACCTACGTACACCTCTCGGTCCTCTACGACCGAGACATCACCATACATCTCGGTCCTGCGAGGCCGATACAATCGCGCACATCGACAGAAACTTCGGATAACCGCAAAAAAAACACAATAAATTTGCAAAATTACCTCAAGTTCGACCTCCTCTTGCACCGTAGCAGTACAATCCTCCATTATATAGTGGAAACAAGTTCGGATTTGAGGAAATTACCAAACCCTACGTTGACAACAAATCATCATTTTCACAGTTTTTCACAACTAAACAGTTCTAAAAAACCATCATATGGTTGTCAAACATTGTTACCTCATTTGTCGGATGATGTCAATCCGCAAGAATCGATAAACGCTCGACAAACGCAATGTGACTTTGTGGTTCAACCTTGTGGTGGGGTGCCCTTTTTCTTTGTCAAAATGATTTGTGGGGTTTGAATCATTATATATACAAGGGCAAAAGGGTCTTTTCCAGTTTTTTGAAATTTTTACAAATAATTTGGGTGCCTTCATTAAAAGGTGGGGTGCCCTTAGCGCCCTCAAAGATATTGACACGGTACTAAGTAATCAATTGTATATGCTCTTAAACCCTTAATCTCACTCAAAAATCTACAAATTATAGTAAAAAAGATTTAATTTCATCCATAAGCATATTATTTACAATAGATATTAAATTTGTTGCACAAAATTGAGTGCAACGAGAGTTTATTTATGTAGTCGACCTCCTAATTTGAGATTGAAACTTTATTGTTATTGTTGCTTTCATTGTACAAACCGAAGTTGTTAAGGAAACTAAATATAGAATCATGTGTAATTAGTAATTAAAGAAATTAGAATCCCGGGTTAATTACATAGATGGTCATCCAACCTTATCACTTGTAACACTTTGGTCATAAAACTTTTGTTTGTAACAAAAAAATAACTAAACTTTAGGAAAAATTTCATAGAAATCACTCATGGCTGATGCGGCGATGGTGATGTGACAACGTGCAATCCAAAGAAAATCGAGTGGTCACAAATAATTATTTTATTAAATAAAAAGCCCTAAATCAGATTTTTTTTATTTTTAAAATTTATCAAAATTATTGCAAGTCTCGATGAGAATCCTATGGCAACAACTCATCTTCTTCAACTAAATCCCCAAACCTCTGCAACTCAATTTCGAAACTTGGCTTCCAGAAGAGTTTTTTCTCAATATTTTCCATCTCTTGCCACTTCGAAGGTAGCACTTAAATTATCTCTATCACTGAATGAACAACGATATAGAAACAAGAAATTGCTTGGAAACGCGACTCGAGCAATGCGAGTTTTTCCAGAATCAACGTCAACCACATCAGGAGGCACGACGAGCCAGCTCGTCTTCATCCGAGCCATTTCTCGCTCATCAAGATCTCTTGAAGAACACCACAAACAACAATAACAACAATGATTCCAAAGATTGGATTGAAATTGGAGTTGCGAGAGGTTTGGGGATTTAGTTGAAGAAGATGAACTCTTCGAGTTGGATTCTCCTCGAGTCTCGCCATAATTTTGATAAATTTTAACAATAAAAAATCTGATTTATGGTCTTTTATTTAAGAAAACAATTATTTGAGACCGCTCGATTTTCCTCGACTTGCACATTGCCACATCACCATCGCCACATCAGCCATGAGTGACTTATATGAAACTTTTCTCAAAGTTTAGTATTTTCTTGTTACAAATAAAAGTTTTATGATCAAAGTGTTACAAATAATAAAGTTGGATGACCATCTATGAAATTAACCCTTAGAGTCTCATGTATTTAGTAGGTTCCTTTTGCACCGTGATAATTGATAAAGGGAATAATGATTTTATTGTATATCTTCTTTTATACATGGTCACCTATATATACCCATAGGTCTTGAATAAAAAGAAAAGTACAAATCCACAAAAAGAACCTACTAAGTACATAAGATTCTAATTTTCTTAATTATTAATTACACGATATTCTATATTTAGTTCTCTTAACACGGGATTCTATATTTAGTTTGCTTAACTAAGTTGTTAAAACATAAACATATATACGGCACACGTGAGCAAGGTGTTGTAAAGGCCTCTTGAAACAAGAATCAAGATCAGCCCAATTCAACATCCTTCGTACGGACCAATATAATACATAGCCATTGCCATGCAAATAAAAGCAAGCACAACACACCACATGGCACGTATACAACCAGTTTTTTGCCATTTGTGCTCCACTCGATCAAACCATGTTAATTAGAAAAAATGATAAAATAACCTACTTTTGGCGCATACTATATCATTTATGTTGTTTTGTCGGATGTAGAGCCCACGATTTGAGAGACAAAAAAAAGTGTCATAAATGATTAAAAAACAAAGCGTGTACCTAAAATGTGTTATTTTATCATTTTTTTTTTGTTTTTCTCGTGGTATCCGGTGCGAGCCGCCGCTTTCATTTGTGCAACACAAGCGTTGGAGAATAGGCATTTGTAACTGAGTTCGAGACATCTGCCTTTTGAAGGCCCATTAGGAAACTCTTCAGTCACATGGTGAAGGCGAATTAAGTCCACATTTTAACCAAAAAAAACAAAAAATTAAGTCCCCATCGGCCCACCAGTACTACAAGCGTATCCAAGAGTAGGCAAACCGACATGGAGCCTCAGGAGTGGCAGTGTCCTCCCAGGAGGTTGAGGGGTGGGGAATCTCTATTTCGGGATCGCCTTGGCGCCTTGCTTCGAAACTAATCCTTCTCAAGATGGGATAGTGGGGTAATTCCTCCACCCCATCGCGAGTGGGGCAGAGATAAGGATTGCCCTCTCTTCATGCAGCTAGATCTCAAGGAAACACTCCTATAAAAAGTTATATATAGTTTATTACTAAAAAACTAACGCATATAAGAGGAGTTTAATTAGGGCCACCTCAAGGACATTTTAGTTTTTCTTTTAAAAAAAAAAAAAAATATAGTTTTAACATTTGTTTAGATAACATTGAGTAAATTTGATACTCAGCGCCACATCTAGATCTATTAGCCTATTTAAGTTTTTTTAGTTTTAAAAATAATTTTGACATTTATTTCTCTAAAAAATTAAGTAAGCTTGATTCCCTAGCCACATCTGCGTTATGCAGTGCCGAATCATCGCTACATTAACGTTATTTAATTGTCACGTTAATAAAAAATAGATGGAATGATCACGAGCAAAACTTTCGAAAAATTTGATGATCGTTTTGGGAAAAAAAAAATGTTGCGGTCAAAATACAATAAAGATAAAGGGGCGAGTTATTTCTTTCCTATAAAAAAATAGAGAACGAGAGAGAGAGAAAGAGAGGGGTACTATATTTAAGCTTTTGCTAAAGAAAAAAGGTAATAGAAGAGAGAGAAGTGGGTTCACGTTTTTATTTTATTTTATTTTATTTATGAAACTTTCCTCCATTATATCAATAACCCTTAGAAAAATTGCCTCATAAGAGTATTCTTGAGACAATCTTCAAAAATAAATAAAAATAAAAATAAATTCTTCTTGTGAAAGTTATTATTTCTTGTTACCCACACATCAGCACATGCCACCCACGTGCTAGCCACTAAACATTGGTCATGTGCCGTAACGTCACAAAATTTCAAATTTAAACATTTTAACTAACAAGTCCCCGCTCTTCATAACGGCTACATAGTTCTAAGTCCGGACACCATACCACCGACCACTCCTCGCTTTAACAGCTCTTCACAACAATTCGAATCTCTTCATCTCACAACACACCACACCACACTACACTTTAAGAACACTCTCTCAACCGACCTCTCAATGTCTCAAATCATCAACTCATTAGCGTTTCTTCATCATCAAAAAAAAAAAAAAAAAAAAAAAAAAAAAAAAAAAAAAAAACTTCAAAAGCCCAATTTTCAATCTCTTAATTTCTATCGATCTCGAAAAAACCAAAAATGACTGAGAATAGAACCCGAGTTCTTCTCGAAAGGGCGTTAAGGCTCTTCGGAATTTCGATATTCATTGAAAAAATCGAGGCGAAGAGCATTGCTGCTAGGCTAATCTTAATTGGCAAAGCTAAGAATAAGCTTGAGAAATCCAAGCTTCTCAAGCATTACTACTACTACAATGGACGTCGCCGCACTTTCTTGCCGGAATTCGAGTTTTCGCCTTCGAGCACTCCTCTATTTCAGCGCCGCAGAGGGGCTTTCAAGAAGAGAAGCAATGGGGGTGTCTGCTCTGTCATTTCCTTATGTCGCGGGTCGAATGTGTTGAGAGTTGATGGGGATGAGTTTGAATGTGAAATCATGGGGAGAGATGATTGTGCATTAGGGGGTTTACCATTTTTTCATGATATTAATTCTGTGAAGGAATTGAGGGATGATCAGTGTTCGGATTTTGGCGACGAGGATGATTCGGTGGATCAACGAGCTGAGATGTTCATACATAAATTCTATGAAGAGATGAGGATTCAGGGTCATGAGTCTGATTTGCTGCAGCTTGAGCTAAATTGTGATTAGGAAGAGAGTTGGATTTGATTTGGGATTTGTTTTATGTTTTGTTTTCCATGTTTTGATCTCCATCCATTGAGGTTTTAATTTTGTTGATTGTGGAGGGAGTTTTTGTTTTGTGGATTTTAATTAGGTGTCTCATGACCCATGTATTTTGCATCAAGATCTTTGTGCATGCATATCTCGAGGAGCACACGAATGGCTCTTGTAAGCGATGAGCGTTTCTTAGTATCCGTCTAGCAAGGTCCTTATAAAAGCATTCAATATTTTTATTTCCTTAAATGTGTTCGAATGAGTGAACATAAGTTTTTTTTTTTTTCTTCAACGAGAGTCGAACTCACAACATATCAAATTTTGTCTTTCGACAAGTGATGCCTCATCCATCGCACCAAATTATAAGATCGTATAATTTTAGAGTCGCATAATTTTATTTAGATATTTATTAAATGTAGTGGGAACCGTGGGAGATTAATAGGCTTGGAATCCTATTAATCTCCCATTTTTTCTTTGTTTAGTTTATGCCCTAGTGTTTTTTATTTTAGTTAGAATTATTGTTCGTCTACGTGTGGTAGTTGTCCCCATTGTTGGGATGATTGTGTTGTTTTCCCCTTCTTAGAGCTGGAGCTGCACTATAGCGTGTGCGATTTGAAATTAGTTACATGCTTCATTGTTGTAATATCTATTTATAATAGATGTTTGTCTTTTGGACTAAGAACACGTCAAAACAATCTCTCTAAGGCAAAAAAAAAAAAAAAAAAAGAACCGTCAATTATACTAACCAAATAATTTGTTGGTATAAAAAACCACCAATAATAATTTTGTTAAAATATTAAGTTATGTTTGAACCGAACCGCCTATATACAGTACCCCTATAAAAACAGAAATACTTGAATTTGGAATACTTAAATTTGGGTCCAATCATATATAGGAAAAGACTAGAGAAATAGGTTGTGACGTGCTCCACGTTGGAATCGCGTGCTTCACGTCTGGTTATATGTTTATATCACGTGCATAATCATAGTTTTTTTTTTTCTTTTCAAAGGCATAATCATAGTTAGGCTTTCTTTTGAAAATCATAATCGTAGTTATAGTAATCATAGTTAATTTTACGAGTAACTATAGGTATCGATCCAGACACTTTGTTTGACTAGTTTCACGGGCTCTGAAATTGCGAAAAGGGACCACCAGTGACTCGACGTTTGACTGTCGCAGGGAATCGAAACCGATATCGCATGCCTAACCCACACAACCCCGATCTTCGCCATTACTACTAAGCCACACTCGTTCGGGTTATATTAATCATAATTGATTAAACATAAGTTTGTGAATTTTCTATGTCATGCGCACTTCGGGATGTAAGCATACACATGAGATAAAGATGTATAACACGCTGGTGGAAGTTGTATGGGTAGATGGCTTCTGTGAGCGAACGTGTCTTGCAATGTGACATAGGGCTGTGATTCTAATATATATTTTCCATTCCCCTATATACATAGAGATCTCCGTTTCATAGTTGAAAGGCCAATAGATGAACACAATGACAAACGAAGATGCAAATTTCACCTTCGCCATGCAGCTCGTCTACGCTCCGGTCTTGCCCATGGTGTTGCACGCAGCGACCGAGCTCGACCTGTTTGAGATCATTGCAAGTGCCGGTGCAGGGGCCAAGCTTTCACCCTCACAGATTGCCACTCATCTCCCCACTACGAATCCCGATGCCCCCGCCACACTCGACCGCCTCCTTCGCCACCTGGCTGGCTTCTCAGTGTTGACATGTTCGGTTGTCACACTTGAAAATGGCCGAATAGAGCGACGGTATGGTTTGGGGCCTGTTTGTAAGTACTTGGTTAAGGATGAAGATGGGGGGTCTCTGTCTCCTTGGTTGAAGCTTGAGAAGGGCATCATGGACTCATGGTTAGTATTAGTCGTATATTCTATAGGAAAATAGTACTAGAATGACAACGGGTGAGTCATACCATAGGTCCCAACACATATACATTGGTTCACAGCAGCTGTCCACACGGCATCGACTCATGTGTTATGCACCGAGATCTGTGTGTGGCTGCATGCATCTTGTGGTGCACAAGCATGACGACTTTTGTAGGCCAATGTGTGTTTGGGGCGTGACTATTCCCGTAGTCATTCTAGTACTTATCTATTCTATAAGGGAAGTGCTACATTGATGACACGCCAAACTCATACCTCGAAGTCACACATCGGCTTTGGGAGCCGCTTGGGAGTGCCTCGAAATGTGTGCACACAAGTTCTCGGCGTATAACACGCGAGGTGTAGGTATCCCAAAGTGCGCACGAACGGCTCCCAAGGCCAATATGTGACTATGGGGTGTGAATTTGGTGACATCAAAAAATCATCTCTCATTATATATATAATTAGTTACTAAACTTTTATATATAACACATTTTTTGGTCTATGAACTTCATGCGCGATTTTCTTTTTACTTCTTGAACTTTGATTTGTTAATATTAATTTGATCCCAAAACTTTTATTTTGCGCACATTTAGTCCTTGTGTCAAACGAGTTCATTTTACTTATTCGTGACAATGACAGTTTGCCATATTCGACTTTGCTAGCTAGTGCCCCATTGAGCAAAAAGATTAGATGTGTGAAAAAAAAAAGTTTGGAACTAAATGTTAACAAATCCAAGTTCAGCTACTAAAAAAAAAAAAAAACGTCACATACAAGAACCAAATGTTAACCAATCAAAGTTCATGGGCTATATCAAGAAAAAGGGTAAAGTTTAGGACTAAATAATGCATCTCATTTGGTCCAATTAATTATTGTGTATTATGTTACTCTTTTATTAATTATTATGTTACTACTACCTAGGAAAATATTAATTAATTTAACTTACACAAATTATTATCCTAATAAATATGATTAGAAAGTCCTAATTAATTAGTAAATTTATCACATGCTTAAAAAGTTCTTAAGCATGTTGTAGGTATTAATTGTAATGGTTAATTAAGAAAACAACTTATTAATTACTAATTTCTGTAGTCACAAGAACCACATCCAATTAATTAACAAAGTTTAACTCTTACCAACCAATTGGATGCAGTTTGGTATGAAATTTGAAAGTAAAAGGTCACGGATTCAACCCTTGGTGGGTGCAATAGTTGTTTCTTCTCCATAAATTAAAAAAAAAAAAAACCAAGTTTAACACTCACTTTTTCTCTTTTTTTTTTTTAAATTTTTTTTTAATGCAGGTATTACATGAAAGATGCAGTGTTAGAAGGGGAGGTTCCATTTCGCAAGTTATATGGAATGTCAGTTTTTGAGTTCATGGCCAATAGTTCTAACGTAGATGAGCTGTTCAAGCCTCCAAGGTTTAATCATACCATACTGATTATGAAGAAAGTGCTAGAGAACTACAATGGGTTTCAGAACCAAAAGCAGGTAGTAGATGTGGGTGGCTCATTTGGTACAGTGGTTGGCATGATCACTGCCAAGTACCCTCACATTAAGGGCATCAACTTTGATTTGCCCAAAGTGGTAGAGATTGCACACCCTCTTCCTGGTATATACCCTACTAAATTTCATCAATTTCTAGTGCATTAAGTTTAACAATTGCTCCCTCATGTCACAGTTGTAAGTAGTTTAAGGTAAAAACACAAGAATTACGTAGTGATTTAATTGTAAGGTAATATTAGTATATTACCCTCACCTTTATTAATGTCCTTTTGAGTGTAACGAGAGAGAACCAACTTGACACACTCGAGGGAAGTGAGCTAGAACGATCTATATTTATGACCGAAGGGAGTATTAGCTAAAGCAATTAGTGCTTGTCTTTTTTTTTTTTTTTTTTCCTATTTATATCACAAGGGAGGACAAAAATAACGTCCAAAGATTACAAAGGACACATTCGGAGAAAGATATATACACTCCTAATAATATACTCTCCATCAAAATAGTGTTATTACTAGCCAGTCTTTAAATGTGTCCAAATTAACAACCTCATCAAGGTCCTTGATTTCTCTTATATTTTCTTTAATATTGCAGGGGTAAAACATGTTGGAGGGAATATGTTTGAATGGGTTCCAGAAGGAGATGCCATTGTCATGAAAGTAAGTTTGTTGCTTTTGCAATAATAATTGATGAACCACTGTACTAAATTATATATATATATATATACGTATATATTTTGCTCACTTTAATTGTCTTAATTATGCAAGAGTGTACTCCATGACTGGAAAGATCATGAATGCATAACCATACTGAAGAATTGCTACAAAGCACTCCCAAATGATGGAAAAGTAGTGATTTTGGACATGATTGTTCCAGAGGTCCCTGACCCCAACTCTGTTGCTAAGGAAGTGTACAGCATGGATGTTATGATGTTGGTTTATGGAGGAAAAGAGAGAACAAAACAGGATTTTGATGCCTTGGCAAAGGAAGCTGGTTTTTTAGGTGCTAAATTCATCTGCCCTGCCTTCAACTTTTGGGTCATTGAGCTCAACAAGAAGTGATCAATTTATGTATCTATATATGTTTTTGGGATGATTCTTTCGATCCATCTCGCTCGTTGCCTCTACTAGTAGCAAAATAATAAATTGGCAAATGCTAGGATGACCTGGTGAGTGGCACCCGGGATGGATACCGGTGAAGGTGTCCATCCATTCACGCATTGGGATATGTGTGCACACACATCGATGCGTGAGTGAGTGTCCATCCCGGGTGTCATTCACCAGGTCATCCTAGCATTTCTCATTAATTTTCATCAACCTTGATGATGAGTAATTTGTGTTTGCCTAGCTATGTAGCTTAGTTAATTTTTGTTGTTGGCTTAATTTTATGTTCAAGTGATTAGCGAAACTATATGCATCGGGATCTGTGTATGTTCGCATCTTGAGGCACATTTGGATGGCTCTTATGAGTCAATATATTTTATTATGTGACATGATGTTGTGTCAACACTTCTCTTAATTTTTACTAGTAGAAAGACATGCTCATCAAGCACAACTTAAACTTTTGTTAGTAACTTTAATTATCGTGTCGCGCCCACCATGTAAATGTGCTGAAAGTAGGTCAACCTAACATTAATTTCTTTTAATTTATATGACAAATGTCTAAAAAGTTACATTAGTTTCCTTTAATGAAAAGGTAATCCACAGTGAAATTTAAAGGGTCGATAATTAAAATAATCCTAAACTTTAAAAAAATCTTAAACTTTAGGAAGTTACATCTGATGTCATACTGAGCCTTTGAGCAGCGTACATATACGATGCATGAATACATAGATTCTGATGCACGTTAATTGGGTGTATTCAATTGAGATTTTAGTGAACTTTTTGTTACTTTTAATTACTAAAAAGTTTGTGTATTCACTTAAAACTTTTAGAGAGTTTATAAAAGTAAGGTGTATTCAATGTGAACTTTTATAGACTTTTTAAAAGTCTATAAAAGTTTTGAGGTATTCCATTTAAACTTTTAAAGAGTTTATAAAAGTAAAGTGTATTTAATTTTTTGGTGACTTTTGTGGTTTGGTTACAAATCTCGACTTTTATAGACTTTTCGTATAAAAGTACATATAAAAAAATTTTCAATTTCTCTTCACCTCAACCCAGAAACTTTTAGAGACACATAATTTTTGTTGGTTCCCTTATTCAATAAGGACTTCATTGTTTACAAAATATTTTCTTATTAATTGTTTTTATCAACTTCTCCTACCACTCCACAACTCATGGATTTCATTGCTAACTCATTATACTTTAATGTTTATGTAGATGAAAATGAAAATGATGCTGCTATTAACAAAATCTCATTCTTGCATCATTGTACATTTTTATAAGATTTTTTTTGCAAAGAAGTTTCATTTATTAAGTGTATAATTATGATCTCGAAAAGTGTAGTATTATTATTTTTGGAAAAAATAATCGTATATATATTTTTCTCAAATGCGAGAATTGCATTTTAAAAAATTTAAACTATCATTAAGGAAAAAATATAAGTTTTTTTTATTTAAGTAAAAAAAAGTACAAAATTTTTACACAATGATCTACTTGATTCTTTTTTGCCACTAAATGATGATTCATTTACTTATTTATTTTGTTGATATTTTTTTACTTATTTATTATGTTACTATCTTGATAGTAATTCATTAATATGTATATATGATTTTTTTTATTAAAATACAAAATATTTTTTAAAAAATCAGTAATAATTTTTAAGAAAAAGAAATATAAGTATTCATCTATTTTTTAGAATAAAGTGTAAAATCTTTGTTTCAATATAAAAATCACAAAAAATTACTAGTATCAATGAAAATCATGTTTTAGAAGTTCACAAATTCACTAAAAATCTTAAATATTAATAAAAATCATCAAAATAAAGTTTATATAAAAATTTATTAAAGTCATAAAAGTCATTCACTAAAGTAATCAAAATTTATTAAAATTTCAATTAAATACAACCCATTAAAGCTATATAAACGAGTTACGTGAGTCCATGTGCTACGCAACATGCGGACAGCTTTATAGCCTTTATTGATTTTAAAAATGCTACGATGTGATTCATAACGTGCAAGTCCACATCAAATCAAGTATGGACTCTATCGAAAAGCACAAAAAAATAAAAAATAAAAAATCACACATCACGGGGGCGTCTTTGAGGTCTTCTGCATCCACCTGCATTGACGCGATGATAGGCACTAACAGGGTGTGATTTGGGGGACCCTCCGAACCTAGCTCTGTAGGTGTGCAAAAAAAAATCCAACTAATTTGAAATATAGTCCACAAACAAACACTTACGCCTTATTTGGTATTGTTTGGTTGTCTAACTTCCCGTGAGATATCTCTTAACTTACAAAAGAGATAGTGTGTTATCTTCTCATCCCCTCCACAGGGAGATATCTCTCATGAGTTTAATAGATAAAAATACCCCTCACAAATCATTTTTATTTTTATTTTTTTGAAGGGCATTTATGTCGATTCCCACATTTTACTATTTTTAAAAATTTGTAACTTCCCTGCAAGTTTAAAGTTTAACCAAACATGAAATATAAACTTACACTATAAGTTAACTTCATGGAGTTATCTCCACTCGCATTGTAAGTTGGTAAAAACGAACCAAACGAGGCCTAAATGGAAGATGCGAGAGGGGCCCACTTTGCACATCCACTTTGGGCTCTTAGTGGACCCAAATAGGTATTCAGTCATGCGAATATGCGATACACCTCGAGATATGCGCACACTTTCCTCGAAGTATATCACATAAATGGACACTCACCCATTAGGTGCCAAAAGTGAGTATTCAAAGTGGGTTAGAAAAACATTATTGATAAAAAAAAATAACAATTTTGTAATGTAAGGATCGTTCTATGTGCATCCCACAATTTTGTAAAGGCAAGCCATTAGATTTGTGCGCCTATTGTTTTGATAAGGGCACACTAATGTAAATGTTGAAGCCTAAAATCACTCTTCTTATTGGTTGAGAAAGACACATCATCCATTAGCAGGGCCGACCCTCAACAGTAAGGGTGGGCAAACCGCGGTTTAGTGGTGAAAACCATCAAACCGCAATCAAATTGAGGGTTCACGATTTGGTCGTTTTGCAAACCACCACCAAACCTCGAACCCTCAAAACCGCAACCAAACCGACCGTAGTTTGGTCGGTTTGATTTTGCGGTTTTTGTAACAACCCTTAAACCTAATTCGTGCCACGTGTCATTTCAGGGACCCAACTGTCGTGTTACGCATGTCCAATTCTCGGGTGTCGACACCGAGGTATGCTATTTTTGGTTGATGCTTGAATTATTTATTATATTATAATTGGACAATTTAAATTAATTGATTTTAAAAATTTGCGAGTAAGGTACACGCAGGGAATATAGGTGTCGAGACATAAGCGGAGACGTATCTCGAATTGCGTGTCGACGTGAGACCGATGAAGAGATTTATGGAGTAAGTTTAAATTGAGCTAAATATGCTTTTATAGTAGCTTTGATGTGTCTATGGTTGGTATACAATTAATGGGCATAAGTTAGTGTAGCAAAATTAAATAGCCATATGTTGTGCATCGAGACACGCATTGAATAATCTAGAGACAAAAGGAGTTAACTATTGGTGTCAATTAGGAGTGGTTAGTGAGACAAGTGTGTCAACATACACCATTAGATATGTCTCGGGATACGTATGTAGAAATGGATGTTAGGTTATGTATGTGAAGCTTTGGTGATCAAGCTTGGTGTGGGCATCTACTAGGTAAGTTCATACACTAATTCATTTAATTTAACTTGACGAATTCATGAATTTGATGGTTGTTGATGGGAAGTCTATTACGGACCCTTGGCGAAGGAGAGCGAGGGATCCGGGGCGTGGAGGAGGCTAAGACATCCAAGAAACCAAAATTCTGCACTGCATAATTCTAGGTTCTGCTGTGCCTAGTGCGCTATGCCCTCGGGGTAGCGCGCTAGACGTTCCGGGCAGCTATTCGAAGAACACTAGCGCGCTATATGTTTTCACCTAGCGCGCTAAAGTTACGTAGCGCGCTATATGACTTCCCTAGCGCGCTACCGAGGCTCATGACAAAAACTTTTTAAAATTTTGAAAACTTATTAAACCCAATTAAATCAGTTTTAATCCAACCCTTGCAACTTTAATCCACTTTAAAACATATCAAACAACTCCAGAGAACTAAGGGGAGGTCTCGGGAGTTCGGGAACGCGTTTTTGGGTGTCAGGAGGCCTAATAAGCTAGGAACAAGCTTTGTGACTTATAAGTAAACTAGCTAGGAAATGCACAGTTATTTCATTTTAAGTTATTGAGTATTTTATTGCTTTGATATCTATCCTTGGAAATTTCATTCAAATTGAGTTGTCCGAGGGCAAGTGAATCAACGGTGATCCTTGGAACGAGTGGTTGGCTAAGGTAACATACCAGAGTCACGACCTCGGGATGCACTACACTTTAAACTGGTTCTTGACGGGGTGTGAGTTCTTAGCGTGGATTTTCTAGGAAGTCTCACTATCTCGTGGGTTTAGGGCTTGTGAGTGTACCAAGTCCTAGAACCCGAGTCTTGATGGTTGCCATGACTCAACGACCTTTTGGTCGGGACTATTTGCACCTATCTTTTTGCATCCCTGGACACTCATGTATCGATTGCTTTTGATTTATTTACTGTCTTTTATTTATTCATGCGTCCTTATACATTTCTTTCTATTTGCATGAATATGGACTGATTTATTTATTTCGAAATGATGTTTAGTATATTACTAGAGTTACTTACCTGGGCTCGTTATTCTCGTATTTAACTGAGTGCAGATTCACAATCGAGTAAGGAAACGGGCCAATCTTGGGAAATCTCTTGTGAGGACTTTGGAGTGGTCTTCCCTCTCTTACTTTTGTAGGTTTTTGTATTAGTTATGTAAATTACTTTTATCACATGGGGTATATGGGTTTGTGAGATACTTTGAGACATGTATATGATATTATTTCTCTCTCATCTGTTTATTATACATGTTGACTGTGTTATGCGGGGTTTCTACACTCAATGATATCCTGACTGATTGATTTAGAGTTGTTTAGATTTGTTTAAGTTGAAATCCCTTTCGCATATCCTTTGATAACTTTAAAATTTGAATAACTCACGATAAATGTCAAATTTCGTTGTCTTGTAATGAAAAATGGTTAGGAAGGCTGACTAGGCTTGCGTTGACGTCGCGAGGATTGACTCGGGGTCCTTGTAAGTTTAGGCCGCGCGGGGCCCAGTTTGGGTTGTGGAACTAGGGTCGTCACAGTTGGTGTCGGTTGACTACTGTCAACCGACACCAAACTCGAAATAAGATCTCACACAATTTCATCTCATTTAACACTACCTCCAATCCCGACTTACACGCAAACCGAGGCAAATCCCGACTTCTGCTCGTTAAGTCTATTTAAGGTCCAAATTTCGAGTGTTTAATTTAAATTCAATTATTCGTCGTGAAATTCGAAACTAATATTTATGTCAATATTTTGACTATCTCGGCACTTGTCTCAACACGTAGCTCGAGACAAAACCCCGCGAATCTCAAATTTACTCAATCACCTGAATTTCGCAAAATAAAATAATATATAATATACAACACTAGGCAAACATCACATATTAATAAAATTAATTATAAATTTGAAATTCACCGGTGTTTAATTCCTGACTCGCGACCAAAACCATAATTAAGCTTCCTTAATCCTGGATTAACCGTAATTACCGATTTAAAAATTTTGGTATTTGACACACACCGCGACGTTGAAAACTCTCGTCACTACACGCGCACAATGCGACCAAATGTAATTCTTAAATAAGCGATGATTATTAAATAATAATAAAATAAATAAACATGCGCCACACAAAAATAACAAATTTTACCTCGTTAGGTGTGCCCTAGAATTTTTCACGACGTCCACATGAGTCGAGCTTAGGGTCCTAATATGTAATTTGTCAATTAATCGGGATTAATTAAAGTGGTCCGTTACAAATTATGAGTAAAGGGCCACCCAAATTATAATTTCACCCGAGCCCTTAAATACTTAGGACCAGGTCTGTCAATGAGTCTTCAATTCTTCGTTGACACCCTCATCCCCTTCCATGAATCAAGCACGAGGTTTTCGGTCCTGCATTACCAAAACATACATGGTTGGTCGACCATTATGACTGACCAAAATTGATCTTATTTTTGTATTGGATCGGTCATACAGGGTCGAATGAACACATATAGATCGGACATGCACGACCAAATCATACATGATTGGTCGCCCATGTATGTTTGACCCAAATGGATCAAGTGTCTAAGTATTAGGTCGGTCACACATGACCGACTAAACATATATAGTTCATGCGTGACCGAACTGAATGAGATTATTCGGTCATACAACATGTGGTTCGGTTCTGCGTAGCCGAATTAGAGGCGAAATTCATGTTTTAAACACGAAAGGAAAAAAAAAGAACAAATCGAAGGAAAACTCTAGAAATATCTCTCCATCTTGCACATCCGAATTCCCTATACGTTCATTCTCCATTTTGTAAGGTCAATAGCCACCAAACAACCCAAACGAACAATGCCCTAGCAAATAAAAAACTTTGTTCAAACCTTATAAATGCTCACAAACACAGTAGAAATACAATCCATCATAAATGTATGAAGAAATCGACTCTTACGATGGTAGTAGGGTTCAAAATCGCAAGTTTACGTCGCTGTTGGTCGGATGGGAACGTCAGAGTCGAAAGGTTGTCGGTTTGTGTGAGGTGCACAGTAAGAGATAGTGACATGTGAGGGATTGTAGGGGTTGTGAGGGGTAATTAGGTCATTTTATTTGAGGGCAAATATGGAATTGGAGTGCCAAAAAATATGTGGCTATCCCTTACAAAATTGTGGGGTGCACATAAAACGACCCGAAATTAAAAGCAAATTAAAGATGATCAAAGCCTTAAAAAAACTTGCAGATTTAGGTCTTGTTTGGTTCATTTTGCCAAACTTCCAAGTTTTTTTCCAAGATAATACACTCCCTTGGAAGAAAACTTTCTAAGAAGTTGATTTTTTTTGTTTGGTCAACTTTGAAATTATAAAATATGCAATTGACATAAATACCCATTAAAGGAGAGAGGCGTGAGAGAGAGGGCTGAATGAGGGGTAATTCGGTCATGAGTCATAACTCTCGACTTCCTTTGAGGAATATAAATCCCTCGCCCCGAGGGTGAGGTGGGGTAAACTTCTATGAAAGTCACATAAAAGCCAACCAAATACGATAAGTTCCAACTTCCCTGGAAGTAACTCACTTCCTCCAACTTCCCCCTTAACCAAACAAAACATACAAACACAATAAACTAAAAACAATGTCCTACGATAGGACCACTGAGGGAACTAAAAAGACTTATATTAGTTTGGGGCAAATCTTAACCTAGAGGTGTTTATAGACTTAGGTAATGGTACTTAATATGTCTAATGTGAGTCGGACTTATATAAGTTTTAAAAATATTTTTTTGATAAGAAAGAAATTAACTTATCTTTTGCCCTCATTTGGGACTCAAACCCCTACCACGACAATACCACATACAAACTATTAGGCTACCAACTTGGTTAATTGGTACGTTTCAAAAATATTATAAACCATATCTAATCCAAGAATGTTAAAGCTTGATTTGCTAGACAAAACTTAATTAGGGTGTATTATAAAATAAAATATTATTGCTAAGGCCTTGTTTGGTTAAGGGTGGAGTTAACTCGAGGGAGATAACTTAGAAGAAAGTTGGAACTAATCTTGTTTGGTTACTCAACTTTTCTCCAAATTATCTTCCAACTCACACCCAAGGATGAGAGATATTTCCCCCATCCCCTTTAAGGGGGTTTATCTTCTAGGAGTTTGTAGACATAATTATCCATCATTAATTGTCTTTTATTACCCACATCTAACTCTTTTGTTTGAAGGGTATTTATGTCAATTCATATATTTTATTATTTAGAAAAATTGCAAATTCCCTACAAGTTTAAAATTGAACCAAACATGAAAATATGATCTTTCCGCTCGCATTGTAAATTGACAAAAACAAACCAAACGAGACCTAAGCCTTTTTTTTATTAGCTTTAACTTGATTTTACAGGGCATTCTGTAATTAACATGATAAAATATTTAAGCAAGACATTTCAAGTACATCATATTAATTAGCACCTACACATGCAACACTTAATTATAAAGTCTATATGAAGCAGGCCACGCGTACTGTGTATGTCCACCACAAAGGGGCGAGGTACGGATGGGTCTTACAAATACATAGAGGTAGTGTTAATATTATGATCAGAAGAGCTATAATGGCAATGACAACGGGAAGACACATTAGCTCACAAGAGTCGTTCATGCGCATTTCGAGAATATGAACATACACAAATCTCGATGCATAACACACAAGTCGAGACCACATGAATGACTCTGTGACCACTCAGTGACTCTACATTTCTCCATCCCACAATTCCTCAACGACCTTGAATGGACTGCCCTCGAACACAAATTCCTTGAATACCGCTATTCTAAATTGGGGGATCGACTCTATCTTTTCCAACTCTTCTTCACTTAGTTTCCAATCGAATATATCCAAATTTTCTTTCAATCTTCCCTTGTTAAAGCTCTTTACGACCACACTCACACCTTGTTCGTATAACCATCGCAAAGCAATCTACACATGACATCAACAAAATTATAAAGGAAATATTCAGTACAAGTAAATACTAGAATGACAACAACAATGTCACACCACAAGACACATTGATTCAAAATAGCATTTCATATGACCTCGACCCACGTGTTATGCATCAGAATCTGTGTATGTTCGCATATCGAGGCGCACATGAATGGCTTTTGTGAGTTTATGTATCTTGTTGTGTGACATGTTGTTGTTATTCCAACACTTCTCGATCTACAACAAGAACTAATTAAGCATCATCAATATTTTTTGATAGGAATATTAAGTAGTATATAAAAAAATATATACAAATTAATTAATACAATATACGTACAAGTTAATTAATACAATTAATGAAGTACAATTAATTAAAATTGTGAGGCATGTATTAATTTGTTGTTCTATTATACTCCTTCCGTTTCTTTATAAGTGACTTTTTAGTCATTTTGAGATATTTCAAAATATTTGTCATTTGATAGTTTCTATACACATTAATTAGTTAATTGACAATACCCTTCATAGAAAAAGAAAATCTATTAATTACACATTATAATTAATAACTAGCATATGTAGAAGTGGTGGTGTTAAGAGAGATAAATGGTGATTTAATTATTTAGCTACCACTTTCTCCTCATTCAAGATAATTAAATGACTTTATTAAAAACTATGAACAACCTTAAAACGACACTTAAATAGAAACAGATGGAGTATATTTATATTGATTTGTTTACCTGGGCGACGCTCTTTTTCTTATTTTGCGCAATCTCTTTGAGTTGCTCGTTGCCAAGAACCACATCGAATCCCCATTCCTTACCTCCTAGAGGAGAATAAGCACTCACATGTATTCCCTTCTTGTTGCAAAACTCTCTTAAGTTCTTTTGTCGCATGGCCGGGTGCATTTCCACCTGCAAAATTTATATATTATTTATAGATAGTTTACTAGTTAAGGCACAACTGGAAGCGAGTTGTTGTCCCTTAACTAGTGACTCGAGTTCGAGTCATGGGAATGGAAATACCAACATAGTGTGCAACCTTGGGCGAATCCAGAGTAGTCGGATATATACAGTGGCTAAACCAAAAAACCTTGTTAGGGGGGCGAACTTTAACGTTGGGAGCGTGTGTCGACCTTAAGGGGGGCGGAAAGGACGAAATTATATAGGGAGCGTGTGTCGACCGTAGGAATATTATAGGGAGTCCCGGGGTTAGTCCCCCTAGATTCGCTAGTGGATATATATTGTATGGATATCGAGTACTTTTTAAGACCAAAAAAATAAAAATAAAAATAAAAACTTTTCAATTAAATTAGTACATTTTGAGCCATATATGAAGATTTTATGGTGTATATATATAGATAAGGAAATTCTACTATGGTGATCTTTTTAAATCACCATCTATTGTGATTTTTATTCTTGACCATTGGATTTAAATCAAATGGTCAATTTGATAGCTACATTAATGACACTTCAATATCTGCAAATACCAAGAAGTTATATTATTCATTAGATTGAAATTTAATGATCAAAAATAAAAATCACTAGTGTATGGTGATTTTTCTCTATCGCCATGGTAGAATTACCTATATATATATAAACAACCTGATATATATAAACTACCTGATTGACTGCTGGAATGATCTTGGCATGGGCAAGTAATTCAGTAAGCTTCTTGCAGGAAAAATTGCTTACTCCGATGGACTTTGCGAGGCCAAGTTTTTGAACCTCCTCCATCGCTGCCCATACTGATTTTATATCAAGTGGAAATACATCACCCTTCTTCCATGCCCCGTAGGTTATATCCGGTGCTACTGTAACTGGTGCATGAATCAGGTACATGTCCACATACTCCAACCCAAGTCTCCTACATGCACATACAATTAACAAGCATCAACCACTATATATAATCATCATAATTAGTTTGTTGATGATGCATGCATATATTCATCAAGTTCAATGGAGATATTAGCTAGCTAGCTTGCTAGGTCTCTATATGTAATGCAATCGACATATATATGAGACCGATTTTTTTGTTAATCAATTTATATGTGTACGAAGATCGCTCAATGGTTTGGTATGAGTTACAATATTTGAGTAAGAGGTCGAGAGTTTTTTTTTTTTTTTTTTTTGATAAGAAAGAAACTTAACTTGCCCCGTTGGGACTCGAACCCCCGACCTCTTACACTCATAACCTCATATCAAACCATTGAATCACCCAAATAGTCGGTAGGTCGGGAGTTAATTTGAGCCTCATATATAATGGACAAGTTATTACGATCATTTCTTATTTCTTATAAAAAAAGAAAAAATGTGCACGAATTAATTAACCTAAGAGACTCTTTGATGGCGAGTAGGACACGGTGAGGATGCGCGTTGTCGCACCACAACTTGGTGGTGACGAAGAGTTGTTCGCGATTCTTAACAAGTCCGCTCTCCAACACCGCCTTAATACCGGCACCAACGCCTTCCTCAGTCTGGTACAACGTAGCGGTATCAATATGACGATAGCCGATTTCAACGGCGTCCAAGACAGCAGTCTTTAGTCGCTCAACGGGCTGAGGAGGAAAGGTGGACGATCCAAATGCCATCAGTGGCATGTCCTGACCGGAGTTTAGTGAAATTTTATTCTCAGTTTCCATGTTATGGTGCTTAAGGGAGGCTAGCTAGCTCCTTCGTATAATTTCTCTTCGATCTTTGGTAATATATATTGTGAAATAGATTGATTAAATTAATGTTTTATTAATCTAATCGGACTAACCTTTATTACAAATCGACAGATATCTTTTGTAATATTAATTTTATGGGTGGGAAGTATTAGAATGAAGACAATATGTCATACCATAAAATACATTGGCTTACAAGAGCCGTTCATGCGGCCTCAATCCACGTGTTATGTGTTGAGATGTGTCTATACTCACATCTCGAGACGTTCATGAAGCCAATGTGTCTTGCTGTATGACGTGTCGTTGTCATTTTAGCCTTCTCCAATTAATTTTATTTGATCGAATGACTGGGACCCGATTTTTTTTGTAACAACAACGGACAAGCTGGGGACTGATTGATCAAGACACGTATAGTTTCTCTTTCTTTTTTTTTTCGGAATATATTGTGACCATATGGCCTGCATGCAGACGGATACGGTCAATCTAACTTTCACGGTTGATTATTTGACAAAAAAAAAACAAAAAAAACAAAAAACTTTCACGGTTGATTCCACACGCCTTTTCCAAAAATCAGAAGTTTTTTCAATAAAGTGGCAATGACTGCAAAATGGTGACGCAAACTTTTGTAATTAACATCGCGCGTCGTGCCTTCATATGTTGTATTGGGATGCTAGAAATTAGGGGTGGGCAGCGGTTTTTGAAAAACCGCCCAAACCGACCAAACCGCGCGGTTTGGTTTGGTTTTTAAAGCTCGCGGTTTGGTCGCGGTTTGGAAAACCACCAAACCGAGGGTATTTTGGTAATAACCACCAAAAACCCTAAAGGGCTCAAACAAAACCAAAAAAAAAGAAAAAATCTCTCACTTCTCTCACTCCTGTTCTCCCTCCAGCCGCTCACTCTCTCCGTCTCTCAAAAAATCTCTCCTCCCTCTCCTCCCTCTCCTCCCTCCCGCCGCTCACTCTCTCCGTCTCTCGTCACCTCTCTCTCTGGATCTCTGTCCTCCCTCCCGCCTCCCGCCACTCACTTTCTCGTCACCTCTCATCCCTCCCGCCTCCCGCCGCTCACTCTCTGGATCCAGGGTTTGGTGGTACGAAAGGGTTTTCTCCGCCACAGGTTTCGTCGAAAACTGTGGCGGAGAAAACTTTTCGAGCTTCCGCAACTGTCACTGCTGCCATGGCCGACCTCACCAATGCCGACTCCAATCCCCGCCTCTCCGTCGACACTCACCCCCACGTCTCTAAAGGTGTGCTTCCCCTCTCGATCTCGCTCTCTCGCCGATTCTTTCGGTTATGGTTTTGTTCGATTTGGTTCTGGTTCTGAGGATGTTCAATCCGTGCGATTCTAGGGTTGCGGGTTGTGTTTTGTTCGGATCGAATGGTTGATGAGTGGTTTTGTAGAAACCCTAGCTCGATTCTAGGGTTCTTTTTTTTTTTCTTGCTTTTTTTTAATGCTTGTTTTTTTTTTTGCTACCGAATAGATGAAAACCGCGAAACCAAACCGACCAAACCGCGCAAACCGCGGTTCGGTTTGGTTCGGTTTTCAATTTTCGCGGTTTGGTCGCGGTTTGGAAAATCACCGAACCGTAGACCCTCGGTTTGGTTGCGGTTTGGTGGTTTTCACCACCAAACCGCGGTTTGCCCACCCCTACTAGAAATAACACACCCACCACACCCAACCCCACTCACATCAATCATCAATGTTCACTTCGAGATTGTGCTATTCTAAAATTCTTGTGTTAGTATTCTCTCCGGTTAAAAATATAAGTCTTTCTAACAAAATTTTTTTACTCAAAATTATAAGTCATTTTCGAAATATAAAAATGTATTTATTATTTTTTTACCAATTATACACTTATATAATTCAAATATTTATGATTCTTCAATTCTTCAATCCGTTTAATGTCAAATGGTGTATATATATGTTAATTACACTCGTAATTAATGATGTCTTAATTCTTGTGCATTTACCTTAAACGACTTTTATTAGCGACTAGAGAGAGTATTTTGCTACTCCCTCCAAATCTTTTTATGTATCGTTTTTTCATAGTGCACAATTTTTAAGGAGTCCTATTAATATGTATTGATCAGAGAAAATATAGTATGTAAGGAATAAAAAAATACTCAAGTAGTATTTATTACCCTTCCTTTTTTCCATATCCATAAGGGTATGAATGAAAAAAAAATATTAATGAGTGCTGACTTTCTAAAACGACAACTATTTTGAAAACTAACCAACTCTCTAAAACTTCTCTTATTATGGTCGGGAGGGAGTATTTAAAATGATTATAAATGCGATGATCAGGAGTGGTGGTGGCAATGGGCGCTTGTGCTAGGGGAGAATTTGATAAAGTTGGGAGTGTGATATATTTTTGTAATATTTACTAGTAGCAAAGTGTCACATGCATGATGTACGATGTACGATGTACTTTTACATTTTTGCCCTCTAAGACTCGGATGGGTTGGCCTAGTGGTGAGGGTGAAAGTGGGACTATGTGGGTTAGGCACACAGTCTCGAGTTAGATTCCCCACGATAGCCAAATGTCGGGTTATTGGTGGTCTCTTTCCGCAATCCCAGAGCCCATGTGACTAGTCGGACAAGTGTCGGATACTCCTAGTTAATGAAAAAAGAGTCGCACTATCCAAAATTTCTAACTGTGTTTATGTCTTTACACAGGCTCAACGACCCGTACCGTGGGACCCACACCATGATATGTCCGTTTACCGAGGCAAGGGCCGAGGTACATTTTATATTTGTTGTGATGTATGCCTAGTGTATTGTATTTGTGTAGACTATTAAGTTAATTTTTTACGGGTGTGTAGGTATCGAGACGAGCGGGGACGTACCTCGAGTCGCGTGTCGACATGGGACCGAGGTAGCGGCATATTGGGGTAAGTTTAATTTATTTGAATAAAATGTGAATTTATTTGGGTAATGTGTGGCTTTAATGTGGCCACATGGAACTAAATGAGTAAATGGTTTATAGTTAGGAAAATAAAACATTAGGCATTGGATGTGCATCGAGACACGCGTTAACCTATCATGAGGCAAGGTGTCACTTTGGTGAGTCACTCACAAGTGACTTGGGGGACAAGTGGGATAATGTGCTCCATGTGATGAGCCTCGGGATACATGTGCACACCAAGATCAAAGGCTATCATTTAAACCACAATTGTGTATATAAAGCACACCCCAATTGGGATTCTTATCCTCACCACCTCACCAAATACAAACAATCGGGAGAGAAGAGAGAAAGAAGAAAAATCGCTGGAGGAGGTGGAGGAGAAGGAGAAGGACAGAACCCGAGACGAATCAAGGTGAGTTTGATGTTGTTCCATTGATGGGGTGGTTGTAGAGTGGTGTTGGGAAAAATTTGGGTCGACCAGAAACAAAAAAAAAAAAAAAAAAAAAAAAAAAAAAAGAAGAAGAAAAAAGAAAAAATGGAAAAAATTCCAGAAAATTTGGGAAAAATTCCGAAAAATTATATTTCGACAAAATAAATAGAAAGTAATGAATTTCTATGAAAAATAAAATATTTGGAATTTCGGACGAGCAGTTTACGGGGGTTTTACCTCGAAAAGCGCAAAATGGCGGATTGACCTAAAATAAAAACAAAATATTTTTAGAAATTTGTCTCGAATTCAATTTGGCCTAAATTGAGACATTATTGAATGTTAGGGCACAAAGGGGAGAACTCAGGCGTTTGGGCACACATTTTGAATTGTCGAGGGATCGGACAAAGTAAGACAAACGTGTGAAGTGTAAGTACAACTGTGAGAATTTTATATTTCATTTCATTTATCTTTGTTGATTTATTGGTTTCTTGGTAGACATTACTACTTGAACTCGCACATCATGTTGTTCTTGTATTTATTCATGATGAATATTGTGACATGATGTCTTGTGAAATGTTTCATTGACTCTGATTCCTACACTTGATGTCATTCTTAAAAAGATTGATTAAAAGCATGTTAATGAAATAATTTGGATTTAATTGGACTTGTATTCGATTTACTTTGGGCTTTGTAGCCTAACTTGTCTTGGAATCCTACAATTTTGGAATTATTTGTCTTAAAAATTAAAGTATGGATTATCTAGTGTCCATTGCACGAGAGATGCGCGGTTCACGGGGACATGGGTCTACCGGGGTTCCGGCACTCACCACTACACTTGTACGGCACACGAGTTATGAGACTCGAGGTGGTCGGCAAGCATGAGATTGATGTTGTAAAGCGTAGAGCGCAGCTCCGCTATATTGTGTGAGATATGTTGAGCGCAGCTCCATATAGTAGTTGGAAAGGTTAGGTGATAGTTCTCACTGCCGACCGGACGTAGATCATCTCGACTTAGCATGTGTCTGTCTCTACATCTTTATCTTTGGTATTTACTTGCATTTTCTGTTTCAGCAATTTATTTCGCTACTTTATGTTTTTAAATACCATTCGTTTATTTTGGAAATGTAGCATAGAATTCTCCAGTTAGTACTTAAATATCACTATACTCACTGTCTAGTTTGTGACGGTGGGTGTAGGGGTGTAGGTCCGTCAGAGCAGCAGCAGACCGGGGAAGGAGAAGATCGGCGACTTCCTCTGAGCAGTTCGGCGACTCTCCTCACTCATTTTGTATGTCTCGACTTTTGTTGTATTATTATTGTTATGTCATTATGATCTTTAAACTCCATGAACATGATAATATAGATAAATACATGGATTCAGAGAAACATAGGGACGAAAGGCTGACTAATACGTAATTAAGTCTTATGTGATTTGGATTAAAGCTTGATTACGGGATTAGGCCGGGCGGTGCCCTGATTCGGAGTTGGGGCCGTCACAACCTCGGATGTTGCTCAAGGCACCCCATTGATATGGGCACCCAAGAATTTTCTCAAGGTACCCTGAGAATTTCTTAAAATACCCTTTATTTGAAACACGAGCACCTCACCACAAAAAACACATAAAACAGTCGATATGAGCACCCCACCCCGAGCACGATTGTTGCTTAGGGGCACCCTATTGATATGAGCACCCACCACGAGCACCGCAAGAGTTTCCCAGAATGTGTATCTTAAGTATTAATAGTGAAAAATAAAAAAAATACTTAAAAAAGTGTCTAAGTACTATGTACAGGACTGAGAATCAACATGTCGTATCGGTACCTTGTGTTCGATAACATTCATCGAGTCTCGGCACCCATTGTCCGATACATGTATCAAAGGGATCAAATATGAGTTCAGTCATCGTATACCGAGACTTAGTTATTCTAAAGTCTTGGCTACCTTCAATCGAGACACTACAACATATCTCGGTCCTATGTGACCGATAAAGTTGCGTTCGTAGTTCACTTTCGGAAATGGCAAAAAAAAAAACACAAAAACTATGAAAACGACATCCACCTGCTCCCACTCGTTTTCTTTATCAATCAGACCCTAAAAATGTTTTAAACTCGTCGAATCTGACATACCCTACAATACAAAATCAACACTATTATCACTTCAAAAACCATTGAACTTAGATAACTAAACAACAAAAAACGTGGAATCAGAAACTTACGAGGTTGGTGCACACTTTTTAATCGACAAACGCGATGTCTGACCGACATTAGACTGACTTCACTTGGTAAAAAAATTGAGAGTTTGAAAGTGGGGTGCGCGGGAATGTGAACGGAATGGGTGCCCTGATCATGTAAGTGAATCGGTTGGATTAGAAAGGCAAATATGACATTTCTTAATGAAACCAATTTTTAATTTGAAAATGTTGGGTTCCATGATCATAAGTCGAGGTGCACATAGCGCTACTCTAAAAAACGACTTTTGCTCTCTCACTTTTACTCTTTTATACACTTGGTGCTTTGTTTTTGACAGACATTATTGGAACTCGAACCTATACGTATGTATTTTCACGACTCAAATTTATAATCTCATTTATTATCTGTAATCAGGATTACCAACTCGCACTACAAGAAAAGCGACTTTTAATGACAAAAACTTAATGATGGTACTTATTCCCCTCACTATAAATGAACTATACTGATGGTATTATGATTTTTATCATTAAAGAGTTTACTATTAGTGAGGGGCTATTGTTGATGACTATTGATATTGAATTCGTTCACTAGTTCGGTTTTTTTTTTCTTTTTTTCTGCGACCAAAAATTTGGCGCCCATTTCTAACTCTTAATTTCTCTTAAGATTGAAAAAGCTATGTGGCAAAAAAGTGCACCTAGGGCTTTGATTTCCCGATGCCGATTCTAGGTCCAGACAAAATATCGACATGGTTATGGTCACAAGATAGTTTGGGTTTTGGGTAGTGCTATTTAGACTCGTGAGTCCGGACTCAAAACTTTTTTTAATTTCAAATACATCCTCGAGCAATTAATGAAGCAACCATAATTACTTGGAAAATTCCTTTGATACCTCTTAAATATTTACAAAATCTTTAAAAACCTCCTTATGAGTTTGGACTCATGAGTCCAAATAGATTTATTCTTTGGGTTTTTATTTGAATGGGGGTTTTTGAGTTGCAAATGGTGGGACGTAGTTTTTGATGCTGAATTAAGTTAGAAATTAGATTTTTTTTTAGGTGGGGTTTTATGGGTTTTGGCATGGAAATTATGGTGGTGAATTGAAAATGGTTGGGCGTAGTCTTTCTTTGGTTTTATTGGATTGGTGGAGGGATTTTTTGGGTTAGATTTGTTAACCTTATTTTTATCGATCTCAAATTTCCTTTGCAGGTACGCGAGAGCTCAAGTTTCTTCTTCTTGTTTATCACATTGCTATTGTTAAGCTTTAATTCCTTTCTTCTTATTTTTTTTTTTTTTTTTTTTTTACTTCCTGTATGTTGTATTTTTTTAATTCAACTAGAATACACGTAAACAAAGAGAAGCTGAAAGGGGAAATATCCCTTCAAAATAAGGAATTCTTTACCAAAACATTATTTGTTGATAGGAGCAAATACTATTTTTGTTTTTTAGAGATACTTCTTGCTTGTCATTGTCAAGCTAGTTTTTAATAATAAGAGGTATACGTATCATGAATTTGTTTAGTGTGTTTTTCTTTGATTGGGTTTGATTTGAGAAATTAAAAAATACTCATGATTAAAAATATGTGATACTATTGTTTTGTTACGTGTTTGATGAATTCCCTAAACCATTTTATAGTTGGAGTTATAATTACAAATCTTTTGCTAGGATTTTTTTTTTCTTAATCTAGAAATGGACTCAAGAAAATCTAAGAAATGTGTAGTTGTTAAACACTGCTTTGAATCTTAGCTTCAATTGAATAATAATAACTAGTAGATTGGTTGTTATTTTAAGCATTCCTTGTACTTTGTTCACATCCATACCATGTAATCACCTTATACTCAAATGCATTTGTCTATGATTCTTAAAGTTGTTTCTCTTAGGGTATATATAAATTTGTTTGAACTTAAACTTAGTGTTTAATTTGGATCCTTTGGAAACTTTTTTTTTTTTTCTTGCCTGCTTTGTATGCATTACTGTCTTAGTGTATGTTAGCATAAACCATTGATGTTAGACAACATGTCTGTATAGGAGGGAAAGTTTGTTAAGAAGTTAGTTAAAGCTGTTATGGTTGTTAAGTTTGTTAGAGATGTCCAATGTAAAGAAACATGTATACATTACGGTTGTAACATATTTTCAGATATAAATACAATTGATCACTCTCTTCCTCATCAAGATTTGAGAGAAGAAGAGATGATTTTCATGTTCAATTCTAGATGTTAACATGGTATCAGAGCAGGTTGGATCATTGCCATTGATAGTGATCTGTGGTTCTTAAGGAATCATCATCACTCGTTCTTAGTGATTCTCGGGAGATAGATTCTTTCATCACCATGGATGCTTCAAGTCTTTCTTCTCCAAATGGTTCTAGCTCTCTGCAAATCATCAAACAATGATTACACCATTCGGTAACTCTCTTAACCAAATTGTATCGATCAAGTTGAATGATAGCAATTTTTTGTTGTGGAAATCCATCATTGTACACTGCAATAGAAGGATGTAGGTTAGATGGAATCTTGTTTGGAACAATTGAAGTTCCTTCATTTGTTGAATGATCAAGGAGAACCAAATCTTGAACATCAAGTTTGGCATTCTCGTGATAGAATGTTATATGCCTGGCTTTTGTGTACATTGGAACCACACATTGCAACAATAAGTGGTTGCAAAGGATGGAAGAAACTATACTGACTAATGAAGCTGTGGAAATCCATTGAAGAATTTTGTGGTGCACTTGATCGAGCACATATTCGGTTCAACAGAAGCGCAATCGAACTACAAGAAAAGGATCTACCAAGATGAGTGATTACCTTAGAAAGATGAAAGAATTTCTTGATAATATAGCAATCTGGCTGGAGAACAATTCTGATTCTTGAGAACTCATATCTTGTATACTTTCGGTTTAGATGGAGAGTATCTCCCAATTACAACTGTATTAGAAAGACAAGGAGATCTGAAATGGGTGAATTACAGTCATGTTTACTCGATTTTGAAGCCAAACTTGGTGAGTTACAAATGATTTACGGAATAAATTTTATGACTATTCAAGGATCAAATCAAGTGAATTCAAATTTGAAACGAAACAAGGAGGATCAAATAATGGTTGGAATAATAATTCTCGAGACAAGGAGGAAATGGTGGAAGGAATTTCAATAACAACAATAGAGGTCGTGGTGGTCGATTTAGAGGAAGAGGAGGCTTTCGATTTCAAAACAATAGTAGGCCAACATGTCAAATATGCAACAAGGTTGGACATTCTGCTGCATTCTGCTATTACAGGGCAGATATGAATTACATGGGTACACAAGCTAGTAATTCAAATGGAAATCGGTTCAATGGAAATGGTTCAATGGTTATCAGGGAAATCAGAATTTTAGAGGAGGAGGCCAGTTTCATGGAGTACAACCAAGTGCACATTTTCCGGGTACACAGAGTTCTGGTTCTGGTTTTGGTGGAAACTCTTCTGGTTCAGGTTCTGGTTCTGGTTTTGAATCATCAAATTCCGCCACCGATACTTCTTGGTATGCGAGATAGTGGTGCCACAGCTCATGTTACTAATGATACTTCTCAAATGAATCATATTTCACCTTATCAAGGTAATGATTCTTTAATAGTTGGCAATGGTAATTCTATTCCTATTAAGTATATAGGAAATGCAAAAGTTACATCTGCTGATCATAGACTAAAGTTTTCAAATACTCTATGTGTACCAAACATAAGGAATAATCTTATTAGTATATCTCAATGGTTAAGGACAACAATGTTGTTATTGAGTTCACTAATAAGAATTGTTTGGTGAAGGATTCTTCAACTAAGGAGATCTTACTTAAGGGAGTTCTTCGAGATGGACTTTACCGGTTTGCCAGTTCTCCAAGTTTGTCACAAAGAAACACGATCAAATTCTACACAAGCTTCTTGGGCATCCGGAAAATCAATGTCTTCTCTATGGCATTTTCGCCTAGGACATCCATTGTTCAAACTTTACAACAAGTGATGCGATCTAGTCTTCATCTACCATGCTTATCTACTGAGTTTTGTCATGTCTGTCCATTAGGAAAGCATCTTGCTTTACCATTCTCAAAGTCAAGTTCAAGATGTAAACATGTACTAGATCTCATTCATTCAGATGTTTGGGGTCCTTCTCCAGTTACTTCTCATGATGGTTTCAATTACTACATTGTATTTGTTGATGATTGGTCAAGATTTACATGGATTTTTCCTTTAAAGAATAAATCAGATGCACTTCAAGCTTTCAAAGTGTTCAAATCCGAGTTGAAAATCGGTTTAATGCCAAGATTAAATGTTTACAATCGATTGGGGTGGTGAATTTGAAGTTTGAGATTGTTTTTGGAAGAACAAGGTATTTTCTTTCAACATCCATGCCCCTATACACATGAACAGAATGGTAGAGTTGAAAGAAAACATAGACATATAGTTGAAACAAGTTTAACTCTACTTGCTCAAATTTGGATTGCCTTATAAATTTTGGTATGATGCTTGTGAAAGCTGCTACTTTTCTGGTCAATAGATTACCTACAAGAGTATTGCAAGGATCTTCTCCATATCAGTTACTTTATCATGTCCCTCCTGATTACATGATTTTGAAGGTGTTTGGATGTACTTGCTATCCCTATACAAGACCATACAATGCTCATAAATATCAATATAGATCTGAGAGGTGTATATTCTTGGGATATAGCTCTATTCATAAGGGTTATAAGTGTATGAATTCTGTTGGTAGAATGTATGTTACCGAGACATGTACTATTCAATGAAGATGAGTTTCCATATCGAGATGATGTTTTCTCCTAAGCAATTACCTTCACTACTTGCTCTCTTGGTCCATTAATATCTCTACCTATATGTTCTTCATCAGAAGCTGAAGATGTGTCTACAACAAAGTCTGTGGATGTACCATCTCAATCATCAAATTCTACTTCTAGTCCACCAGATGTTACTGCTATCTCCTCTGCTCCAATTCATACCACAACTAATGTTCCTATCAATAAGCATTCAATGGTCACAAGAGCTAAAGCTGGAATTATTCAGAAGAAGGTGTTTGTTTCTATTACTTCTTCTCCTTTAGATGAAGAAGTTCCTAAATCAGTTAAACATGTTATTTCTATTCCTCATTGGAAAGAAGCAATGGAACATGAGTATCAAGCTTTGATTAAGAATGGGACTTGGTCACTTGTTCAACCTACTAATCATCAAAATATAGTAGGAAACAAGTGGATCTTTACAATCAAGAAGAATTCGAGATGGTTCGGTGAATAGATACAAAGCTAGATTGGTAGCTAAAGGATTCAAACAAGTCCACGGCATTGATTTCTCGAAACTTACGATCCAGTGGTTAAAGCTTCTATTCTTCGAGTCATTTTCTCCATTGCTGTTACTCTTGGATGGAATCTGAGACAAATAGATATCAATAATGCATTTTTGAATGGCCATCTCAGTGAAGAAGTATTCACCAATCAACCTGAAGGTTTTGTGAATCCAAATTATCCTAATATGGTATGTCATCTTCATAAGGCATTGTATGGTTTGAGACAGGCACCAAGAGCTTGGTTTGACAAGTTAAAGTCTCAGTTACTATCTTGGGGTTTCCACAATGCAGTATCTGATACTTCATTGTTCATTTTACGTCAACAAAGCACTACTCTATATGTTCTAGTGTATGTGGATGATATCATCATCACTGGCAATAACAATGATCTGATTCAGTCTTTCATTGATCAATTGAATCAGAAATTTGCCTTGAAAGACATTGGTGATTTAAATATGTTTCTCGGATTTGAAGTTCATAGAGATAACTCTGGTCTCTATCTTACACAATCAAGCTATGTGTCTGAGTTACTGAAGAAGGCAGGCATGATCAACACCAAACCTGTTGATACCCCTTCTGTTACAAAAATGCTGCTTGATGTCTCTGCCACCTTGTTCACTGATCCTTCTCTTTATCGAAGCATATTAGGAGGTCTTCAATATGTCGTTAATACTCGACCTGACATAGCTTACATTGTCAACAAGCTCAGTCAATATCAACAATCTCCTTCCACCTCACATTGGCAAGCATTAAAAAGAATCTTAAGGTACTTGAAAGGGACTATTAAGTGTGGTTTGTGTTTTAAACCAGGTTCTTCATTTATGCTTACTGGTTATTCAGATGCTGATTGGGCATCTTCCATTGAAGATCGTAAATCAATTCTTTGGTTATCTTTGTCTATTTTGGATGCAATCTAGTGTCATGGCAGTCTAAAAAGCAAAGTGTAGTGGCAAGGTCTAGTACAGAGTCAGAGTATAGAGCTCTTGCTCATGTTGCATCTAAGATCACTTGGATTAAGTCTCTACTCTCGGAACTTCACCTTCCTCTTCAACAAACTCCAGTGGTTTGATGTGACAATATGAGTGCAAGCTTGCATTGGCCGGGAATCCGAGTTTTTCATTCAAGAACAAAGCACATTGAAATTGATGTTCATTATATTCGTGATCAAGTTTTAAAAGGATTGTTATTTGTTCATCATGTGCCTTCTCATGATCAAGTTGCTGATTGTTTTACCAAGGCTTTATCAAATTCAAGGTTTTGCTACTTGAGAAACAAACTTGGTGTAGTGTTACTCCCCCTTCATTTGAGGGGGGATGTTAGCATAAACCATTGATGTTAGACAACATGTATGTATAGGAGGGAAAGTTAGTTAAGAAGTTAGTTAAATCTGTTCTGGTTGTTAAGTTTGTTAGAGATGTCCAATGTAAAGAAACATGTATACATTACGGTTGTAACAGATTTTCAGATATAAATACAATTGATCACTCTCTTCCTCATCAAGATTTGAGAGAAGAAGAGATGATTTTCATGTTCAATTCTAGATGTTAACAAAGTGTAGAAGTTATACACATGAAAATGATTTTCAATAATGTTAGCACTGGTGGCGCGCGTGCGAGGGCAAGGAGTGGAGGTCAAGTTGAGGTTGTGCGAGGGGTAATTAAGATTGGGCGGAGCGGTCGAGTCATGTATGTAGCTCCACCTTGTAGGATCGTCCCTATATTATTTTGTTCTCAAGGCACGCGCTAACTTCTCAAGCTTTTTTGCCAAAAATGTAAGGTAATTACATCCACCCTTGTAGGAATGCCTCTATTGTTTTGCTCTAATAGCAAGTTAGTGAGTTAAAAAACTTTGTCTCTTTATTATTTAGCAAGTTAGTCAACATCACGCGAGTTTTTTCACTTTTTGGATTACGGCATTATCTTTCTTGTTTTTATTGCATACAACCAAGAAATTTTCATTTTTCAATGGAAATTACGTGCATTTTCTTTGTTTCAGATTCTTGCCAATAAATATCCTTGCTCTAATAAATTCTACAAAGGTTTGACATTACATGTTGTAATTTTGTGCATTTTTGTAGCATAGTTATGTAGCCTTTTCTAGTGAAGATTGGGAGGTTGCAAGCTTAATGTTGCAATTATGGTGAGCTTCTAATTTTGAGTTACCTCATTTTTTCTACCTTTGATAATAGATGTTTATAATGCTTTAATTTATCTTTTCCCCATAATGGATGGCCTTGAAGTTCTCTTAAAACCGAAGTCTTTGGTTTGAGTTTGAAATTATAGAAATAAGACAATTTCTTCGTGTCTTTTTTTTGGTTTCAATTATGTTTTAATGCGGAAGAGCTTGGTAATGGGCCAAAGTGTTATTGATCTTTTTATAGCAAGGTATTTTGATCAAACTGCCTAGCATTACATATTGGCTTGTTTTGAGTTTGGAATTATTGATTGTTGCAGCTAATATGCTTTTGGGGAATCGAAGGCATTCATGTTGCCGAATATGAAGCATCGAGCAAAGGAGATTGTGGAGCTTGGAGCTTGGAGCTTTGGTGTCACTGTAACAAAGGCCCTGTGAGTTTGTTTTATGTATCCATCTATGAAAATGACAAGATTTAGTTATATTCTAGTGGTGTTGATCGAGAGTTACATTTAAAGATGTTCTTTTGAAGATTTGAGACTTTTACTTGTTTGATATTTTTTGGTCATTTTGTTTGTTTCAATGCCATCCTTGTAGCAGAAATGATAAATATATGAAGATTTTTCTTGTGATGCACAACATTATAATAGTATTAATTGGTTTACTTTTTTTTTTTTTTGTTATTTGTAATTTTAGGTGCAAATGGAATGTAAGAGATTCGACATCATATCTTTTGCGTCATTGAAAAAAAAGGGCAATGAGAAAGGTACTACTTCATTTCATGACACAAATAACTTGCTTTTAGATCCTACATATCTTTTGGGTGACTATGTTTCTTAACCTTGATTTAATTGTTTTTTGTTTGCTATGAATGTTTTTTTCCCACAATTCTTGGATTTTATTACATTGATAGTATATTTACTATTAATGCACTCTCATTTTCTTCTTTTTCCCACAAAGATTTTGGAGTTTCATGTGTTCTGTTTTTTCTTCTTGTTCTAAAGGTTGTTTTGTTGAATGATAGACACTTTATAAATTATTTCGTTTCAAACATGACTAGTGTCTTCATCATCAAATACTTTATCTACCTTTATCTATGCACATGCACCTATGGCGGCTGTCTTTCCTTTTTTTTTCTTATGTTTTTTTATACTTAATATGACTTTCTTTATCAAGTCAAGTTAAATATTTCTTAACTCTAAATACATTCATAAGTTAAGATATAAAGGACATGAGGGAAATTATATAATTATGGAACTTTGATATTCAGAACTTGTTTTTTAAGATGATTGGACTCCAAGAGATACATGCTTATTTCAAAGGAAAAAAAAAAAATGTACAAGTAATTCTATTCATGAGGTGCCTCTCCTTTTTAATTGATATTATGGTCAATTAGAGGTTCTAAATCTAAGGAGTTATTTTTCAAAATGTTGTTCTCTTACAATATTGCTTTTATTTTTGGTTACCTTGAATGTATAGTGTTTTGTAAGTGATCTTATTCTTCACAATTTTCTTGTAATTATATTTGTTCCAATTGTCTCAGACTTGATCATACTTGCCAAATTATTCTATGGTAACATGTTGATCATATATACATTTTGTAGGTGGATATCAAAGTGTCTCTTGAATATATTGCTGGATTTGCCATCAATTTCTTAGAGAAGTGAAATTGCTAATTTGAACAATAATATGTGAAGGAAAGGACCACGAGATAACATCACAAAGACTATGTATTGGATCCTTACTCTTAGTAGGTAGAATATATGTTGTATGTGTTGATTAAATAAGACAATATGTCATAGGTCTTTGTGATGTAAAAAAGTAAATTGCATTATAATATTTTTCTATGGGGATGAAAATCACATCAATTTAATACAATGCTTTCTTGTTTGGAAAGATATTTTTCTTGGTGCTAAATAAAGCTTTCAGGTCCACATCAAACACTTTTGTCACAAAAAAAAAAAACTATTTAGTGATGGGAAATGTAATTGCAATAACAAGTTTCTTTGTATTTGGTTTTAGGAGTTAATGACGGGAGAGTTTGTATAGAGACGGTAATTGTTGTGGTTATAAAAATTAATTATGAAGGGAATGATCCGCACGGTTTGGTTTTGCGGTTTTTTTCGCTAAAAATAGTTAGTGACGGGACGCTTATTCGCTCACTAAATATTTTTAGCCTCAGAGCCTTTAGTGACCAGCGGTGACGAGAATTTCTTAGTCCTTAAAAAGTTTTAATGATGGGAAAGTAAGATTTAGTGACGATAATTTCGTTCGTTAAAGATTACTTTTCTTGTAGTGTCGTGACGTGGGACCCACACCGTGATACGTGCACTGACCGATGCGAGATGACCGAGGTATATGTTGGATTTGTTGTGGTGTGTCAAACCCCACTTAATTAGGGCATCTAACCGGCCTAAATTACCTTAATCCACTGATAATCTAGCAGCCTTAATCTCACCTTCAATAAATAATTAAAAATCTATCATAGTAATTATCAAATATGATTCTAAATCAACCACAATGGGATTCTAAAATGAATCTTGTACCTCAAAATCAGTAAAGATTAATTATATAATCCTTAAATATTCGTAAAAAAATTTGCCAGCATCTCCTCTATTTCTAAGCCTACACCGAAAATCTCGGCATTCATAAATCTTCAACAAACCTGCTCAACTTGGTGGAAATGCCAAAGGACTCACAATCCACTCCATAACAAAATATATCGCATTAATAATGATTATTTATTCATTCTAACCTATCTCAGACTTTCAACATTATTAAATCATTAACACCTTAACTTCTCGGCATTCCAATCCATCATAAAACCATTAAAACACTTCCAATCCTTCTCAAAACCATTTCAACACTTTCAAAAGATATCATAACCTCACACAAACCCAAAAACTTATTTATACAATATTTTATATTCAAAAGTAATACAAACATAGAAAGAAAGAAACTGAGCAAGTCACCAATAATCGGAAAGTTTTTCCTTTCCTTTGTCGCCGCTAAAACCTGTCATTATCCAATTATAAAAATTCTAATACGTCAGATAAGTAAATCCCACGCTATCTAGTACACTTGTGGTAATCAAATGCATAATAATCCAAGGAATTTAAACGAACAATATAATCCAAGGAATTTAAATACAACCGTGAATCGATCTCATTTCTGTTATCCGACCACAATCAGATGATCGGTATCCGAAAGTGGTAAGTGATAATAAGGACTCATGCGCCAAACGAGTCTCGTTCCTCTAGACTATGGGAGTATGATCTGATTCAACGTGATCTCATGATAATCACGTGATGCAAAGTATCAGTGACTCCAGCCCCTCAAGCATAATATAGTGTTCAAAAAATAACCCCGATATACACACTATAAGGAGACTCGTAACGCCTTATCCTCCCAAACCGTGTATGCATGTACAACAAAAATGTAATTCAAGGATCAATGCAATTTATACGAAATATAATCATACAATGTAAAGGTTACCATGTGATTTACTTAACCTTACAAACAACCAACTTCAAGCTTAATTTTCGAGGTTCCCGGAGCGTCGGATTACCTTGAAAATGGTTCTAATACCTTCCTTACATATCCAATTATATTATGGATCAAGCTTTATGTGAAATGATATCACGAAGCCCAATGAAAATCGCGATCAAAGTACGCTTGAGAACAATTTTCAAAAATATTAATTTATATAACTATTTCAACAAGCTTTCAACTAGCCAACTTGGGGTAACTTTTTAACCTTGAAAACCTCAATATTTTTCATGATGAACTTAAAGGAACTTATAGTACTCATGTCCTACTTTCCATATACTCCAAGAACATCCAAATCAGGTCACCGACGGAGAAGTTATGAATTTTCCCATATGGCCTGTCGACTTGGCAACTTTATATATTTTAAACTAAAAAAACTTCTCCAAATTAATATTTTTGCAATTAAATCCTCAAAACTCGACAATAAACGCCACGAAACCACCCGATACCAACACCAAAATATTTTCACAGCCCGTGGAGTCAAATTGGATTAAAACCAATAATCAATATTGTGACGGCCCCAATTTCCCATAAAAGCGGGGCCCCTGCTTCGCCTAAACCCACGTAAACCCCCGAGTCGTTCCTCGCGAAGTCAACGCAGGCCTAGTCAGCCTCCAATAGTTACTTTCTCATTAAATCTATATTTTAACGTTAAGTTATTATGTTATGTCTTTTACAGAATAGTTTGCAGCGGAATTAAACTTAAGACGGGGTTAAATAACTCAGATTAAATAAAGGTGGAACATCCTCCCGGTGTGGAACCTTGAAATCAACGGATAAACATGCATATCTAGTGACCAACAAGTATACAAAATGATAATACATGATATCATATCTCAACTCGATCCCAATATGTCCCAGTGTAATAAAAAACAGTAATATACAATAATTACAACAAAAATGGCAAAACATACTATCGTGCAAAAGAAGGAAGCGCACCAAAAGTCCTCAAAGGAAGTCACCAATCATTGGTCCTTTCCCCTTGCTCGTCTTTGTCCGATCTGCACCCACCGTCACAAACTAGACAGTGAGTACAGTACCAGAAAGATATAAACAATAATTCATGAAACATTTAAAAACAGACCAAATATTATGCCGGTATTTACAGACAAATAAAAAGAAAGAAGGTGCATGATAAATAGACTGATAGATATTCACGACGAAAATGAGTGCCTAGGAATCAAAAGAGGCATACTAAGTGGTCTTAAATCCATAACAATCAAATACTCGGGGAGAATTCACGTTTGGTTGGGTAGCTGCACCCCCGCAGGTAGTGTTCACGTTTGCCCAACTAGCTATAATCTCAGGAGTACCTTCCCGACACACTAGGCCATAGACACTCAACTAAGGAAATAAGAATGGAATTCCAAGAAAAGACATTTATCAATAAAGACAATAAATACGAAATATGAAATACTATGCATTCTCTTAACTGGTTTACTTACTTACTTCGGACTCACGCTACCCCGCCCTCGTGGCTCGGACACACTCTCCAAAATGAATACCCGAACTACCGAGACCTCCCCTTAGGTTTGTAAGACCTATAACATGTTTTAAACTGAATTATAGTGTTTTGGAGATTTTGGAAAATTTCACTTTATGTCTTTGCCCGGGGCAATTAGCGCGATAATTCGATATTAGCGCGTTAATTTCAACATTAGAGCGCTACCTCGAATATCTAGGCGCTAACTCTAATATCTAGCGCGCTAGATTTTCCACCTAGCGCGCTATGTGCAGCAAAACCAGAATTTTGCATTTCGAATTTTGGGTTTCCTCCACACATAGGCAATGGTGATGCCTTGGGGACTCTCATACACATTACTAGAGGTCCCTAACATCAACCACAACACAAAACAACACCCCACAACATTAAATTCGTGAGTTCATTGAATTGACCAAGCTATGTTAATGAAGTTACCTAGCTTGATGACCTTGATCTTCCTTACCAACTTCACTCAATTTTTTAGTCTCCCCTCCTCTTGATCACTCCAACAGCCTCTCTTCTTGCTCCAAATCAATGAGGTAAACTTAAGTGATAATTTTGGTTTATTCATGTGATATATATACATATATGATTAGAGTTGATTACACATTAACCACACATCTATTTGCACTTACGTATCTCGAGGCTTAACTTGTGGATCATCTTCACACACGTGTCCCACAAGTCATGCATAAATGACTCCAATTATGTACTCATTTGGTCTCTAAATTGGTCATACGTGTCTCGATGCACATCATAAGGCCATTGATTTATGTTACTAACTTAGGTGTATTAAGGTGATAACACACATGGTCACATTAAAGTTACTATACAACTATAGTTAGTTCAAACTAAACTCACCCCATAAGCCGCTACCTCGGTCCCACATTGACACGCAACTTGAGGTACGTCCCCGCTCATGTCTCGACTCGCCGAATGCCCCGCGTATACCTTACTCGCAAATTCGGCTCGACAAATAAACATACACTTGGACATTAAAAAATCACATTCGGAAAGAAATAAATAATACACACACCACGAGAAAAATAAAATTTACCTAAGTGTCAACTCCAGAGGATTTGACAAGTACGTCAAGTCACGACGGTCTAGTCAACGGTCCTAAAACGTGAAACATGTCACGTTTAAATTTGAGGATCGTTACAAATATCAACTATTAAAACATCTCCAAAATAGTTATTAACTGAATTACATTAGTTCACCTCATCAAAATCCTAACCCACGTCGGTGGAATTTATCCCAAATTGATGCAAATTAATCCAATATACCAATTAACAACAATTCCAACCAATTTCTATCAAAACCCGCAAAAGAAATCGAAAAATCGCGAGAATTCAAATTGAATTGAGGAAAAATGTTTGGCATTAAGAATTTACTAAATTGCGAAAGTGAATACCATGTTTCTACCGCAAAGACTGGCTCGAATCGACCGTCTCGCGATGCTCTACGGTTTTGCGAAAAGAAATCGAGCGAAAATCGGATGTCGGGAGCTCGAGGAGCAAAAGATCTAATTGAAAGGGTTAGGAGAAAAACGTTCGGTTGAATATAAAAGGAATCAATTGATTTTTTTTTTGATTTTTTTTCTTTATTTATATAGAAACCCTCAACTGCTTGTCAGCAGACATAATTTCTTTTTATTTATTAATTCTAGAAATCTATTTTGACGTGTTTTGACTTCCGGCGCCCGTTTTCTATTCGACTTTTCACCAAATTGAACAAAACTCTCGACAAAACAGTCAATCTTCATGAAACGTCCATAATATTGACCAAAACCCCAAAAATCTTAACTTTGTCCATGACATACGTAACCCGTATGGACCAATCATCTTGCCATACTTTCCAAACTTGCACCGATTAAGACCAAATCTCAACCTCGACTCTCGTGAACCGACTTCAAACTCGAAACAAGATCTCACACAACTTCATCTCATTTCACACGCCTCCAATCCCAACTTACACGTAAACCGAGACAAATCCCCACGTCATTTCGTTAAGTCCATTAATATCCAAATTTCGGATTTTTAATTTAAATTCAATTATTCGTCACGAAATTCGAAAGTAATATTTATGTCAATATTTTGACTATCTCAGCGCCGTCTTGACACGTATTTCGAGACAAAACCTCGCGAATCTCAAATTTACTCAATCATCCGAATTTCGCAAAATAAAATAATATATAATACTCAACACTAGGCAAACATCACAGATTAATAAAATTAATTATAAATCTCAAATTCACCTAGGTGATTAATTCCGACTCATGGTCAAAACCATAATTAAGCTTCCTTAATCACGGATTCACCGTAATTACCGATTTAAAGTTTTCGGGATTTGACATGGTGAATGCCTAGTGTATTGTATATGTGTAGACTACTAAATCACTCATACTTGTGTAAAGGCATCGAGACGTAAGTGGAGACGCGTCTCGAGATGCATGTCTGCATGGGACCGGAATAGAGAGTGATGTGGTAAGTTTATTTAAGCTTAGTGTAGTTTAAATAGTAGTATTAATGTGGCTATGGTTGATTTTATATTAAATATACCTTATTTAGCAAGTTAAAACAATAGTCATGTGATGATTCCCGAGATACGTGTTGACACATCATGAGACCAATTGAGTTTGATAGTGGTATTACTTGGAAGAAGTTAGTACTGGAGAGTTAGTGGGAATTATGGCAAGATGTTGGCCATTAGATCATCTTGAGATACGTGTGTACATTAGATCAATGGCTAATAATCAATTTTATCTTAATATATAAAATTGGATTGATCAACTCATGCAAACCAAGTCATTTCGTTTCTATAACTTAGGAGCTAAGCAAAGTAGAGAAGAAGAATCAGAGAAGGAAGATATCAACAAGGATTTGGTGAATTTAGTGTAGGAGGTGTTGATCAAGCTAGGTGTTCATCAACTATGCAAGTTTATTTACACTATTTACTTAGTTAATTTGATGAATTTATGAAATATATGATATATGGCATTTTTATGTGGTGCATGATGTCTTGGGATCTCTGGTAGTTGAGGAAAGAGATCTCAAGGTGTTGGGGTGGCCTATGTGTGGAGAAAACTCAGAATTTTAAGTGCGAATTCTGAATTTTCCTACACATAACGCGCTAGATGAGCCAACTAGCGTGCTAGTAAGAAGAGGTAGCGCGCTAACAAGGTCACTAGCGCGTTAATCATGCTAACTAGCACGCTAGGTGCTATGATAGCCTAAAATATGAAATTTTCTAAATTAACTTAAATACTTTAAATAAGTCCAACACCCTAGTTAAAGGTCTAAACACATTCAAAAACATGTTAAATGATATCAGGAACCTATGGAAGTGTCTCAAGGGTTCGGATATGAGATTTTGGGTGTCGGGAGGCCGGTAAAGCTAGGACTTTACATTGCTTGAAGTGAGTATACCCGTTGATTATTTTATTTATATTTCATATCCGCTTTATGCTTGTTTATTATAGTTTATATTGATTATGTCCAACATTGTACTCTCATATGATGAACTTATTTGATACTCCTCATTTGTTGAGCTTGAATTTCATGATATTATGATGAATTGAATTCCTTTGAATCAAAGGAAACCAAAGTGCAACCTTATCCCATTTGTTTTTTTGGTTTCTAAAGGCGGTGGAAAAAAATAACAACAACAATGACGAACAAAGAGAAGAGAGATCGGTTGGGTGAACCGAGCGAGATTCGAAACTGGTTTGGCCCGGTTCAACCCAAACCCATAAAAGAAAAAAAAAGAATGAAGAGAAGAGGAGAAGAGTGGGTGAACCGGGCCGGTTTGGCTTGGGTGAGCGAACCCGGTTCGAGCCCAAAGAAAAAAAATCTTTGGAAAATTGGAAAAAAATTCCAAAAAAATTAGGAAAAATGTCAAAAATTTATATTTCGCCAAAATAAATAGAGAATAATGAATTTCTAAGAAAAATAAAATATTTGGAATTTCGGACGAGCAATTTTAGGGGGTTTTACCTCGAAAAACGCGAAATGGGCCGACTGGCCGAAAATAAATAAAAAAAGTTTTTCGAAATTTGTCTCGACGTCGATTTAGCCTAAAGTGCTACATTGGTCTATTGGTTTATTGGTCTATTGATTTTTCAAAATAGTCGTACTTACAAGCGTCTGACTTGTAAGTACGACTGTGAGAATTTTATATTTCATTTCATTCTCTTATTGCTTTATTGGTCTATTGGTAGACATTGCTACTTGAACTCGCACATCATGTTGTTCTTGTATCTATTCATGGATGAATATTGTGACATGATGCTTTGTGAATTGTTTCGTTGCCTCTGATTCCTACACTTGAGTTCATTCTTGAACAAAATTGATAAAAAAACATGCTAATGGAATAATGTGGATTTACTTGGACTTGTCTTAGATTTTCTTTGGGCTTTGTAGCCTAACTTATCTTGGTATCCTAGAATTTTGAAATTATTTGTCTTTGAAATTAAAGTAGGGATTATATAGTGTCCATCGCACGAGAGATGCGCGGTTCATGGGGACATGGGTCTACCGGGGTTCCGGCACTCACCACTACACTTGCGCGACACACGAGGTATGAGACTCGGGGTGGTCGTCAAGCATGAGATTGATGTTGGGAAGCGTAGAGCGTACCTCCGCTCTTTATGTGAGATATGTTGAGCGACTCCAAATAGTAGTGGGAAATGGTAGGTGATAGGTCTCACCGCCGACCGGACATAGATCATCTCGACTTAAACTGTGTCTGTTTCTACATCTTTAACTATAGTATTTACTTGCATTTCTTGTTTTAGCAATTTATTTCGTTACTTTATGCTTTTAAATACCATTCGTTTCTTTTGAAAATGTGGCATGAAATTCTCAGTTAGTACTTAAATATCATTATACTCACAGTATAGTTTGTGACAGTGGGTGTAGGTCCGTCGAGCAGCAGCAGACGGGGAAGGAGAAGAGCGGCGACTTCCTCTGAGCAGTTCGACGACTCTCCTCACTCATTTGTATGTCTCGACTTTTGTTGTATTATTCTTGTTTATGTCATTTTGGGTTGTACATTGAGTTGAGTGAATAGTGTCATATATATACATACATGTGATGCTGTATTTTCTTGGTTTTCCACGCTTAGGAATTTTGAATTATCATGGCTTCTGCATAATCTTTAAACTACATGAAAATGATAATATAGATCAAGACATGAATTCAGAGAAAGATAGGGACGAAAGGCTAACTAATACGTAATTAAGTCTTATGTGATTTGGATTAAGGCTTGATTACGGGATTAGGCCGGGCGGTGCCCTGTTTAGTATTTGGGGCCGTCACAGTCATTTCTTGTTGTTTCACAATGAATATAATATAAATAGCATACTAGTAGGAATTGTGAGTTGGTGAATGACTTTATGGACTTGTACTCTTTTGAAATTGTGCTTGTAGTATAGCTAAGCCTTACAATCCTTAACGAGTAAATTCCTTGGAATTATAAAGTAGTTATAGAATCTAGTGTCACGACCCTAAAATCTAACTCGTGTCACGTGTCACTTCAGGGTCGTACGTGGGACCCACTTGTCGTGATATGTATATATGTCCAAACCTTAGGAGTTGACACCGAGGCATGCTATTTTTGTTAGATGCTTGTATTATGTATTATATAAAAGATTGAACACTTTAAACTAATTAATCTCATAAATGTGTGAGTAAGGTACACGCGGGGCATATTAGTGTCGAGACAAGCGGAGAAGTACCTCGAGTTGTGTGTCGACGTGGGATTGAGGTAGTGGCTTAGGGGGTAAGTTTTATGTGAGCTAATTTTGGTTTTATACTAGCTTTAATGTGGCCATGTATGATGTGAAATTAAGTGGGCCTAAGTGAGTGAAATAAATAAAAATGGCCACATGATGTGCATCGAGACACGTAATGACCAATCTAAAGGCCAAGGGAATGAATAATTGGAGTCATTTAAGAATGACTTGGGTGATAATTGTGTGAAGGTAGACCATTGGACATATCTCGGGATACGTGTGCACAAAAGATCAAGGGCCAAGGTTAAACCATATCCATTTATATATAAAACCAAAAATCAAAAACTTATCACCTAAGTTTCCATCTCATCGATTTCAATTGGAGAAGAGAGAGTGAACTGCTGGAGTGATCAAGGAGAATATCGAGATAGCTTAGGTTGGAGAAATCAGTGGGTTGGTGAAGGAGATCAAGCTAGGAGTTCATGTAAGAGGTAACTTCTTCACTCCAATAACATAGCTTGGTTAAGTTGTTAATTCACGGATTTGTTGTTGGGAGTTGTTGTTTTGAGTTAGTGGTTGATGTTAGGGACCTATAGAAGTGTGTATGACGGGTCATAAGGCATTAACAAGGCCTATGTGTAGAGGAAACCCAGAATTCGAAATGCACGCTATGTGTAAAATCTAGCGCACTAATATTTATTAGCGCGCTAGATATCGGAGGTAGCGCGCTAATGTCAAGAACTAGCGCGCTAATTTTGATTAGCACGCTAGAGGTTTAAGGTAGCGTGCTAAAGTTGGAAATTAGCACGCTAATATCAGGATTAGCGCGCTAATTACCCTGGCAGTACAAAAATCTGCAATTTTCAAAAGTTCCTTAAACACTCTAAATAGGTGTAAAACCACAAGAAAAGGTCCTAACATACTCAAAAACCTATAACATGATATCAGGAACCTAAGAGGATTTCGCTGGGGGTCAGGAACGCGTTTCGGAGTGTCGAGAGGTTAGATAGGCTAGGAATAAGCATGTGGATCGAGGTAAGTAAACCAGCTAGTAAATGCTCAGTATTTCATTTTAAGCTATTAGATATTGTTGTTCATTGCTTTGTTATCTATCCTTGGAATTTCATTCGATTAAGTTGTCCAGAGGCAAGTGATTCAACAGTGATCCTTGGAATGAGTGGCTAGGCGAGGTAACATACCGAGTCATGACCACCGGATGCACTGCACTGGATACTGATTTTGACAGGGTGTGAGTTCTTAGTGTGGTTGTCCTAGGAAGTCTCACTATCTCGTGGGTTTAGGGCTTGTGAGTGTACCAAGTCCTAGAACCCGAGTCTTGATGGTTTGCTAAGACTCAACGACCTATTGGTCGGGACTACTTGCGCCTCTCTGTTTGCATTCCTGGACACTCATGTATCGATTGCTTTTAATTTATTTACAGTCTATCATTTATTCATGCGTTCTTATTACCTTTCATTCTATCTGCATGAATACATATTGATTTATTTATTTTGAAATGTTGTTTAGTATCCTACTGGCATTACTTACCTGGACTCGTTATTCTTGTGTTTAAGCGAGTGCGGATCCGCAATCGAGTTAGGGGAAGGGGCCAGTACTAGGAGATCTACTGTTAGGATTTTGGAGCGGCCTTCCCTCTCATTTTTTTGTAGGTTTTGTATTATTATGTATATTGTTTATGTCATATGGGGTATTTGGGTTTTGTTAATTACGTTACAACATGTATTTTTACATGTTGATTGTGTTATGATGGGGTTTCCACACTCTAGGTTGTCATGACCGATTTATGTAGAGTTGTTTAGATTTATTTAAGTTAAAATAGTTTCCGCGTAAACTTTGATAACTTACAAATTTGAATAACTCACTAAAAATGTAAAATTCCGCTGCCTTGTAATGATAAATGTTTAGGAAGGCTGACTAGGCTTGCGTTGACGTCACGAGGATTGACTCGGGGTCCACGAAAGTCTAGGCCGGGCGAGGCCCAGTTTAGGTTGTGGAATTGGTGTCTTCACATCTAGAGTCCATTGCACTATGTTAGAGTTTATCGGCACACGGGGTTAAAGTACACCGGGATGTCGACACTCGCCACTATGACGCGACACACGGGGTTAGAGTCCCTGGGATTGTCGTTACACCAAGGTTAGAGTACATGTTGACACTGAGGTTAGAGTCCCTAGTGATAATAGATTGTGTGATGTCACACACGTCCTTTAGTGGTCGTAAAGGCTTCAATGACGCATGTCACGGCCGACCGGGTCTAGATCTCAACTATTTAGCCTTGTGTCAGTTTCAATTGCTTAACTGTTGTATTTCTTAGTACATTTCTGGTACTAGTCTTTCTTTATTGAACTTATGCTTTTAAAAACCATTTAGTCTTTTGAAAATATGAATGAATATGTCAACGGGGATTACTGTTACTTTTTATACTCACCGTCCTTTTTATGACGGTGGGTGCAGAGCCGTCAACGAGCATGCCCGGCAAGGAGAAGCCGGAGACTACCTCTGAGCTAGCGGTGTACTTCTACATCGATATTTTGTAGGTTTTGATATTTTGTGTATTATACAGTTATGTCGTTTGATACATTTTAGGATTGTATATTGGGTTGAACGTTAGTTATTCGAATTATGATGACCATCACACTTGTTTATATTCGCTACCTTATGATATATATGCATGTGATCGTTGCTTTCTGGTTTCCATACTTAAGATTTAATATATTGCTTCCGCATAATTTATTAAGACTTCCGCTAAATTTAATAAACTCTTAATAAGTTTTAATTACTCTGAAGTCTAATAGTATGTTGACATGTGTATTACTAATTCTGAATACATATATCGAGGAGGTTGTGATAAAAAAAGGCTGACTAATACGTAGTTAAATCTTATGTGGCTACGATTTGAGTTTGATTATGGGATTAAGTCGGGCGGTGCTCTAGATTAGGGAAGAGGCCATCACATGTATAGTGACAATAATTACCTTTTTTTGGAACTCAAGAACCACATTTAATTTTGACGTACTTTAGCACGGAATCACCAAGTTGTGATATAGGAAGTGGTTGGACAATGGTCCGACATCGCTTGCTAACTTTGGGTAAAAAAAAACAATAAATCTACTTAGACTTATGGGGAGGTTTTTAAAATTTTTGTAAATATTTAAGGGGTATCAAAGGAATTTTGTAAGCGATTATGGTTGCTTTATTGATTGCTAGAGGATGTATTTGAAATTAAAAAAAAAAAATTTAAGTCCGTACTCACGAGTCCAAATAGCACTATCCTAAAAAAAAAAGTAGTTTGACTTTTCGATTTTCCAATGACTAACAACCACATGACAACATTTACTACATTTCTTGAAACTCTAAAATTCATTAATTAACATCGTAACAATAATTACATCGTAACGGACCACTTTCTAAATGGATCGCCACGGGGGCCGACGTAGGCCCACAACCTGACCTATTAAAGCCAAGTTGTGTCCCACATGCCAACTCATCCACCATTTATCATTATTACCCTCAAGAAAGCAACAATTTACTATTTAAATAGGTACTGAACTCAAGTCGGCTGTTTAGATCATTTTAAATGCAAATAAATCACAGCGGAAGTCATGCAAATTAACTCTGATACCTAGTGTGAAAAACTCATATATCATATGTAGCTCAATGTATCAAAATATCAACAAGATGCGAGTCCTAGTGTCGCACAAAAATCCCAACTCCCAAAATAAAACAAAATAAATATATACAAACGTACAAGTCCGGTTACACGTCTCTATATTCCTATAGCCTTGCCCTTGCTCCGACTTGTACTAGGATCTGCACTCAAGCCATCACAAAAGACGGATGACGAGTCCGAGTGAGTATTCTCAAGGAAATTAAGTGAGCAATACCGAAAGTACGTACTTTGGAATTGAGACAAAGCGTTAAATAAACATGCGGAAAGAAAATACAGTAACCGTGTCATCGCATGCAAATGTAATAGTGAAAGCTCAAAGTGTGTGTTCCTAGCCCCACAGGGCCGGACTATGTGACGGTCCCAACTACTAAAAGGGCACGCCGAGCCTAATCTGTAATCAAGCCTTAATCTCAATCACATAAGACTTAATTACGTATTAGTCGCCTTTCGTCCCTATATTTCTCTGAATCCATGTATTGATCTATATTATCATTTTCATGTAGTTTAAAGATCATGCGGAAACTATTACGATTCAAAATTTCTAAGTGTGGAAAATCAGGAAAAATACAGCATCACATGCATGTATATATATGACATTATTCACTCAACCCAATGTACAACCCAAAATGACATAACAATAATAATACAACAAAAGTTGAGATATACAAAATGAGTGAGGAGAGTCGCCGCACTTGTTCGGAGGAAGTCGTCGATCTTCTCCTTCCCGTCTCTCTGTGCTCGACGGACCTACACCCACCGTCACAAACTAGACGGTGAGTATAGTGATATTTAAGTACTAAGCGAAGAATTCTATGCCACATTTCCAAAATAAACGAATGGTATTTAAAAGCATAAAGTAGCGAAATAACGTCTTTGAAACAAGAAATGCAAGTAAATACCATAGTTAAAGATGTAGAGAGACACATGAGCTAAGTCGAGATGATTTACATCCGGTCGGCGGTGAGAACTATCACCTAACCTTTCCCACTACTATATAGAGTTGCGCTCAACATATCTTGCACAATTAGCGGAGCTGCGCTCTACGCTTTACAACCTCAATCTCATGCTTGCCGACCAGCCCGAGTCCCATAACTCGTGTGCCGCTCAAGTGTAGTGGTGAGTGTCGGAACCCGGTAGATCCATGTCCCCGTGAACCGCACATCTCTCGTGCAATGGACACTAGATAATCCCTACTTTAATTTCAAAGACAAATTATGCCAATGTTCTGGGATTCCAAGACAAGTTAGGCTACAAAGCCCAAAGGAAATCGAATACAAGTCCAATTACATCCAAGTTATCCTATTAGCATGCTTTTCATCAATCTTTTCAAAAATGACATCAAGTGTAGGAATAAGAGGCAATGAAACAATCCACAAGGCATCATGTCACAATATTCATCCATGAATAGAGACAAGAACAACATGATGTGCAAGTTCAATTAGTCAATAAAGCAATAAGAGAATGAAATGAAATATAAAATTCTCACAGTTGTACTTACAATTCACACGCTTGTCCTAGTTTATCCGATCCCTCGACAAATTCAAAGTGCGTGCCCGAATGCCTGAGTTCTCCCCTTAGTTCCCTAACATTCAATAATGTCTCAATTAGGCCAAATCGAAGTCGAGACCATTTCTTTTTCGGCCAATCGACCCATTTTGCGTTTTTTCGAGGTAAAACCCCCGCAAAATGCTCGTTCGAAATTCCAAATATTTATTTTTCCTAGAAATTCATCAATTTCTATTGATTGTGTCGAAATATAATTTTTCAGAATTTTTCCTAAGTTTTTTGGAATTTTCCCCCTTTTTTCTCTTCTTTTTCTATTTTTTTTTTTAATTTTGGGTTTGGGTTGAACCGGCCGAACCAATTTCGAACCGGCCCGGTTCACCAAACCCATCTTCTCCTCTCTCTTTATTTCTTTGGGCCTAAGCGGGCGAACCGGCCCGGTTCACCCCCTTCTTCTTTCTTCTCGCGACGAGCTTCGCTCTTCTGTTTTTTTTTTTTTTTTTTTTTTTTCGTCGTGGGGTTGGGCTTCCATCCCCAACCCCAAGTTGGGTTGCATAGGCGGGGAGGCCTTCCTTGCTCTCGGACGAACCGCCATGGCGGATTCGTCGAGTTCCCCAACTCACACCAACAACAACAACCGAATTCAACAACAACGACGCCTGACCAACAACAACACTCAACTCACCTTGAGCACCTTCTTCAAGTTCGTCTGGTCTCTCTCTCTCGGTCTCTCTCTTTCTCTTTCTTCCTCCTTGGGTTTCTTCCTCTCTGTTCGTTCGTTTTTTTTTTCTTCAAATCGGTTTGGGTTTGAGAGATAATGATAAGTTTGGACTTTGTGGTTACTTCGACTCATTTATATGATTTGGGGTTGGTGTGTTTATGATCCACACATCTCAACCCATACACGTATCTCGAAGCACATCTTGTGGTCTTCAACGCCACACTTGTCCCCAAGTCACTTGTGAGTGACTCAAAACCTTAACACACTTGCATAGAGAATGGTGTTTATGTCTCTAGATGTATATCTAAGGCCTCATGTTTTATTTTCTAACTATAGGCCCTTTTATATATATCTTAGTAGATGTGGCCACATTGCAACCACACATTACCAAATAATTGCCCATTGAATGTAAATAATTGAATCTTACCCAAATATGTTGCTATCTCGGTCCCACGTCGACACGTGACTCGAGGCGTCGTTTCGGTATCTGCATACCCGTAAATGACTTAGTAGTCTACACATATACAGTACACTAGGCATACACAACACACAAATATAAAATGTACATCGGCCCTTTGCCTCGGTAAACGGACATGTCACGGTGTGGATCCCACAAGACGGGTCGTTGAGCTGTGTAAAGACAATAACACAGTTAAAAAATTTTGGGCCGTTACAGACTAGCGCCATAATTCGGACTCTTCCGCATACTACTTGCCGGCGAGTAGCACTCAAGCAAGGCCGTATCGGATCCGCTAGGTGGTCGGCGTGGAACCTACGACGCACCCACACGTGCCCATCACTCTATCGAGTAGCCCTATTCACCGAGATGAAACACGTGTTATGGCCCAATGGACGTACACACAGAAATAGCACGAAGGGAGTGCCTCAACGTCCGTCCATTATAACATTCCAGGAATAAAGTAATGAAAGACGGAAATTGAATTCAAAACACAAAAGTAAATCGCTCAAGAAGTTTCGGTTGGGATCTTGCACACCTCGCACCGCACTCTGTGTACCATCACGAACCCCGGTCGGCTCTGCCTAGTCCCGAATATCCCAAAGTACCGCCCGTAATGACCTAATTCAATATATATGTGATATTTAGGCATTTGTAGGTGTTTTAAGTCATTTCACACAAAGTATGTCAAAACAAGGGTGTATTAGCGCTAGTGCGGGCATTAGCGCGCTAAATGCCCTGCCCGTTAAACGTTCTTAGCCCTGACGAACATTAGCGCGCTAATTTTTTTGGTCTAGCGCGTGCTAATTGTCATTAGCGCGCTAGATCCCGCAATTAGCGCGCTAGATCCCGCAATTAGAGCGCTAATCGCGTTACGGGACAAACAACCAATCGCAAATTTTTTGGGTTTTCCTCAACCCCACCAACCCAACAACAGCCACAACACCAACAATAACACTTCAAAACACTAGAAACCGATCCTAACAACAACTCACCATCCACCAAAACATCACTAACACCTCTAAAAGTAAGATCAAAAGAGAGAGGAAGGTGAGGTGCATGTGATTCTCACCTTGCTTTTAATGTTTTCCTCACTCCAAGCTCCTTGAAACTTCAAGAGAAACAATCAAAACCCTTGTTTCTTGATCTCCAAACTCGGATAAGAAAATGAGGAGAGAGAAAAGGTGGTAGTGTTGAAGTCAAAGTGACTTATATATATGGACTTGGCATCATCACCCACTTGTACATCTCTAGGCTATCAAATGGCCTCTATTTGCTCCTATTCTACCCTTCATGACTCCAATTGGGACACCTTTGGCGCACTCACCCTTATTCTTAGCACAAAAAGCCCATTTTTGTGTGTTCCGACGCCCGATTTCTCTTCCCGAACCGCGACATATGCATACTACCATGTCCCTAACCACCAAATATGCATTCCATATTCTTTATTTAGCTAATTTTATTCATTTTGTGTGTATTATTTCCCCTGGCCTAGTGTTAAGTCGGTTAAACTACTCGGTACCTGCGTCGACACGCATACCGAGGCAAATACTTAACACACGCTCTCGCACGTCAAATGTAACATACTAACACACATTGCGATGTCATATACACGATTTAAATATAAACATCACAATTTAAACAATTCAGCACACAAAAGTACTATTTACCTAGCTTCATGCGCGCGCAAGCCTAACTGCAGGTCCCACGAACGTCTGAGTTGTTCGCCACCTCTGCAAACACGTCATAAATAACGGCAAATTATATTCAGGCCGTTACATCTATTGAAACTATAAGAAACAACAATTATTAAATTAAATCTTTTTAAATTGGTGTTTGATTTTTATAATTTACGATTAATCTACTTGGACTCATGAGTCCGGACTCATAAGGAGATTTTAAAAATTTTGTAAATATTTAAGGGGTATCAAAGGAATTTTACAAGTGATTATGGTTTCTTCATTAATTGCTCGATGATGTATTTGAAATTAAAAAAGTTTTGAGTCGGACTCACGAGTCGAAATAGCACTGCCCTATAATTTAATCAAAATTGTTTGGAACTCCTTTACTTAGAAATTACTTTAAAACCCTCAGGGTCCAACAATTAAAGCACTTTCTTGTTTGTGTTAAGGGCAAAGTTGGAAAAAAAGATATAATTAATGTTACCTTAATTGGTGTGTTTTAGACCAACTCTAAATATTGCCATTTTGGCGCTGATGAAGCTAAATCAACACAGTCTTGGCACTCCAATAAAAACGGTGTTGAATGAATAGTGTTACACCATTTCACCAAATTAATCTTTCATCACTATTTATTACTTTTTTATTCTTTCTTTTATTTTTATATTTTTAAAATTCTTTTTATAAATTTATTACTTTTACAATAAAAGTTAAATTGAATAAAATAATGATAAAAATAAAATATTGTAAAAGATAGTGTTGATAAGTTAGAGACGTAAATATTGTTAGTGTCACTCTTTACATCAAATTAGAGGTGAATAGTGTTAGTGTTGTACTACTTTGGTGTTGTTGGATTGGGATGCCCTTTTGTAACCATAAAAAAAAAAAAAAAAAAAACCAATATATTTGAATGTGTTGTGGAATATGGATTACCATGCATGTACACCAACATATTGTGTAGTCATGTAACTTGTATTTCTCACTTAATAGTACCTCCACTTGTCTATGTATTGTCATGTAACTTGTAATCATCTCCAATGTACATCAACTCTTCCATGTATTGTCTATGTTGCTTGTGATGTGTTGTATGACTTGTGGTGTATGTATAACTTGTACACATTGTATAAGTACAATTATCATCATCACCAAATGGCCTACATAAAGGGTGTAAACCCCATCGTAATTCACACACCAAGTTGAATGAAAACATCTCATTCCAACTATCTCATTTCTTCTCTTCTCCTTTGTAGTAGTAGTTTATAGTAGTAAAAGTTCTTAGTCTTCTATTTCCTTCTCTAGTTCTTAGCAAGTTCCAACTCAATTTACAACACGTTATCGCACGAGCTTGCTCTAGCCATTAAGGAGATCTTGAAGTTCAAGAAGGCTTGTTAAGGAGACAAAGCTAGGAAGGTATAACTTTTGTTATTTAAATAAGTTCAATTTATTTCTATATTATCATGGTTGCTTCCTTTTATTACATGCATCACTTCTATATGCATACTTTATTTATATACTATGTATTATAACGTCACCGATTGCGAAAGTATGCTCTGTAGTTGCGTCTTGTACAATCTTCTACATCATAAATCAAAAGTCGATGTGTGACATATAGTTTTTCTCTTAAAACTACAAGCGATTAGTTATTGTTATATTCTTGATTTTATAATACAAATAATGTTATAAGTTTGAGTTGATAGTGGGTAAGCCTTATCCTAGGTAAAGCTAAACATTGAAAGGGAGACGGGTTATCCCGTTCGAGGAGGCATGGTATTAAGTAGACTATGTCTCGCCACCCAACTGGAGGTTGTCCCACCAACTCATACGAATAGTACATTTTGTTTATTAATGAATCAAGTTGTGAACATATATTTAATCATATGTTATGTTTTTACATAAAAAAGGGAAAACTATTTTATATTAAAATTATTTTCAAAATATTATTCAACCATAGTTGAATTTGTTGCCTTATTATATTACCGACAAGAATTACTTGTCATGACAATTAGATACTACAATTTGTGAATAAAGCATATATGCAAAGCGTGTGTTATACACAATCATTCGCCAATTTCTCTTTAGAGACCGAAAAGTGAATATTTCACTTTGTATATATTTCCACCTTATGGAGTTATAAATATATAAATACCAAAAAAAGGTAATGCTCAAAAGCTCAAAATGAGCGGTTGAGTCTCAAGCTACAAAATTTAATCGGTCAAATATTAATTATAATTTCGCAATTTTAATTACCTCTATATTGAGGCTATGTGGAAATATGACTAATGAGACAATAAAAAGAAGGTCACGTGGCCCGCCTCGATTTATTGCTGCAACAAATATCGAGTGCGCACGTCAATCCAATAAATATTAAGGATTGATTTCTTGTCTCATGGTAGCTGAGTAAAATAATGAGATATTATAAATATAATATCGCTCCCGTCCAATTAGTTCATCTTCAAATTAAGAAGCATATGTTGCATATAATGATCATGATCGCAATAACAAATTTATGGACGTGGAAAATGTGAAAATATCAGGTAAACGTCATATTGACAATTCCACAAAAAATTGGAACAAAAGTGGTGCACCACTACAAATGGCAAATAATTATTGACAATGAGCGCTCATAATTGTGACATTTTTTTGTCATATATGAAAGGCTATTTTGTCTAAATATTGTCATATATATACTCGAATATTTTTTTGACATTTACCATGCCTTCAAAATAAAAGGCAAAATATTATGAATTTTATCATTGAAAATTGCTCGATAAAATAGGCACATCGACATGTGTTTAAATCGTGACCTAAATATGGGCGATGAGTTTTTGTCTTGTGTATCGTGCTACATGCATGTACATTATAATATAAAAGTCAATATTTCTCGAATTCGAACTTAACGGAGGCTAATGTTCAGGCAATATTCGGTACAACAATTTAATTGTTAATGTCTTGTTCAGAAGAAGTCTACTCGAGAATAATAGAAAATTTATCTATATGAATATGATTTAATCGAGTATAATATTCCCGGGTTTAACTTCGGAATATATAAGCACATTAAAACGAATGTCGTCATAAATCAAATGACATTCATTTTGTGGAAAGATCTATTTGATTATCCATAATCATCAATAATGCGAAAATATTGTAAATTCGCACGGACATCCTTTATCGATTTGGATTTTTTTTATCAGCTGGAGATTATTTCAAGGCAAATCAATAGGAGACTTATATTGATTTAACTCTCAATCAATCATATTATAAGATGCCTTGGATCCCTAATAGGGAATTTATTTATAGCAAGTTTTGCTAATTGTAACTTTGATGAAGCAATTTTTCCACCATTAGGGGGAGATATAAGCCAATTCAAAAGGAATGGCGTGAAATTGCTTGAAACAAATCAAATTGCATTAAATTTGTTGTATTATGATCCATGTATAAATTAATATGAACTCAAAGTTCAAAGGATCATTCAGTAGCAACAAGTTATGAATCAATTACTTGATGCAAGTACTATACACAAAATAGTGACAATCATATGCTTCAGCATTAAATGGTTCATATAGAAAACGATGTCCATGTGCAACAAAATGCACAAGATGTCTCACCCGTGTGAACATGAGGGGGAGAATCAAAAGGAGTTATTGATTAGTGCATTGCTCTCTTTTTCCCTTAGCTATGGTTTTATCCTCTTGGGTTTTCCTAGCAAGGTTTTTAATGAGGCGATCCTAACATTATTATACTCCATATAAAAAGAAAAAAAAAATTATGAAAGCAAATAATGTACTCTTTTTCCTATACTAGATTTTTTCTCACAGGTTTTTCTAGTAAAGGTTTTAATGAGACATATATATTCTCTCAAAGTGTATCAATGTGTTGCACTCTTTTCCTTAGCTTTGGTTTTGTCCCATTGGGTTTTCCTAGCAAGGTTTTTAATGAAGCAATCAATAATATTATACTACAAATCAAGATTGACGAGAACATTGTATTTTTTTTCCTATACTAGATTTTTTCCCACATGGTTTTTCTAGTACAGGTTTTAACAAGGCACAATCTCTAAGCAAGTGTCATTCAAGGGGGAGTGTTGTGGAATATGGATGACCATGCATGTACACCAACATATTGTGTAGTCATGTAACTTGTATTTCTCACTTAATAGTACATCCGTTTGTCTATGTATTGTCATGTAACTTGTAATCCTCTTCAATGTACACCAACTCTTCCATGTATTGTCTATGTTGCTTGTGATGTGTTGTATGACTTGTGGTGTATGTATAACTTGTACACATTGTATAAGTACAATTATCATCATCACCAAATGTCCTATATAAAGGGTGCCAACCCCATTGCAATTCACACACCAAGTTGAATGAAAACATCTCATTCCAACTATCTCATTTCTTCTCTTCTCCTTTGTAGTAGTAGTTTATAGTAGTAAAAGTTTTTAGTCTTCTACTTCCTTCTCTAGTTCTTAGCAAGTTCCAACTCAATTTACAATAGAATGGATGAGGTATTTTATTTGATCGAAGGACTAGAGACCAGCTGATTAATTGATCCGACTGCTTATACTGGTCGCAATTGTCATCTTTTTGTCATTTTTTTATTAATCAATCAATCAAACAAACGTTTTTTCAATAAAGTGACAATGACTCAAAAATGGTAAAAAAACAACAAGGATGGGGAAGGGATTTGTTGCCTTTAAAACTTTTAATAAATGGAATCTTTACCATTACTAAAGCATCGACATTATTAAAGCATCTTCAAATGGTAACGTGGATTTATAACATAGATTGATGTCTTGTCGTGGATATGGGGAAGATATTTATTCTATGTAGCATTAGATAAACATTCAAATTCCAAAATGATCTCCAATGGTAATGTCGATTTAGACTATGGATTGTGACATTTTTATTTTCTATAACAAACAATGATGATGTGGTATATGACTACAATGTCTAGAAGTAGACATTGTGGTAGGCACCCTCCACTTTGATTCTATGTCATAGAAGATGGACATTATGAATCTATGATTCCATTGAATAATATTTTTTGGGTTGGATGTGGATTGTATCATAGGTGGTTCCATTTCCACCTCAATCTATGGTCTTCCCTAACTCTTCATTTAGCAAGTTAAGCCCTCGATCATCACTATCCTTTCTTGATACTCCCTCCGATCCACAATAAATTTTTTTTTTAGCAATTTTGAAATATTTCACAATATTTGATAGTTTCATTATACATTAATTACTTAATTGAATTCTATGCTCTTTATAGAAAAAAAAGTCTAATAATTACATATTAATAACTAGTGTATGAAGTGGTGGAGTCGTGAGAGATAAAGAGTGATTTAGTCATTTAATTGACACTTTCTCCTCAATCAAGATAATTTAGTGAGTTTTTTGACAACTATGAACTTCAGTAAAACGACACTTAAAAATAAACAAAGGGAGTATTAAGTAAAGGGAAAGCACTTTTTTACATCACACAACTCACACCCTCAAGTCACATTGGCCTTAAAAGCCTTTCGTGCGCACCTCGAGGTATACACCTTGCGTGTCATACATCGAGAGTTTTGTGTACATGCATCTCGAGACACGCATGGTGTTACAGTTGTAATCTAAATTAATTGGGTAGTGCTGTGCTATTAGACGTGCATATATGGTGTTATAATTGTAATCTAAATGTTCACCAAAAAAAAATAAAACAAATTGTAATCTAAATTAAAGAGGGGCCAACAAAATATCAAAGTAGCTTAATTCACGCGCACCTCGTGTTTAAGCTCGTTAAATGTGGGTCATTTCATGTCTTATGATTTTTGTGAAGCACTGTTCTCCACGAGCGTCTCGATCGGCTTGGAGTCTTGGATCCGTGACTGCGTGAGGTCATCTATATATATGTGTGTTCTCACTTACCTAATTTCATCACCACAATCACTACCTTTAATGGAAATCACTGAAGTTATCCTTTTGATTTTTTCCACTTTAATTTGACACGTACTCTTAGCACAATAAATTTCTTAGAAAATTGTTATAATTACCAATTTCTCCTTTTAATCATTTATATAAGTCGGTAAGGACACGTCCGAGAATTAAGGCAACCTTAATTACGTATGTAATTTACATATTTGTCCTTTGAGATTAAATGAATTGAAGAATTGAAGAATCATAAATATTTGAATTGTATAAAGGTAAAATAAGTAAAAATGCAATAAAAATAGGATTCCAAAAAATGCTTATAATAATAATTTTTTTTTAAAACGACTTATATAAATTATCGGAGTGAGTGTAACTTTAAAAGTAGGTATGTATGAACCAAAATGTCTATGCATGCATGTGTTGATGTATATTACTTGGGAAGATGCATGTATGTTAATTGATCATTTTTTTTAACTGATGAAAAGATATATCCATCCATAAAAATTGTTTGCTATTACCTCTGATTTAACAATAAAATCACATCAATAGCAGCTTTCTCCCACACCTTGGGATCAAATAGACTTCGCAAAAGTTTGTAAACTCGTGTGCAACTTAAACACTTGTCTACGAATGTGTTGAATTGACCATTCTATATACTTCTAAATTATTTTGCTTCTACAATAGTCTCAAAAAAAAAAAAAAAAAAAAAAACATATGACTTATTCGACCTAACTAAATTCATAGAGTAATTAATAATTAATCGAGAGTTGCCAAACCCCGACAGTTTCAGCTTATATGCTATTCATGGCTTCCAGCTTGAATGCTCCACGAGTCTCGTTCTGTCAATCTCGTCCCGTCAATCAATTGCTTGCATTATTAAAGTTTATTGTCTCTTGGAGAGAAAACTGAAAAAGACTTCTCTTTCTTAAAAAAATAAAAAATAAAAACTCTAAAAGAACTCCAATACATCACAATAATTAGAGGAAAAAACTGAAACCTCCATACAAGGAAAAGAAATTCAAAGCCTCCCAACAAGAAGAGGAAAAATCAAAGTTTCCGACAAGGAGATGAAAAATTCACTTCCATTTCTCTGTAACCCACATAAAACAAGAATAATATATTAATCGATCAGTTAGTTATCCAGTCTGTTAGTATATATTGGTGTGCCCATAGCTATTCAGACACCATGTTTTGCTCCCTCACCCCATTACTTCATTGCACCCCATTTTTGAATTTTTTTTTTACTGCTTTTACCCCACATTTTTGTAAATAATTCCAAAACTACCCCTCACTCTCAACAAATGTTTACCCTATCTCCTATCTTCATCCCAACACCCGTCAATCATCTCTATTTCTCGGTTTTAATCATTGTAGAACACTTGTAGGTCACCAAATGTCGTATGAGTTTTTTTTGTTGAACAATGTCATATTTGGTCGCGTCGTGTCCAAGAAGTGAAGAAGTGTCACCCGCGAGATTCGACCGACCGATACCTCTTTAGAGGTAACGGTCGACTCCGACCAATAATGCGAAGTAAACTCAGTTTTAATTGATCACGGGGAGTCCAGCCGAGAACTCTTTAGAAGTGTCAGCCATGTGTGTTCAACACCTCTTTAGAGGTGTCGGCCTTGTGTGTCAGACAAGAGCCGACACCTTCGGGTAACAAGAACGAACAAAAAATTTTCAAAACTCCAAAAAAAATACATAATAATGACCAAAAATATAATGGGTTTTGCTCGAAATCTCTTGATCTTAACGATTTCATCGAGACTTTGTATCCAAAATATAAGATTACCCCCAAATCGAAGCCTTAAACTCAACAACAAAATCACAAACAATACCGACTCAATAAATAAATAAAAAACTCCAAAAAAACCTCGAAATCGACACTAAAAGAGATGATGAATGCACTCATTGCGTCGAATCGATGTATTTTTACTTGGATTTTGTCAAATTTGGGTTAGTGGTGAGAATGCGATTTTGAGAGAGGTGATCGAAGTATGCGTGAGTGGAGTATGAGAGTAAAAACTCTTTTATATGGAGGGGTAGTTGAATCATTTTACTAGGAGCTGAGAAAAATTCAAAAAGGAGATAAAATGGGCAAAAAGTGAGGTCGAATAACTTGGGCCTTGTTTTAACTAAGGTTGGTTAATTAAGTTGTAAGAGTGAATAAAAAAGTATAAATAGAGCTTATGTCTTCCTAAAAACTCTACGTTTCTCTCTTAACCTTAATTTGTATTTGAGCTTTGTTTTTGGTTTTTGAGATAAAAAGAAAATTTTATAGGATCACAAATTCACAATTAAGCCATCTATGTTTTATGGAAGTAAATGATGAGCGGTGAAAAAACAAATAATTAAAATGAACGAAAACATAGATTATTATGTTTGCTTGATATGACGTGTAGTAAAACTCGTAAAAATAAAATAACAAATATAAAAAAAAAACTCAAAGAAAAATGAAAACAACACCAATTAACAATTTAACATAGAGATTAAAGGGCGGTTACGGTAATTTGAATACGTCCAAAGACGCTTCTAAATGCCGCCACTAGAAAATTCAACTACGTAGAAACTAAAAAAAAACTCAACAAAATAAGAGTAAACCGAAACTAACTAAAAGACGAAATTTAGAAGGATCTAAATGATTTGAAAAGCACCGTCAAATATATCAAGTCCAAAGAAAGAGTTTGATCACGTAATCAACCCCAACTGATTTTGGGATTGGGACTATATTGTTGGTGTGTCAGAAACTATATATGAAATCCAGCTCCATCCACAAGGATAGCAATTTGAGAGATAAGTTCTTTATCAATCACAAAACCAGCTGTTGTGATGCCCACAAAGATTGTACCACAAGAAATAATAAAGGAAAAACCAATCCAAAGGCATACTCATAGCACAACTTGTTCAATAACTTATATTTTTCCACAAGTACGTAGTAAAAAGTTTACATTGATTTCCTCAAAAAGAAAATCTACATTGAAAACAAAATAAGGACATTTTGTAATTCCAAGACTCTTGGCACCAAAGAAAAGAGCACTTCAACATCCAAAACTAGGAGAATGAATGTAATAGAGATGATTAAACATGGCTGAGGTCAAAGAAGAGAGAACATGGAAAATAAAGAATAAAATTGATCATGTAAGCTACAAAATTTCAAATGGAAAAAATGAATTAGAGTACATATATATAATATGAACAAAGAAAGAGGAAGAAATAACAAAACAAATAGGCATACAAACCTGAACCTTAGTAGAAGATTCTATGTGAACAAAGTTACGACGTCTCTTCGGTAACCTCTGACCATCAACAACCTCGGTACATTCTCTACCAACAGATCCATGTACTCCATGTAAAAGTACGCCGGGTGGCAAACCGGCGGCGGAGGAAGACTCACAAGAACCACGGCTGCCATCCTCGAATACCTCAAAATCGTCGAGTTAAGCTTCAGAGTTGTGTAGAGGAACTTCTCCACCTGCTGCTCATTCACAACCACTGGCTTCCCGTCGGCCATCAGCTGCGTCCCATCTCTCTGGGCCTTATCTTTCATCTCCTTCAAGTATGTCGCAATGCGCCTCTGAGCCCCAGTGAATGCCTCCATGGAGTCATCTTGCTGTGTTCCACCTTCCACATGTGCTTCTTCCCATGACTTCATTGTAATGACAATCACCTCAGCCTGCATTCGAAGGTCGTACAAGAATTTCTTCACATCGGCTTTAAGTTCTTCCACTTCTGCATCCTCTTCGGCTATGCAGAAGACCTGGATCTTGCAGCTCTCGAAGCTCTCCTTAGTGAGCAGAAGCTGGGAGAGGAGAAGCATCAGGCCGCCATCCCTCACAATCCAGTACAAGTCAATTGTGCCATACTGTCTCTGGTACTCATTGGGCCACTCATCAAGCCCCTTCACAATCACAACTGCCTTGTTCGCGACAATGCAATCATTGATGATACCAACAAATGTAGCTGGGATCTCGGTCAGGTTCTCCCTCCGCCAGATCTCAGGATACCGCACAACCACAATGTTAGGTTTTAGGTTGCCTAGGCCCATGGTCTGGACAATGCCTCGAAAGCCCTCGGACATGTTGGGAGCCACGACAATTTCTGCCACACCTTCGCAACGTTTGTACTCAATGTAGGTATCAAGCTGGCGACAAGCAGTTTTAGCATCCTCAGCACACTCGTGATAATCCCCATCAAGGATAGATACAAATATGGACATGCCACGACCCTTTTTCTTCATGCAGTTTGCAAAGTCGGCAAGTTTTGGATGGCAAGGGACATTCTCTGGCAGCTTTCCCCATGGCCTACAAAATATAAGAGGAATAGGATACCAGTTCTTCGGGTGGACCTGATTTGCTGCAAGGCAAAGTAAGGATTAATCCCAAAAATCATCAACAAATGCGGGCTATATGTAAGTTAGAATCCAATGGTACGAAAGCAAGTCGAAATTCAAAAAAACAGAATATTAAGAAACCTAGCATCTTCACAGAGCAGATAAATATTCATTTTATAATAACTTTGAGTCCGCAGCTGGCAGATAAAGAAATAACCAACAATGTCAGTGCCAATGTGCGGGGGATATATACGATTGATATGAGATGGCATTGAGTTAACAAGACCGGTGGAGAAGAGTACAGGCAACTATCTTTTGAGTGATAGAAAGGGTTATTACATAAGTTCCAAAATAATTATGCAAATAAATATATGTGAAGACTCAAGAACGTCACTATAAAGACGGAGGAAGTAACAAGCATGTTGATAAAACTCGAGAATGTTAGATTAAGTGTCGACATGAATGACAAGAGAGTTAAGAGTCTTGAGAAGTCAGAAACCATCCTAAGACTGATCATTAGAACTGACCACTAAGTATATTTATACATACCTCCTAATGAACGAAGACTGCGAAGTGCCAACTGGAAATATGCACTTTTGAAGCCATCGCCCCAGTCTCCAGCCTTCCCTTTAAGGCTCACATAATAATATATAAGGCTGGCCAGGGCCAGAGAGACTACAGTGAATGACCACGAGATCAAAAACATGATAACTGCATAGATCATACAAGCAGGCATTAATCTCAGCTGAAAGAATTATAAAAAAGAATTTGTGAAGAATTCAGAATATCATTTTCAGTCCTCATCAGATCAGCCAAGATGTCACTTCACCAATTTTCTCCAAATAACAACATAAACGAACCCAAAGAATAGTGTTGACCTTATGAATGTCTAGTCTAGTAATATCCTAGTCTCGAGACATTCAGAAGACCAGAACAAGACAATGTACCAATAAACGAGAGCACATATATTAATGCAAGGACAGTCATAAGGCAACTGAAGCACAATATACAATCAAAGAAGTAAAAAGTTTCCAATAAAGACATCATAGTACGATATTTAAGCACTTTTCTCCTAAATTCTATTTCCAAAATACGGAAGTCATGTAAAAGGAAAAACTATACACCTACTGTTGGTACGAGATAAAACCTTTATTCGTACAAAATGTCTTCACATACGCAGATGCATAAAAAGGCAAGACATCACATTTAAACAACATTTGCATCAACATAAATCTGCACAAGGATCATATGTCCAAGGAATAATTAGTGACTTCCCTTTTATCTTTCCTTCCACAACATCATTAGAAACAAAGGGAAACCTACTTGTAGTGAAGAAACTTCCAAGTACTGTTACATGACTACATTCAAATGATAATTCAAAGAAACATTGCAAGGTTGCAAACAAAAATATGCAGATAGATGGATCTGAAAAAAGGTCCAACTCCATTCCCTTCAATCTTTAACCCAATTCCTATGCCTGTAACTGACCAACAAGAAGGCCAATTGGGAATTTTGTGTCCCTAATGTTCCTCCAAGGTTAAAATTCCCATAAAAGATAAAATTTTCCAATGCCAAAAATGTGCAACAGCTTTCATATATTTTTTTAAAAAAAGGAATGAATTTTAGGGTAGGGTCAGCTGAAGGCCTAGTGCTAAAATATGGAATCAGAAAAGCCACTTCACAAACAAGCTTACTACAGTCGAGTTCAGCTTTCAAAAGTCACTATTCAGAGATGTAAGTTGAGAGGAAAAAGAAAATTTTTACCACTGAACCTCGCAAATCTTAACATTGAGCAGTCTTTGACTACCCAACACTTCAAAATTAAAAGGAGCGTGACAATCATGAAGATGAAAACATAAAATGTAATAGAAGTTATAAATTTCATTAGGCCCCAAAAATTGAAAAGGCTCACACGAATAACCATACGGACAAAGGTCAAAACATTCAAAAAACATTTCATGCCTGCAGCAAATCAGCATGTACTAATCATGAGCATGGTTGTTTGTAATGATTGATAGCCATGGACAACAGTCGAAACATAGCTACTTTAAACAGCAGCCAAGACTCTTACTCATGCTAATAAATGTTTCTAATAAACAACACGTTGACATCATAAAGAAACTCTAAGGTAGAAAGTGATGTTCGTTGAGAAAGGACAGGGCACGTTACATTTTTCCATTTGATGCACTTTTGCTCATTCTTCTTCCTTGAAGAGCTAATTAGTACAAAAAGTAAGCAATAAAGAAAAGTGCATCAAATGCAGCATACCAATGCAAAGGGATGCTCCAAGGAGGGAGAGGCTCCAGTGATGAAATTTCCATCGTGGGCGCCAGCTGGGGGCATCCAGAAGGTCCAAAAGAAAGCATGATAAATTCACTCCCGCATAACAAAGAAGGAAAAACATTGTTATTGTTGGTGTTATAAGGTCAAGATTTCCAATCACAACACATGCAGTGCAGATGAACGCTGTAAACAAAGTAGCGATGTGCGGCTCATTCCCTTCAGCAACTTTGAAGTACTTAAGAATTGGCAGGATGTCATCATTGGCTATTGCCGCAAGCAAGCGTGGAGCCCCAGTAAGGCTCTGAAGTGCTGCACCTAAAGTTGATAAAATAATCCCAACATATATGATAGCTGGAATAGGCCAAGCCACAGTAGCTGTAAGTAGCCTGCACAAGTTTGTCTCATATTTAAAACAAAAACAAGATGAAATTCTATGTGATCATCTTTTTCACCTTAATCTAAAAGAGCAAGTTGAAAACAAAGCAATGGGATCTTGACTTCAAAATTGCAGAGGGTAATTATCATGCACAATTCATAGTGAACATAGCGCAAGGAAGCAGGATTTGGTGAACCCTAAATGTCACATATTTTTCATCTTTGAAAAAGCATTTTGTGATCAATATTATTTTTAAAATTTAATATAATACAATCAATTTATGCAATCGCAATAAAAAAATCAATATACATTTTCAAGCTTAACGTTCTTTCACTCGGCCAAACATGGAATTCATTTTCCCTGCAGCTTCAATTTCCCGACATTTGAATTCCACCATAGGTAAATTCCCACCGCGAATTCCAAAATTTAACTTCACCTATGACTTCAATCTCTTGAAATTCATAATTAATTCAAAGAAGTCTGCTTCAAAGTGCAGAACTTTTGCAAACCCTCAACATTATAGAGGAGTATCAAGAAAAATTCACACGAGTGTAGTAAACATTGTACAAGCAGTTGTTCGAAATATTTGGCTACTTACTCTCTTTACGTACCTAATTTAATTTTTTTTAAATTCAATTTCAATGGTTCTGATCTTTTTAAATACTATTTCTGTCTTCTTTTGTCAATTCATTGGAATTCTTTCTACATACTTCAGTTTGATCTCTAGTCTGGCATGTCTTATAAGTACTTATTCTTCAAGAGTATCTTCTAATAAAAATTAGTAACAGTTCTGTTTTTTTTTTCCTACGAAGTCTAAATTGAAATTCGCCAATTATTTGGTTTCCCCCAACTTCAATAGAACTTCTGTAAAAATTTACGTCTCATTCTTTTACATGTTTTAAAAAATCTAACTAATTAAGGGAACGTTGGAGAATTTTTCATATCATGCTTTAGCAAAACATAAGCAAGCTCATCAAAGAAGCATGCTGCTTATAATGTTCCGATGCTTTCTCTTGTTCTACTAGACCTTAAGTTCTTCACTTTTATAGTAATGGTCCTTTTGAATATTAGTTTCTTTATTCTTTTGGCAATTAACAGAATTTATTCCCCATTTTTCAAATGAGTTTCTAGTCTAGCATTGTCTAATATTTTTTTTATTTTCTATCTAACTTCGATACAGCGTGTTTGAAAAAAAAAAAAAAAAACGAACTACTCCAAGGAAGTTTGGTAATGTGCCGGGAATTATCAAACCACATCTCGAATTTCACAGAAAGTGGTTAGGGAGTGAACAGGTTGACATGGAAACCACTTAACACGACTATGCATACCTGTCTTTCAAAAGTTTTTCTCTTGTTGCAAATGCACCAAACAACAAAACAGTTACAAGGTATAAAGCAGAGGTCGATAGAGTTGCAGCTAGTGTTCCAATGGGTATCGAACGTTGGGTGTCCTTCAGTGATGCAGAGCGATTTGAACCAGCCATAATCCCCGTCACAGCAGGGAAGAAGAGTCCCACCAATCCACTGAAAGAAATGAAGAATCAACCCAGTTAATTCATCTAAAACAAGACTGAAATAAAAGAATGTATATAAACATGCAGTAGTGGTGCCACGATAATTCCAAAACAAATAACACTTAAATGAAGAAGTATACTGCAAAAACAATCATTTGTGAACAGAAATAATTTACGTCAAATGAAGGAAGTACATTCTTAGTTTTAATCCACTTATCAGCTTTGTTGAGGAAACAAAATGAATGTAGAAGGAAATTACTTCAACATTCAATATCATGATTTTACCAAGCCGGTTCCGAATCCAACTAGTTTTGTTTTAGTTTTTATTGGTTCAAAATTTGGGTGTTAGAAACTCCACCAATAAACATTATATGTGCTCCCATAGCCGGTTCCGAATCCGGATGAAGGAGGACTCTAAAGCATGGGGGAGGGTTGCGATAGGTTGACAGCCAGCGTAAATCTTTTGTCGCGTATGAATGGATCAAACAAATGAGATAAAAGTTGGGGGCGTTCCCACCACGACGTGCTACATCGGTACCTGGGTGTGATGAAGAATGAGCAAGGGTGTGTTCGCACTAAATCGAGCGCAATGGAAGAGTTTGATCCATGTAGACGATCTCAACTAATTAGGGATTGAGGCTATGTTGATGTTGATGTTGTTGTTGTTGTAAAGTTTAAGTGTTAGAATAGGATTCTCATAGGAGGTTGTTTTTCATATGATACTAGGCGTGAAAGTGCAGTCATAGTTTTACAATAATAAGTTTCTAGTAGTTATCGATGAGAGTTGGAGAGTATTGTATATTTTAGTTTATATTTTTTGCAATATTGATGATCACGTTAGGATAAGGTTAGATATATTTATTTTTGCGCCTATTTTAAATTAGTTATAATTAGTTATAAGTAGATGCAGATGTAGTCTACAATACAACTAACTAGAATTATACAAGGAGTCAAATTGTATTATTAAAAGCCTATAAAAGGCAGGTCGATGACTTCATTTTTTTATTAATAAAAGTTCGTTATGGGTTTTTGGGATTTTTTGCAAGAGATCTACACTTTTGACATCTATCTTAAAAGATTTGCAGTTATAACCCCTTTAACTGGTCAACATCGGGTGGATGAATTGAAGACACGTTTTCAAAACGTGCCTTCAATTCAAGTGAGCCATTGCTTAGAGGCAAAACACTCCTTCTGAAGTCGCGCTTTCAAAATGTGCCTCTAAAGAATGCTTGTCCCGATTTGCTTATGTGGCCGAAAAGTATCAGTTGACCAGTCAAAATGGTTATAAGTGCAAATCTTTTGAGAAGGGTGTCAAAAGTGTAGATTTTGTCACAAAGGGATAGATGTGCATGAAACATGGGTTTTTGAATGAGAACTTGTGTTAATCCTCTTTCAAAGTTTGGTCACTGGTATTGGAGTGTTTGGGATAAAACACCAAGGGAAACAAAGTTCATTCTTCAATCGAACGTTCAAAGACTAAACAAATTGAGGAATCTCTTTTTTTTTTTTTTTTTTTTCATTGCAGCGAGAAATTAATGAATTCCTTGCTACATCAACATGCACACTCTACTAGCAAAATAACGATTACCCTCCATCATATAGAATAATATGCAATTTTATGTGAATACTACATAATAACTGTGAAACAAAGATGCAAAACAAGCTCAGTATTGGCAATAGAGTTAAATTCAGTAATTTGAAAGTCTGGACCACAAAACAGTATCATTTTGTATCTGCCACATCTGAAGAACAATCTTACTGCCAGCAATCAAACTATTACTTTTTTCTTTTGAAAATAAACATTATTAAGATTTCAGTGATATGATGTTTCAAGAAGAGAAGATAAAAGCATAAAGAAAATTCACCGTTATCTAATAACTTACTTAAAATTCCAGTAAATCTTTCCATCAGGATCAGGCACTCCAGCATTGTTTGTGCGTTGATAATCTGAACTCCAATTCTCTTTGAACGTACTGGCACTCAACCCCGTAACTCCAGCTGTATCAAGGTCAATATAATTTATTGTACAAGCTTGACAAATGAAGTTTGAAAGACTTTTGGGACCAAAACTGTGGTCCCAAAACCATGACACTAGATTCTACACAAAATGAAATTTTCTTCATGCTTCTTAACAAGAATGAGGAAGGAAAACTGCTTGAGAAGACACATTTTTACATCAGATTATCACTTTAAAATCAGTGTTTCCAAGGCGGCGAGGCGGGAGCTTGGTGATTTGCCCTGCCTAACCTAGGCCTGGCCTAGGAGGGGTCTAGGCGGACTATAAATATTTTACTCAGACCCCCCGTAAGAAATAATATAATTTATTAGGACCCCTCAATCGTAAGGCACGTTTTCACCCACATTTTCTAAATAATTGTAAAGTATGAACACAAATAAATAATTCATAATTATTTTTTGGGGTAATTAATTGATCGAAAGAAGGTGGGCACAAGGAGGAAGAACCCCCTTGAAATATGCATGGGGGAGGAAGAGGGTGACGGAGAGAGAGAACTATTGGAGGTGGAAGGGTGGTCGGAGATGGTATCTCCTTAGATTTGAGACTGAGAGAGAGGACCAGGATGAATTAGGGCTTCAATTTGCTTGTATATGAAACATTCTTCTTGTTTGCAAAGACCCCTTCAAATTATTTTATATTTTCTTAGAGGCGCATCGCCTGCCAAATCCATAGCCTAGGCGGTGGGCCTCCAAATTGCCTAATCGACACCTTGAAAACATTGTTTAAAACTAATTGTGCAACAATTTATACCCTCTAAAGAGACACCAATGCTTAGATTGATATAATCTAGTAAACCATAACCGACCATTGCTTAGCTCGGGGGCTCCATATTTGGGTTATTCCAGCATTGGTCTAGGTTCGAATCTTAACAGTTGCATGTAACTGTTGTAATTCTGAGGGTTGATATTGTGTACGTACTAATTTAAAAATAAATAGTATTATTATTACTAAACCACTAAAAAACTAAAAGAAGAGGCAACATACACAGAAAGATTAATCTATCTCGTCAAACAAAGAGCATTGTTGTTTCAACAGCTTCTAGCACATTAGATTGCACAAATAAAGGCAGTTACTCACAAGTTAGTCACATGTTTGCACTTGTAACGCTTCAATCTCATGATCCACCATGAGATGTAAAATGAAACTCCAATGAAGTAAAAAAGAAGGATCATTTCTCATGAAAAAAAGTCAATAATGGTACTGACTGAAAGCGTAAAAACAATAGTAGCAAGTTTAACGAAAATAAAGAATAAACTTACTCGAGGGATAATCATTCTTTGACCGAAAGATCCCAATAAAGATGCAAAATAATGAAAATATGACGGGTAGAAGGAATGCAGGTGCAACCCGGTTGATCAATTTCACGCCACCGAACACAATAAAACATAGAAGGATTGTGACCACAATTCCATATACTTGTAGATCATGCAAACTAGGACTGACTATGATGGAGTCTTGAACTCCTGAAGTAGCATTAACGCTAGTTACGCTTCCTGTGTTATCAAAAACAAGTAAGATACCATCAGCATGCAATGAAAATCCTCAAATAGCATAATACCTTCGAAGAGGAACATGAGCTTTATAAATGTAGAAGTAGAACTACTACAGAATGCAAAATAATGGAGCATCAATAAAAGAAGAGGAAATACAACGTCCTTTATTAGAAAAACCAATATAATAAAATTTATTGAAAAAAGAAGAAAAAAATTACAATTAAATACATCAGTAATCCAAAAATGTCGAATATAGTACAGCGCCAGAAAATAGCATCAATAATACGAACTGTCTCACAAAAAGAAATGCTTCTTTAAAATAAAAAATAAAATGTACATCTCCAGTGACCACAAGAAATGTGCAAGTCAGTTAAAGTCCTGATAACACTACATATAAACACATTTGCCACGTTCAAACAACATTTGGTTTAAAAACAAAACACTAATTTCCAACAAACCAGGCCTTCAAATTTTAAGAAATATATTCATTGTAAGAATATAACATTAACCCTAAGAAATAAGCTTCGAGAACGAGTGCCTAATGACCACATCAAGTGATCGGTTGGGCGAGACATCCCACATATCTAAGTAATCAACAACAACAATCTCAGTCCCAAATGTTGGGGTCGGCTACATGGATCAAACTATTCCATTGTGCTCGTTTTAGTGTCATTGATGGTGAGCTTTCCAAACCATTTAAATCCCTCATAATTAATGTGTCCCAAGTGTACCCCTACCACGTCAAATTTCATCAATTTCTATTGAGTCAAGTTTTTTAGGGAGGGCATTTGTGGGCCGTCTTTGTAAGTGTCCACACCTTAAATTAGAATTAAGCAAATATCCACACCTTAAATTGTGAACATATCTAAGTAATCAAAAAAAAATGAAAAATTAACCTTAACGACTAATTATGAAAACAAACCACCCAGGCTTAAACTTTAAGCTTAAGTTGCAAAAACACATACAATGTCAAATCCAAAATTTGACAACTGTACGTTAACAGCCCTAATTTAAGATTTTCACAAGCTTCAATGTACTGAAGTGAGGAATGAGGATAATCATTTGATTTGGCAGTTCTGTTACCTATGGGATTATATTCCCTTTTGTTTCTTTTGATTATGCTTAATAATAATATTGTTTCCACTCCAAAGAAAGAGAAAAAAAGTAAAAAAAAGCCCTAATGATCATGCTTTTTTTTGGGTTAACAATGATCATACTTCTAACCTAATTGATTTAACAGTAAACTAAGCAGAGAGCCAAGTATCACAATCACTGAACTGAACACAATTGAAGCCAAGTACTTCCAAGTAAAACGAGATAAGTTTCCATACTTTCCAATCCTGCAATCAAATAAAAGAGAACATGATACACCAAAGCTGGGACTGGGGGAGCCTAAAAGGAAGCTACTGGAAATTACCTCTAAATATCCCTGCACCTGGCACAGCATCTAAGAATGTTTCAACAGCTCCCAAAACATACCTGGGTCCAAAGAGAAAAATTTTAAAATAAAAAGTGGACGAAATGTAACAGATGCAACAAATGTCCAAACAACAGATTGTACATATAAACAAACAAAGTTTTGACATGCCCATCAACTGCAGAATTATGCATGATGAATAAGAAATTAAGAATGCAAATAAGTGAAAACATAAAATGATTCTAGTATGTGGCTATGTATGTCTGTACTCACAGAGATCCAGCAACGGCATTCCCAAGGAAGAAGCACAACCCAATGCTAACTCCAACCTCTGGACCAAGAGCTCGGCCAATTAGATAATAAGGACCACCACCCTGGTAATAAAGAAAACTACATAAAAATTTTGTTGTGGAATGCTCTTAAAAAGAAGATTGGCAGATACTATTTGAATCTTATCATCACTCAATTTACTTGTGACAGCCATAATTAGTTAATTACAACATTCATGAACCATGACTGTGAGGAGACAAACTTTGACCCAACTTTGAGGCCATTAATATATTCCTGAGTGATAAGCAATGAACAGCCTCTATCGATTAACAAGTCCAACACGATAAAAAAAAAGAAGTGAATCCAACACCGTCATATCTATCATATCTTTCCATCATGTTCAATTTCACCCTTTCGTTTTCTAACACATACCAGCATCAATGAACTAAGACTGCACCAATGAGAAATGAATACACAGTAAAAGAACGTCCAGCAGATCCAAACTGGGGAAAACTAAAACCAATTTGGGTGGGAAAAGTAGGGAAAAGCTATCAAGAACACCCACCCTCTTTCCCTGAAGCCAAAGAGAATGAATATTTTTTATCTCAGGGTCCAATAGGACATACAATTATGCATGATGCATCAGTCTCCAAACAGTCATCAACCTACTCATCTAAGCAGATCGGACAGTCAAATCAAGTTTTCAGTTCTTAATGGAGGACATACATGCTTTCCATACATATGTTATCTTCTTGATTTTCAAAGTAATAGAAAAAAACAGTTCAGCAAAAAAAATAATAATAATAAAATAACAAATCAATTAGTTTCTTCACACACGGTCCTGCCAGTGTGCATGCTTGTGTCAGAAAATTTTGTCCTATTAAACATCTTCTAACCAGCTTTTTAAGTTCTCCTACCCCATTTATATGTCCTATTCCCACCAATAAATACTCTCAACTTATTAAACTAATATGAGCACCAGTAACTAATTTTGTGAACAAAGTTTCCAAGACTTTAATCGTCTCATCTGTTTATTATTCTACAATGTGTTCATTGACTTCAATTCTATGCACCCTATCTGCATTTGTCATTATGTCTTCCCTTTAGTCAGTAAATAACATCTCCAAATATATTATGCCTACCAACTTAGTAAGGCTCTCCTTTTACCAAGATTGTCATTAGTAACCATAATCTGTCCAACTCAGCTAAATTCTTCCTTCCCCCCTCTATCTCACTATTGATAATTTCTGTCAACTTGCATACATTCTGATAATGTTTCACTTTGTTTAGCCACCAAACTAATACACAGATTGCCATCGTGTCCTGTATTTGGTTTCAGTTAGTATGTTGCATCTCTGTTTGAACTCAACATCATTATCTTCTAATGATCAGGAGAACTTGGGGAGATAGACCTCTTTTCTCCAGAATCCCTCTCAACTACAACACTCTACTTACAAGATTCTCTACAAAAAATGTCTCGCATTATTAAGGCATCTTACAACCTATTGACAAGCAAGAACAAGATATAAAGAATCATAATATACACATGTAATATATATATATATATATATATATATATATATATATATATATATTTCTTTTCACTTAATCGAGCACAATGGAAAAGTTTGATCCATGTAGCCGACCCCAATTAATTTGGGACTGAGGCTATGTTGTTGTTGTTGTATATATATTTCTTTTCACGAGTTGATACTACACTTATAATTTCTCAAGATGACGTTATTTTTATATTATCCTTTTTAGGTACTTTTTTCCCCAAGCACTCATAAAAAGATGGCATCAAGTATCAATGAGATGTACATGCCCAAAACACTAGCACAACAGTTTTACTCGGAGCAAACACTCATCGCACTCAGGTATTATACCAAAATATGTCCCTAAATTCAATCCGAAAAAAAAAATGTCCTTAAAGGAACTGAGGGCAGCTAATACAAACTTACCTTCATTGCACCATTAGTAGCAATTGCACTCAATGATATTGAAGTTAAGAACGTACACAAGCCACAAAAGGACACCAACAACAGAGACTCTCCTATGCCTGCCATGCCAACAATCCTGAAAATTGAAGAATTTCATCATCTAAATAACAATTTCTTGGAAGACAATACAGCAAAACTAAACTTTTTTTTATTTTAAAAGTAAAAAATAACTGCACGAATGGCACATCTAAACATCTAATTTTTGGCTTGTTTAGTGTGTGGCTTTGAACTTAGCCAACCCCAACTAATTTGGGATTGAGGCATATGTTGTTCTTATTGTAGTGTGTGGCTTTGAACATGTTAAAGTTTAAAATTTGCAACACCACAGATGATGTGTCCTTTTGGCTTCTTTCCCTTCCCTGCAGTTCATCAGCTCCTTGAATCCATGAACATTGTAGTTGCTTAGCTTCATGATAGAACATCTTATTTGTAAATTTTATAATAAGGAAAAAAAAACAAAGAACCAGATGGAAGAAAGAAAATGAACTCAAAATCACTAAAAACGTTTGATAGAGTAAGAGCAAAGGGATGAAGAGAGGTTGTAAAACATGAAATGATAGCAAGGGAGTGAATACATAAACATCCTCCTATCATTTATGAAATTATGAATGGGTTAACTCTTATTCGTGATTAACGGGGATGTATAGGATTGAAAAATATGGAACAAACTAAAAAACCATCTCTTTCCATCAGTGGTTGCAAGGCGTTAAGGCGATGCCTAGGCGTTTTCTAGTCAAAGGCGAGGCGTCGCCTAGGCGATAAAAAAAATATTGATTTAGAAGCCCCTAAAAATTAATTATTTATTTTTAACTCCCTGTCTGTTTACTAGTACTACTACTCAATATATGTTTACTACATTAATAATAATAATTAATACTGAAGCTTCGTACTTGTAAGTTAAAAAAAAATTCAATACTTCAACAAAATTAAGTTAAATTAATTAAAGACACTTTAGGATTTTAATATATATTAAAACAACTCAAAAAGAATTTTTTTTCTAAATATTTTTTTAAAAATAAGTTATTGTTCATCATCTTCTTTATGAAGACGATGAACTGTTCCAAAGGACCAGAAATGGCCTTTGTGACCTCTGCATTTAGGTCGCATGGTCATTCCTAACCTCTGCGACCTCCATAGAGGCCGCGGAGACCAATAATAGCCTTTAAGACCTCAAAATGTGGCGGGGTTGAGTTGTCGGAGGTTGGAGGAGTCGCCGAAAGTACAAAAACTAGACCAAAAAGCGATAATTGACCTTCCTCAACTTGTCGAAAACAAGCCGGAACCTTGTCGGAGACGTGCTGGAACCTTGTCAAAAGTCTCGCTGGAGATTGAAAAGTTGTTGTTGGAAGGGATTGTGGAGTGAATAAGGTGGTGGGGCAGCCGTTGTGGTGGGGTAGAGAATGGTGATTCAATTAGGGTTTAGTTTATTCATAAGACTTACAAAGACCTCCCTAAAGACTTAAAATATGTTAAAACACCCACGCCCGCCTTAGTGAACGCCTAGGCCTTTTTTTTGCCTAGGCGTCGCCTACAAGGCATGCTTTCCATCAATTGATAATATTGCCTAGTAAAAATAACTCTAGAATTAAAATGTTAATTTTTTTTTGCCTTTTACAATGAGAACTTATTTTTACAAATAAAATTATTGAAATTTATTCTTATAATTTTTCCATCTCAAAGACTAACAACTCAACCCATTTTATAAACTTTGTGAAGGATTATCATTAGGCTTTCTTACCACATGTTTTTATCCACACATATACCGATATTTTATATATAAAAGAAACGACTTTTTCTATTAGTAATAAGATGTAAGAGGATGAAACACTTACAAAAGCAAGTACGACAATTTAATTAAACAAAAGAAAAAAATCTATGTCTCCATCCCCACTCGCCCGATGCTTGACCCGCTCCTCGTTCCATTATAGATCGCCAATTTCTTTCCCACGAGTTTTGTATCACATGTCCACCACAATAAAATAGTGATAAACTTGAAATTGCACTACGAAGTATTATGAGAATCTATAGGAATTTTAACTATGTGCTTATGAAGAAATATGTAGGCAAGTTATTTTTTAGTTGAGCTATTCAGCTTTTTTTTTTTTTATATCCGTAAATGTCCACGCGAGCATGACTATTCCCACGAGGCCTTGGTGCAATCGGTCCGAGCATACCCCTGGTGGCCGAGCAATCTCACCACACCGGGGAATCGAAACCGAAGTCATGCGCTTAACTCACACAACCTTGCCTTCGCCCTTACCGTTGTGGCAACCCAACCGGGTTAGCTATTCAGCTTTTATTAAGATTAAGAAACAGCAATATAACAATAAAAAGATATTAGAGTACCGGTAAGAGGAAAACAGATTCTTAAAAAAGCAATCAAATTAGAATATACTCCACAATTTCTTTTGTAACTTGAAAAGAAAATATTATCCTTAATTCTTTTTCCAAGATACGCAATTTCTAATGTAGCAGAGCATTTCCTAGCACAATGTGTACATTAATACAAGAGTCTGCAAAGATTTGTGGGATTTTGGAAATAAAAATTTGACCAGCAGTGTTTACATTATTTCACTACAAGATAGGAAACTGTAGAATCCCAGCATTTGTTCACGATTAACCAGCATAACAACTGGTCCAATTTAATGAATAAATTCAATGAAAACGAATATAGTACAGAAAAGAAAGGTTTTACCTACCAAGAGAATCGGATATAGTAAATAATTCCCAATATATTTTGCAAGCATGGAACAAATACACCCATCACAGTCCCCAGCTTAACATCAGTTGGCTGCACGGTAAATAGAATTCCCTCCATCAATACATTGGACAGATTCTAAATGCAACAGGACTGCAAATAGAGGATATTTCTCTCATCATTTATCTAAGAGACCAGGTATACAATCATGTAATTCAAAAAAGACTGAAGTTGGAACTAGAGAATCATCTGCATATAATAAAAAAAAGATTGATGCCATGTTTGAAAAGAAAACAATGATAGTAGAACGCTTCAGCCAAGATGGTGAAAGCCTAACAGGTCAAAAGTTCACCTTCAAAAATCAAAATCATGATTTACGAGTTCGAAATGTTGAAAAGTAGAAGGTAGAATTTGGCAATTTATCTAACTTTTTATCTCATTTCTCACATATCTTACACCTTCACTTCATCTGATTCAAATTCTCCTACTTTTTCATGCTATTTTCTAGCCTTTTACTAATTTTGTCATTCTCACATTATATTTATCACTATATATTAAACGCGTTGGTATTTCTAGAAGCAAAAAGAATGTGTTACACAGAAGCACACAAAACTCGCCCAATAATTAGTCCTTAAGTTGTTTAAAAATCCAATTAGTCCTTATCTTGTTTCCTATTTTTTAAGTCTCTAATTTCAGTTGCAATGTTGCATCAAGAGGAAGAACCTTATTGCTCAAGGAGCACCTTGTTTAGTCAATAACTTTATTGCTTATAATTTTTTTCTATGGTAAGCCGTTATACAAGGATAATTAAGATTTAGAATTTTCAATAGCATCATTTGTATTGATTGTTCTTAATCGAACATTCTTTTCTATTGTCTTATCGTGAAAAAATAAACTTTCTTTTCTACTGGATTTACAGGACAGGAGGTTCTTATGCAATTTGTAGATTTGACAAAGATCAATGAATCATGCTTTTGGTAGGGTTTCTACTTTCAGGTTTTGCATCAGAATCTGTACATCACGTGTTTAACCAACAATAATCATTTGCCATAAGGATTTAGAGGCATCTTCTAGGAAAATGAAAAGAACTCCACCAACCAAGTATGCAGCTCACTGGTTTGGTATGGGTCACTTGTGTAAGAGGGTGGTGGTTCTAGTCTCAACAGGGGAAAGCTGGTTGGTTTCTTCCTTATCAACAAAAAAAGAGCTCCAGTCGCATTTACAGGTTCCATTGTTGGCCTAGCATCACCATGGGCAGCAGACAGCAAGCTTGTCAACTGTTTTACCCACTTGATTTTATGAGAAAGTGGTCAAACATATAGTAGACTTGTAGTCAGTTTATCATTGTAGAGTTCTTGATTTTAGAATTATCACTGATTCACTTCCTTTCACTACCAATATTTTCTTCTACGAAATCGATAATAAGCAAACTATATAGGGAAAAAAAAAAAGGAACTTCAACAAGTGACTCAAAATCAGTCCAGTAAGTCCAAGCAAATCTATGCATTAAGAATTTGAGATACCAATCTAATGTACCTTAGCACGTCCATGGGTGATAGCAACATCCTCCCCATCTCTCGGACTAGACGGGGCTGCCGCTTGTTCCTCTGTCATACTACCAGTACATAGAATTAACTAAAAAGGAGTTTCATTTCATACCAAAACCAAACAAAATCCACCAAAATTCAATACCAATCTAAACAAAAAGTGATCAACTACCTTTTAAGGCCAAGGATGTTGACAAGAGAATCGAATCCAAACAATTCCAGTTTCGATTCCGACTGCGACCCACTAGCCCTAGCATTATCAGAACCGGAACTCTCCCCCGCATTAGATTCCAAATTTGTCTTGATTTTTCTTTACAACAAAGCAAATGAACGAAAAAATTGAATCTTGAAACCAAAACAAAGAACCAACATGGAACCAGAGAAAACACAAATGAGGTTACTACAGTGCGGATTGAGGCGCATCAGCCGAGGATCTGTTCTCCATCGAGGACATCTCGAGAACGGCTCGGTCGTGAGCATCGACAGGTCGGTATCGGCGCCCGTTCTGCGATGGGAGCTCTTCGTCTTGGCTCTCGATGTCGCCATTCTCCATCGACGATCTCTGTGTGTCAGCGTTCGAGATCTGGCTCGATTTGATGAGAAAGAGAGACTGGATTCAATGAAGAATAGCAAGATTGAAGAAGAGAACTGTGATTACAACAATGGCGGAGAGATTCAACAGAGACGAATTAGGGTTTGAGAGATATCGGAAATCGGAGATTGGTAATTGAAGAAAACGAAATGGTCATGAAATTGGCGATCTGCGACTTTTCTTTCTTTCTTCTTCTTTCTTTTCGTTTTTTAAGGAAGTCACTCAGGCGTGAAAAGACGGATTTGCCCTCCGCGAAAGCTGCTTAAACTTGCCTCATCGGTCCAAGAGTTCGAACTTCGTACGAAAGTTTATTGGAAATGAAAAATACTTGAATGACGAAAGATAAGTTACACCTCAATATATATTAGCCCACGTAAAGCATTCACGCAACTTCGACTCGCATGTTAATAAGTGAGTAACGGCTTCTATACAATTACAAATTATAAAGTTTGCACAATTATCAATCGCAATGCGTTATTCATTTGATGGAGATAATAAAAAAAGGTAGAATCTATTAATTTTATTATTATTAATTTACTCCTACTTTAATTGATGTATTCTCTTAAGATTTAGAAGAATATTTTGCATATTTACCCTTTTCTCGTCTCGAAATACTTGCACACATAATTTTCGGTACATAACACGCGAGATGTGTATTCTGAAACACACACGTACGTCTCCCAAAATTGATGTGTGTTTGGGGTTTTGTGTTCGATGATGTTAAAAAAATCATTTCCCGAGAGGTAAATTAGTAATATAAAAGTTAATAGATTCTCTCTCTTTTTATTCTGTCATTGACCTTAGTTCTTGATGATGATTTAGCGGGGGTTTCCATTTTTGCACCAAGCGCATTTTACCTTGTTTATAAGTTATAACCCTCTGAACATCCATTAACAGCGTCCTCGAAAGTAGCATGACATTCTCGTGACAAATTTGTTGAAACGGAAAACGATAATCTAACATTTTGGGAAATATACATTTGTTATATAATGATATAGATTTGATTGAAATGTGTACCGCATGAGTTTCAAAAAAATCTACACTATTGTGTAGTAAATATATATGCCAAAAGATTGTTAAAAAAATAATTTTTACTATAGGTGATTAATATGTTGGAGATGAAAATTGGAAAATGCTAGAATCCACTCCAAATGACACCCTTGTGACATGTAAAATGAATGTGTGCAAAATAATTATTGATGCATAACACGCGTGATGTATATCACAAAGCGTGCGTACACGACGGCTCATAACACGCGTGATGTATATCACAAAGCATGCACGACGACTCCTTTATATGCAAGCTCGCCCATCACGTCACAAGGGTACCCCTCGAGGTGTCATTTAAGTTGCATTTTCTCAATTGAGATGGTACAATGAGAGTCATTCCCAACTTGAGATGTCAGTCTTCGACTCTTCGCTAACTTGATACTTGACATTAGTGGACTATCCTTTAACAAGATCATGGCTTAAAAACATACATCATACGTGCCGAAAGTCCCCACTAGCCACTAGCGTGTTTGAACTAGTGGTTGTTAATTTGTCATTTCCACCTTGACAAAAAAAAAAATTTTTTTAAAAAAATTGTCATTTCCAACTTACCTTATTACTATATATTAGATATTAGATAAAATATAAGTTGGTGTAGTATCACCACTTAGACTTCCACTACTTAATATAATTATTACTCCTTGCACAACAGGCTATTTTTTTCTTTAAAAAAATGAGATTTCTTTAATCATTATAATGGCTTTCAATACATTCAACGGAACATGATCCAGACATAGAATCAACCACCTTAACAAATAAATTCGCTAATTTTAATTGTTCAAATGAATATTCATTTGCCTTAGAATTGACTTTTAAAAATTGTGATTGTAACAACGGTACAGTTTGACAATAATTGAATGCGGTCTCGAGAATCATCCGAAACATGTATGACAATTCGCAAATACATTACTGGAACCATAATGAAAAATAAAACTTATAACAATGGAAGTAAACATAAAACTTCAAACGAGGGAGGACAGTCTAAACCTTTCAACATGGGGATTGAATAAAACATGCTATCCTCAATACGCATGCTTTTGATAGAATATCTTTTTTTTTTTTTTTTAATGGAGGGAGTATATCGTTAGTTGATATTTAGTTCAAGTTCACCATAAATTTTTATTGAATAATTCAAGTCAATTATATATGAATCTTTGTATAGTTGTATATATACAAAGTTGTTACGGCTTGCTACTTAACTTGCCTAAGTTTTGTGAGTTTGCTATGATCTACTAAAACTTTACAAATCTAAGTGGTTACAACAACACATCCACAATTAATTTCAAATTAATTGGTGTCAGCTACATGGATCAAATTCTTCCACTGCACTCGATTTGATGCAATTGATGATATGTTTTTCAAATCATTTGAATCCTTTATAATTTAACTTAGCTTCACTCTTTTCTCGCCTCTTCAAATTTCTTCTATACAAATTTATGAATCTTCTATATATATACAAGAACTGTTTTTGTAAGAAACACTCACATATTGACACGTGACATGTGAGAATCACTCATGAATTGACATGTGACATAATAATGTCATTGTTTCTACTTTAGTTGGAATACGTATTAACCTATTCTAATAGAAATACAAAACTTATTTTAATCTCAATATATTTTTTTGATTATAGTATTCTAATTGCCTATTTGTTTTTTATAAAACTCATTTTCTCGTTAAATTTAATTTTACCTATTATTTTAATTTTTGTTCTTGCCCGCGCGCAAAACGCAGTATGTCGACTAGTTTATTTATAATTAATATGATTATTGGGTGAGTTTGTAGTAAAAATAAATAAAAAAAGAAGCAACAAAAAAATGTGGCAGGCACGAATTCTGTTGTGTTGTTTACAAGCATAAGAATGATGACACGTGTGACAATGTAGAACTTGATCCAAAGTAGCCGTTATGCTTTGAGCGTGTCATGAATTTCGTGACACATCCGATGGCCGGACTAGTCCTTGTATTTACCCAAAAATGCTAGGGATACGTACTTTCGTTATAACTTGATTTTTAGTATTGATATATCTATTGGATCATGCATCGAGATGTGTACATCCAATTGACCCTATTAATATTGTATCCAACTATTGTAACCCTAACATTTCTCTTATTTACCATATACTACAACATTCTATGAAAAAAAAAAAAAAAGCTGAAATTAGTAACAAGACATAGCAAGTAACAAACGTGGTTGAACTTCGAGAATAACTTTTTATTTGAAAAAGATTAAAATTTTTTTAATTAATTTTTAAAAAAGAGATGAGCATTTTAACTGTAATTGAGGTAGTAATTTTGAATCCAAATCTTAGTAGGGACACATTATATTCCCCCAGTTTTCTTTTCGTCTTTTTTTTTTATAAATTATATGGTTGGAGTGTTTAACTAACTTTTGCGAGACCATTCAAACTAAAATAAAGAAGGGTTAAAAACAATTTAGTCTTTCAAAAATATCAAAAAATTAAAAACTTCTTTTAACTAATTTATCTCATCCAAGATTATATTTTTAGAGACTATATCTTTAAATTATATGAAATCATAATTCACAGCACGATTATCTACGTGCCTAATCAAATACTTTCTAAAATTTCTTCATAACTAACTTTCACTTAAATGATTCGGTTACCACCAAAATTGTTTGTCACGCGAACATTCACTTAAATGACTCAAGTTTCGCACTAATTAAATCGACTACCTCAAAAAATTAGCTCATGCTTTCACCTGAACGAAATATACTTACACTGCCAAAAAAATAAAATAAAAATAAAACCAACCAACTCAAAAAGCACTTTATACTTGCAACAAACTATCTATCCAACACGTCAAAAGAAGGGACCATCCCTTAAACATGGTGATTACAACTTACTAGTTCCTACCATTTTCTAACATACTTTATAGAGTATACACTTCAAGTATTATTTTGTTTAGGGGGAAGTTTTAAGGAAGTTGTCACTTTTTTTTGTTTGGTTACCTTCCAAGGAGTACATGTCCCATAAATAAAAATGAACTAAACGGATCTTAGTTGGATTTACATAGAAACGCGTGCAGATCAAAGATAAAAAACAATCCAATAAACCCCGACCGTCAGATCCCCGCATCTCCCGAAACCATAAGAGCTGGTAGAAACCGAAACTCCCGAATTTACTGACACAGTAATTTCGAGCGCGGGCCCAAGCAACATTTCAATACATTCCTTGATCACCCTCAGGGGCAATTCCGTCCTTTCACCATTTTGAACCATATATATTCCCAAACAAAACCCGAACGTTAAACCCGCTGTGCTTCCTCTCTCTCTTCATCATCTCTCTCTACGCCAATAAAGATCCAATCTCTCCTCATATTCGTCGCTAATTCGACCGATTCGTCGATAAAGATCGTCGGATTCGTCGCTAAAGACCGTCGAAATCACTCGATTTCGAGCAGTTTGAGAGGAATTGAGGAATTGGGGGGGTCTGTGATCGATAGGGATTGGCGAATTTGGGGGGGTTTGGATGGTCGTGTTCGAGGAGGGGAGTGTGAGATCGATGGAGATGGCGGTGGTGAGGTCGAGGGCGCGGCGGCACAACTTCGCGATGCCGCCGGAGTTGCGGTGGGGGAACCAGAGGTTCCTGCGGTGCATGAAGGTGGATTCGAAGGGGAGATATCGAGTTCATTTGAATCGGATGCCCTAGAGGGGTGTTTGGAGTCACGGCGGTGGCGGAGGCGATCGGGATCGCCGAATTGGGGGTCTTTGGCGGTTGAGGAGATCGGTAGGAGGAGGAGTGGTGGTGGTGGTGGTGGGGGGAGGAGATTGAGGAGTTTGAGGAGATGAGGGAGAGAGTGATGGCGCAGATGGCGCTGATGCGCGACGCGGCGGAGAAGACGAAGGTCCCGATCGCAGCGGCAATGGAGGAGGGGGAGGGGGATGGTGATGATGATGATGATGATGAATCGGGGGCGCGGCCGTGGAATCTGAGGACTAGGAGGGCTGCTCTGAGGGCTCCCAATGAGAAAAGTTTGAATCTTGATGAGGGGAAGCAAAGGGTTTCGCCGCAGAAGACGCTTCGGCCGAGAGGGGGAGTTGTGTCATCGTCAATCAAGGAGAGGAAGAAGTTCACTAAGGATCTCAGTAGAGAGGAAATCGAAGAGGATTTCGCGATGATGAATGGGACTAGACCGTCGCGGCGACCGAAGAAGAGGGCCAAGATTGTGCAGAACTATGTGGATGTAAGTAGTGATTTTGTTGATTCGTGGTTCATGAATAGTTTTGGGATTGATTTGTGTTTGTGGGTTTTCAATGCTTGATTGAATTTGTTGCGATTTCGCAGACGGTGTTCCCTGGATTTTGGTTATCAGAAGTGACAGTTGATACATACAAGATTCCTGATGAACCAGAACAGAAGGTGTGTAATTGACATTGATTGAATGATTTGAATCATTGCATTGTTTGTGGTGTAAGATTTTACCCTTTTTGCTGATGATCTTGATCTTTCTTTTTCGAGCAGAAATCGAAGAATTCGTGAAGGCGATTTTGGGGGATGATGATGATGATACTGATTGCTGACCAAGAGCCCTGTTGTGGTATAACTCACCATCCATGTGTAAACTTGCTAATTTTATGAAGATTGTTTTTTTTTTTTTTTTTTTTTTCTCTGTTTGATAAGGTAGAGGAGGAAAAAAGATGCAGTAATGCTTCTCCTTATCAAACGTCGTTCTGAGAGCTAATTATTGGAACCTATAATAATAACCTGTTTTGGCAGATGAGTTTATCTTAATTGCTAATTTTTTTTATTTTTTTTTTTCATGTTCAAATTGATGATCAGAACAAATCTTTCTCTTTATAAAAAGGGTTGATCTAGTTAGTTGATTTATTTCATGCTTTCCATCTACAGCACGCGGGCATATGAGCGGTTCGAAGTATTGCTTATGCCTTTGCAGTTATATTTATTGGTGTTCTAAGCACACAATGATGGATCTGGATTCAAAATAATTTGCAGATCATTTCGAAATGTTTTTCTCTGTAATTACTTGGTTGTAATCTGCTGTGTCCATGCTTATATACTGTGTGTCATGGAGGCACTGTGTTGTTATACTTTGTGTCTGCATGCCCAAGTAATTGTGCGTATGCATTTCCTCATGTTGGCAACTAGTCTAATTCATATGAAAAAACATAAGTCAATGGATGTGCTTATTACCTGCTCATATTTGTATTTGCATCAAGTGCGTGATCAACTCGAATCCAAGTCGCAGGAGCTTTGGCTAACCTGTGGTGATGGTTTTTAAAGTTGTCTGACACTTTCTCGATGGGGGTTTTTCCCTGAACTATCTTCATGCTGGATAATATTAGTTTTCTACAATTCTACTTTTTCTTCCATCGAGTAGAAGGCGATGCTCCTGTTTAACAACGAATGCTGTTCCATTTCTATCACAAGACACTAATTTTGGCTCCTTGAGGGTACAAAAGATGCAGGTGATGATGCAACTGCAAATGCACCACCCAAACGTTTAAGCACCCGGTACTAGTAAATTATGATGCAGTTATTAGATATCTCTTTTTATTGATTTCTTCTGAAGTTATTACATTTTACTGATCTTTTAGGCAGGAGTGAAAAATCTATGTATGGAAGATGTCAGTATATCAATCATTCATGATTCATCACTCTTTCAGACATTCAATAAAGATTTCCAGGACCTGAAGTTTGGTTTTCCCAGTTGTAGCCCTCTCAAATGGACTCTTTCGTCGTCAAAAAGGAAGCCTACACAGAACATGGCAACATGGCTTCAGGTTCTTGGCAAAAGGCATCCGTTACCGCCACCAAAATTAAGAGAAAAGGCGGTAAGGAACTTTCAAAAGGCTTCCTTTCTTTCAACTGTAACTTAAGTTGTTTTTGGATGCTACATTTAAAGAAGAGAACTTCCTCACTTTCCTCGTGTGGTGTCAATCTTGGTATAACTCCTGTTGAATGATTCTGTAATTAGAAATTGTTGTGGTGTACATCTTTCAGGGCTACTTTTTTCTGTTATTGTCTTATAATACAGTGAGGTCTATTTAATTTTTCTGGATCACTTTAGTGGGCCAAACCTCTTTGTTGATCATAAGATTCAATATCTTAACGTATCTTAAAAGGCAACTCCTTTGTTTAATCATAAGTTTGTTGAAGAGTATTAATTATTTCCCTTTAAATAGAGAAGGCTTTTGGAGATGGTGGTGGTTAGAAATGTTTCGAAGTTGTAATCAGTGTTATGATAGACCGGAAAAATGTAACAGTGTAATCTTTACGTGACACAAGAAAAAGACCAACCAATTGTCCTTTAAATCTTATTTTTCATGTGTTTCCAAAGTGACCCAGTTGAACCATATAACTATCATGCAAATGGGCCAGTAGTTTGTATTGTTTTTGCAGTCAAACTTGGTTGGCTTCTTTATTATATATTGTCTGCTTATGTCAAGTATAAATATAGCTCTATAAATCTTGTAAGGTAATAAAATCCGGATGAGCGTGGTTTAGTGGTAATGGCGAAAACATGGTTGTGTAGGTTTGGTGCGTGACTTCGGTTTCGATTCTCCACGATAATCAAACGTCGGACTACTGGTGGTCTCTTTCTGCAATCTCAGGGCCTGCGGGACAAGTCAGACAAAATGTCAGGACACCCATAGTTATTCAAAAAAAAAAATAATCTTGTAAGGTAATAATATTGAGAAAGCTGAGAGCCTAAGAAAATGAACTGAACCTTCCAAATCTTTTCAATAAGAGCTTCGGTTGGACAGAAAAACATTGACAAGGCAGAAAGGGGTGCTGCTGTTCATTGAAATGTCAAAAGTTTAATGAAACTTAAAAATGTTGAAGTTGTTTATTCATTAGATGGTCATTCACAGTAATTCCCAAACTTTTGGCAATCAAAATTTAACGGCCTGGATAAACTGAATCAGGTGACAATTAACTGGGTTTAATTTTAGAGTGAAATACAAGCAATAACAACATTAAAGCCTCAATATATCCCATATTATTTGTGCCAGCTACATGGATGAAACTCTTCGATTGCGCTTGATTGAAACAGCATCGAAAACAATCTTATTACAATACAACAACATAGCCTCGATCCCAAATTAGTTGAGTTTGGCTACATTGATCAAACTCTTTCATCGTGCTCGATTTAGTGCAATTGATGGTAAGCTTTCCAAACCATTCAAATTCCTCTTAAATAATGTGTCCCTAGTTAACTTCGGTCTTTGCAGGTGACCAAACGAAAACAATCTTATTACAATGTACAACTTAAATTTCTTTTTTTTTTTTGAGTCAAATTTGTTGCATTGATGTTCTTAATAACCAAAAAAGATACAACAATCTATTACATGAAGGATAACAAATAATAAAATCAACTGAAGCTTGGAACAACAATCTCATAAGAAAGGCAACACCCCCTTGAAGGAGAACAACCTATTCATGGGCTGGGCTTGAGTCGGGCCCGAGCTTAAGAACTTTAGCCTAAGACCGACCCACCATATACACACGGGCCTATAGGCCCGGCTCACGTAAAAAAATACAAAGCCCAAATTCAGCCTATCGAGCCCATATATAAATATTTTAATATTTATCAAGAAAGGAGAAAAACTTAAGCATAGCATACAAGCAAGAAAGGAGAAAACTTATAGAGAAAAAGAAGTGTTGATTTAGATAAGAATCCTACACATATTGAAATGACTTCTATACATTCCATAAACTTCTCTGTTAGATGCTTATAAAGCTTTTAAAAGTAACAAATCACGAAGACTTACTAATATTCATGGGATTATTTTACACCGAGATTATAACATGAGTTTGGGTATTAGTCCCGATAGAGGAACTTGTTCGATTGGGGGTATAGAGGATGAGATTACACTAGGGGTAGCAAAAATCCGGGAACGGACATAAACGGGACCAGGACACCCATTTCTAAAATTTTTAAATTTGGTGCCCGGACCCGGTCCCGTTTTTGAAACGGGCAATTTTTTTTTGTCCAGTCTACGGCTCCCGTTTTGTCCGCTTTTTATTTTTAAATATGATTAAATATTTTATTTATCAATTATTTTTAAAAAAAACCCTCAACTTACAATTATTTTCTTCTGTAATGCAACAAAAGTTCATAATTTCGAAGTCATAGAACATTTGTGTTCAATCAACTTTCAATAGGCTTAAGTCGCTTGAACTTGCTTGGAAAGTGTCTAGAAGATTCGACATTTAAAATAGGCAACAGTTCATCGCTCAATTGATGGTCACAATGGTTATTATATGGGGAAAAAGAAGTCTGTTGTATGTGCGAAGCATGCACCGAGGGAGCACGTCCATGAGAATCGAGTGGTCGCGACTCCATGAGAACCTCCTAATGAGCTCCAGTCGAGCTGCTGTGCTTGCTTGTCCATGAGAACCGAGTGAAATTACAAATTTGCCCTTCAAATTAATCACTAAACGGAATTTTTTTTTTAAAATTTTTGCCCAGACCGGTCCCGTATTTTTAAACGGACATAAAACATTGTCCCAGACCGTATGTTTGTCAAAAAAAAATTGCCCGGTGGCCCCGTTTAAAACGGGACCGGCACATTTTGCCACAAACCCCCTAGATTACACATGATTTCAATAGATGAAGTTACTAAAGTGCCCTTTTATATCAACAACAAAAACATTCATTCAAACCCTAAAACCGAATACTCCCCTTCATCCCCCGTGCTTCATCTTCTTCGCGCATCCACCTCCTCCTCTGTGCTCTTCGCGCCTTCTTCGTATGGAATCCTCGAAACCTGGTACTCCTCTCTCTCTCTCTCTGGGCGCCTTCTTCGCGCCGTGCTTCATCTTCTTCATTTGACCCTCAAAACCATTCTAACAGGGGTTTTTGCGCTGTGTCGAGGGTTGGAGACGAAGAGGAAACTTGCCATTAGAGGAGAGAGAGAGAGAGATGGTGTGACTGAGGACTAGGGTTTTTGCGCTGCGTCGAGGGTTGGAGAAGAAGAGGAATTGATGTGTGATTTGGGTTGTTCTCATGAGGGTACTTTGGTCATTTAGAAGTCGACAATGGGATTAAATTATACCATCGATTTCATGGTTTACCAATTTAAAACTGCATGGAACTATGCATAGAAGGCACAACATACACCAAATAGAGAGTTATCACTTAAAAGTTCTCGAGAAACATTGCGGTGCTGCAGCCGTAACCAACAATGCTGCAAGTGGAGGAAACCACGGCGAAATTCCGATTTCTTAGAGTAAGGAGGAAATAAGTCAGGAAATGGCCTACTGAGAGTCCAAGCATAAAAATATGTACTCAACGTACACTAGAACATTTTTGACAAGGTTTTCAAACCCCTATTAAATAGAGTGTTATTAAATGTATGTGTGAAAAGTGTGTTATGTTTTAATTTTTAATACATGTATTACATAGAGGTTTTTTAAAACTCTTATCAATTAGGTGTTATTTAATAACACCCCCTTTAATAGGGGTTTAAAAACCTCCACCTTCATTTCCTCCCGCAATTTGATTAGCTCTCTGCGCCTTCGAAAAAATGTAATGTATTCAAGCTTCTTAACTTGGCATCTAATAGCAGAATTATTCATAATGTCATCGCAATCTAAAACAGTAGAATCTAAATCAGGTTAAGATATTATATTACATAAACTTTGAGCCAAATTGGAGGAAATTGGAAAAAACAACAACAAAAAAGACACAATTCTAAATTGGTTGGGGTCGGTTATGCGGATTAAACTTTTAGGCACGGCTCGGAACTACATCAGAAAAACAGATTAAAGTAGATAGCGACTCACCGTAACTCCTAGAATTCCAGTGCCAAGATTGAGATTACGGGTTTGGGAACGTGGCATACTTGCATCCTGGATTGCAAATTTAGGGACGCGGTGCATCGGATTGTACTAAATCGAGCAAAATGGAATAGTTTGATCCATGTAGCCGACTCCAATTAATTTAGAATTGAGGCTTGTTGTCGTTGTATTAAATTCATTAGGAATTGCAAGAACTAATTAGCAAACAACAAGATCAAATTAGATGGTCGCTCACAGTATTTCCTTGAACCCCAGCAACAAAATTTGGATTTGAGAGTTGGGATTCAGTTGTTCTAGAACAGAATAACAATGACTCAACATCTAATTGTTTTAGTCCTAGCTTAACGTTACTGCTAAATCACTCTAAAAACATTTTGGCATCAAAATTTAACAACCAGGAATAAATGAATAAGAGAACTGTTGGAATTATATCATAATATACAATTAGTTGAATGGAATTTAAATACACATATACCTATAAAAGAGGTGTAATGTTATGTATTTGGACCAATGTAACGCGACACTATAGACGTATGTATAATTCGTTGGAAATATATATATGGGTATTTGGAACAATGTGGTGTTTGGGAAACATTACGTTGCATGGACCGTTTGGTATATACACATTGCATAAACCGTTTGTCTATGTTGAAGAGCAACGTGACTTTTGATAAATATACATGTGCATGCATGCTAGCTAGTGATTACATTCTTTTGGAGATGATCATGAAGACACGTGTTGTACACAACCTTAATGTTGGTCTCATCATATCTAAATTAAATGGACATGATTAAAACAAAATGAAAAGGTGTGAATTTAAACGTAGAATGCATTCATGGGTGTTTGATTTTGTGTTAAATTCAACAACTTAAAACAAAAGTCACATGCATGTACGACATGTAGTCACATACATGTACAACATATAGAAACGGTTAGTGTGATGTTTCATTTGTGAACAGCCCTGAAATGCACTTATAAATATATGAATCCACGGCATCCAAATCACTTACTTTTGATTCCATTTTTTATTATAAAAAGAAAAAAAAAAAGTCCCGTTTTTCCTCTGTTTTTTTCTCAAAGCAATTTTTTTAGTGTGAGTGAGTACAACAGTTTGATCTAATTGTTCCTACAATCTAAAATGTTGTAGTCGTAGGATCGTGATTATTGTATCCTAGGAGACAAGTGCTACCAACCGCGGGCACGATTTGCGGGACATTATTGTCTTAAGGAGATAGAGTATTAAACTCTAGTCTCAATCTACAAATTTCTTCAATTCAAGTTCGAAGTAATTTTCTGCATCAATTCAGCCATTACTACACCAAGCGACACAGTGGAGGTTAATGATCCCAACAAGAACTACCATCAGTAAAAATTGGGATTTACTATTTAGACCCAAAAAACAAAGCAAATGATCTGATAACAATGTAAAGCATATTCTGTTTAAATGTTACCTGAGCTGGATACTCTCCCCTGATTAAGGTTAATGGTCCATAGGTGATTATGGTTGATGTTCCAGTGTGCATTATTCGAACATCATGGAATCGGTCTTGTTCCCGAGTTGTTGTGTCGGGGGAATGTATGCAAAATACATAAGCAAGACTCATTTTCATTTCCATTGGTATAGACTTGATTAGTACCTTGCACATCCAAAAATCTCACTAGTTCAGCTTCATAGAGAATTCTCAATTTTTTTGCAAATTAACAAACAACAAGGGTATGTAATGAATGACTCAAGTTTAGATCAAATCGTTCAAGACCCAGATCAAGTTCACTGCAAAATCACTCTACGAACACATTTCACAGCAAAATCATGCAGTTCCATGCAAGGTACATACTTGGGAATGTGGCCTACTTTGTTCTTGAACCACGCACCGGCACTAGAATAATTTCGATCTTTAATAGAGGTTTTAAAACCCCTGTTAAAGGGGGTGTTATTAAATAACACTTAATTGATAGGGGTTTTAAAAGAACTCTATGTAATACATGTATTAAAAATTAAAACATATTAACACATTCTCACATGACATTTAATAACACTCTATTTAATAAGAGTTTCAAAACCTCTATTAAAGACAAAAAATGTTCTAGTGCGTCGACATTAAACAACAAGGGTATGTAATGAACGACTCAAGTTTTGAACAAATCCTTGAAGACCCAGATCAAGTTTACTTCAAAATCACTCTACAAACACATTTCACAACAAAATCATGCAGTTCCATGCATGGTACAGACTTGGGAATGTGGCCACTTTGTTCCTGCACCGCGCGAGGTCGTCGTAAAACAACAAGTGTATGTAATGAATGACTCAAGTTTAGATCAAATCCTTGAAAACCCAGATCAAGTTTACTGCAAAACCACTGAACAAACACATTTCATAGCAAAATCATGCAGTTCCATGATACAGACTATGTGGCCTACTTTGTTCCTGCACCGCGCACGGTCGGCGTTAAACAACAAGGGTATTATGTAAGGAAGATGATAATCTAACATTCTAGGAGACATACATTTGCTAAAAAATGGTGTAGATTTGATTGAGATATGTAGACCCCACAAATTTTAAGGGAATTTACACTATTGTATAGCAAATGTACGTAACAAAAGAATGTCAACAAATCATTTTCCATTATGTAATGAGTGAAGATTAGATGAAACTGCTGAAAACCCAGTTCAACGTTACTCCAAAATCACTCGAGAAACACTTTGACAACCAAAAAAACTGATTTGAAAACCCAGAAACAGAGACAATAACATGCAAACACATGCAAAATGTCCACATTGCAAACAAATCTGAACCAAAACAACAAGGTCAAGATCAACATAATCAAAATCCTAAAAACCCCATTGAAATGATGAAACAAAAACTCGTATATAATAAGCACTGAAACTTGAGTTGCAAAAAACTTGTCCTAAGAATCATTCATGTTGCAGACTTTCAGTGCGAAATGCGAATGGCGTGAGAGAGAGAGAGAAAGAGAGAGTGAGTGATTGTTTAGTATGTGAGTGTGAGCGTGAGAGGAGGAAGCAGCTGCATTGACTCACTTTGGCCCCTATCGAATGGAAACCACATTATACACCTCGAGATGCGATTCGTGCTCGCATCGGAATGTATAAAAGGATACACACAGATGTGTGTGCCTACGTGGATCAACCAATAATTTTCCATAAAAAAAAGGTGTCCAAACCTTCTGTCCTCTCTGTCGCAATCACAAATTGTGGGGTTGAATAAGACAAAATTCAAGAATCAACGAGGAGATGTGGGACACGTGGTGGTCTCTTCCCAGACGTCCGATCTATTGTCACCCTCAATTAATTGGGCACCAAGTAAACAAGCCATTTCCAAGTGCCTGAAACTTTCCTCCAATTAATTTCTAACTTGAGGAGGGGTGGATTATAAAGGGGTCAACCTCTAACCTTATTGTCGACAACTCTTGAAAGGTCTTGACGGGCTATAGAACAAAGAACAATTTTTTTTTTTTGAAAGTACAAAAGAAATTCATGAAAAACGACAAAAAAATTCTTATATAGTTTTGCTTTGAATAGCTATATATTCTCAATTTAATCGACATTCTATTCAAAATGCGAGACTCAAGCATCAAATCTTAGCTTTAAACCCAACTATAATACTATAAAATCGACTCAAAAAATAACACAAAAACCTAAAAATAATCTAAAAAATCAACTCGAAAAGAGGAGAAATGGGATTATAGGCATCAAATTAATATGATTATGTTAGATTTTTATCAGAGTATGGTTGGGGTGTGAGGGTGCGATTCAGGAGATGGAATGTATGGGTTCATTGAGACATGAGTGAGTGAGATATGAATGAGTAAAAGCCTATTTATACTTGATGCATCAAGGTCGTTTTGCATAGGAGTGAAAATAGAATGCCCTAAAAGAATTTTAGTAGGGTAAGATCATAAAAAATGGGGTCTGTTTGGCCCATCCCAATTTTTTTTTTTTTTTTTTTTTTAACAAAATGGATAGGCTTCTTATATAGTATAACTATATAATACTACAGTAATAGTATATCATACATGGGCATTGAATCGATATATCTACTTTTATATATATATAAATTGAGTTGGAACTTGCTAAGAACTAGAGAAGGAAAATAGAAGACTAAGAACTTCTACTACTACAAACTATTACTACAAAGGAGAAGAGAAGAATAAATGAGATAGTTGGAATGAGAAGTTTTCATTCAACTTGGTGTGTGAATTACAATGGGGTTGACACCCTTTATATAGGTCATTTGTTGATGATGATAATTGTACTTATACAATGTGTACAAGTTATACATACACCACAAGTCATACAAAACATCACAAGCAATATAGACAATATGTGGAAGAGTTGGTGTACGTTGGAGATGATTACAAGTTACATGACAATACATAGACAAGTGGAGGTACTATTAAGTGAGAAATACAAGTAACATGACTACACAATATGTTGGTGTACATGCATGGTCATCCATATTCCACAACAATATATATATATATATATATATATATATATATATATATATATATATATATATATATATATATATATATATATATATATATATATATTAAAAGCACGAATCTTAAAATTTTCTTTCGTTACTTGAATGTACAAGTTTGCCCTTATCTAATAATAGTTATATTAATTATATTCGGTTCATTTTTTCTAGCAAAATTAGAATCGATCATAATAGATAAAGACATAATTAAATTTATAATAATTAGAATTAGTAAGTTGTTTATCTCACCGATTGTGATTGATGGATTATCTATAGGAGATCTCCTATTAATTAGGATAGAATCGATATATAATTATATATATACATAACTATGTATGTACATGGCATATTATAAGGATTAGTATTGTAGGTTTATTTGATAATATATATATATATCAAGCTATACATAGACCTATTAGATTATGATTTAGGAGTCTATTTAATATTTAAGGTTTCATAAAAGTAATATAATAAGCACCAATCTTCAATTTTTCCTTCATCACTTATGGCATGTTCGCTTCATGGTCTTAGGGTGGATTAACCCCACGGATTGGCTAAGCCGGTGTTCGCTTCGTGGATTAACTAGGCCACGGGATTAACGAATACTTAGTATAGGTGACTAAAGTAAACCACCAATTTTGGTGGGATTAACTAGTCCCAATGGTTAGCCATTAGTTAGTATTCTACCATTGCAAAACCTTTCGATGAACACTTTAAATTATTATTCTATCATCGTATTACCTTTCGATTTTATTGATTTCCTTTTTCATCTATCAGTGGGTACATCAATTAAGCTTTCTATTTCTTTCAAAATCTCATCGAACCATCGATGCCACGACATGTTCTCCACAATCCTCACTTCATGTTTGTGCCCATCATAGTTATCATAATCCATGTGAACCACACGTTGCAATGATGATGATGATTTTGATAGTTATCTCCACTGATCCCTACATCAATTTTTGATTTTGTTTTTACTAATTTTATTCTCTTGTTACTAATTTTAGAGAAGGTTTGACAATGTTTGATCGGTCTTGATTGAGACCTTATTAAAGAGTATAAAATAGTATTAATTTTATATGTAACTCGATATTAGAGTAGTACATTATTAGACTAACCTTGTAACCTCGGTTGCAATGATCTTCATGTTTAGAAGCGATTAAAATCTATTAGATCATAATATAATTGGAGTAGTATATTTAGTTTAGATTGAATACTAACATGTTAGAATTATATTCTATGAGCGCTTAGTGCGTAGCACCTTAAGAAACTAGTATATATTAAAAGCACAAATAGCAAAAGATTCTTTCGTTACTTGAATTATCTTTTTTACCCTTTAATTACTCATTAAATAGTCGATTTTCTTTTTAATAGTTTCTTTCATGTTTAACTTAACCAATTACACACTAAATAGAAATTTAATTAAGGCACACAAATAGAATCTATGTATAAAATTTTAATTAGCTATAATCTGCCAAAAAATTAATTAACTATGTTTTTGGTTTTTTTTTTTTTTCTTTTTGATGATTGAAAAATTATAGTAGTAAAGCAAGAGTTTATGTTCAAGTCAAACTCCAATCACTGATCAAACACCTATATATATCTACACGAATTGTGACACCAATTAATACTCTAGGCCAAGTATATATAGTAATGATCATTTCGATCTCCTTAATTTCTCTCTCTCTCGCATTGGAGTATGCGTTGATGATTTACCATTATGAAATAAAAAATATTTTTATAATGATAAACACTTCAGTCTTTATTTTTATATATTGTTTTGTTTATTCATATTAGAACTTAGTTTTTCTTTACGTACCATTAAAAATTTTAAAAATATTTTATGAATAATATAAATATATTATTGTAGGTAGTTGAATTAATTTCCGCAAGCGCGAGGAGCGGGTTCGGGTTCAGGTTCGGTCGTGCCAAGCAAGTTTGGAAACTAGTAATATAAAGAGGGCGTTCAAATGTATGAGCTAGGAAGCCTTGTTTGTGCTTAGTTGGTTGGACTCAACAGAACAGCTTAGTTTTTACAGTTTGAATATTACATATATGAGCTAGGAAGCCTTGTTTGTGCTTGGCCTACTTTTGCACTGCATCTTGTGTGTGTGTTCTTTCCAACATATTTTTTGTATCAAAGAGAGAAACTGATATGTATTTTTAGAGGTGACACTATATTCAATCAAACCACAGGTCATTCATTTTATCATCAGTTGTGTCTGAAAAAAACTCTAGCCAATTTTATGAGCTATATTTCTTCAACTTCATTAATTATGTTTTGTTTTTGTATCTTCGCCTCCACAGGTTGCAAGAAATTTCGAGCCCCCAAAGTAAAACAAACGTGATCTCTCTTCCATCAATGTTTGTTTGATCTATTTCATAAGTGGCAAAAGTTTTTAACGTTGGTTGACAACCAATCGCACCCTCCTTCATCCATACATGAGATTGGTCGTATAGAGCACAAAAGAAGCTCCAACACGGTCTCTTCTAAAAATTGAAAAATTCACAAAGCACTCGACTCCCTTATTATTACTAGTTGGTCACAAAACACTAACAAAAATATATCCATAAAAACAAATATATTGCTAGGAAATTCAACTCAAACTGAAAAAAATAAAATAAAATAAAATAAAAAATAACATTCAAATTCAAACCTAATCATTTTCCTTTTGATATATATATATATATATATATACCACAGTTGCTTTTTTGGCATGCATCTCTGCATCTTTTCTCACCAGTTGTATTGTGAAGAGAACTCTTGCCTTAGAATTTGGTCAAGTAGACAAGGAGACTAAGCATTATCAATGCTAGTTGGCGAGCAAGACCAAGTATATGTATATACATGTGATGAGAAAAAGAGAATGTACTATATATTTTTTTAATTTTTTTTTTTTAAACGTAGCAACTAAGTTGGTGTTTGAAGAAATCCAATTTCCTTCCTAACAATTAACACTTAAAAATACGAAAAATAAGAATTAATGACTCACAATTCACACAGTTATATATACTTTTTTATTACAATTCCTTACTAGGAGAAAAATGGCCAAGAACAATTGAAAAAGTAGCAAAAAATTATAGATAAAAAACCGCTCCAATTTAATCGCAAAAAATATATGAAAAATATAATGTGGCTCCTGATTAGTTAATATATAAAAAAGTATGAAAAAAGTTTAGTCTTTTCACAAAACAGAAACTATGCTATTATCATCCCACGCATTGTAAAACCTTCTCATCATGCCACGTGTCACATTGTAAAAGGTCCTCTAATAAACAGTTCCTATATATATAGATTTGTTTAGGAACACTAGGAAGCACTAGAAGAAACTAAATTTCCTTCATTCTTTTGTTGCACCACCACATCAACCCAGTCGAAATATATGAATATATTAGCTATATATATAACTAGACCTCATACAAAAACTTATGAACAATGTATTTACCCCTGAAATGAACTCAACACAAACATAGGCTCAAATTACCTCTGTTTTGATTGAATACAACTTCCCCTCCACAGCCAAGCTAAACAAGTATTAACAAAAAATATTACTTGTAACTTTCAAAGAATGAGACTTCAACCTAAAACCTCCTCGAATACACGTTTTTTTGCAAAAAATTATGTTCTCCACTTGTAATATCTCTTGCTGGATTTCTTCTTGATCTTTCCTGCATTCACATATCAATGAAAATCATAATCAAACAACAGGAAATAGAATTTAAACTTTGATAATGAGGAATGCTTCCTACTTGAATTAAAATTGTGATGTTTTCGCCAACATGCAACAGACAACCATTCTACGTTGTTCGCAAAATATAGAGCGAAAAAAAGACAAACCCTAATACTTTCCAAAATCTTATAAATATTTGTTGCACAAAGAATGACTGAACCGATCTAAATTGATTTAAATTGAGGAAATCACAAAAAAATGGAATGAAAATTATGAACTAGCCCAGATTGAAAATCAACTTATGTACATTAAATTTGAAGGAACATTGCAATTTCATTTTTTTTTGGGGGTCAAAGATACATAAAACCCTGTCGTTGAAGTTATTAAATTTGTAGTTTACCTCTAGCATGATTTGATTTTCTATTATACTTGTCAAATCGAGTTCATCATCTTCAATTAGTAGTAGTGCTTCCTCACTCTTGCGTTCTGGGAAATTGAGATCACCATAACAGGAAGAGTGTCGAACCGAAGTTTTAGGACAACAACAACATCGCCTCGGTCCCAAATTAAGCTGGGGGTCGGCTACATGGAACAAACTTTTACATTGTGCTCGATTAAGTGCAATTGATGGTGAGCTTTTCAAACCATTCAAATCTCTCATAATTAATGCATCCCATGTTAACTTTGGTCCGCCACTACCTCGTCGAATTTCTACAGCTTTTGTTGAGTCAAGTTTTCTAGTTGGAGCATTTGTAGGCCGTCTTTGCAGGTGACCAAACCATCGCAACCGCCATTCCCTAACTAAGCTTCATAAAAGTGACTTGCAATTCCGTTAATGAAATCAGACCAACATGAATAGCTTGAGTTTGATCATCTTCAACAAAACTAAGGTAGTTATCAACAAAGAAAACAAAACTAGCATGGAACAGGGCGATAAATTAAGATTAATTGGGCACATGATTCTGGTCAAACTATTATAAATTTTGGGCTATCTTTTTAAACACTATCAAAAAATCTATTTGGAATCTTTGAGTTTGGACTCAAAGAGTTTTTACTAGTAACTTAAAATACCTAACTAAATAAAAAGACTCAATTATCCTCACTCCTAATACCAATACACATTTACACATTCACACATTCACATCTTCCACCACCTCCATTGCCTGCCGACCACTGTCGACCACGACCGACCACCGCTAACCGTCGTCATTCCCTTGAAAACCTCATGCGCGAGCCGCGACCCCAATCTCCCCACAAAAAAAAAGCCCGTTAACCAAACTAGTCCAAGACACAACATTTGTCAGTCATTTTATCCAACACCTTCCGTGCACGCTCTCGGTCCCCACACTTGCAATAAAAATCAATCATGGTGTTGTGAAAATAACTGTAAAACAGAGTTTTGATAGCTAGCCCGTGAACTTGTTTTTCTATGTTAATGAATTGTGAATCGTACAAGTTTTGATGACGAAAGGGAAAGTGAACTTGGTGGTGGATAATGACGTCGTCGCATTGTCGGTGGCGGTGGTCACAACGGTGTTAGTGGCGACGACAATGGCCGTGCGACGACGGCGTTAAGTGGTGGATGGTAGATTGAAGAAGATAATGAATTTACGAAAGGGTATTAAAGTCTTTGTGGTTGCTTGAGTCCAAACTCATTGAATCCATCTAGCACTACCCAAACACTATTACCCTCAATTATTTTTTGGAAGATGTTAGGCGAACATCACCAAACGCACATCAAAACACACATCATGTTTTGATGTAGGTGTGATGCTCCTCGAGGTGCGTTTCACTACTCGTACATTGCGCGCACATTAGAACGCAATGTGCATTTTGATGTGCGTTGTAATGTACACCTAACGGTGTCTTTATTTTTTTAATAGAGAAGTGGTAGAATGACAACATTATTTCACACCACAAGACATGTTGGCTCACAAGAGCCATCTATAAGCGCATCGGGATGCGAGCATACACATATCTCGATGCATGACATGTGGATCGAGTAGGGTGGCAAAATGTGCCTGGACCCATTTGTCCGTATTTGTTCGGACCGTTTTAAACGGGTCCAGGACATAATTTTTTGAAAATTAATACGGTCTGGACATATTTTTTCTTATCCGTTTTAAAAAACGGTAGGGTTCGGACAAATTTTTTAAAAAAAAGCAGTATCCGTTTCGCGATTAATTTAAATAATATTTATTTATTTATAGTATAGTTTTGAAACTTTCATAATGTTTGAATTATAATTTTACTAATGATGATGTTATTTTTATATGGAAACTTGTAAGACTTGAATTTTGAATTTATAACATCTCTTTTTTGTAGTGATGGAATGCGTGACAACATAAAAATTATGTATTTTTGTTAATAATTAAGTGAAAAAATTTATTTTATTTTATTAAAAAACAGTCCAGGACAAAAAACGAGACTTGTATATTTTAAAAATATACGGTCCGAACAAAAAAAAATGTCCGTTTCAAAAATGGGTACGGGTCAGGACACTATTTTTAGTCGTTATTAAAAGGGTGTCCGATCCCGTGCCGTCCATACGGTTTTTTGCCACCCCTAGGATCGAGGTCATATGAAAAGCTCTTGTGAGCCAATATATCTTGTCTTTGTGACATTGTTGTTGTTATTTTAGTATTTTCCTATTTTTTAATCAAGATGTTACGTGTTTGTTGTAAAATGTATTGCATTTTCGCCATGTTATTAATTTAGAGGGCCGCTAAGGGCACCCCACCGTTTCATGAAGGCACCCAAATTTTTTGTAAAAATTTCAAAAAATGAAAAAGACCATTTTGCCCCTGTATATATATTGATTCAAACCCTACAAACCATTTTGACAAAGAAAACGGGGCACCCCACCACCAAGCTTGAACCATAAAACAACATTGCGTTTGGCGACCGTTTATCGATTCTTGCGGATTGACATCATCCGACAGCGATGTAACAATGTTTGACAACCATATGATGGTTTGAAGGAACTGTTTTTTGTCAACGTAGGGTTTCTCAAATTTTCAAGACGTTTTTTCACGGGCGGGATTGATTCGGCCTCGCAGACCGAGAGTTATGAAAACGTCTCGGTCAACATCCACCGAGGACTCTCGTGAAGTGGTGACCGAGACGACAATAAAAGTGTCGGTTATGGACAACCGAGAGCTATTCTACATTCTCGGTAGTACATCAACCGACAGGACATAAACTATATACTAATGGTTACTCTCGTGAAGTGGTGACCGAGATAACACAATTACTTTCGGCCATTCGTTGCGAGGCGTGTAAACTATTCTAGCTGTCGGCCGAGAACCACGAGTTCTAAAAAATTTCCCCTCGTCTCGGCCATGCTTGGCGAGCTATAAACAAAATCTCGGCTGTGTGGCCGAGAACCACGAACGCCCAATAAATGAACCATTGAATGCACCGCCACACAAACATAACAACTACTCTATCAAATGCAACTTAATTAGACTACCAACGTACATTCAAACGATCGATTTCTCGACTTGAGTGTGTGAATGAAAAACTAGAACCGAGCCCTAATTTGAAGACGAAATCGGCAAACACCCCGAGCCTACAAACTACAAAAACCTCCTACAACGACGAAAAAACACACGGAGACGGACGGAAACGACGATTTCGGGGTATCCTCGCAAGGAGTTCGGTGGTGGTGGTGGTGGTGGGGGTGGTGGGGTGAGAGAGGTTTGTTCGAGGGGTATTTTGGGTATTTTGGGTCTAATTTTTTGGTGCCCCAGGTAAATTGGTTAGTGCCCACATTAACTGGGTGCCTTCATGAAACGGTGGGGTGCCCTTAGCGGCCCTCTTAATTTATGTAGTTGGCCTTTTCATTTTCAGACCACGCGCGCCACTAGTCACAAGTACCATATTGGCTTTATTTAGTGTACCAAACAAATATTTTTGGCTTTATTTCGCGGAAGCTTCGCTGGCTTTTTTTTTTTTTTTTTTTTTTTCTAATCCCGGTTACACTACTAAGGACTAATTGGGTTAAAATGATTAGGCCTGAAGACACTTTTCACTCAACTCTCATGGTCCATCAAGTAAGGACACTTCCCGACCTATATGATGCGCGATTAGAAGAACGACATTGTTACTTAACTAGTGATTTAAGTTCGAGTCTTGAGAATGAAAATATAAATATTGAGTGAGAGCTCCTTCCATTTATACAGTGTGTGTGACTCCTAACAAACTCCGATTAGTCAAATACAAAGATGAAGCCACAACCAACTCCCTATATGTTATGTACTTTTAATTTTTATTGAATTTTTAACTAGAGTGGCCCCCTCCCCTTTTCCCTAACTGTTTTGTTTGTGTAGTCAACTTAGACAAAAGCCTCATTTGAGATAAACTGGATTTGCAAACGTCATGTATATCTATTAGGACATCCATTTTTACATATGTTAGTTTCGAATGGAATAAGTTTATTGTGTGTTTTTTTATATACATGGTACCCTATTTATATACACAAGTCTAGAATACAAGAAAGGAAAGTAAGCACAAAAGGAACCTACGAGATATTAGGGGATACTAGTTTCCTTAACAATTTGGATACAATATTCAGTTTTCTTAACACCCTCCCTCAAATTCAAGTTTGTTCAACTTGAGGTTGTCAATCGAATCAGTAAACTGACAAATCTAAGGTTCGTTGCGGAGCAGATCAACGACCTCCCAAGACGACAAATCTAAGGTTCGTTGCGGAACATATCAACGACCACCGAAGATGACAAAAAACAGATTATGATGTGGCAGAGTCAGAACAACGAAATTGTAGAACAACGGATAGCAGAGTCGACGGAGTCGACGACGGATAGCGGAGTCGACGTAGTCGACGGCAGACAGGCAACATGAATCGACATAGTCGATAGCAGATAGCATGGTCGACATAGTCGACGACAGATAGCAGATAACGGAGTCGACATAACGACTAATCGGATTGTTGTGTCTCGCACAACCAGAAGTCAAACAGATTGTTGTGTCTCGCACAACCAGATGTCAAACAGATTGTTGTGTCTCGCACAACCAGAAGTCAACAAATTGAATAAACCGGAGGCAGGTTGAATGGTGACAAGGGCACTAGCAAAGCAGTATCGAGACTAAGCAACGACGGACAACAGAGACAACCATTCTACGTCGTTCGCAAAATATAGAGCGAAAAAAAAGATAAACCCTAATACTTTCCAAAATCTTATAAATATTTGTAGCACAAAGAATGAGTGAACGATATAAATTGATTTAAATTGAGGAAATCACAAAAAAATGGAATGAAAAATATGAACTAGCCCAGATTGAATATCAACTTATGTACATTAAATTTGAAGGAACATAGCAATTTCATTTTTTTTTTTTTTTTGGGGGGGGGGGGGGGTCAAAGATACATAAAACCCTGTCATTGAAGTTATTAAATTTGTAGTTTACCTCTAGCATGATTTGATTTTCTACTATACTTATCAAATCGAGTTCATCATCTTCAATTAGTAGTAGTGCTTCCTCACTCTTGCGTTCTGGGAAATTGAGATCACCATAACTTAGGAAGAGTGTCGAACCGAAGTTTTAGGACACAAGCAGAAAAGTCTAGTATCCTATCTCTCCCTAACTCAACTTCATAAAAGTGACTTGCAATTCCGTTAATGAAATCGGACCAACATGAATAGCTTGAGTTTGATCATCTTCAACAAAACTAAGGTAGTTATCAACAGAGAAAACAAAACTAGCATGGAACCGAGCGATAAATTAAGATTAACAAGTACAACTAGCGGGGAAACTTGGTAAGTAAAGTACATACAAGCCCTGGATCCATCAAAACTCACTGTGAACCATCAAGAAATATGTGAACTTGTTTCTACAAATCTTCCTAATGTGTTGATCAAATGAAGTTGAGTGCCTTGTAGAGAAAATGAATAATTTTCTTGTGTTAGTTGTCCTGGTATTTAGGAAAATCAGTTTCAGTTTTACTTAGTCAATAAGAGTTTGTTTCACATATTAGATAGTGGCTAGTTTCTCGTTGCTTGATTATGTACTTGCCTATTTATTGGTCGTTCATGATCAATAAATGTAGAAAGTTTTTCTCTGCTTCTTCTACCTTCTTCTTTCTTGTTTTATCGGTGGTATGAGCCCCTCCGGGCCCGACAACAAAAGAAGAAAATCGGTAGCTTTGAGTGCTTTGCAAACATAGTGACAAAGAGAAATGTCCAATGACGGATCTTTGTGCGGCCAAACAATTCCACGCTTTGATGGTCACTATGACCATTGGAGCATGCTTATGGAGAATTTCTTGAGGTCCAAGGAATATTGGACGATTGTTGTTTCGGAGTAGCGAGAACCAAGCGGGAGGTGTAGTCCGACAGATGCGTGCAAAGTCGAATTTGAGGCGTTGAAGTTAAAGGATCTTAAAGCCAAAAATTATCTCTTCCAAGCTATTGATCGATCAATCTTGGAAACCATTTTTTGCAAAGACACAACCAAACATATTTGGGATTCCATGAAGAAGAAGTATCAAGGTACAACGAGAGCTAAGAGACAAGAAACTTCAAACACTTCGTTCGAGTTCGAAATGCTTCGAATGAAGTCATGAGAGTCTGTCACGAGACTATTTCTCTAGAACGATGGCAATCGTTAATAAGATGCGGATGCATGGAGACAAGACAGAGGATGTTTTTGTAGTTGAGAAAATTCTTAGATCTTTGACACCAAAATTCAATTTTTGTCGCGTGTGTGCTATAGAAGAAGCTAATGATGTTGATTTGTTGTCCATTGATGAATTGCAAAGCTCCTTGTTGGTTCATGAGAGAAAACTTAACCAAAGAAGAAACCGAAGAACAAGCATTGAAGGCTTTATCACAAAACACTTGGCATCTAATAGCACGAGATAGAGGCGAAGAAGAGGCGAGAGCGAGAGGCGAGGACGTGGCCGAGGCGGTAGCAACAACAATAATCATAGGAGCCCACAACAAAATTCACAAAATAAAAATAGTCAAGGAAGAGCGGGGGCGTGGAAGTCGTCAATCAACATTTTATAGATCAAAATCAGCAGACAAGTCTAATGTTGAATGTTTTAGATGTCACAGGGTATGGCCATTATAAATCGAATGTAAAAGCGATTTAAATGGACAAACTGGAGATCTAACTCATTTTGCAGAGGAAGAGGAAGAAGAAGAAGAAGCGGTGTCTCGACGCGCGCGAAACGCGTCAATAAAATTTAAAAATACCTAAACCAACTATTTTTGTAGAATTGTGGCAAAGGGTCGATCCCACAGGGACCGGTAATCTTTCTAAGGTTTAAAAAGAACAAAATGGGAAATCGGGGTTTAAGAGAGTGAATAATAAATCTAATCTAAATATAAACAAAGTAACTAAAGCAATGAAAATAATTTAAAAACAATTAATAAAAATACATAGGTCAAGACATACAAGTTTGGTTCGGTAAAAGATTGGATTTGGTCGTCGATTTATGTAAAGTATGCAAATCAAAATATCTTAGTGTAGCTATAGACCCGGTGACGCACGCGGTTCCTCGCACTTCCTAATCTCGATAGCCAAGTACGACGGTGACTACTTCCCTAATCAAACACATAACCACAATTCAAGTGAATTGGGTTTAATGCGTTAACCGCATTGAGCTTCTGAAGGCACTACACCTAGACAACCGGATCACTAGTGTGTCCGATTTAGCCTAGATCCCTATGGTATTCAACCTAGGTCCCAAAAGGGTCTAATCAATCGGTATGGTCGAATGCCACTAGTGTGGTCTTATTGCATAAGTACGGATGCTTACGACCTCATCGGCGAGTAAATCAAAGTTTAAACCGGTGTTTAACCTTGATTGTTCAAACAATACCAAAGAAAATAAAATAATAATGAAAAGATTGAAATTAAAATATGTAAATCTCACAAATCCTTTGATACGCACAATCGAACCTCCTCGCAGTCTTGCCTAGGCTAGAGGTTTTAGCCTCGCATCAAAGAACACAAAGAAAAAAAGAAAAATAAAAATAAAGAATGGGGAAGAGGAGTTCGGCCGTAGCGCCCCCAAAAACAGAGAGGAACGAAATTAAAAACCGAGAAAATCCCTAAGTGAATTGGTTTCCATTCTCGCCACGTGTCAATAGCCGATTGGTCGGAAATCTATCGCCTCGCCACGTGTCGCCTTTGTCATTAGACCGCCTCGTCATCGCGGCGAGGTGTCGCCGCATGATTCACGGAGATCTACGCGCGTTCGATTGTGTGTGGTGACATGGCGCCACGTGGCTCCGTGTCATTGGTGGAACACGTCATCGAAACGCGTTGGACGAGTGAAATCACGCCACGTGGCGTCCACGTGGCTCGTGAAACCGCACAATAGTTGACCGAAAAACCGGGAGTTTGTGCGGCACGATCTCGAGGCTGATCGTTGGTGTCTCGAAACGAAGAGAAGTTTGATCTCGGTGACATGGATCTCTGGCGACGTGTCGACGCGTGGCGTCCCCGATTGGTAGCGGTAATGAATAATGTCGACGCGTGGCGACACCCGATTGGTAGCGCTGGTTGTTGGCACCTCCGCTTGCCGACGTGTCATCTTCGATTGGTGGAACACCATCGCTATTCGACCCACAGCGCAACGCGTATTTCGAGGCAAATTGTCCAAGCATCCGATCACTGCAAGTAAATACTCCATTTTGAGTATTTTTCCGCCACGAATTCAACCGCGCACTCCGTTAACCCTGAAAATAATAAATAAACATAATTAGGCTAGTATTTTGGAGACTTGACAATAAAAATATATAAATAAACTATATATAATATTACATAATTAACGACTCAACAAATACCCCCAAACTTAGGACTTTGCACGTCCCGAGCAAAGGTGTAAATGACAAACACACAAATAAACTAGACTCATAATATAGATATGTACAGACTCGGCTAATCCTATACCCGATTCAGAATTCATGGAGTTCCTTTAGTTTACATAGTTGTCAAGTTAACAAGCCACTTAAGAAATTTCGGAGTTAAGATATGTCAAGAACCACAACCCAAACACAATTAAGATCACACTTTCAAGACAAAGATATGGTCAAGACAAACACCATCAACTACTCACGGGTTTTCTTGGTCTACAAATTCAAGCATGCAAGTTTACAATTTTACTTAATCTAGCTATAAGCACTCGAGCTAAATCTTTTTTTTTTTTTTGAGGAGTTTCCATACGATTCCGCCTTTATCCACTTTATATGTATACTCTCTATTTTTTTTTCTTCTCCAAATTTTTTTTTTTTTTTTTTTTTTTTTTTTTTTTTTTTTTCAAATGATACGGTCCCTGCTCCATTTCCTATGGACCGATTCTCTCACTTTTTCCCACCACAAGTTTCCCTGCTCCATTTCTTGTGGAAACTTGTGAGACTCTCTATATTAAGAAAACTCCTGTTAGCCCTTCTCACTTTCACTATAATTAAGCAAATTCCCCAATGTGGGTTAAAGTCTCATCACTTGCACAATTTCAACCGTCTACCCATTTTGGTATCTAGCACAAGGCTTAACCATCATACTAAGTCCCTAATCATGAAATCATAAAAATGTTAAGCTGCGGACTCGAGTGAGTATTTCTCCAAATTTTTCATAAGTTTCAAGTAAAAAAAGGCAACCATAATGTACTCATCCACAACCAAAGGCATGAAACAAAGTTTCGGGTGACTCTAAACAATATAATAATAAATACATGCATGAAAGTGTATCAACTCCTAATGAGAAATGTGAGTATGGAGGAAGAGAAATGGAAGAAATGAATGAATAAGAGATATCAAACACCATCAATACTGTCCAACAACCACATATCGCCGCATATAATTGAAAAAAAAAATTTAAACGATCTCACCTGCGGTCTCTCGCAGAGCAATCCATCCTACATAATCCACAAATCCTAAAGTACCCACAAACTTATTCCGAACCTTGTCCTCAAGGTTCAAAACAAGTCAAGGAATCCATGCAACAAAAAGACAAAGAATAGTGGTGAAAAGAATATGGATATAAGAAGAAGATGATACAAGTGCACACATAGCAAAAGTCTCCAAAAACTAGTGAGTGCTCAAATCTCGCATGTCTAGGTGACTAAGGAAACTATGAAATAAAATTATCATAAAAAGAGCACGAACTAATAAGCATAGGAGTTAATTCAAATGATTTCTATCAAATCTTATGAGCCGGGTCTTTCAACTACGGGTGAAGTCAACAAGATGATGGAATGAAGTTTAGGGTTTTGGGTCTACTTAAAGACCCGCCACTAATGTGGCGACTTAAGTTGGATATGTCCCAACCAAGTCTCAAAACACCTAAAACTCTAATAATATGTTAATTCCTAAAAAAGAATATGCTCAAATTACTCCAAAAATAATGTAAACCATAGTCAAACCTAGCAAAACTCAGGGGGTGGTCTAGTGCCATCAGTGCTCATCAAACATTCATTACACCTGCAAAACTCCAAGAGACCAAGTCAGGGATTTATTAAACATAAAAAAAATTAAAACTAAATTAAAGCGAAATAAATGCAATAAAAACAAAGGCGTGTCTTGCCTCCCAACGAACGCCTTTCTTTTAAGTCTTTGGCTAGACTTATTACGATTCATCACGTGATGCCCTCTCCTTTGGAGATGTCAACAACGAATGGCGCATCAACATATTTGGGCAATGCAGCATGCACGCCCTCTTTCAAAATTGGGAGCTCATTCGAGACTTCTAACACAAATGAATCTGTCACATCATGGTCCTCCGACACAAAGGTGTTAGCAGTGTAGAAAATCTGCGAACGCTCCTTTACTTCCACCCCCGTATAGGGTTTATCAAATATGCATGGGAGGGTGGGTGGTTTCACCAACACCAGAGGTTGGTCTTCCTTGCTCTCTATCTGCGGCTCCTCTGATTGTTTTGAAATGACTCCAATTCTAACGCGACGTCATCATCATCATTCGGTGCAATGGACATGTCTGGCTCAATTGGAAGGACTTCAAGTCCTTGCGTAGTTTCGCGCCAATAGTTCTCCACCTAGGTGTATCAACATTCTCCTCAACATTACTCAATGTATCAACATCCACATTCTCCTCTAAGTAAGAAATTAGTTGTGTATCACACAACTCTTTCTCGTCAAGCATATTCTGGAGTGTGGCATTCACTTGAATTAATTGATTTTCCAAGTTTTGCAAGCTTGGAAACTCACGCGAAAATTGTTGAAGCTCTTCGTGAAACCTCTGTTGATCATCTAGTAATTTTTTCATCATATTTTCTAAAGAGGTGCTTTGTTGAGGACTCTGTGGACTTGACATGTGCCCAAAAAAATCGAGTTGCGAAGATGCATAACTAGGACAGTTATAATTCTTATGATAATACGGACAATCGTATATGGAGTGAGAATAATCTTCACAAATTTCACAAAACTCGACTTGTTGCACAAAAAAGAATGCGTGTCGAAAATTGGTGTCCATTATATAACATACCTACCTCATTCACATTATAGTAATGTGAGTCTTCGAATCGATCATAAATGTAGGGGTAGGAGGCCATTATGGAATTACTGCAAAAATGTTAGAAACAAGGAACTAGATACAAAATAATAAAAAATAAATCAAAGAAAAATAAAAAAAATAAAAAATAAAAAATAATAAAAAAAATAAAAAAATAAAAATAAAAACCAAAGAAAAAAAAAAACCGGTCCCCGACAATGAGCGCAAAAATCGACGCAATACGAACGCGTCAATAAAATTTAAAAATACCTAAACCAACTATTTTTGTAGAATAGTGGCAAAGGGTCGATCCCACGAGGGAGTAATCTTTCTAAGGTTTAAAAAGAACAAAATGGGAAATCGGGGTTTAAGAGAGTGAATAATAAATCTAATCTAAATATAAACAAAGTAACTAAAGCAATGAAAATAATTTAAAAACAATTAATAAAAACACATAGGTCAAGACATACAAGTTTGGTTCGGTAAAAGATTGGATTTGGTCGTCGATTTATGTAAAGTATGCAAATCAAAATATCTTAGTGTAGCTATAGACCGTAAGTGACGCACGCGGTTCCTCGCACTTCCTAATCTCGATAGCCAAGGTACGACGGTGACTACTTCCCTAATCAAACACATAACCACAATTCAAGTGAATTGGGTTTAATGCGTTAACCGCATTGAGCTTCTGAAGGCACTACACTTAGACAACCGGATCACTAGTGTGTCCGATTTAGCCTAGATCCCTATGGTATTCAACCTAGGTCCCAAAAGGGTCTAATCAATCGGTATGGTCGAATGCCACTAGTGTGGTCTTATTGCATAAGTACGGATGCTTACGACCTATGGCGAGTAAATCAAAGTTTAAACCAGTGTTTAACCTTGATTATTAAAACAATACCAAAGAAAATAAAATAATAATGAAAAGATTGAAATTAAAATATGTAAATCTCACAAATCCTTTGATACGCACAGTCGAACCTCCCTCGCAGTCTTGCCTAGGCTAGAGGTTTTAGCCTCGCATACCAGAACACAAAAAAACAAAGAAAAATAAAAATATAGAATGGGGGAAGAGGAGTTCGGCCCGAGCGCCCCCTAAAAAGAGAGGAACGAAATTAAAAACCAGAAAATCCCTAAGTGAATTGGTTTTCATTCTACGCCACGTGTCAATAGCCGATTGGCCGGAAATCTATCGCCTCGCCACGTGTCGCACCGTCATTAGACCGCCTCGTCATCGCGGCGAGGTGTCGCCGCATGATTCACGGAGATTCGCGCGTTCGATTGTGTGTGGTGACATGGCGCCACGTGGCTCCGTGTCATCGGGCCGGAACACGTCATCGAAACGCGCGTTGGACGAGTGAAATCACGCCACGTGGCGTCCACGTGGCTCGTGAAACCGCACAATAGTTGACCGAAAAAGCGGAGTTTGTGCTTTGGCACGGATCTCGAGGCGATCGATGGTGTCTCGAAACGAAGAGAAGTTTGATCTCTCGGTGACATGGATCTCCTGGCGACGTGTCGACGCGTGGCGTCCCACGATTGGTAGCGGTAATGAATAATGCGACGCGTGGCGACACCCGATTGGTAGCGGCCGGCGTTGGCACCTCCGCTTGCCGACGTGTCATCTTCGATTGGTGGAACACCCCGTGCGCTATTCGACCCACCGCGCAACGCGTATTTCGAGGCAAATTGTCCGGCATCCGATCACTGCAAGTAAATACTCCATTTTGAGTATTTTTCCGCCACGAATTCAACCGCGCACTCCGTTAACCCTGAAAATAATAAATAAACATAATTAGGCTAGTATTTTGGAGACTTGACAATAAAAATATATAAATAAACTATATATAATATTACATAATTAACGACTCAAAAGTCTCTCCTAATGGTGTGCCATGTGAAGGAAGAAACTTACCAAAACATGTGGTATTTAGACACTGGGTGCAAGAACCACATGTGTGGAGAGAAGGGGGCATTTTCTAACCTGGATGAAACCTTTCGCAGATTCGTGAAATTTGGCGATGATTCCAAAATTTATGTGATGGGAAAAGGAAAGGTAACAATTCAAACTAAAGAAAATTCCATCCACACTATTGCTAACGTGCTTTTTGTGCGGATTTAAAGACCAATTTGCTTAGTATGGGTCGGTTACAAGAAAAAGGATATGAGATTGTCATTAAAGACGGAGTATGTCGGATTCGAGATGCAAAGTTGGGCTTCATTGCTCAAGTCAACATGACGAAAAATCGTATGTTCCCACTTTATCTCCACACCACCACACATTCATGCTTCTCGGCAAAATCGAGAAGATGAGGCTTGGCTATGGCACATTCGCTACGGGCATTTGAATTTTGGCGGATTAAAAACACTTCATCAAAGGAACATGGTGATAGGTCTTCCTCAAATTGCAGCTCTCCCGACAAAGTTTGTGAAGATTGTATTGTCGCAAACAACATCGTCTTCCATTCACACAAGGAAAATCTCTCGAGCAAAGAAAACATTGGAGAATTTGGTTCACTCGACATTTATGGTCCCATTACACCATATTCTAATGGAGGTAAAAGATATGTAATTACTTTCATTGATTATTATAGTCGTAAAATATGGGTTTATTTTTTGCAAGAAAAATCTGAAGCTTTTGCAGCTTTTAAGAGCTTTAAAGCACTTGTTGAGAAAGAAGCTAGCAGCCCAATAAAAGTTCTTCGCACAGATCGTGGTGGAGAATATAATTCACATGCATTTGCAGATTTTTGTGCGCAACATGGAATCAAGAGACAACTTACAGCAGCTTACACACCCCAACAAAATGGTGTGTGTGAGAGGAAGAACCGCACAATTATGAATATGGTGCGAAGCCTTTTGACAACAAGTGACATTCCAAAAACTTCGGCTCGAAGCAGGTTAATTGGAGCATCCACATCTTGAATAGAAGTCCCACACTTTGTCCAAAATATGGCATCAAAAGAAGCATGGAGCGGAAGGAAACTGCTTTGTAGATCATTTCGAATTTTTGGGTGTATTGCCTATGCCCATGTACCAGATGAGAAGAGGAGGAAGCTAGACAACAAGGGAGAAAAATGCATTTTTCTTGGTGTTAGTGGTGAGTCCAAAGCCTATAAACTATACAATCCTAACACCAAGAAAATTTTGGTTAGCCGTGATGTTTTATTTGATGAACAAAGCACCTGGTCATGGAATCAAAATTGTGTTCAAGGAGGCATTCCAGCAGATTTTGATGATGAAGAACAAGAGCAGCAGCCTATGGAGAATGAGCAAGTAGAGGAGGCCATTCCAAACCCACTTGCAATCTGAATCACAAAGGCCTCAACGTGTTCGGAGAAGACCAAGCATGGACGAGTGATTATGAGGTAAGCTGGAATTGACCTAGGAGATGACCCACTTACACATTTTGCTTTGTTTTCATATTGTGATCCTACCAGTTTTGAAATGGTCTGTCAAAGAACCAAAATGGAGGGAGGCCATGGTCATTGAAATTTCGCCATTGAAAGAAATAATACATGGGAGCTATGTGATCTCCCAAAAGGCGAGAAGACAATCGGTGTCAAGTGTTACAAGACGGTGAAGGAGAATGGCGAGGTTGATAAATATAAGGCACGCTTGGTAGCGAAGGGGTACAAACAAGAGTTTGGTGTTGATTATAAAGAAGTATTTGCTCCGGTTGCCGGGCACGATACAATCAGATTGGTGATTTCAATGGCACTCGAGAATTCATGGCCTATCTTCCGCCTAGATGTGAAATCAACATTCCTCCATGGAGACTTAAAAGAAGAGGTATTTATTGATCAACCTCCTGGTTTTACGAAGAAGGCAATGAGCATAAAGTGTATAAATTAAAGAAAGCTCTATACGGATTAAAACAAGCTCCTCGAGCTTGGTATAATCGTATAGAAACTTATTTTTTGAAGGAAGGATTTTGAAATGTCCTTATGAACATACACTTTTTATAAAGCTTGAAGATGGAGGAAAATGCTCATTGTTTGCTTGTATGTAGATGATTTAATTTATACTGGCAATGATAAAGTCATGTTTGAAAGTTTTAAGAGTTCCATGATGACCTGAATTTGAGATGTCTCGATCTTGGCATGATGCATTATTTTCTTGGCATTGAAGTTGTGCAATCTGCTAGTGGAATTTTTATTTCTCAACAAAAGTATGTGCGAGAAATGTTGGAGAGGTTTCGAATGAAGGATTGTAATCCTGTAAATACTCCATCCGAGTTTGGCGTGAAGCTACACAAAGATCACAAGGGAAAAAGGTTGATGCCACTTGTTTACAAACAAATAGTGGGGAGTTTAATGTATTTGATGACCACAAGACTGATATAATGCATCTTTGTAAGTATGATCAGCGAGTACATGGATTGTCCTACGAGAAATTCATCTCTTGGCGCAAAGAGAATTCTTCGTTACTTGCAAGGTACTAAGGAATTTGGGTCATTCTACAAGAATGGAGAAAAATCATGTCTATCCGGCTTTACGTGACAGTGATTATCTTTGGAGATGTGGATGATCGAAAAAACACATCCGGGTATGTTTTCATGATGGGGACAGTCTTGTTTCATGGTCATCAAAGAAGCAACCTATTGTCACATTATCTTCTCTTGAAATTTGAATTTGTTCTTTGCAACAAGTTGTGCTTGTCAAGCTATTTGGCTAAAGAAAATTCTCAAAGAAATTTGCATTTCAAGGAACAAGAAGATGGACCCATTCAGATTTATTGTGACAATAACTCAAAGAATCAAGCTTTCAAGAAATCCAGTTTTACATGGTCGAAGCAAAACACATAGATGTCAAGTATCATTTCTTAAGGGATCTCTCAAATGATGGAGTCATTAATCTTATTTATGCGAAGTGGAGATCGGGTTGCGATATTCTAACCAAGCCTCTCAAGTTTCTGTTTTTTGAAGCTCGGGAAGCTACTTGGTGTTTTAGATTGAATGATTCAATCGAGGAAATGTGCTTCTATGTTTGTTGTTAAACCGAATGTTAAGTTTGGAACATCGGTTTAAAGGAGGGAATGTAGAGAAAATGAATAATTTTCTTGTGTTAGTTGTCCTGGTATTTAGGAAAATCGGTTCAGTTTTTTACTTAGTCAATAAGAGTTTGTTTCACATATTAGATAGTGGCTAGTTTCTCGTTGCTTCGATTATGTACTTGCCTATTTATTGGCATTTGTTCATGATCAATAAATGTAGAAAGTTTTTCTCTGCTTCTTCTACCTTCTTCTTTCTTGTTTTATCATGCACGGCATCAAGATGCAAGCAAGATGACCATTTATTTGGTAATTTGACTCAAAGAGTTTAGCGACACGAACGTTAATTGAGTAGGAAAAATAAGATCTAAATCAACATGTTGTACATCATAGAAGAGAACACAAAAAAATAGAATTCCTGGTGATGAACATGGTGTTTAAAGTAGAGGTGATGAGCAAACAATTGGAAATATAAAATGCGCCTAATTTGTATTTATGCATTATAGGCTAGTGAGCTTAGGTTATAAACTTATCAGTAACATCAGTGGGGTTGAAAATCCTAACCAATGAGGTTAGTAGCATTGATATATAATAAACCAAGAGGCATCGATATTTTCTTTAGAGGACCATTGTGGATTTCTTTGGATATATAATAAGCATTGCGCACGTTGTAAATTGAGAAAATGCTAAAATATAATCTTCTTGCAAAATCATTAATTATGCATTGCAAATGAATTTTATATACTCTCGACACGTAATAAGATGAAGAGATGTCATGCAAATTGACCTACAATAATTACATGACCATGCCTTCCAACTTTAAAGTCTATACGACGACGACAACAACAAACAACAACAAACAACAACAACAACAACATAGCCTCAGTTCCAAATCATTTGGGGTCGGCTACGGGTCAAACTCTTCCACTGCGCTCAATTTAGTCCAATTGAACATTTTTCCCATTACAAAGCAAAAATAATATAGTGAAGTAGGCTTCAGATAAAGCTTTGATTTGCCTTTCATAAGTAATAAAGGAAACCAAATGCAATTGCCGGCACAACTATGTTCATCAAGGCCGAACCAAAACCCAGTATGATCATGCAGTTAGTGATAAGGCCGACCCTTCCAGAATTCTTCTTCCACTGAATAATGCAGAATATGAAAAGCACACCTCCCAGAACACATGTTGCTAGAGCTACTCCAGAACAGATACTCAAGAGAAGCTTTTGTTTTGGTTTAGCATGCCGGTTCCCAATCGCCACACTTGAGTAATTAATATAACTTATAGCACCTATCAATGTGGGAACAACCCAAATTCCAACAACCTTTAGACCAAGAGATTGAGGATTTGGGGGACAACTATATTCTCCATTCATGTCTGTTGGTGAAGACTCTCCCATTGGCAATGTCTGCTTCATCGTTTAATTAAAGAAATCACCGTTCAGTCAAATGCACAAAAAAATAAAAAAATTATGACTGCCATTGTAAGTAACATAAATAAAAAAATACCAAAATCAATCTGTGGTGAGGAGTCTTCTCGGATCAAGGTTGAAGACATACAAATTGATTATTGTCACTGTGGGTCATATTTATATGAGTTTAGCTAGGATTACAATTATTATTATTTTATTTATTTTTTTAACTAGTTAGGATGATAAGTTGATGAGTAGGACTCCGCCAGTTTGCCGACTCAATCCCCTTCATTTGTAATTTGTCTTCTTTGCCTTTTCATCTTTATAAAAAGTGTAAAGTGTCACCTCCGTACGTTGGTGCGCAATCTAACTCTAATGAAAAAATAAAATGTTAAAGTAATCTGTGTACTCCTACTTGGCAATTAATGGGCTCAAATGAGTGTCCAACTATATGATATACTTTGAGATGTGCGCGTACGTTTCTCGAAATGTATTACATGGAGACAACGAACTAAACCCCCTTACCTTGGTGCTCAATCTAACTGTAATAAAAAAATAAAATGCTAAAGTAACCTATGGACACTCATTTTTGAGCATCTAATAGGCTCAAATGGGTGTTCAACCATGCGATACACCTTGAGATGTACACGTACGTTTCTCGAAATTTATTCTATGGAGAGACATCCACTTAAGCCCAATAAGGGTTTAAAGTGGTTGTCAAAGTGAGTTACTAAATCATTTTTTTTTCCGATGAAAATTCGTGGTTTCTAATTTTTTTGATCGATGAGATTCTACATCATGGGTCCTACTAACTCTTATGAAACTCAAATCAAGCAGCTGGCAACAATTTTTTTGATATTCTACATCGGGCGTTTTTTTAATCCACTTTAGTAAATCAAAGGTGGAATATCAAGATGACTGCAAGTTTAAAAGGTGTTTTTCCAAAACTATGGGGGGTTTAAAATTTAATTCACAAAATATGGAGTTTTTTTTTTTTTTATTACCGAAGTAGCCAATAACGCCTTTTCAAAAGGTGTTATTGTGTGGTTGGTTTGGTTGGCGGTGACGTGGCGTCCACGTGGCGGCGATTTGTACAGATAGCGCATTTTCAAAAGGCGATATCTGTACATGTGGCGGCCACGTCACCGCCACCTCACCAACACCTAAAAAGAAGAAGAGAGAAAAAAACGAACGAGAGAGAAAGAAAAAAAGTGATCGGGAGAAGAGGAAGAAAGGGGAGGCGGAACTCCGAGCGCAGCGCAAGTGCACGCGGCGCCAGCGACAACGCGCGAGGAGGACGCCGGCGAGGAGGGACGACGGCGGCCACTGCAAGCGGCGCGAGGCGGACAAGACGACGCGGAGCGGCAGCGGCTCCAGATCGCGCGAGCTAGCGCGGGCTGCGGTGGGGACGGCGACCAGCGGTGGTGGCGGAAGCGCGGCAAGACGGGCGGCGCGAGCGGCGCGGCAGCGACTCCGACGCGGCTGGGTCGGATCGGCGGGATCCACGTGGACGAGCAATACTTAATAGCGCCTTCTCCGAAGGCGCTATTGCATTGCGGACGCCACGTGGATCCACGTGGTCGCTATTGGCGCCACATGGCAGACACATCGGCAATAACGCCTATTCAATAGGCGTTATTGCTTAGTGTGAAAAAAAAAAAAAAAAAAACTCACCGTACTTACCTCTTTTAAAGTACAAAATTTTGTACTTTGGTAAATTTTTCAGTTTAAAATGTGTTCCTTAAAATATCCCAAGAAGATTCTAGGTTCCTCTCTCATGGATATACAGTGGAAAAAAAAAAAGCCCGCCACCACGTAAGCGTGAAAATTCCAAAAAAACTTAATAAAACTGAAAACAATGCAAGGAGGTCTCTTGATACGGTTGAAGGAAGATGCCTACGTCATGCTTCGAATATTCGTTCACACGTTTCACTTTTTTGTGGCCTACGTAAGTTATCTGCTAGGATCATTTTCAACCCAAATAAATCACAGCGAAAGTCATGTAATTAATTCTGATACCTAGTGTGAAAAATCTATATATCATATTTACCTCAATGTATCAAAATATCAATAGTACAGAGTTATGTAATTAATTCTGATACCTAGTGTGAAAAATTTATATATCATATTTACCTCAATATATCAAAATATCAATAGTACAGAGTCTTAGTGTCTTACAAAAATCTCAAATCTCAAAATAAAATAAAATAAGTATATACAAATGTACAAGTCTGGCTAAACGTCTCTGTATTCCGATAACTTGCTCTTGCCCCGGCTCGTACTAGGATCTGCACTTAAGCCATCACAAAAGACAGATGACGAGTCCGAGTGAGTATTCTCAAGAAAATTAAGTGAACAATACTGAAAACTAATACTGAAATTTAAAGAAAACTATTAAATAAACATGCAGAAATATAAATTGGCAACTGTGCTCATCGCATGCTATGTAATAGTGAAAGCTTAAAATGTGTGTTCCTAGCCCCTAGGGTCAGACTAGCGCCACACTTCGAACTTCCAATAGACTACTGCCGGCGAGTAGCACTCAAGCAAGGCCAGTATTTGGATCCGCTAGGTGGTCGGTGTGAACCTACTACGCACCTACACGTGCCCGTCACTCTCTCGGGTAGCCCTATTCGCCGATATGACACACGTGCTATGACCTAGTGGATGTACACACAAAAATGACACAGAGAGAAAGCCTCAACATCCGTCCATTATACACATATTAAGAATAGAGTATTAAAAGACATGAAATGAATTCAAAAGTAAAAGGTTCCTCTGCATGTGCCGGCCCTTCGCCTACATCAATAACAGTAGACCAATTAATATAAAAAAAGAAAAGAAAAAGATAGATAGATAACAATATGACTGCCAAAGTAAGTAACCAAAAGAAAAAAAAAAAAAAAAAAAAAAAACCAAAATCAATCTGAGGTGAGGGGCCTTCTCCGTTCATGGTTGAAAACATTATGACTGCCATTGTAAGTAACAAAAAAAAAATTAAAAAAATAAAAAATAAAAAACCAAAATCAATCTGGGGAGAGGAGCCTTCTCCGATCATGGTTGAAGACATACAAATTGATTATTGTCACTGTGGGTGAAGTGACATATTTATATGAGTTTAGCTAGCTAGGAGTACAAAAAGTTGATGAGTGGGACTCCACTAGATTGCCGACTCAATCCGCATGTGTAATTTACTAATTTGACTTCTTTTCCTCGGTGCCCAATCAAACTGCAGCGGAAACATTTCAAGATTTTTTCAAAAAATATCTTAACGTATCAATTTTTGTAAATATATCATAACCTTTTAATTTCATGCAAATTTTATCTTTATTTATAATTATTATGTATCGAACCACAATCAAAGTGATGAATGATCAATAGATTACATACCAATTCTATTTATATGATATAATATTCTCAATTATATACATAATTTATTATATTTTTAAGTGTAATTCACTAAAAATAGGAAGTGAGGAAAAATGTTATGATATTTTTGCCAAAATTTAAATGTTAGGATATTTTTGTAAAAACTTTGAAACGTTAAGACGTATTTGCCTATTAAGCCAAAAATAAAATGCTAAAGTAACCCATGGACACCCACTTTTGGACATCTAATGGGTGCTTAAAGTGTGTGTCAAAGTGGGTCACTAACTCTTTTTTTTTTTTTTTTTTCCAATGGAAATTTGTGGTTTCTAGTTTTTATGATGGATGAGGTTCTACCAAGGTTTAAAAATTTGACTATCAATTTTGAGGTGAGCGAAGCGAAGTTCATAGGCAATAGAAAAATTGTAAAACTTCGACTCAACTTCGGCTAACTTCGAAAACATCGATGGAAGTTAAAAAAACATGAAGTAAAATTGTCATGTTTCGTGGAAATTGAGCAAACTTCGATTGAAACTTTGGCCATGCTAGGTATATACTTAAACTTTGGCTAAATTCAAATAAAATATAGTTCTAGCATCTCTACGAAGAAACTTGAGCTTTTTAGTATTTTAAGTGCAATTTCATACACTTTCGTACATCAGTGAATTTTTGTCAAACTTCCATCGTTGAAGTTAACTTCTTCGAATTAATTTCAAATTTTAAGTGAGCGAAGTAATTCTATTTTAGAGTTTGTGGGTTGGAGATGCCCTTAGTAGTAATTGAAGCCAAGTAACAAAACAACTCCTTCCTTAAGATCGAATTACACTAACCGAATTTGAAATTGATGCGAAGACGTGCCTCGTGCCCAAAGTGTGTTATTTTATCATTATGAATAGAACTAGACTATCCAAAATGTGTTATTTTATCATTATTGTTAAGAAAATTATAATAGTTGTTATATTTTGTAGTTTAGGTATTTAGGAAGTTTCTATATTTTGATATCTAGGTAGTTTTGGTTTACGGTTTGTGCAGGCGGACAAGCGCAGCGTGCAGATGGAGGTGACAGACGAGTGCAGAGAACAATCGCGTGCCACGTGGTGGCGTCGGGCAGAGTGACAGATGAGAAACAACGTTCACACAGAAAACAGTGTTGTGTCACACACAACCAGAAGACAGATTGAAAACGAAAACCCACGATTAGGGCTCTGAAAAACACAACCCAAAGCAAGAACAACAACGAGAGATCGAAAGAGACACCATGAATTGGTCGTCGACTTGAAAGTCGACCGACCTAATACTAGAAACCAAGCTCTGATACAATGATAGATTTCAAAGAAGAGACTAAGAATTGTATTAATGTGTGCTTCTTGAGTACAATAGAGTGCTCTTATTTATAGAACTGAACAACTCATAAAATAAGGAAAGTTACCAAAACTACATAGATATCAAAATATAAAAACTTCCTAAATACCTAAACTACGAAATATAGCAACTACTATAATTTCCTTAACAGTCTTCGCGGGGTTGATGAGATTAATTGGGCACATGATTATGGTCAAACTATTATAAATTTTGGGCTATCTTTTTAAACACTATCAAAAAATCTATTTGGAATCTTTGAGTCTGGACTCAAAGAGTTTTTACTAGTAACTTAAAATACCTAACTAAATAAAAAGACTCAATTATCCTCACTCCTAATACCAATACACATTTACACATTCACATCTTCCACCACCTCCATTGCCCGCTGACCACTGTCGACCACCGCTAACCGTCGTCATTCCCTTAAAAACCTCCAGTAGCGGGCCGCGACCCCAATCTCCCCCAAAAAAAAAAAAGCCCGTTAACCAAACTAGTCCAAGACACAACATTTGTCGGTCATTTTGTCCAACACCTTCCGTGCAAACTCTCGGTCCCACACTTGCAATAAAAATCAATCATGGTGTTGTGAAAATAGCGTAAAAGCGAGTTTTGATAGCTAGCTCGTGAACTTGTTTTTTTATGTTAATGAATTGTGAATCGTACAAGTTTTGATGACGAAAGGGAAGGTGAACTTGTCAGGCTCGTAGGAGAGCATGAGAGAGGAGGAGGGTGGCCGGTGGTGGTGGATAATGACGTCGGCGCTGTCGGTGGCCGGTGGTCACAACGGTGTTAGTGGCGACAGTGGCCGTGGCGGCGACGACGTTAAGTGGTGGATGGTAGATTGAAGAAGATAATGAATTTACATAAAGGGTATTTAAGTCTTTGTCGTTGCTTCAGTCCAAACTCATTGAGTCTATCTAGCACTACCCAACACTATTACCCTCAATTATTTTTTGGAAAATGTTAGGCGAACATCACCAAACGCACATCAAAACACACATCATGTTTTGATGTAGGTGTGATGCTCCTCGGGGTGCGTTTCACTACTATGTACATTGCGCGCACATCAGAACGCAATGTGCATTTTGATGTGCGTTGTAATGTACACCTAGCAGTGTCTTTATTTTTTTAATAGAGAAGTGGTAGAATGACAACATCATTTCACACCACAAGACATATTGGCTCACAAGAGCCATCTATAAGCACCTCGGGATGCGAGCATACACATATCTCGATGCATGACATGTGGATCGAGTAGGGTGACAAAATGTGCCCGGACCCGTTTGTCCGTATTTGTTCGGACCCGTTTTAAACGGGTCCATACATAATTTTTTGAAAATTAATACGGGTCTAGACATGTTTTCTTGTCCGTTTTAAAAACGGGTCCGGGTTCGGACAATTTTTTTTAAAAAAAAGCAGTGCCGTTTCGCGATTAATTTAAATAATATTTATTTATTTATAGTAGCGTTTTGAAACTTTCATAATGTTTGAATTATAATTTTACTAATGATGATGTTATTTTTATATGGAAACTTGTAAGACTTGAATTTTGAATTTATAACATCTCTTTTTTGTAGTGATGAAATGCATGACAATATAAAAATTATGTATTTTTGTTAATAATTAAGTGAAAAAATTTATTTTATTTTATTAAAAAACTGGTCCGGACAAAAAACGAGACTTGTATATTTTAAAAACATACGAGTCCGGAAAAAAAAAAAAGTGTCCGTTTCAAAAACAGGTACGAGTCGGGACACTATTTTTAGTCGCTATTAAAAGGGGTGTCCGATCCCGTAGCCGTCCATACCCATTTTTTTGCCACCCCTAGGATCGAGGTCATATGAAAAGCTCTTGTGAGCCAATATATCTTGTGCTGTGACATTGTTGTTGTTATTTTAATATTTTCCTATTTTTTAATCAAGATGTTACGTGTTTGTTGTAAAATGTATTGCATTTTCGCCCTGTTATTAATTTATGTAGTTGGCCTTTTCATTTTCAGACCACGCGCGCCACTAGTCACAAGTACCATATTGGCTTTATTTAGTGTACCAAACAAATATTTTTGGCTTTATTTCGCGGAAGCTTCGCTGGTTTTTTTTTTTTTTTTTTTTTTTTTTTTTTTTTTTTTTTTCTAATCCCGGTTACACTACTAAGGACTAATTGGGTTAAAATGATTAGGCCTGAAGACACTTTTCACTCAACTCTCATTGTCCATCAAGTAAGGACATTTCCCCCACCTATATGATGCGCGATTAGAAGAACGTCATTGTTACTTAACTGGTGATTTGAGTTCGAGTCTTGAGAATGAAAATATAAATATTGAGTGAGAGCTCCTTCCATTTATACAGTGTGTGTGACTCCTAATAAACTCCGATTAGTCAAATACAAATTTAAAGCCACAACCAACTCCCTATATGTTATGTACTTTTAATTTTTATTGAATTTTTAACTAGAGTGGCCCCCTTACCTTTTCCCTAACTGTTTTGTTTGTGTAGTCAACTTAGACAAAAGCAATATTAGCTACTTTTTAGCCTCATTTGATATAAACTGGATTTGCAAACGTCATGTATATCTATTAGGACATCCATATTTACATACATGCAAATAGTTTGAATATCGGGTAATTTAATCGCAAAAGTTGGCTCCAAATACTGGGATACCTAAAAAAGATAGCCCCAACGATATTAATAGCAGTGAAAATGCAATTACTAAGTCATGAATTATGAATCTATGATCATATAGCATGAATAATAAGTTCTTTTTATTATACCACCTCCACCCTTAGCAATAATAAGCCCTACCACTAAACTCAGAGGTCGAAGGAAATCAAATGGTATTGTTGCAACAAGTCAAACTCATGACCTGCCTTAATCGTAGCCACTCCACCACATCCCTCGGAGGCTGAACGTGTCAAGCGACTAACTCTGAGGTCGAAGGAAAATGGTATGAGCCAGCTGATAAAAGATTGCAAGTGACTACTAGTATATAGAAGAACAATAAGCTGCTTTTGCTAGAGAGAGGAAGATTGGAGTGGGAGTAGCACTAAGGGATCATGAAGGTTCTTTCATTCAATGTCCCATGAAGACCTTGCTAGGTGTGTTTGGAGATTACAACATGTGCGCGACAAGCGAACAAGGTTGCGCACAAGTTTGCAAAACTCTCACCATTTCATGTTAGTCCTAATAATGTTTGGGACGAAGTTCCATTTTGATGTACAAAGTGCATACTTCCACTACAACAAAGTGGGTCTATAACAACACTTTTTTGCCAACACTAATAAAAAATGTCTTCAAATTTTAATTTTAGAGACACATGATATATAAGTGTTGTCAAGTTTAAAATTTTGAGACGCTTAACATACAAGTGTCTCCAAATTAAGGACACTTGATATTAAAACGTCATCAAATTCAAAATCTCGAGACGTATAATGTACAAGTGTCTCAAAATTAAGGACACTTGTTAAAAAATGTTGCCAAATTTAAAATTTGGAGACACTAATTTAAAAGTGTTGTCAAGTTTTAATTCTAAAGACACATAGTTTATAAGTGTTGCTAAAATTAAAAATGAGGACACAAACAATAAGTGTTGTCAATTTCAATATTTAAAGACACATAATTTACATGTGTTGTTAAGTTTTAAATTTAAAGACACATAATTTACAAGTGTTGTTAAATTTCAAATATAAGGACACATAATTTACAAGTGTTGTTAGACTTTAAATATAAAGACACATAATTTAGAAGTGTTGTTAGACTTTAAATTTAAGGACATATAATTTACTAGTGTTGTTAAGTTTTAAATTTAAAGACACATAATTTACAAGTGTTGTTAAATTTCAAATTTAATGACACATAATTTACAAGTGTTGTTAGACTTTAAATATAAAGACACATAATTTAGAAGTGTTGTTAGACTTTAAATTTAAGGACATAATTTACTAGTGTTGTTAAGTTATAAATTTAAAGACACATAATTTACAAGTGTTGTTAAATTTCAAATTTAATGACACATAATTTACAAGTGTTGTTAGACTTTAAATATAAAGACACATAATTTAGAAGTGTTGTTAGACTTTAAATTTAAGGACATAATTTACTAGTGTTGTTAAGTTTTAAATTTAAAGACACATAATTTACAAGTGTTGTTAAATTTCAAATTTAAGGACACATAATTTACAAGTGTTGTTAGACTTTAAATATAAAGACACATAATTTAGAAGCGTTGTTAGACTTTAAATTTAAGGACATATAATTTACTAGTGTTGTTAAGTTTTAAATTTAAAGACACATAATTTAAAAGTGTTGTTAAATTTCAAATTTAAGGACACATAATTTACAAGTGTTGTTAGACTTTAAATATAAAGACACATAATTTAGAAGTGTTGTTAGACTTTAAATTTAAGGACATATAATTTACTAGTGTTGTTAAGTTTTAAATTTAAAAACACATAATTTACAAGTGTTGTTAAATTTTAAATTTTAGGACACATAATTTACAAGTGTTGTTAGGTTTTAAATATAAAGACACATAATTTACAAGTGTTGTTAAATTTTAAATCTAAAGACACCTAATTTACTAGTGTTGTTAAGTTTCAAATTTAAGAACAATTTACAAGTGTTATTAAATCTCAAATCTAATGATACATAATTTACAAGCGTTGGTGAAATTTAAATCAAAATTTGTCATCAAAGTTAGTGTAATGACCCGAAAATTTGACTTGTGCCACGTGTCAGGTTAGGGTCGTATGTGGGATCCACTCGTCGGAATACGTATGTCCGAATATCCAATTTGAGATTTAATGCTAATTGTTGAGCTGTTTTACGAGTTGGTATACGCGAGGAATTCGGGGAGTCGGAATACGAACGGGGACACGCGAGTCGCTCGAGTCGCGCGTCGAACGTGGGCAAAGTAGTGGCTTATGGGGTTGAGATTGATTGATTGTTGATTTAATAAGTTGTCATTGTGATTTTAATGTGGTCACATTAACATAAAATATCAATTGGCCTATAATTTGCTAGACTCGAGACAATTTTGGCCAAACTTAGAGGCCGTAGACAAAGATGTGAAATTATTGAATTGCCTCGTGATTCGTGTTGAACGAATCTCGAGGACACATTTTAGTTGAAAAACAAAATAAAAAAAAAGAAAATAAAAAGATAGAATCGGATAAAAGAAGAGAGGAGAGGAGAGAGAGACTACCAAAAAGAGAGAGAGAGAGAGGTGAAGCAGCTCGGCAGCTCCGGCGGTGAACCAGCAGCCGCGGTTCATCGTCGCGGACAAGCGGCGCGGCACTAGCGAGGCCGCCGACGCGCGCCAGCAGCGGTGGCGACGTCTCAGCAGCGGCGGACGGCGGGATCAGCAGCAGTGCGGCGCGGCGCGGCAGCACCAGCAGCGCGGCGACTCAGGCGGCGGCAGGCCGTGGAAGAGCAGCAGCGGCGCGGAAGCTGAGATGGTCGGTAGAGGCGGCGCGGCGCGGCGGCGGAGCTGGCCGGCAGCGGCGGCGATCGGCAGGACAGCGATCTCTCTCTGCCTCGGCATAGTCCCAACCATCGTCATCTCTCGCGATCTCACATGGTTTGCAACTTCGTTTGGTTTGCAAGCTCACATGGTTTGTGAGTCTCGGATTAGGTTTTAATGCAATGTGTTGATTACATTATTTTCATTACGTTGAGGTTTTCGATCGATTGATGAGCCAATGCACGTCGATTTCGACTGATTTAGCTGATTTGGTGTCTTTGTGTTGGTTAGCTGATTTGGAGTCTCGGATTAGGTTTTAGTGCACTTCTTGTGCTAGTAGTCTTCAAGAACCTTACAAACGTTGCTCTCTAGGGTGCAAGGTAATCAATTAATATATAAGTCTAACATCAAATTTGTTTCAATTATATACATGCACAATTGCTACTAATTCTGTGTGCTTTTCATTTGTTTCTAATATATACCCCTACATTTTGAGATGCATAGTGTTTGATCATTACATGGAAATTGAACAACAACGACGACGACAACAACAACAACATAGCCTCAGTCCCAGATTAATTAGAGTCGGTTACATGGATCAAACTCTTCCATTGTGCTTGTGCCCTTTCATCTTGCTCCTCATCTCTTTCCTTGGTGGATCATAGGGCCAATCTTCCCCAAACACCCTTAATTGGAGAGCTCATCTTTGTATTTTGCCAGCTTCTCTCTCCATGGATATTGGTATTCACCAATTGCTCTCACCACTGATTTTGCTGCATTTCCTGCCATTATATAACCTCGGCTCCAAAGCCTCTCTGCAACATCACAAACCAAAGACAATCACAATCAGGAAAAAGAACAACTGAACAACATTATTTTTGCCAGTTTCATTAGAACTGAATTACACAAATGCTGGAGACAATCAGACATAGCATGCTAACATATTTATATAGTGCACAAGGATCCACGAAAATTACCAAACTCTTTTAATGATGTAAACGACAGGGTACCCACGAAATCTTCTATACCCGCGTACTCAATTCATCATAATAATATCCATACCTAATTTATGATTTGCAAAAAAAAAAAAAAAAAGCAAAGCTATATGTCGAAGAATGTATAACTATCAATAAATACCAATATCACCCCTTGTATGCAGCCTGGCTACATGGATCAAACTCTTCGATTATGTTTAATTTAATGCAATTGATGGTGAGCTTTCCAAACTATTCAAATCCTTTCTAATAAATGTGTCACAAGTTAACTTCGGTTTACCTCTACCTCGTTGGATTTCTTCAGTTACTAATAAGTCAAGTTTTCTAGTCAGGAGATTTATAGGCCGTCTTTTCAAGTAACCAAACCAACGTAACCACCCTTCTCAATCTTTGTATCAATTGGTGTTACTCCTACTTATTTTTAACCTTCTATATTTCTTATTCAATCATTTACGAGTTTTACGAGATTTGAAATTTGGTCAATTGATGCTACTCCTACTTTCCGCGAATTCGACGACAATCTCATCACTAGCATTGCTCCCAACCCTACCACTAACCCCCAAATTTAGGGGTGGGCAAACCGCGGTTTGGTGGTGAAAATCATCAAACCGCCACCAAACCGAAGGTTCGCGGTTTGGCCGTTTTGCAAACCACCGCCAAACCGCAAAACCTCAAAACCACAACCAAACCGACCGCGGTTTGCGCGGTTTGGTCGGTTTGGTTTTGCGATTTTTTTGCGACACATTTTCAGAAAAAAAAGTCACACATTCCATACAATCCCATCAACAAAATATATGTTCATCATGACCATCCACCAAAAACACAATAATACACATGAACTCAATCAAAATTATGAGTCTAAGATCATTTTGAAAGTTAAAACAATAAGAAAATGCTTTAACTTTATTTCAATACATTCCAAGTTTAAGGGTGGTTTTTGCGGTTTGGTGAACCGCAATTTTTTGTAAATGAAAACCACCACCAAACTGTGGAATTGCGGTTTTCAAGTTTTCTAAACCGCCCCCAAACCGCAAGTTAAAAAAATCAAACCAAACCATGCGGTTTGCACAGTTTGAGCGGTTTGCACGGTTTTGTGGGGACCAATGCCCACCCCTACCCAAATTAGTCCCCTCCATAAACCCTAAACCCCCAAAACCACCAGACACGCACGTCACAGGCTTGCTAGAGTTCCTAACGATTCCGGGATTGAGAAACACAGTTAGATTCAATTCAAACAGAGAGAAAACAATTGAAGAAACACAATCAATAGAAAGCCTTACCGAAATCTAACCGGGTCGAATTGAAGAGTTTACGGGGTCGGTTGAGCAGAGTCTGAAGTCAAGTAGTGGTCGGTTGATTTAAGAGTCTGAGTATTTTTTTTGGAGAACATAGGCTTGTCACGGGCCCGGCCCATGCAAGTTTTAGCCTTTCTCATATATGGGCTGAGGCCCATGATGGTTATCATGGGCCGGGCCTCTCGTTACATGTAAGTCCTTTTGACCGGTGATAGGACACCAGGTGATGGTGTCCATCCATTCGCGTATCGACGTGTGAGCGCATAAATCTCGATGCACAAATAGATGGACACCATCATCGGGTGTTCCATCCCGAATCACCCTAACATCTTCCTTTTGACTGCAACATGAAAGATGAATGTTAAGCAAATCGATTTCACATTTAAATGAAGGGACGAGTTGCCTCACGAAATGGCGATTCAATGTCAATATAAGTCAATGGTCATAATACTACATCGAGCATTTCTAATGAGATGGATTAGACATCACTTGCCGAAAGTAATGTTTGGGGTTCAATTCATGTTGGAATCATATGTATTGTCTTCGTATTTTTTATATCAAAAAAAAAAGAAAAAGAAAATCGTACTACTATTGATGCAAAGAGTTGAGTAGGAAAGATTTAACAACGAAAAAAGATAAGTCAAGAACATCCAATCCAGGGTTCAATACTCAATTCATTGATTCATTTGATAAAAGCTCTCAATCAAGTTGTGTTTACACGTTTTATAGAGAAACCCTATTATATATAAAGACTAATATACTCATATCATATAATAAATCTTAATACATTTATATAACATGTGGTTAGATGAATGAATATAAATGCGAGATGGTTCTACACATAGTTCATCGATGGATTGGTGGTTGTAGCCTTGTAGGTCCCTTGATCTACCAGCATTATTTCCCTGGTTTCTTCTTCCATTTATTCTTGAGCTTAGCTCAATGAGCTAGCTAGCAAGGACAATACATATGTACTAGTCGTTGGCTTTAGTTGTAGGACCTTATTAATTACTGCCATTTCTGAACCTGGGAGGGACCAAAAATGCACCAAAAAAATTCTCCAACAGCTCATATTTATGTGCACTAAAATCCTATCTCGTACCACATGTTTTTCGGTCCTTAATTAGTTCATTTGGATAATCAAACCAAATTCGATCGTATTTGATGAATTATAATGTAACTTGCATCAGTTGAGAGTATTAATTAGGCTCTGTTTGACAAGGCTAGCTGATAATCTAGGTCGATAGTGATAAACTAAATGATAATGATAATCTACTAGCTGGTAGCGGAAAGCTGATAATCTAGCTAATCAACTAAAAATTGTTTGGAACGATAGTGATTGATTAGCCGATAAATGCAAAATGACAATAAAGGACATATGACACAATTAAGTATATTAATTATATAATCATATAATTAATTGTTATAAATAATTATGTATTTTATTAACAAAATACAAATTAATACCATAAAATAATTTATATTATTTAGAAAACTAAATTATGTGTGTCCATAAATGCTTACATGAAAATAACTCTATATTAATTTATAAGAATTCGCAAAAAATAAACACATGTAAATAAAATACAATAAACTACTTGGATAACTATACATATACCTAATGCATCATCCATAATTGAGAAGCAATCTTATTGCGAATATTCTTTATTTCTAGAGAAGTCTCTCTATAACTTAAAAAATAGTAGATTAGTAAAAAAAAAAAAAATTAAAAATATGTAGGATAGTCCACCACTCGAACACTACATTAAAAAATATTTTTATAACATCTAAAAATATTTTTATACTCGACGTTGTTAAAACTTATTTAATATGTAATAAATATCTAACAAGATTATCTATAATTAAGAAATTAATGTGTAATGATTTTAATTTTAGTGAAATTTATTGTTTTATAATATTTAGTTAATTATTAATCACTATTTTTTTCATTAACAATATTAAGCTATATGTTAATTTTAAATTCAATAAGTTTTAATAACGTATTATATAATATTTGTTGGTCTAGCGCCTCGCTAACTCTACTAGGGTATAATCGCGGGGTACTAATATTATTTCGGGGTTTGTTTAAGTATTTGCGTATATTGTTTCCACTAATTTGCAAGGGCATTAATTTATTAATCTTTGTAAAAATAAGGGTATAATCGCGAGAAAAAATTCAAACGACGGATTTTAGGTTCAAACGCTACTAAGAGTAGCGTTTCAATTGGGAGCTTATCATCTAGATTATTTTTCAAATAAGCTACAAACCAAACATAGCTTAACAAATAAACTAGCTTGATAGTGATAAGTTAATGATAAGCTAGTTTGTGCTTACCAAACAGAGCCTTAATGCTAAAAACATGTTTGAATTGTACAGTTGTATATGGGTCTTAATTTGAGTTTAAAGAAAATGAGAAAAGAATGTTATATTTTTAATATATATAGAGGTATTTGATTTTTAAACTAGAAAATAATTCTTTTATTATTTTTTTTTAAAATTGTAGCTTAATGAAACTAATTAAAACTGCAAAACATTTAGTGCTTTAGCTTTGACTTCTATTAATTTATGAAATTATTTGATAATTGCACCTACTATGATAATGTAAAGTCGTCTTCGTACTTAAATATATACTTGTGCTAAAAGAGTATAATTAATAAACTAAATTATTAGAGAGAATTGGTGATGCTTGGTTATTACAAAAAAAAATACAAAGCCAGTCGAGCTACTATTGTCATATATAAACTAAACTATTGACATTTTAATTAAGTGTTTTTGTTTTGTCAAATAATTAGTAACATTTTAATTAAGTGTGGTACTAATAAAAACTTACTTACGTATTCATCTCTATTTAAAACAGGCTCGGGCTTGTTTCAAAAAACGAAAAAAAAAAGAAGCTAAGGCTACATTTGGTCCAAGAACCAATTATTTGAAAGCCAAATTAAATGAGGGATTATTTTGGTGTACCTCAACTTTTTTATTAAAAAAAATGATATTAATCAAATGCAACTCCATAAGAAAAAATACTGAAAGGTGAGTAAACTTTTGAAGAAAGATCATTGAGCATCTATCAACAACAAATTTGCATCTTATCATTGCAAGTATATATTTCATACATAAAAAAAGAATACTTATTATTAATGGGTATTAATTAAATAGTGCAAGTCAAAAGCTTTAATTGACTTTTCCAAAACCATTTATCATCAACATATATTAATTGCGTGCATCAATTGTCAAGTGTACCTCTTGGCTCTTACTTGAAGAAGAAAAAAAAAAAAAAAAAAAAGGTCTAAATTAGAAACAATAAATCTACTTAGACTCATGAGTCCAGGACTCATAGAGAGATTTTTAAAATTTTTGTAAATATTTAAGGGGTATCAAAGGAATTTTACAAGTGATTATGGTTGATTCATTAATTGCTCGAGAATGTATTTGAAATTAAAAAAAGTTTTGAGTCCGGACTCACGAGTCCAAATAACACTACCCAATTAGAAAATGTGTTGTAATTAACAAAATTAAAAGTTAGCACTATTTGATACTCCCACGGTTCATTTTTATTAGTCGTTTAAGGTTAGAGCACACCGTTTAAGAAGTCTTTATTTACACATGCATCATAGTAAAATACCCCTTATTAATGTTCTTTATGTTTTCTTGAAAGAATCATTATTATCCACGCAAAAAACTCGTTCAAGTGAAAAAAAAAAGGGAGTTTGGTTTTTTTCTGTTTTTTTTTTTTTTTTTTCTTGGTCTATCCATTCTTCGTAGATAAGGCAACTGATTTTATTTATTTATTTATTTTTATTTTTTTCTTGTTGGTTGTTGGATCGTTCCTTGAAGATGAATGCAGGAGAAGAAAAAATAAGTCATATGCACGCTCCTTGAACAACATCACATACAAGGGCAAAGCCACATAAAAGAGCGCCTTAAGCTATAGCACATGGTACCTTATTGTGACCACTTATATAAATAGTAGATTAATAGAAACTTATTTAATATATAATTAATATGCGACAAAATTATATATAATTAATAAATTAATGTTTAATGATTTATAATTTTAATGAAGTTATTCGTTTTATAATATCTACTCATAAATCAATCATTTTTTGTCATAAGCAATACTAAGTTCTATGTTAATTTGAAGTTTAATAAGTTTTAACAATGTAGTATGACAAAGGACTATGGCTATTCGGAGCTGTAGCGAAATTTGATTACTTAAGCGATCGCCATATGCTTGAAGCTATTGATATATTATATATCTGTCAGCCCCCTTGTCATTGAGACGAGTGATCGGCCTAGATTACCTTAATCTCATGATAATCTAGTCAGCCTAATCAATTCTTTCAACTTTGACCTCAAAATACTTGCATTTTAACTAAATTTATATCCTCAAAAATGAATTCATGATTTGTTCAATTTGAGCAATTTAGGAAATAATATGGATTATTCTCCGTATTTTTGTAAAAATCTCGACAAAAACTCCCCTAAATATGGCTCGCCGAAAAACTTCCACCTAATAGACACCAAAATTTGGGATAGGCCTAAAAGGACTTACAACTTCCCGCAGTTCATAATATATATCAAAATCAAATTTAAAAACAAACTTAGAGTCTCTGATAAATTAATCACCACTTTACTATCCTAAATAGACCAAAATTGAAACATAAACCTCTCGACGTATTTTAAACCAATTTAGGAGACTCTCATAACCATTCAACCAAACATTACATTCTACACTAGCCCAAGAATCCTAAAGCAAATATATATATATATATATATATATATATAACTTAAAACAAGAATTTATTTTAAATTTTGAAAAATAATCACCATAATCTTGGAGCCTTGTCCATTCTTCCCATGTCTTCACGTAGAATTTGACATCATCAAAAACAATGGGAAGATGTTAGGTAAGCAAATTCATACATTGATTTGTGTTCTTGCAATTGTTAGTCGATACATGGAGACATGTAATTGCATTTTTAAATATTCAATAAGATATATGTGTCAACATGACATGCAATACACTATGTCGTTGTTTCCTAACTATAAAACGTCTACTTCCAAAAATAGTACAGAGACAGTATTAAGAAATCATGAAATGCAGAGATAACTTGTCGGCGTTAGACTCTGCTAGTCTCACTAGACGACGTATGTAACGACCCTAAAATTTAACTCGTGCCACGTGTCATTTCAGGGTCGTACGTGGGACCTAATTGACGTGATACGCATGTCCAATTCTCGAGCATCGACAGAGGTATGTTATTTTTGGTTGATGCTTATATTATTTATTATATAATAATTGGAAAATTTAAATTAATTGATTTCAAAAATTTGTGAGTAAGGTACACGCATGACATATAGGTGTCGAGACATTAGCGGAAACGTATCTCGAGTTGTGTATCGACGTGGGACGGAGGAAGAGATTTATGGAGTAAGTCTAAATTGAGCTAAAAGTGATTTTATAGTAGCTTTGATTTGGCTATGGTGGTTGGTATACTATTAATGAGCCTAAGTTAGTGTGGCAAATTAAGACAAGCATTGAATAATCTAGAGACAAAAGGAGTTAACTATTGGTGTCAATTAGGAGTGGTTAGTGAGACAAGTGTGTCAATATACACCATTAGACATGTCTCGGGATACATATGTGGAAATGGATGTGTGGCTATGGTTCAACCATATCCATTCCCATATAAAAATCACAAACCAACCTTATAAGCTAAGTTTCCATCTCATCGTTTGAGCAAGAAAAGAGAGTTTGCTGGAGTCATCAAGGTGGATGAGAGATTGAGAAAAAACAGTGGGATTTGTGAAGCTTTGGTGATCAAGCTTGGTGTGTGCATCAACTAGGTAAGTTCATACACTAATTCATTTAATTTAACTTGATAAATTCATGAATTTGATTGGTTGTTGATGTGAAATATGTTACGGACCTTTGGTGAATAAGAGCGACGGACTTGGGGGTGGAGGAGGCCTAAACATCCAAGAAACCAGAGTGCACCTTTGTAGAATTCTGGTTTCTATAATGTCTAGCGCATTATGTCCTCCGGGTAGCGCGCTAGATATTCTAGGCAGTTAATTAAGTGTTCTTCGACAAGGAAGAACACTAGCGCACTATATGTTTTCACCTAGTGCGCTAAAGTTACGTAACGCGTTATGTGACTTCCCTAGTGCTACCGAGGCTCGGGATAGAAACTTTTGAAAATCTTGAACACCGAGTAAACCCAATTAAATCAGTTTTAATCTAACCCTAGCAACCTTAATCCACTCTAAAACATATCAAACGACTCCAGGGAACTAAGGGGAGGTTTCGGGAGTTCGGGAACGCGTTTTGAGATGTCGGGAGGTCGGATAGGCTAGGAACAAGCTTTGTGACTTGTAAGTAAACCAGCTAGGAAATTTACGATATTTCATTTTAAGCTATTGAGAATTGTTGTCATTGCTTGATATCTATCCTTGGAAATCCCATTCTTATTGAGTTGTCCGAGGGCAAGTGAGTCAACGATGATCCTTGGAAAAAGTGGCCGACTGAGGTAACATACCAGAGTCATGATCTTGGGATGCAATGCACTTTATATTGGTTCTTGACAGGGTGTGAGTTCTTAGCGTGGTTGTTCTAGGAAGTCTCACTATCTCGTGGGTTTAGGGCTTGTGAGTCTACCAAGTCTTAGAACCCAAGTCTTGAATGTTAAACGCCAAGACTCAATGACCTGTTGGTTGCTACTACTTGCGCCTCTCTGGACACGTATGTATCGATTGCTTTTGATTTATTTATTGTCTTTTATTTATTCATGCGACCTTATACATTTCTTTCTATCTACATGAATATAGACTGATTTATTTATTTTGAATAGCTATTTAGTATCCTACTAGCGTTACTTACATGGGCTCGTTATTCTTGTATTTAAGCGAGTGCGAGATATGTAATCGAGTAAGGGAAAAGGGCGAGTACTAGGATATCTATTGTACGGACTTTGGAGTGGCCTTACCTCTCGTACTTTTGTAGGTTTTGTATTACTTATGTATATTATTTTTATCACATGGGGTATATAGGTTTTGTGAGATACTTTAGGACGTGTACTGATATTCTCTATCATCTATTCATTATACATGTTAACTATGATATGCGTGGTTTCCACACTCTAGGATGTCATGATTGATTGATTTAGAGTTGTTTAGATTTGTTTAAGTTTAAATTATTTTCCCACACCTTTGATAACTTACAAATTTGAATAACTTACGATAAATGTTAAATTTCGCTGCCTTGTAATGGAAAATGATCGTATATGTCCAATCAAAGAATTGAAGAAACACAATCAGTTGAAAGCGTTACCGGAATCTAAAGGGTCGAATTGAAGAGTTTAGGGGTCGGTTGAGCAGAGTCTCAGTTTTTTTAGAGAATTTGGGCTTGTCACGGGCCTGGCCCATGGAAGTTTTAGCCTTTCTCATGTATTGGGCTGAAGGCCATGGCAGTTATCATGGGCCGGGCATCTCATTAACCCGATGGTAGGACACCATGGTGTCCATCCATTCGTGCATCGACGTGTGTGCACATAAATCTCGACGCACGGATGGATGGATACCATCACCGAGTGTCTCTTCTCGAATCACCATAGCATCTTCCTTTTAACTGCAACATGAAAGATGAATGTTAAGCAAAACGATTTTACGTGTCAATGAAGGGACAGATTGCCTCACAAAATGGTGATTCAATGTCAATATTATGAGCCAATGGTCATAATCCGCTATCGATCATTTCTAATGAGATGGATTAGACATTACTTGCCAAAAGTAATGTTGGGGCTCGACTCTTGTTGGAATCATTGGTATTGTATTCATATTTTTTTAATTACGAGTCAGAAATGTTGTATTTAAGTTGATTTTTTATCAAAAGAAAAAGATCATAGTACTGCTTCTACCTTCAAAGTGCGCATTCGCTTATGTTGTCGAAAACATAAGGTCATTGCATTTAAGTTGGTTTTTTTTATCAAAAAAGATTTCATGGTACTGCCTTCTGATGCAAAGAGTTGAGTCGGAAAGATCGAATAACGAAGAAGATAACTCAAGAACACTCAATCCAGGGTTCAATACTCGATTCATTCAAGAACACTCAATTCAGGGTTCAATACTCGATTCATTGATTCATGTGATAAAAGCTCTCAATCAAGTTGTGTTTACACGTTTTATAGGGAAACCCTATTATATAAAGACTAATACATCTTATATAACATGTGGTTAATTAGATGAATAGAAATGAGAGATGATCCTACACATAGTTCATCCATGGATTGGTGGTTGTAGGTCCCTTGATCTAGCTACCAGCATTATTTCTCTGGTTTCTACTTCCATTTATTCATCTTGAGCTAGCTAGCTAGCAAGGACAATACATATGCACTAGTCGTTGGCTTTAATTGTAGGACCTTATTAATTACTGCCATTTCTGAACCTGGGAGGGACCAAAATGCACCAAAAAATTCCCCCAACAGCTCATATTTATGTGTACTAAAATCCTATCTCGTACTACATGTTTTTCGGTCCTTAATTAGTTAATTTGGATAATCAAACCAAATTCGATCATATTTGATGAATTATAATGTAACTTGCATCAGTTGAGAGTATTAATTAATGCTAAAAACATGTTTGAATTGTACAGTTGTATATGGGTCTTAATTTGAGTTTAAAGAAAATGAGAAAAGAATGTTAATTATATTTTTAATATATAGAGGTATTTGATTTTTTAAATTACAAAAGATTTCTTTTATTTTTCTTTTTTTTTAATAGTAGCTTAATGAAGCTAATTAAAACTACAAAACATTTAGTGCTTTAGCTTTGACTTCAATTAATTTAATTATGTGTTTTTGTGTTGTCAAATACTATTTTAATTAAGTGTTGGTACTAGTAGAACTTACGTATTAATCTCTATTTAAAACAAGCTAGGGCTACATTTGGTGCAAGAACCAATTATTTGAAAGCCAAATTAAAGGATTATTTTGGTGTATACCTCATCTATCTTTTTTGTTAAAAAAAATGCTACTAATCAAATTCAACTCCAAAAAAAATACTGAAAGGTGAGTAAACTTTTTAAAAAAGATCATTGATCAACAACAAATTGCATCTTAGCATTGTAAGTATATACTCATAAATAAAGTGTACTTATTATTAATGGGTCTCAATTAAATAGTGCAAGTAAAAAGCTTTAATTGACTTTTCCAAAACCATTAATCATCAACATTAATTGCATGCATAAACTATCAAGTGTACATCTTGGCTCTTACTAGAAGAATAAATAAAAAAGAATTGGTCTAAATTAGAAAATTTGTTGTCATTAATGAAATTAAAGTTAGTACTACTATTTTCATGAGAAATCATAAATCAGTGTTTTTTAATAACATATAGTTTACTCTTAAATTAGGATCAAATATAATATCTATTGTATTTACTAGTTGAAATATTGTAATAAATTGAATTACCTCTTAGGTTAAAAAGGATCAATGTGCCTTCCAAGACCTAAAAATAATAATAATGAATAATTATTTTTATATATGAATAATGATATTTTTATTGTTGGATCTTTATTAAAGAATTCAAGCGAAAATTTTTAATTGGTTTTCCCAATATTAACAATAAGCTATTTAATGCAGGAAAGGAAAAAAAGTTTTCATTCTTTTTATGAGAAAAAAATCACAACCTGCTCTTATTGATTCTCAAACATCAATCTCTTACACAAATGACTTTGTATGATTGTTTCAGTAAACTATCTACTTAGTTGGTGAAAAATACATAAAAAAAAAAAAAAAAAAAGTGCTTGATAATTACAATTTTATTTGGATTGGATCGTTCTAGATAAAGATTGGATTTTTTTTTTAATACAAAAAAAGGGTCCATATGAAATATCTATTGTACAATTCTAATTTAAAATCATAGCATAAATAATGAATCAAAAAGTCTTGAAAAAGTCCCAAAAAAGAGTAGGGCAGTTGGGGTCACCTAATCCAAAAAACTGGCCCATCTATTCATAATCATCAAATTAATGAGAATTCTAGTACCAACTTTAAACCAATCATCAAAACGGTGTTGTGTGTAAGTTGTTGAATTTTGTAAGAGTCTTCTCCTCTCTAACAAGCTACTCCTTTGTCTTAATCCCCCAAGCCAAAACACATGATAATCAAACATCTAAAACAAATTAAACAAACCAAACCTAATATACCCTCTACTAATAATTATATGAGAATCATTATACTATTATTAGAAGTAGAAGATGATGATAATGTTAATGATGAAGATAAAACATAATTAATAATCTAACAACTGATTGGTTTGAGTGGCAAAAGATCTAGCTCTTGTTTCGAGTCCGGTTGATGGAGCAAGCAAACTTGGTCTAATAATGCTCGAACATGGATTAATCGACATCAAACACTACTAGGGAACCAAGAAGGAGAACACAAATATAAATATGGACAATTAGTGAAAAACAAAGAGAGCAACATAAGGCCTAAAAAGAAACAAAAGAAAACCATATAATGTGAAAAATCCAAAAGCATCCAGATCATGGGACAGCCATGAAAGGAGGGGTGCCTGTTTTTGTGTCTCCATAACCTAAAACATCTTGATATACATCTCTACTTTCTTTTTCTCCAATCACTGTAGAAAAACAAAAAAACACAACAATCTGATCTCTCTCATTTTCCCATTTTTTTTCCTCCCCAACAAACTACATTTACTAATCACCAATTTAATTACAAAACACCCCCCAACAATATCATACACAAATCTCAACAACGTATGTAGCGCAATGAAAAATGTATATTCCTACCTCTGTACACGTTGGGTGACGTCCGATGATTGATTCTTAAAAAAAAAAATCTAATACTCATTTAAATTTAGAAAATTAATCCGCAATTTTTTTTTTTGTGAAAGAATCGATCACCAAATGTTACAAGACTGCAAGGATGAAGAGCGGAGCTAGTATATCATCAAGAGCAAAACTAACAATCTATACCTTAATGCTAACTACGCGTGCAACGTAACGAAAAAAAAGGCTTGCTCCCAACTCTGTGAGGTCGGCGGCTAATCGATTTCTTAAAAAATCTCATACTTATATTTAAATTTAAAAAATTAATCCACCATCTTTTTTTTTTTTGAAAACATCGATCAACAGAAGTCATCAGACTGAAAGGATGAAGAGTGGAGCTAGTATATCATCAAGAATAAAACTAACAACTTATGCCCTAATGCTAAGTTGCTAACTACGCGTGCGTCGCAATGAAAAAGACATGCTCCCACCTCTGTAAGATCGGCGGCTAATTGATTCCTTAGAAAAAACATCATACCCATGTTTAAATTCAGAAAATTAATTCTCAATCTGTTTTTTTTTTTTTTTACCACCATTGGAAGAATTAAGAAGAAGAAGAAGAACAACAAGAAGAACAAGGAGAATTGAAGACTCAACATTTCTTCTTGGCCTTGTCTTTGCCATTGCAAAACAAAGACCCCAAACCAAAGAGATTGACAGTCCCTTTAGGAATGTAAGGTGGTGGCACATTCAAAACAGGACTAATTCTGATCCCATTGTTGTGGTGGTGGTGGTGGTGGTGGTGATTCTGGTTCTTCTTCAATGGTGGCTTTTGCAAATAAGAAGAATAAGAACAAGAAGAAGAATTATTACTAGTACAAGATGAGCTAGACGAAGACGAAGACGAAGACGAAGACTTTATTATAGTTGATGCCTTGTTGGAGCTCCTCTGGCTCAACAATGGCGCCGCGGCCGACGTCGTGCGTTTCGGGTTTGGGGCGGACCCTGTTGAATTACTCCTAGAAAGCAAAGGCAGAGAGCAAATCAAGCTTTTCTTATACCCATTTCCGCAACTACTACTCCTCGTGAACCTCCAAAACGATTTGGCGATTTTCTCCTCTGTTTTTGAACTCTTCTCTATCATCTCTTTCAAGCTCTCTTTTTTCGAGTCGATTTGGCGACTTGGTGGAGCGATTGGAGGCTTTTGAGATGAGATTATTGGTTGTTGTTTTTTGATCTCCAGAGGGAGGAGCTTCCCGTCTGAGAAGAGCTCGTCCGCTGTTGAAGACTCGATTTCGAAGACGCAGAAGTCGAAGTCAGGGGAGATGGTTTGGTCCAAATGCTCGATCCGGACGACGTCGGATTGGCAGAGATCGTGAGAGAAGGAGATTCTTGGACTCATGTCGACCGCCATGAATGATCGTGAGAGAACAGAGCACAAATTGGGTTTTTCTTTTTCTTTTTTTTTCTTTTTTTGCAGAGGAGACAAAACAGGGGATTTTTGGGGAGATTCAAAACTGGGAATTTTCGGGAAAAAAATCAATACCCAGAATCCAGAATCGATTGGAGAGGTGAAATGCGAGATACCCGCGAAGAGATTCAAGGGTGGAGTGAGAGATTGAGCGACATCAAGAGCAGTGAAAAACAGGGGAAACAGAGGAAACAGAGCGTTTGTTGTGTTGAGAGAGTCAAGAGGTTTGAAATTTTGGGGTGAGAAGAGACAAAAAGATGAGCTTTTTCACGCATTGAATTGAATTCTACGAAATCAGGAAGAATTTTGAAGATTTGGAGAGGGAATTGAACCAAAACAAGCAAACCAAATCCCTGTTTTTAAGCTTTCTCTCTCTACCGGACTTTCTCTCTCTAGAGTTTCAAAAGAAGATGAGAAGGAAGAGTTGAAGTGTGGGAATGAATTTGAGGAGCACAAGGCATACAGAAAGAGAGAGCTACTTAACGGACGTTATCTTTGACGGGAACTCAAAAAAGAATAATGGAAATGTTAGTATGACATCACAAATGACACTCACGAAGACTAATAATCGACTAGCGATTGGTTGACATAACTAGAAGCGAGTTGTTGTCCTTTAACGTTTAACTCGAGTTCGAGTCTGAGATGAAAAACATCAGTGTTGAGAGGTCCTCCCACCTATATGATTTGTAACTCGAGGTAAATTCAGAGTAGTCGGATAGTTCGGATACCAGATAATTTTGATGAAAAAAAAATATTATTAATCAGTTTGTCTGAGTGTCAAAGGAATATGATTCCCCTTAAATGAGGTTTTGAATTTGAGTGTTAGGAGGGGAGGTATCTCAGAACACGCAATGATACCACATCAATATTTGTGATTATCGTTACATGAGCTGAGCTTACACATTTCAAGACATATAGTTGATAAAGAGGTTCATTCCGATGTGCACTAAAGCTGTCATTTCAATATCGTTAGGAAGTGTTGGAGTGCCTCAAGTAGGACACACAATGTTATAGGGGCGCACGTTTATCGTTTGCCCTTAATACGTATTAGGATGTGCATACACTTTAAAAATCGAGGGCAGCTTGCGAGTGCGTGTCCCACTTGAGGTACTATAATATTTTCCTTTTTTTATATAAAAAAATTATCAATTATATAATAAAAGAGTTTGATCTATGTGGCCGATCTCAATTAATTTAAGATTGATGCTACGTTGTTGTTGTATTATATATATAAAAAAAAAAAAAAGAAGGAAAGGAAGTTAACGGTGGACTCCTCAACTACCAAACCGAGACGTTTGTTAGTTTCAACTATCCTTTCTTAAGATAACTGACTTGCCATCTTAATTGTGTGATCTTCAAACATTTGAAGTTCTAAGATCACAGCCGTTCAATCTATGGATTGGAGTCAACTAATCACAATAAGATCAGTTGAGCACCATTGGATCAGCTCAAAAGATTTTCATTTTGGAATATGCTTTCTTCTAATATTATAACCATTGAAAAGAAGGTTTGTTATAATCAATTGTTGAAAATAAAAGAAAAAGATCAGTAAACTGTCCCATCAATTGACGGCACAGATGGAGTATCTCCCACTTGTAAGATAAATAGATAGTCAGCAATCTATACTATATTAAAGGAGGATCTATAATATTAGTTGAAAAGAACCTATTATTGTATCTATTTCAACCTCAAAAAGAAAAAGAAATAAAAAAAGATATTAGAAGATGGTAGAGCTGGCACGTTAAAAATATTGATCACATTTAAAAAGTAAAAAGTAAGTAAAAAAATATTGATCACATTTATTTTTACAATATCGGGTGATTTTTATATGACATATTTAGCGCGGAATTTGTTGGTGCCACGTTAAAAATAAGCACAAGCAAAAATTACGCCAAACAAGCTCCCTACTCTGCTGACTTAGATATACACTTGGGCGACTTTAAAATCTGATTTTGTGTCATTTCATATAGAATATGAGAGATCCAACATTTTGGGACCCATGAGTGTTTTATGTGATTTTTATCAAAAATGGGTGCCATTGAATTTAAATGACTTGAGGAAATATATATGTAGTATAGAAGCCAAAGATCTTAGCCCATGTCGAGAGGTTGGTCCAAGAAGATTTGTTTCAATTGCTTTGGAAATGTAGGTGGTCTTGGTGGATAACATGGCCTCCATTTTCTCTTATAAATATGAGATTGAAAGACTTGGATTTCATGGGAGAGACAAATGATTCAGTCCAAGTTTGTTGTATAATTTTTATTTTTATTTTTTTGAGGTAGATTATAATCAAGTTGAGAGAATCTAGATCTGTATCTCTATTTTTTATTTATTTTTATATACCTCATCAAAGCTTGTTCTTTTTTTTTTTTTTTGAAGAAAAATAAAAAATTTCATTAATCATTCATGGCTTAATACAAGACTCGACATAGAATTAATTGCCTTAATAAAAGTATATTGATTTGTTAATTTTATTTGTTCAAAAAAACTGTCATTAATTTAACTGTGAAAACTATTGTGAAATTGAAACAGTGTGACATTAGGGACCACTCTCTACAATGTTGAAACACATGATAATAAACAAAAACCACTAAAACCACATAACGAATATCAAAACTTCGACAAGGAAGTAAAACTTAAGACTTCTAACAAGGAAGACAAATTAAAAACTTCCAACTAAAGAAGACAAACTAACTGTAGAATGAAAAACTAAATAAAAGACCAACCCAGTCGCCGCACAAATCCACGCACAACCGTTGATGAAGATGTATCGCAACAAGGATGAAACCAATCTTCACAAATCTGACTAGATTTGCAGCTTATTGGATGACTAAAAAATGTGATTGGAACCACCGCTAATAAAAAAGGAGGATCGGCGGTAGTTCCAGATCAAAAATCTCGAAGAAGTATCACGAAAAAATCTTAAGGTTTTGGAGGAAGAAAGAGAAGCGACCCATCAATGCTTGTTCTTAACCAAATAAAAATGTGTTTTTAAGAATTAATCAACCACAAAAGGTTAGTTTTATTATTAAACAGAAAACAATTGAAGGTATGAAGATATAACATATATTAGGCAGAGTTCTATCCCTTACAAAGGTATATTGGCTCTTTTATATATATATTATATATATAAAGTATATTGGTCAACCCTATTGCTTCTTGCAACAATATAAGTTTATGAGACATATTTTGAAAATCTTTAGAACAATTAATAATTTTCAAAGCATATTTAATGAGATGGATGAGACATGATTTGTCAAAAGCAAGATTGAGTGTTCGACTCATGTTAGTGTGGAGGTGTGATAATAAGTTGGTTTATTATCTCATAAAAAAAAACTATATATTAGTTGAAGCTTAAGCTTAGTATACTAGTATATTTGTTCATAAGCTTAAATGAAACCAAGTAATAGGTTGAAATCATAAATGTTGTAATTAACTAGAGAACAACATAACATAATGTCCAAAGAGGTTTTGTGTGTGATCAGTGATGGACCACAATAAATAATACCTTGACATACTTTTTTTTTCGCTCTATTTCTTTTGTTGAATTGATAAGAACCTTAGTGATGTAGTTGCCAATACCATGTGAGCAGTCACTGACATACCCAATTAACTATCTTGGCATCCAAGGCTCTAAAATGCCCATGTGTACTATTGAAGGACACAGACACAGAGAGACCCTCCTCACATAATGGCAAAGTGGCTATGCATGTACCCTGGCCACAACATGACACTCTCTAACATGCTCTGTAGGACCCATCTTGGGCATCTCCTTCCCTAGTATAGTTACCATAATTGCTGCACAATAGCAGTTACCTGTACATCTCACCTGTATATCCTACAAGTACATGAGCAGAGAACAACACAGACCATCTGATCTGATTTTGCTTTGGAAGATGAGACTTATTGGACTTCTGATTGTGGGGTCCAGAGTGGTTGATCTAAAAAAGGGACTAACAGCAATCAAAAAGAAAGTTAACATGGCACATGAGTTCAATAGGGGTTTTTTAGATCTTATGTTTGAAACTAATTACAAATTCCCTTCTATAAGTTATACACATAAACTTCAATCCTTCTAAGACATTTTCGACAATTGCAGAGATGCGTTAACCTAAAAACAAACTACAAACAACATCAACACAATTGTAATATCAAGTAAAAACGAACATGACTCAACGTAACATATATTGTTACAGAAAGAAACTAAAGTGCATGCATATTATGGTAAACCTTGAAGAGGGTCCGTAATTTACCCGCCTTTTGATGACGCTTTTGAGATGCCCTATTTCATGGAAGAGATGGTGGAGAAGGTATGGTTAGAAACTTAGAATAGTGGAAGAGTGATGTCTTTGAACAGTACAAGCAAAGCAAAGCAAAGCAAAAGAGAGATGGTTTTCTTGCTGAATTATTCTCCTTACCGTGTGAAAGGCATTATTGGATCTCCAAAAAGTAAAAAAGAGACAAGAGAGAATGAAAGAGAGAAAAATTAAAGGAGAGATGTTCACAATCTCATTGTTGATGTGTTCAACTTTATAGGGGAAAAATAAACCAAACAACATCAAACATTGGCAGTTTTTTCAATGAGAGACAACACCTAACCTTTGCTTTAATGAATTGGCCTAGATATCATCATATAGGCACAGCCACGAATGGGGAGAAACTCATGCTAAAAGCATTGCTCATGACTTTGCTTTTGCTTTTGGTAAGGTAAGTGAGGGGGTACTTGGACTCAACTCTTCTTTTCCACTATTTCAGCTGTGATGCTCTTCACTTTTACTGCCTCACATCTATGTCTTATGTGAAGAAAATACAAGGTGTTCAAGTAGATTACTGAGTAATAATTTCAATACCCCACACTAACAATGCTACACCATAATTAAAGGTTTAATTCATTGATTCCCTTCTATTCTAGCCGCAATGCCTTCTCTCCTAAACCTTTTTCTCGGCCCCTCCCAACTTAGCCACGACTAATCCCACAAGAGCTAATCGGACGCCCCAAAACTTCTAGCCCCTAATGCTTGAAACGAATCTTTTTTATTCAGCTACAGTTTTATCTGTTGAGATGTCAACAAGAGCTCTAAGTCATGTCACAATCTATGCTCAACAACACAACAAAGCTGTAGCTCTTCACCAACCCAGGTACTTTACTGAGATGAAACCAAGCCTCCAACAGTATTTAATTGGGAACTACTACAATGACACAAGATGATAATCTAACGTTTTAGAAGACATATAGTTGCTACACAATGATATAAATTTGATTGAAACTGTGCCGCACAAATTCCAAGAGAATCTGCATCATTGTGTAACAAATGTATGTACCAAAAAATGTTAAAAAATCATTTTACTTTGTGGCATTAAGTCAACTAACAAAGAACACGAGCATAACCATTAATAACAAAATGCACTACGTCTATTAAGTCTTGATCTTAATGACGAGCAAACATTATCTCTATCACGAGTCGAACTCCATACCTCTTGATCAATTAGCGCCTTAGCACTCGGATGCACAAAATGCACAATGCCTATCAACTCTTAATCTTAATGACAAGCAAGCATTATGCGTATACACAAACAAAAATTTTGCCGAAAGCCTGACATCCTTTTTGCTTTCTTCAAATATAGCACCACAAATGCATTTTAAATTTAGAGTAGGCAACCTGGATATTTAAAATAAGAGCCAACACCTCACCTATAACCGCCTCACCACACTTTTTCTACCCATGCATCGCAGGAGTGAGTCCCAATTTAGTTTATATAATGACTGTTCCATGCCAATGATATAAAAACACATGCAAATAACAGCATGTTTGTGTACAACATACCATGCAAGTTATGGCAACTCTGCAAATCACTCAAAAAATGGCACAAACTCTCACATTTTAAAACAGTGGGCATTGCAGTCTTGTTGTGGACCACAGAGAATGATCAAATACAAATTCCCCACTAGTTAAAGTATAGGAAGAGGACATAAGCTGTCTGCCCACTATAAAGTGGGGATCAGCATGTAAAGTTGAAAGGCATAACTATAAGATCACACAATCACTCCCACGTTTAAGGGCGGGCCCTACAAGACTACTTTAGAGTGAAAAATGATATTAACTGCAAAATCTCAGGTAAGCTTGCTAAGGAAATATTTGATATGCGCATACTGATATAATCCTGAAAGCTTTATGTGACTTGTTCAAAGTTTCAATTGAACACAAAAAAATGGTACATACAATATCATATGAAATATATGGTTTGTGATAATGGTATGAAATAAGAGGAACATGTTTAGGAATTGAAAACTTGACTGGTTCTTACCCGTAGCCACCGGTCCTTTTCTGGTGATGCTAGCAAGGTAAACTGGCTCAGAATATACAAAAGGCTATCAGATATACAGGATATCGCACAGCAAGGTGGAATCTTCGCTTTTTTTTTTTTTTTTTTTTCTTTTTCATATTTACGACAAGATATCAATATTCTGCCTGATCAGCAAATAAGTAATGAATAAAATTCAGGAGGTTAATGCATTACCAAGCCAAATGCAGTAATTCCATTATCATCGGAGATCAATGACATCAAACTTCAGGTTGGGATTCATATAGACATCTGTACAATGATCATAGATAGGCCCACCATCAGGTGGCGGTTCGTGTGGGTGGAAGCCACGTCGATCACAGTTTCTTATGACTGAGATGCCACCTGGAGATGTCAACCTAAAAATACCATGCTTCCTGCAATTAAAAGGAAATTACCAGTTAGTTTCATAAATAATTTATTAAGAAGAACTTACCGGACACTATGGATCTTACCGAGAACTATCTTTAGGAGCCATAACAATTGCAATGGCTTCTGGCAACATGATCTGAAGAAAAGCAAGACTGCAGGTTTAGAGTAAAGGAATGGTGACAAACTAGAGAAACTAAAGAATGATATTGAAGATGGAAATGTTCACCTGATATGAATAATGCGTGTGAACGTCAATTGAGGACATGAAACACGACTGAGAAGGATGTGTCTGAGTACACGCATCAAGGACATAGAAAAAGATTAGTTGCTGATAAACATCACATTTTAAAATAATAATAAAAAAACCAACAACAACAACAACTATCTGGCATGGATATAACGCAAAAAAACATACAGTGGAGGATGTAACAGTAAGAAAAAGAACATTATTATAACAGTTGATATCAATTCTCAACTCAAATGTCGAAATTGGCATAACAATTAATGAGTGAAGAACTATTTTAAAATGAAATGTTGTTTCCAAATAAAAACATTGAGGACTTTAAAGATGTAAATTCCAAAATAATTTGTTCCAAAGTTGCATGCAAGTCATTGGACTACCGTGGTGCACTGGTGCTAAAGAACCAAGTTAAAATCTAATTGTTTCTCATGAAATGAAAAAAAACTCCCACGAAAGTGAGAGTTTACCAACAGGCAACCCATACGTGAAGTTCATACCGATAAGGATACAGCAGGTAAGACATCATTGTTTATCCAGCACAAAGTTTCAAGCATGAGAGCGAATTTGAATTTGAAAGGGTAAAAGTAGTTTTTTTTTTTTTTGTCGAACATCCCATTAATAGGCTTGACAGCTATGATTAAGGCCATTTGGCCTTAAAGGCTGGCACGCAGCCAACACCTAAATGCAACTTTCGGATACTTGTAGACCTAACAATATATATGATAATATGTCGTTAAATTAATGGTTCTGAATGACACTACAAAATGGCTGTTATAGTTGCAGGTTACTTATGCACCTAACTCACTGGGAGGTCCAGAAATCTCTCAACTAGACATGTCTAGAAGACAATAAAGTTGACTATTCATACTGCTATTCTTGCAACTCTTCTTTTGATGCTGAAAACCTAAAGCAATTCACTGAATCACTAGTTTAGTTCCTGTTGTAAGAGATTCCCACGTCTCTTCAGTACAAAAACCATTTTGATTATCAAAATATAACAAAGAGATTTGTCCCCATTGCCACTCCCATGGCAAATAGTATCTAGAAAGCAGGAAAAAGAAAAAAAGGAGAACAGCCAGATGCTAGTGAATCTCATTCCAATGGTAATTGTTGGTTGCAAAATGCTCGTTTATTCTACTAGTTATTTTTGTGACTTCTCATTTAGTACCAAACAGGAAAAGATTGTTGTCACTGGTATAATTAGCAATTTAATTTTTTCTCTAACAGACATTTAATAAGAAATGGAAAGCACGCCATCAACTGCACTAAATAGAGCACGATGGAAGAGTTTGATCCATGTAGCTGATCCCAACTAATTTGGGATTAAGACATTTGGATATTTAATAAGAATCAAGAAACAACAGAACAAGTTTAAATCTAAAGTTCTGTTAGGATGCCGCAACTGCAAACATCGCCAAACTTCCATTTGACCCCTATCATAATTATAAATGCAAGTTGAAGATGCAACAGAGGCAAAACAAAGGTGAAGTACTAACCAAACATGTAAACACCTACAATATAACAAAATATGGATATGAATGGCAAGGCAGGGTTTAAATGAAACAAGGCATAATCAGTTCCCATCTTCTCCAAGTTCAAGGCGGCAGGCACACAAATCATAACGAGCACGGATAAACTAAAAGTATCATGACCTAAAGAAGTGTGTTAGGAAACAAACAACAAATGGGAAAGAATTTAAATATCGTATCTACCAGAAATCACTAAAAACTTAAAAGCCATAATCGTAACATGACCAATTATGATTATTGGAACTCACATGAATCCACCCAAGAGGAAATAGAGATTGCTTGTCCTGAACATCAAATATTTCCTCCTCATTCGTAGCCTGACACTGATTGAGGAAAAAACTTCAGTTGACAAAGCAGAGAAAATAATTCAACTAAGAATTTGAAAATAGTTCCCCAAAGCATATAACAACAGTGAATTACCGAGTCTGATGTAGACTCCTGCTTTGGTATAATGAGAGCTGTCACAAAAAACTTCTTATTTTTCTGCAAAGACATTAAGAAAATTGTGATCAGGAAATCATTGTGAAAAGGGAAGTGTAAGACATGTTACAGATTAAAACAGTTGGCACTTACAAGTGAACCAGCAAGAACACCACAGGTCTCCAAGTTCCTATCAGTATTTACCTTCGCCAGCCTCATGAAGTTGTCCATCATTGAGGTTGACTGCAAAGAAAAACATTAAGTATTTACTGCATTTACAAGGGGAAATAAAGTAACAGGAAAGTAAGGGAAACTGAATATATTGCGCAAGCACTACAACCTCTGGAAGAGAAAGGAGAAAAAGAAGGGAAGAAAGACCAAAAAAAACTACAACCTCTGGCCAATGCATCATTAGAAAGGAGAAAATAATTCAATTTTGTGAAAAAAAAAATCTCAAAAAATTGTAAATTAGAATATATTCAATTAAAGGACTGACATCGAATTGCAAGCATTATCTACAGCTCCATCAAAATATTGTCTGGGAAACCTAAGAGAAAGGCTAGCTCGCCTCCATCCTACTCTCACATATTGTACATTGATATTCTTTCATACCACTAACATTATAAAACAATAGCAACAAAGCCTTAATCCCAAATTAGTTGGGGTCAACTGCATGGATCAACTCTTCCATTGCGCTACTTTTCTTTGAATTTATGTATTTCTAATTTTATCTTTACAAGTTTTACCACACATCCAACAAAGCATCTTCATTTCCGCTATATTATTTAAATTAAATTGTGTTTGTGTCAAACTATTTCATATGTAAAATCTACTCATTTGCAAAAGAAGATGCAGAGAAAGAGAGAGTTGAGAATTGCGTGAAGTTGTTGAATGATGTTAGTTGATTCGTAAAATATCTTTAAAATAGAAACTCAAAGCCAAGAATCCTGAAGCCACTTGATCATATTTTAAAACTAGCAGCCATCAACAAATAACAGTAAACTTCAAACTACTTAAAAACAGTGGTTCTTGCTACAACACGGTCAGTGCGATTAGAAAATAATAGAAGATTTTATGAGGATAAGGGTTGTGATTGGTTTAGTATATGAGGGAGAAGGCTAAAATGTTAGCACTTTGGCAGTAGTTATTTTTGTATCTCCATTGGATAGAGAGAGTGCAGAACCTATGAATAAAAAAGGAAAGGGATATCTGGTGAGGATTTTTAAAAACCAACATCTCATTCCATAATTTCCATTAATATATTTTTACAGTTTCTGCTCAAACAAGAAAAATAATTCAGTGAAACTCGAGAAGCTCAAAGAAATTTGATCTTTAAATGCCTAGACACCTCAACAACGATGACTTTGAAATATTAATTCAACTAGATAACTTACTTAATAGTCTTGAATACATGCAAAAGTGATTATTAAGGAAATCATCTGATTGAATTATAGATACACAGAACTCTTCATGTAATGCAGGGTGAGATAAGAAGTAAAAAGAAACTCATAAAAGGCAGACAAAAAATGTAGATAATATCGCACAATATGCAATTCCAATGGAGACTTGGAGCAGACAATCACCCTGTAGCAAAAATTTCCAATCTGCAGACTAAGTGAGCCACCTGAGGGGACATGGTAAGTATCAGATTTTGCACATCAGCTAGTACAGGCAATAGACATACAAGATGGCTGTCTGACAAATCCTCCAAACTTCAAATCAAGTTCCACAAAATGTGACATTAAATTTACTACATATCCCCTAAAATAACAGAGATAGAATAAAGGCATCTTATTTCTTTTCAGTTTGAAATCAGCTAAATATAGGGGATATATGGTGAACTATAATGTCATATTTTATCAAACTTGGTTGAAGTTTGAGGATTTGTATTCCCTTGATTGAACCTAAAGAAGATCACCAAGCAAGAGAGAGTGCAAGAATGAGTCCTTGTAGTGCTCTAGTGCTCTATCCTCACAATATTATTGTTTAAGCAATGTTTATGCAGGATGAGGAAAATATAGACCACTTGTTTTTTAGATGCACTTTTGCAGGGCATGGAGTCGGTGGTCTTTGTTTACATGTCGAAGAATCCTGAAGCCACCAAATCATATATTTTTACACGACCAGTCTACCACCATAACAAAATCCCCCCCAAAAAAACACCCTTAAAACAATGAGTTTTTGCTAGAACATAGAGCAAAGAATATAAGATCATTCAAGAATAAGGTCTTGAAGGATTACCACTATACTGTGTAAGAGAGGCCAGAAGGCTAAAATGTAAACATCTACTTGGATTGGAACTACCAAATCAAAGGAGTTATTTTGTACCCACATTAAATATAGATTTTGGTGGACAATGGATGAAAAAGAGAAAGGAATCTCCTCAATAAGTTGTCTTAGAAGCCCAGCTGTTTCTCTTGTGAGTACTTTTGTAATCAGCCTTTACGTTCCATTAATACATTTTACTGTTTCTTCTCAATTTCATTTTTTCAAAAAAGGTATTAAAAAAATTAATGTAAGGAAGTTCCATAATTCAGTCTCCAAAAAATAATTTATTCAAGGAAGTTCCAAGAAGCTCAGAGAATTGTCATGCCATGTACTGGACTAACCACCTGAGTAATCCGATCCTTAAATACCTACGGCACCCCAAAAGTCTATGAAATATTACTTCAGTGAGCTATAGCTTACTTGAAGTTTTAACCACATGCAAACGGTACTTATTAAGGAAGCCATCTGGTTAAATTATAGAACCGCATATGTTCAGCAAGGCGAGTTTATATATTAAAACAAATTCATAAAGCAGGAAATAAAAAGATGATAATCTCACTATGTGCAGTTCTAATGGAGACTTGGAACGGATGAGCTCATCTTGTAAAGAATCTTCCAATTTGCATCCTAAGTCAGTAACTTGAGGGGGCATGGCTGGTATCAAATCTTGCACATCTGCCAGCATAGGTGGAGGAGATGGTTGTCTGACAATATCCATCTGAATGATAGGCTTTACTTTGTCCAAGGAGTCCAACGAACTAGAAATGTCAGTAGAAAAACTCTGATTATCAACATTTAAAGAAAGGACAGACTCATAAGTCGATTTTTCAAGATCCGAATTAGTGTCCTTTTCCACCAAAACATCATCTTGCAAAGGCTGCTGCAAGCTGTTATCCAAAAAAAAAAAAAAAAAAAAAAAAAAGATAGAATAACATTAATAAACAAATAAAAAAAAGGTCAAGAACCAGATGCCAGAACAACTTTTTTTTTTAAGAAACCAACTTAATTACAACACTCTTGACACAAACATGAGTCGAACCCCCCAACCTTAATGCCTCATTATCTCAATAGAGATGCTTTGGCAAATGCCAGAACAACACTCAAGAAGACAAATCCCCTGAACTTCAAATCAAGTACCACAAAATGTAACATTAAATGTAATATCCCATAAAATACAACATTTTTTACCCGAAAAAATGATAAGGGAATAATGGGGGCAACCAACACATAGAAGAGCAAAGAGCAATGTAGCAAGAATAAGGAAAAGGAACCACCATGATACGATATGATATATATATACATATTAAAGAAATATCTGTTATTTAGATAATATGTACAGTTTAAAAACACACTTTATTTTGAACTCAAGTATTCAACATAAGCGATAATTATTATTATTATAGCAACAACAGTATAACAAAAGTTTTTTCTGATAAGAAACCAACAACTTGACTACATGAGTCAAACCCCTAACCTCCCTCAATCTTGCCTTTGGCAAGTGTCAAGTGATGGCTAGTCCATCTCGCTAGAGATGCTTTGGCACAATACTGCTAACAAAAGTAGCAGCAATAGCCACAAAACATTATAGCAACATACTGAGCTTGATATCATAAACCAATAGTTATATCCTTGTAAATTATAATTATCAGCTATTGAATGGAAATGACTAGCATTAAAAATAAGAAGTTTTTATTACAGCCTATTAACGAATATTAGATCCTAAGAGACGTTAGAAATCAGGGGCTTTAGTAAGAAGCAAAGGGCAGCGCCTCAGGCAAAGACAGACATAAGGTATCTAAAGAGTTTAACAACAAATTATTTCGAAAAAACAATACAAAGACCAACCTAGGGAACTCAATAGGAGTCAAGTCTAAATTGGTTGGATATTGTACCTGCACCCGCAATATATATTGACTGTCAGAATAAACAGTTTATGATATTCATGAAGAAGAATGAAAACAAATAACTAGCTCTGTGCAGATAAATTGACAGAATACGGTACCCCTATCTTGCTTATAGGTGGCTGCCACTGTCCTCGTAGCCCATTTGGGCCTAAAATAGAGTGCCTGGATAGAGTCTCTTCCTTTGGGCGCAGGATTCCAAGAGACCTTATCAAATAAACAAAAGAAAAAGTGAATACTACCACCTCAAACATCTGAACGTTTCTGTAATGTTAGCATCTCAAACACCTTAAAATTTCTTAACTATTCTGAGCTGTTATAAGTGAGTTTACTAAACAAATTGAATGAACAAACTATACCAGTGGTGGCAAATTTTCATTTTCTAAAGAGTTGCTTTGTTTTCAATTTAAGACAAGACACGTCCGAATTACAAGATACCCACCATCAAAGAGTAGGAGAAATTAAAATAAACTACATACTTTTTTGTATATGAAATTGAAGGAATAATATAAAATAGCAAAAGAACATAAAGGCAACACAAAAAGAAACCCTCATTTGGAGTTTCAATAACAGGGAATATAATTCCCCTAGCTAGAGAGCTCAGATGAAACATAGAATGTAGTGTTAATAGTACAAAATAAATGTTAATCTTTTCATCATTCCAACATATGGGGAATCTAAAAATGGCATTCCAGGCAGTATCTTGAATCTTTGGATGGCCAGGAATTTTGAAAACTCCTATGAGGAAAATCTAGATACAACCAAAGTTTAATGCATCATTCATCCAAAGCTACGTTCGTCATTTATTATTACTCCATATGCATGCATCTCGCAACACGTTGATGAAGGAACAGCAAAATACACAAACACAATGATGTTTGCAAGTTACATATATATATCTATCATATATATAAAAGCAAACTCCTTATCAATCCACCACACGTGTTTTTTTTTTTTTATCTTCAAATCAATTCCGAACTCCTTCTCATCAATCCAATACACGGTTTTCTCTTTCTCTCAGTCTTCAATCGATCACTCTCGTGTTCAGGACGAACTCCTTCTCATCAATCCAATACACGGAGACGGAGAGGTTGATAAATCGAGGGAGACTTCTAAATTGGAGTGTGCACTTGTTTCTGGGGCAAATCGGTTTATATGAATATTGTATCTGTTGAAAGCTTGAATTGCATGCTACCATTGATACGTTTTAAGGGGGTGCATACCACTGGTCATCGTCATATATAAAAGCACGAATCACAAATTTTTGAGTGGTAATGAAATTTACCTATTTGCCCATATTTCTTTCTTTTTTTTCATCTCCAAATCAACCTTTTCTTTTGTCTCCAAATCAAACTCTAACTCCTTATCAATCCACCACACGTGTTTTTTTTTTTTTATCTTCAAATCAATTCCGAACTATATATATATATATATATATCGGTTGGAGATCAAATTCAAGGAAAGTCGTGAGTGTTGGTGGCGTTGTTGAAGAACAGTTGATGGTGAGATAATATTTCAATTTTTGATTTTAGTGACTGTGGGATTGGTTTTGTCTATGAATTCAAAATTGGAATTGGGAGGGGTTGTTGTGGTTGGTTGTTGATTGTGTGATGAAGTGAGGAGAAGGTTCGGTTTTATATATATATATATATATATATATATATATATATACATATATATCTATCATATATATAAAAGCACGAATCACAAATTTTTGAGTGGTAATGAAATTTACCTATTTGCCCATAAATCTTTCTTTTTTTTTTCATCTCCAAATTAACCTTTTCTTTTGTCTCCAAATCAAACTCTAACTCCTTATCAATCCACCGCACGTTTTTTTTTTCTTTATCTCCAAATCAATCCCGAACTCCTTATCATCAATCTAATACACGATTTTCTCTTTCTCTCAGTCTTCAATCGATCACTCGCTCGTGTTCCGGACGAAGTCCTTCTCATCAATTCAATACACAAACTCCTTCTCATCAATCCAATACACGGAGACATAGAGGTTGATAAATTGAGGGAAACTTCTAACTTGGAGTGTGCACTTGTTTCTGGGGAAAATCAGTTCATCGTCTTCATCATTCCCACCCAAACCCTCATTGTTCTCTCTCTTCTCTCTCTCTCTCTCTCCCAGTTGGAGATCAAATTCAAGGAGAGCCGTGAGTGTTGGTGGTGTTGTTGAAGAACAGTTGAAGGTGAGATAATATTTCAATTTTTTATTTCAGTGACTGTGGGACTGGTTTTGTCTATGAATTCGAAATTGAAATTGGGATTGGTTGTTGTGGTTGGTTGTTGATTGTGTTGTAAAGAGAGGAGAAGGTTCGGTTATATATATATAAACAGTGAAGAAGAGAGAATCCGAGAGGGAGAAGAAGAAGGTGGGGGTTGAAGAAGAAGGTGGTTTGAAGGTGTTGGGGGAGGGAACAAACCCAAAACCCAGAAGAAATTTGAATAAAATTTTTTTTGATTAATCATGTGAAAAAAAAGGTGTCTAAAGCTTTAATCCCGACTAATTCAATTATTTACATTCATAATTTCAAAGTTATCCTTTCTATCTACAGAGTTTGAGGTAAAGATTGAACTTTATGAACAATTCTACAGAATCTCCACAAGCAAGTGTTCACAAATTGATGGGTCAAACCACTCGTTTTTTTTTTCCTTGTTTTTTTTTTTTTTTTTTTTGAGGAAGTAATTTCCTAGCATGACTAACTTATTTTTTCATTCACATCTTATCTCAATCACATTAGAGAATATTGATAAGCTAAAAAATGTACTTGTATTTCTAATTTTTAAATTTTAATTACAATTTTGAATTTTATTAATAAATTTTTAGAAATTAATTCCCGCGAGCGAAGCGAGCGGGTCAATCGTGCGTAGTACGTTCTGAAACTAGTATATATAATATGTCTAAATCGGAATATGAATGACAGCAGTCAATCCCATTTTCAGCTTCACTTAATCAGGGGCTCGACTATCTAGTTAGGTTAAGTGGTAATACTGATAGATTTATCTGTTTGTAAGGCTCATGAATAATAATATATGAATCCTTGAGGATTTCACAGTGCTAATCCTACAGATGTCGCAAATTTCAATTATATGTTAGATGCGCTTGCAGAAGTGTCAGTTTGTATCTAAATAGCCTTTCAATAAGCTACTTTCAGCTTCGGGCTACTAAGTAATAATGCACCCTAACATAATTCAGCATCTAAGACTACGAGTACTCGTTAAAAAACTCAGTTTCTGGACCTTTTCTAAATCTAAAGGACTAAACATGAAGCTTCTAATAATTTCCTACGAAAAATAATAAATCTAAACTAGAAATTTAATCAAACGATTTCAACCAAAATAACAAGATAAACATCAATGATTAAAAGCTTCTACTACGAGTTGAAAGATCTTGAAAGAAATTCCCTAACCATATTGTTCAAAAAGGACACAAACATAACTTCATTATTCAATTAACTATTCACAAAATACATATAAGTAACTACAAGTTCCTTAAAACTCTCCAAGGATCAAGTACTTTTCTTCTTTCTGAACCCACCCAAACAATGTTAAAACCTTTCACTGCTAATAACATGACACCAAAAATGCAAGCTTTGTCAACAACAACAACATAGCCTCAATCCCAAATTAATTGAGGTCGGCAAAAATTCAAGCTTTGTCAAATGCCAAAAATTCAAATCACCAAGAAAGTATGTTTTGTTAAACAACATAAGGTCACTATTGGTTGGCACAACTAGAAGCGGGTTGTTGTCCCTTAACTAGTGACTCGAGTTCAAGTCATGGGAATGGAAACACCAACGTTGAGAGCTCCCCCCACCTATACGATGCAGGACATGAGACGAACCTGAAGTAGTCGGATAGTCGGGATACCGGGTGGTTTAGACCAAAAAAAAAAAAAAAGCATAAGCTCAAAAGTTGGATATCATGCCAACAATAACGGAATTCAGTCTAGAAATCCAATCTTGTTTAGAATTAGATATAGGTGGATCTAAGATCCTTAAGTTCACTTTAATTAAAATTGATCCAGAACTTCTCAAATTCTTGCTATTGATCAAAGATCTTCATCCTTCTCTAGAAATCCCTAGAATATACATGGTGAAATAAATCATTATTTTAGCTAATTAGGCCATGTTTGATTAATGGAAAAGAAAATTGTTCCAAGGAAAATGGTCAATTCTGTGGAAAAATGACACTTTGTTGCGTTTGATAGCCAAAACTTTCTAGTGAAACATTTTCTCACGATTGCCAATTTTCTATATTAAGACCCATATATTTTCCCACCTATTATGGTGGGCAAATTGAGTTTTCTTTTGAGAAATTGAGTTTCCATATTTAGACACCTATTAAATTTATATTTTAAATATGAAACTTAATATATTTAATATATATAAATGGTAAGTTTTCATATTTATTTCAAAACTTGTTGTTTGTGAGTTTTGAGTGAAAAGATTCTCATATGTGCAATCAAACACAAGTAGGAAAATTTTCTTATGAACATTTACTTGGGAGAACTTTCTTAAGAAAATGTTTCATAGATGTAATTTTTCTATGAAACATTTTCTTTGTAATCAAATAGGGCCTTGAGGAATTTTCATGGCTTTTCAATTAAAAACTAATGATGTTTTTTGGTCGAAGGAATGCAGAAAGAGCAAAAGAGTGGAAGAATTGGAGGCATAATTCCCAAAAAAAAAAAAAAAAAAAAAAAAAAAAAAAAAAAAAAAAAACTTGAGAACTGCAAAAAATATTTCAAGGGAATCAGCTAAAGTTCCAAACACGGCAGCAGGATTTGGACAACAATTTAAACTTTCATCAGAAACCAAATCACTCTCTTCTAAGTCTTCTCCAATGCCAACTCAAACGAATCAATTTATTCACACATTCTACTCTCTTTCTTCAGTTGTACACAACAAATTTTAAAAGCCACCTAATCTCCCAAGCTAGGCGACTTTCCATTCACTTGAAAAGTTGGATTTGAAACCCAACTATTTATCAACGTCCAGCTAGTTCAAAGACAACAACAACAACATAGCCTCGGTCCAAATTAATTGGGGTCACCTACAAGGATCAAACTTTTCAATTGTACTCGATTTTGTGCAATTGATGGTGACCTTTCCAAACCATTTAAATCTCTCCTACTTAATGTGTCCCAAGTTAACTTCGGTCTACCCCTACCTAGTCGGATTTCTTCAATTTCTACTAAGTCAAGTTTTCAAGTGGGGGCGTTTGTAGGCCGTCTTTGCAGGTGTCCAAACCACCGCAACCGCCCCCCCTCCCCCCTCCTCTTTGTGTCAATTGGTGCGACTCCAACTTTTCTTTGAATTTATGTACTTCTTCTTCACCAACCCATAAGTGTACAAAGGTTGACATAAGTTTTCCTGAAGGCGAATACTTCAAAACCTTCATTCCCTCTTTCCATGACTTAAATTTTAAGGGGAAATTTAGTCAAACTTCTCTAAGGAAAAAGAGTAATTCTCAGAAACAACAATCACTCTTTATTAGGAATCTCAAAACATGGAGTAAATTGTTCCTCATCTGGTTCAACATTCCAATTCATCCAACAGGTTAACCAATTAAAAATGGAAATGAAAGACAAAGAAATAGGAAAGTTCCCACGTGATACACACTAAAATGCTTCTAGGATGGAAAAACAATGACATAATAATACTTGCAAAAAATAGGATGCAACAAATAGTTAATAAATTATAAAGGACTCGTCAATGTAAATGGTTGATTAAAAAAGAAAACATTCTTTTCCTATCAAAAGGAAAAAAAAAAAAACTTTAGGCAGGTCAATATATGACGACTGAATCAATTTAATCCAACACCAGAACACGTACAATTTCTGGAACTGACCCTCCACATGCCCAGAAAGTTGGGAACTATTTGATCTAATTTGTGGACGTCTATATGGGTCTCCTTGCCCGACAGGTGGAAGTGCCTATTAGTATACATAACCGAAAATTAAAGGTTAGTATGTTGCTGAAAAAATGCACGAAAGAGGAAGCAACCAACTAAAGCTCTGAAGAATGACAGAGATATAGATGTACCTTTCTGACCTGAAAACTTTTTGAAATTTGATCTTTGGCAGAAGGCCACTCTGATGAAGAGTCAAAATAATCGTTTTTCTTGTAATACGCCTGTCTACTGACTTGATTTGAGTTTTTCACATTCAATTCCTCGACCTTTTGTTTAGCTATGGGATTCAAAATCTCTAATTCGTTCATGGCATGCAATAATTTCTACAACAAGAAGATTAAAGAGTCAATGACACCAACAGAACATGTAAATCATAACTATTTTCTATTTTGAGGTAAAAATTTTAGAAAAAAAAAAAAAGAAGAAGAAAAGAAACTACCTTTTTGAATAAAATTTTTTCCCTTTGCAGGGAACTCTTGTAATCTCGATGGCATGGTATCGTTTCAGTGATCAAGCTGGACCATAAGAAAAGCATGAGAACACACTGTTTACTCAAAAAAGTAAAAAACAAGTAAAATGGGGTGCCTCAAGTCAAACAGTATCAAATGAAATATTATTTAGATCAATGCCAACTTAAGTAATTAGAATAAGTCTGAAAGTGTACATGGAAAAACCAAATTCCAATCAAGAAAGAGAGCATAAATGATTCGTGGCTTGTTTTCTTACCCAGAAAATCTTAAAAGCATAATATACAGATCTATCACATTCTTCTCTTCTCGAAAGATGTCAGCCTGCAGCACAAACTTATCAAAGCTTCAGCGCCGTATGAAATTTTAACTACACAAAAAAAGGGCTAGAAAAGAAAAGAGAACGACCATGTTTGGTCCTGTAAACCATTTCAAGAGGTGGAACTCTTAATCGATAACGTTTAAATCAACTCCACTACACCACATTGTAATATGATATGCATATTTGATGATAAAAGGGCACTCACATGGAGCACCCAACATCCACTCTCCATTTCACTTTGCCTAGGCCATCTCAAGCATTAAAATTCTGGCATCAACTAGGTTCGAAAAATTAGGGCCACGATCGACTGAGAAATCTTCAATCACTTCAAATTCTTACTCCAACTAAACCCCAAAAGAGAGTTCTTTTCATTCAATTCGCAAAATAGGCACAAAATCCCCCTAATTTCAACATATCTACACTTGTTCAATGATCATAGAACTCTCTCTATCTAATCTTTACATGAAATTAAGAAACCCTATTGAATTGCTCAACCAAACCTCAACGTCAAATTGGATCAACCAAATACGAAGATAAGCAACAAATTCAACGCACAAGAAGACCTAATTGAAGAAACCAACAACAAAGAAACTCAAATTGCGAAGAAACAAAGCGAAAAGGCACCTGCTTGAGAAGATTATCGGCGATCCGGTAGTAATACCGAAGGGCGATCCGGTTGTCGACTTCGAGCTTCCGCGTGTTCGCGGCGATGCTGAATCCCCCATTCGAAGTCCTCATGATCCTCTCTGATCCTCTCTAGGGCTCCAATTCGGTTCAATCAAGAACGCCAGTTCAAGGTTTCGATGAGAATGGAAACCCTAATCGGTGGTTTCTGAGCGAACCGGACATTCGTTAATGGCGGTCCGCGGACAGAGAGAGAGAGAGAGAGATGAGGAACGACGGCAGTCTCTCTCTCTCTTTAGTCTTTACTGTTTCGGTTGGGAGGGCAAGAAAGGAAGAACGGGACAAATATTATAATGGGATTGCGACAGTGGTTTATGTACCTTTGAATCACACGTCGCGTAAACTTGCACCTGCGATGTGCCTCGAATACGCATCTCGAGGCACATCACAACACTAGCCCAGTGCGTGCTTGACGTAGGTGTAGGTCTCATAAGTGCGTGCATGCTGGGCAAAATTAAGTATTAATACATTAAATGAAAATAAATTTATTGAAAATATATTAAATGAAAATAAATTTATTGAGAACAAAATATAAAAAAATATTTTGTAATCTCTAATATGAAGTAAAAAACAACATCATCCAATTTTTCAATAGAAGTTTTTTTTTTTTATAAGAAAAAATAACTTGCCTCTACTATGGTTCTTACCCGCGACTTTTTACTTCCGCCACCCAATTTTGATTGGTCTATAGTAGGGGTGTCAATTTTTCGTCCAGCTCGAAAAAAAAAAAAAAAAGTTTGGACAAAAAAAATTTAAATCCAGGCCGGGTCTGGGCATGACTTTAATGTTTAAATTAAAATCTGGGCCGGGTTTGGACATGACTTATTTTATTTTTAAAATATACTTCCATACATAGTATAATTCACAAAAACAACAATAGAAATAAAGAAACTACATAACTTGTATAGAGATGTACTATTTTAGTTTTGAAACTTAGCTAAATCGCTTGAGACAACATTATGCATTTTTTTTTTCTAACAAAAAAATATTATTATGTCTTGTAATTTAAAATATTAAATACAACGTAAAATACGAGAAGATTATGTTAGAGAAGATTATATTATGAGGAATTTACAATGATTTTAATAATTAAAAAAGCTTTTAAACGTAAAATAATTTTTTTTTAAATCGATAAAATTCGGACATTTGGACAACTCGGATTAAAAGTAAACCGAGCCTGGGCAAGACATACTTTATCCGAATTTACAACCGTACCAAATCTGGACAATGCAAATGCTCGTTTATATCAAAGGCGGCTGAGCACGAACTCGTCCGGACTCGAAAAATTGACACCCCTAGTTTATAGAGATTTTATTGATAAATATTTTTTGAAGAAACATTCATCATCCAAACTTTTCTAAGTATGTGTAAACTTATATAGAGTACAGTGAATTTCTCCTAGCCCTTGCACAGTTTATGCTACTAATATTTGTATTGTCGCAAAACTCTTTTAAGGATGTGCTACTTTTTCAGGGATGTAAAAGGTAGAGTACCTGCAAAATTTTCGCTACGCGTATTTGTTTTATGATTATAATATGCATAGAGAGGTAAACATGTAAGGTACCCATGGAATATCTTCCCTATCTATACCAATCTCAATTGCACTTAATCGAGCACAATTGAAAAGTTTGATCCATGTAACTGACCCCGATTAATTTGGGATTGAGGCTATGTTATTGTTGTCGTTGTATCTATACCATTCTCAAATTCGATTATAATGTGCAAAAGCTATTTCGCATGGAAACCTTCGGCGTCCCTCACAATGTGTCTATGTTCCTTAACTAATCCATGAAAGAAAAACAAATTAATAGACCAATATGTACGCCAAGTACTTAGAAATGTGTACGAAACAATAAGGCAAAATGATAAGGTTTGGAGTGTTATGAGCAACACTAGCCCATCGTGGAAAAAGTGTAATGTTCAAATTGCTTCTTACCCTTAACAGTAAAAAAATCCATTGAATATAGTGTATGAGTGTGGATCATTGGCTAAAAGCCTAAAATTAGTTAATAATCTCTATTTTTTTTAATGAGAACTAATTATCTCTATTTAATTACACTTTGTAATGTAATCTAACAATAATTAATATATAGGCAACAAATAGTCTTCCTTTTCGCTAATAATTTAGTCTCATTATAATTTATATCAGAATTTTACAAAGTTTTAGGACTTTGTGAAACAATACGAATATATTGAAATTTTATATACAATCGATTAATTTAATCCAAATAAATATATGTAAAAAAACTCGATTTGTGTAACTTATGCAATTAATGATTACGAAATTTGTAAACAGTCGATTAGTGTAACTTCTGCAATTAGTGATTACATATTAAGTGGAGTATATTATATGACTTTTTATTTGAGAATTCCTAAGAATTTAAAATTTGATATATAACTAATACAAACACAAATTTCGTAAATCTATATCAAATTCTTAACGTATAATAAAAAATGTATATACAGTTAGATCCGAACATTCCAACTTCATACAATCAAAAAATTTGAATGGGTTGAGAATTTGAGATACATAGAAACACATTATGGACCTAATTTTAATATCGAAAAAGTTAGAAAAATAGGCGACAAAAAACACTTACATATATTTTGCGAAAAAAAAAACTCACACATATACATTTTGCCGATTAATTTTGAAAATTAGTAAAATAGTTTATCTTAAAGTCAAATCCCTACTTTTGTGTGCTTTTACCATCATGTCTTTCACTTAAGTGCGAGAACGATCAACAACTTGTTTGTTTTATTTTTTCTTATAAAATCATAATTACGACCTCATAATACCACGTGTTGCATTAAGAGAGCTTCTCAAAATTCATGTGTTATGTTGTGAGAGCTTCTCACAAGAATAGTTCCTTTATATAGATATAATAAATATAGATTATACTTATTTTAGCCTTGATTTAACTAAGTGTTTACATTTTTTGTATAATTAAACATTTGTTTTTTAGTCCGACTATACGCACCTCACCGTTTACTTAGGACAACTCATCAAAAAAGTCAAACTTAAAAAAGTCAATTCTACTGCAAAATGGCGTTTCTGCACCTCACTGTGATTAGTGCACTCCGCAGCCTTTTCCTTTATTTTTATGCACCACACCATTATCCATCCTGTTACGGCCCGAATTTCTAATCTCGCTTATTATTCGTAATCAAGATCACCGACTCGTGACATGAGACCTACATCGTGATATGTGCATTGACCGCGGCGAGATGGCCGAGGTATATGTTAGATTTGTTGTGGTGTATATGTGACGGCCCCTCTCTTAATCTAGGGCACCGCCCGTCCTAATCCCATAATTAAGCCCTAATCATATCCACGCAGGACTTAACTACGTATTAGTCTGCCTTTTTTTAATTAAACCTTTTATTAAATGAGTATTAGCGGAAGTCTTATTGATTATGCGGAAGCCATTTATAATATCCTAAGTGTGGAAAACCAGGAAAGGCCATCGCATATATATATATATAGTCTTCAAAATTCATTGAAACGATAAAATGGTCTAAGTCAAGTCGAAGAACTAACGCTCAACCCAATACACAACCCCAAAAAGTATCTGAAAGACATATATAAACTATACAATCAAAATATCAAAAGAAGACCTACAATCGATGCAAGTGACGCGCCGCGGGCTCATGGATAATCGCCAATCTTCTATTTGCCCGTCCTGCTGGTAGACGGCTCTGCACCCACCGTCATAAAAAGGACGGTGAGTACAAGAATAAAACAGTAATCCTCGATGACAAGTTTAATTTGCATTTCCGAATATTCAAATGATATTTAAAAGCATATAAATGGGAAAACTGGAAAATAAACCATATGCGAGTAAATACCAGAGTTAAACAAGTGATACTGACACTAGGCTTAGTAGTGGTGATTTAGGTCCGGTCGGCAGTGAAACGTGTCACTCCGACTCAATAATCATATAACACAAGGGACTCTAACCCAAGTGTTACCAGGGACTCTAACCCCGGTCAATAATCATATAACACAAGGGACTCTAACCCAAGTGTTACCAGGGACTCTAACCCCGGTGTGTAGACCACCTCAGGGACTCTAACCCCGAGTGTCATACAATGTCAAGTAACATGTGCCGACATCCCCAGGGACTCTAACCCCGTGATTCGCGCACACCTCGATCGAGTACGGGACCTAAATGCAAAAACTACTTTTTAAATTTCAAGAAATACCAAGTATGGATTGCCAAGGCATAGACACATCTACATACCTAATCAAATAAGGAATACAAGTCATCTTCAACATTTATAAGATATTCACTAGCCTAATAGCATGCTATTTATCATTCAATTCACATTTAAAACAACAAGAATAGACATAGCATGGAATGGAATCAATGAATTAAATCAAATGAATGAATATCATGCAAACTAGACTCATCAAATGAGCATAGACACAAAGAACACATGACATAAGAGTACAAAGGCAAATAATCAAAAGGACTATGCAAGGATAATAATTAATAGGAATGAAATGCCAAGTAAAATTGTCAATGGGTATACTCACTACAACAAAGTAAAGTCCTAGCTTTACTGGCCTCCCGTAACTCCAAATCTTGTCTTCGCTCTCCCGTACCCTTTTCCTATGTTCCTGAGTTTGGTGTCTCATTAGTTCAAGTATAGTGGGTTTATTGTGTATTCAAATTGGTTCAATAAACTTTATTTTATCTAAATATAATTTTCCCAATTTTCCAGAATTTTTCCAAATTTTCTTTCATTTTTCTCCCATTTTTCTCTTCTTTCTTCTTTTTTTTATTTACTGTTTGGGTCCGGCCTGGACCAGGCCCAGTAAGGGGGTGCACACGCGTGCGATGCGCGCGTGTGCACCTCCTTCCTCCCGATCGACTGGTTCGATCGGGAGGAAGGAAGAAAACTTTTTTTTTTTAATTTCTTTCTCTCCTCCGGTGATGGGTTGGGGTTTCTCTCGACCACCCCCACCGCCAACCACCAAACCCACAACAAACGCAACGACTCACCGCGATTTCGATCTCCTCTCCTTCCCGGCGCGTCCCTTCTCCTCCTCCTCTCCTCTTCTTCTTCCTCGCTCTCGGTTTTTTCTTCCTCTTTTGGTCCGATCGATCAGTCGTTTGCATGTGTGTTGTGTGTGTATGGTGTGTAGGTGTAGGTGGGTGTGGGCACGTGGTGTTAGAGTTTGGACAGGTGTTGCTTTGTGATTGAACAAGTGTGGTGTTGTTAGGTGTGTTGACACCTAATGGTGACACAGCGAAGACACTCGCCTGTGTTTTCGGGCGTTTCGACGCCCGGTTTCGCATCCGAACCGTGATATTCGCGTACCGTCGCGTCGTTAGTCTCTCAATATCTATTCCATATTAGTTACTTAACATATTATTATTCAATTTGTGTGTTTTCGTTTTCCCCGACCTAATATTCGGTTTCGTCAACTACCCGGTACCCACGTCGACGCGGATATCGATGCGTGTCCACGCTCTCGTCTCGACACCTACAACTGTACCAAAACGACTTAGTAAGTCTACACAATACATAACACTAGGCATACATCAATACAAAAAAATAACATATACCTCGGCCACGTGCCTCGGTCGGTGTACGTATCACAGTGTAGATCCCACGTCAAGGGTCGGTAATCCTGATTAAGGAATTAAAACAGGGTTAGAGATTTGGGCCGTGACAGTATACCTAGTGTATTGAATATGTGTAGACTACTAAGTCACTCATACTCGTATATAAGCAAGTTTATTGTGAGCTTAGTGTAGTTGAAATGGTGGCTTTAATGTGGCTATAGTTGATTTTGAATTAAATGTTGCGTAAGTTAGCATTTTAAAACAATAGCCATGTGATTTGCATCGAGACATGTACTAGCACATCTAGAAACCAATTAAGTCACGCATTGGAGTTAGTTGGCATGAATTAGTGGAGGTAAGTGAGACATGTGTTAAGAGGTGTACCATTAGATAGGTCTCGAGATACGTATGTGTAATTAGATCAATGGTTGTCATTCAACAATATACATTTCATATATATAGTTAGAGATCAATTCATGTAAACCAAATATTCTCATTTAGAAAACTTAGAGAGGAATGAAAGCTTGCTGTCGGAGAGGAAGAAGAAGAAGAAATCGGTTTGGTTTGGTGAAATCAAGGTGTAGTGGTTGATCAAGCTAGTGTACAACAACTAGGTAATTCAATTACACTAGTTTGTTTAGTTTAAATTGGTGAATTCATGAATTTGTTAGTATGTGTGGCTATTTTTATGTTGTTGATGATGTCTTGGATTTTTTAGGTGTTTGCGGAGGTCCCCCAAGGCATTTTAGTAGCCTATGTGTGGAGAAAACTCGAATTCTAGTTGCAGAATTCTGAGTTTTCCTGCACATAGCACGCTAGGTAAATCAGTTAGCGCGCTATTTTTGGTTAGCGTGCTAGATACAGTGGTTAGCGCGCTAATGAGTCCACTAGCGCGTTAATCAAACCCATTAGCACGCTAATTACCCTGACAAAACAAAAATCTGCAATTTTTCAGATTTACCAAAACACTATAATTAAGCCCAAAACCCTGAGTAAAGACCTAAACACATCCAAAAATGTGTTATATGATATCAGGAACCCATGAAAGGGTTTCGGGGTCGTGAATACGTGATTCGAGGTGTCGGGAGACAGGTAAAGCTAAGACTTTACATTGTTTGAGGCGAGTATACCCGTTGATTGTCTATTTACATTTCATTTCCGGTTTTAACTTTTTGTTGTAGTCTATATTGACTATGTCCAGCATTGTACTCTCATATCATGGACTTATTTGTTATTCCTCACTTGTTGAGCTTGATTTCCATGATATTTTGATAAATCGAATTCTTTTAAATCCATTCATGTGCATTATGAGTTGATCGGCACACGGGGTTAGGGTCCCTGGGAATGTCGGCACTCACCACTATGATGAGGCACACGGGGTTAGAATCCCTGGGGTTGCCCATATACCGGATTAGAGTCCCTGATGACACTAGGGTTAGAGTCTCCAGTGATATTTAGACTGTACGACACAACGCACGTCCTTTAGTGGTTAAGGCTTCACTGACGTAAGTCACAGCCGAGCGGATTTAGATCATAACTACTTAGCTTTGTGTAGATTTCACTTGTTTAACTGCGGTATTTTTGGGCATAATTGTGGTACTAGTCATTCTTTATTGAACTTATGATTTTAAATACCATTTAGTTTGTTTTGAAAATGTGAATGAATTTGTCAACAGGGATTACTGTTACTTTTTGTACTTACTGCCCTTTTTATGACGGTGTGTGCAGAGCCGTCGACGAGCAGCCCGGTCAAGGAGAAGATTGGCGACTACCTCTGAGCCAGCGACGTACCTCTGCATCGACATTTTGTAGGTTTTGATACTCTATGTATTATATAATTATGTTTTGATACATTTTGGGGTTGTAAATTGGGTTGAACGTTTAGTTCCCTAACTTATGATGACATCACACTATTTATATTCGTCACTTTGTTATATACGCATGTAATCGTTATTATTCTGATTTCCACACACTTATGATTTTTAATAATTACTTATGCAAAATTTGTTAAGACTTTCGCTAAATTTTATAACTCTTAAAAGTTTTAATAATTATGAAACCCAATTGTAAAGTGACATGTGTTTTATTTATCCTAAACATTAGTATGTAGTAGAGTTGGATATAAAATCTGACTAATACATAGTCAAGTCCTATGGGGTTGGATTTGTGCTTAATTACGGGATTTGGCCGAGCAGTGCCCTATATTAGAGAAGGGTCCGTCACAGTTGGTATCAGAGCCTTGATTTCTCAATAAACAACATAAACTTGAATAAAACACAAACCTTAGATGTGGAAACCGGATGATCATAGCCTAGAAACTATTAGTTGGGAAGTGAGTGAAAGTGAGCTGGGGAAGTATTTTATGTATATGTCACATTCCATATGTACATACACATAAATACGAGTTACATCAATAGCTGATTCGCGTTCTCTATCTACCTGCAGACATCAATGACAAACACACGCGATGGAAGAGACACTGGACCTAGCGATAGTCAAACCTCTTACTACGTCAGCGGACGACTATCGGAGGTTGTCTGACCGTGTAACGGCTCGGGGGCAGCAACTAGCCGATTTCATTGCCTTTATGAAGGAGCACATGAAAACTATCATACCAGCCATCCTCGTCATTCATACTACTACAGTGACACCCAAAACCACCATGACTGAGATTGCACCAGGCGCTACCATTACAGGACCTCGAGTACCTGCACCACCAGTGCTACAACCATGTGTAGACCCTACAACAACCCATCTACCGGAGTTACCGATATTGATAGTACAGAAAACAACTACAACTGGGGACACCTCCACTCCTACACCTATGCCTTCTAATGCAGCAGGACTATCGGGGACGCCAAGTTGGTGAAGGAGTTCGTCAGGCTTAGGCCAGTGTTCTTTGCCGGAGAGCAAGACCATGAGAAGATTGAGCGATGGATTCTCTCACAGGAGAAGTTACATTTACTGTTGGGCGTTGAGGACAAATTACAACACATTCTCTCTTACTACACCCTAGAGAAGGGTACAAATGTCTAGTGGAGGACCACATTGGCGAGCAGATGCAGTTTTACATCGTGGGACGATTTCAATATAGAGTTCTTCAAGCAGTATTTTTCGGCCTCTATGGTGAAGAGAATGAAGAAGAGGTTTATGATGCTGATGACGCTTTCTATTTTGGTGATGGTTTGAGACGAGATATCGCACGATTTGTTGTGAGCACTGGAGCCAGATCTCTTCAAGAAATGTATGAGCGAGCCCTCTCCTATGAGACATATGCGTTGGGTAGAGAGGAAGATAGACGTGCTAAGTTATCGGAGAGAAGAGACGAATTTGAGTAGAGATGACAGAAGGGGTAAGAGACAGAAGAGAGAAGATAGACGGTTTCAGAGGGGCGGAGCACATGGTATATACGTACGGCCAGTGGCACATGCACCGCCACCAACCCCCACACATGATACTTATGGCAGACCTCCATTACCTCATCCCGTTAGGCAGACATTACCAACATTACCAGCACCTAGACAACAGCAGCAGGGTAGAGGCCGAGATTTTAGACAGGGACTGAGGCAGGCACCGGGATAGGTCCAACATGATCAAGGTCAGAGACAACAATTTAGCCAGCGTGGACCTATTACATGTTGGAGATGCGGTCAGGTGGGGCACATGGCCCGAAAGTGCACACAGCCAGGGACAACTTATCTACAATAGGGCAGAGAGGGAGCCCACATGGTCGTATAGCCAAATTATGGAGAATGGTAGACATCGTTGAGGGTATGGTTTCCATTTTCAGTAGAGATGCTTATGTACTGTTTGATTTCGATTCTACTATTTCATCCATTGATGGTCGCATAGTAGACATCCTATGGTTGACACCTGTTAAGCTTAGTGTACATTTGGTTTCGAGTACTGCAGCTGGGGATAAGGTTTACCCTAATAGTTTTATCGAGGGATGTCCGATAGAGGTAGAGTTACCTGCTAACTTTAGAGTTCTCGAGTTCTTAGAGTTTGATGCGATTTTAGGGATGGATTGGTTATTAGCATACCACGCACATATCGATTGTTTCAGTAAGATAATGATATTTGAGATCCTAGGGCGTTTGATATTCACCTATAGAGGTTGTCCAGCGAGGACATTGGGCATGAGAAGTCGACCTGCGTCTAGATAGGAGATGAAGGCATTGGTTGTACTATACACAATGGCAGAGAGTTAGGGACATAAACTTGAGGATATACCGGTTGTTAGAGAGTTTCCAGATGTATTTCCAAAGGATTTAACTGGTCTACCGCCGCCACGAGAGATTGATTTTACTATTGAGTTGGTACCGAGTACAAAACCGATTTCCATATTGTCGTACCGCATTGCACCGCGAGAGTTAGAGGAGTTAAAGACTTAGCTTCAGGACGTGGGACATAAGAGATTCATCACACCTTCTATGTCGCCATGGAGAACACCCATCCTTTTTGTGAAAAAGGAGAATGTTACTTTAAGACTTTGTATCGACTACAGACAGTTGAACAAATTCACAATCAGGAACAAGTACCCATTGTCGAGGATCGACAATTTATTTGATCAGCTGAGAAGAGCACAATTTTTCTCCAAGATAGACTTGTGATCAGGGTATCATCAGCTTAGGATCAGGGATGAAGATAGGTTCGAAATAGCTTTTAGTACGAAATATTGACACTTTCAGTTCACGGTCATGCCATTTGGGCTGACCAATACCCCTGCAGTGTTTATGGATTTGATGCATCGAGTTTTTAGACCATTTATTGACCGTTTCGTGATAGTCTTCATTAATGATATACTGATATATTCGAGGACTGGAGAGGATTATGAGTAGCGCCTTAGGGAGACTTTCCAGACCTTGAGGGAGCACAAACTTTATGTCGGGTTCAACAAATGTGAATTTCGACTTTCAGAGGTCAAGTTTATAGGGCTTATTGTTGGAGCAGCAGGGATAGCAGTAGATCCCGCCAAGATTCAAATAATTATGGATTGGCCAACACCGACGCCAGTTACAGAGATCATGAGTTTTTTGGGTTTGGCTAGGTACTATCGCTGGTTTGTGAAGGATTTCTTGAAGACCGCTTCACTGATTACTAGGTTGACCCAGAAGGACATCAGTTTTGGTTGATCTGAGGAATGCGATGAGGCATTTGCTTAGCTGAAAATATTGTTGACCACTGCGCCAGTGTTAGTACTGCCAGAGGTTGGACAGGGATTCTTAATGCACACATATGTTTCTCATATAGATCTGGGTTGCGTGTTGATACAGGGTAGTGGTACGGTAGCTTACGCCTCCAAACAGTTGAAAGTACATGAAAAGAATTACCCCACACATGATTTGAAGTTGGTAGCAGTAGTGTTTGCACTGAAGGTGTGGATACATTATTTGGTCGGTAGTTTGATTATTTAGTTGTTATTTCGACTTTCCGTCTGAAGTGTAGACTCGTAAAAAGTCATTCAGCTTGCAATTTCTCAATTTTTACTCGACTCATACAGAGTCATTTTACTGATAGTTATGCATACCAATTTGAATTGTGGACTTACCTAAAGTCGTTTAACTATTGGTTTTATGTGATTTCGAATAACAGACTCACAAAGAGTCACCTCATGATATATCTTTACTATGGACCCTCAATTTAAATTCATGTCACGACACTAAAATAAATCTTACTTGCAGTAGGATCTTGCGTCGGCTCTAGATCTGGATTTGCTACCACATGAGCTCTCTCTCGCATGCGCGGCTGAGTGTCATGCTGCTGCGTACTTGCCAACTACGGACAATGAGTGGCAATGTGCCCCGGCAATCTGCAACGATAACATAGCCTCTGCCCCCGCTATCTACTGCCTCCGCTCTGGGTACTGCATGGATGTTGCTGCATCGACAGTGCTCCCTGAGGTGATCGACTAATAAAACTAGGAACTGGAGCATAAGGGACCACCAACGTAGATACTGAATGTATCGGTAGTGCAACTATCTCTACATTAAAATCCTCATCAACATCCTGGTTCCTTTTCCTCTTCCCTTCCTATCCTGATCTTTGCCCTGACCGTGCCTAAGTCGGCATGACACTATCCTCTATGGGGTGCATACTCAGGTAGGTGTCTCGAGCTAAGCTTTGCTTGTATGCTTTTTGAAGCGTGTTCGGCTCCGTAGTGACTACCTCACCTCCTATCTCACGTAGCGGGTCCTCCATGAAAAAATATGTCTAGTCTGCATCTGTGTCTGCTATACCCCCGACATATTCTAGCAACTATAGAAATATGCCCATGTACTGCATCACTGACTCTCTTATGTACTCTCGGATGCTTTGGAACTCGACTCTTTTCAAATTTAAGACTTCAGGCGGGAAGTACTTTTGATTGAACCTCTTCTTAAACTCTGCCCAATCTTTAGGCTTACCCTTGTTAGTCACCATGCTATGCACAAGTATCAACCTCTCCAAATATCAACTTCGATGATATGGTCAGTCTCATGTGTTCCAGAGTGGCCAAAATGTTGTGGATCTTCTCATGGAACTTCATAAACTTCCCAGTTGCATTGAGATTTATGCCCCATTAAATTTAGCCGGATAAAGTCTCTAAAACTCACGAGACTGTCTAGCCTTGGTCGTTCGCTCCATAATCACTGCTACTAGTGCGGTTGCAATCAGTGTTGTCGGGGTAAAGGGAACTGCGGGAGTGACCTGTACAATAGGTGCACTCACCTCCTGAATAGTAGGTACTGCCGATGTAGACGGTGATAGGGAATACATAACATGTCCTCTCAAAATCTTGAGGATCTCTTCCAAATGTCGTCCATGTGTCTCCACTCGACGGGACAACTCCTCAAACCTTCTAGCAAAATCTCCACTGTCGCTACTAGCATCAGGCTGACCGACCATCGCGATCTACAATGAAAGCGGGTTCTGATCAGTGTTATAGCTACTGATATAGATTATAGTACAATACATCAATTAGTACATATAATTCAAATTTTATTTTCCCTAACTCATCCCACTTCCCATCTAAAGCTCTAAGTCGGAATCATAGGGTTCCACTCTAAGTTTCAACCATGTTCTAACTCTAAAGTTCATTTTCAACTTAAGCTTGTTGTGGGTTAATCCAAAACTTAAGCAACAACCTTGCTCTCTGATACCAACTGTGACGACCCCAGTTACCCACAAATTGGGCCTCGCCCGGCCTAAGCCTACGTGGACCCCCGAGTCAGCATACGTGGACCCCCGATCAACCCCCGCTGGGCCAGCGCAAGCCTAGTCAGCCTATTTTACCATTACATTTACAGTTTAGTCACTTATTAAAGTTTTTATTAATTTTAATAAGTCTTAATGAATTACGCAGCGAAAATAAAAGAATTAAAGTGACAATAATTTAATTTAACACGACAATGGGACAATCTTATGTGTAGAAACCCTGCAAAGTAAATCTCATGCATACTAGGTGACTATGAGGAAAATAGCATATGCATGTATCCAAGTGTTCGCTCAACCCAATAACCAGTTTTAAACAAAAACGATCCATAGATATCTACACAAAATATACCTACGAGTAGTAAAAGTAGAAGTCGTTTATGAGCGAAGCTCAGAGGAAGTCACCAAGTATCGGCTCCTTAGCCTTGCTACTAGCTCGACCTGCAATTTTCACCAAAATGGAGACAATTCCAGTGAATATAGCCAGATGAGTCTTAACAGTATTTCAAATGTCAAATAAATGTTTAATCCAATAATCATGCAAGAATTACCATGAAATAATGAATAAAACATGATTTCCAATTTAACATAGATGTCAACGAATAACTGAGTGTCAAGTACACAATGCAAAGGCATCTAAGTGTTCCAAGTTCATCAAGTGCGATAAAGTACCACAACTTGACTTTCAAGACGGTCGGTGAACTTAGCTAAGTCATTTGACTGACAGTTTAGATCGGGTCCATCACTGTAGCAGATCGCATCCACTTCTACCAGCTTGACTTTCCTCAATCCTAAATTGTGGGCTTAGGTAAGTCCAATAGTCCGTGTAGTTACGGTGGAGGAAAAAATCACAAAGCATTTCCACCGCACCCGTAACTACCATATCGCCCACTTAGACCCTAGGCCACTCATTACGGAATCCAAAAAAATGCACAACCTATGATGTAACAAGGATAACATCATTCAAAACACAAAACAATAATTCATGTGAATAGATCTCTGTGACGACCCCTTCTTCGAAACAGGGCACTGCTCGGCCTAATCCCGTAATCAAGCCTTAATCCTAGCCACGTAAGACTTAATTACGTATTAGTCAGCCTTTCATCCCTATATTCTTCAATGCACATGTTCAAATATTATAAGATTTCAGAGGTAATTAAAACTTTTTATCATTTTAATATTATCTTATAATTTAAAGATTATGCGGAAGCTCTTATTACTCAAAATTCCTAAGTGTGAGAAACCAGGAAGACACAACATCACATGCGTGCATATATATATATCAGTGTCAAAACATGAACTATACACTCAACCCACTATACAACCCAAAAATAAACAATAAAGACATAAACAGTAATAATACAACAAAAGTCGAGCCATACATAATGAGATAGGAGATATTACCGAGATGCTCAAAGAAAGTCGCCGATCTTCTCATTCTCTGGTCTGCTACTGCTCGATGGACCTACACCTACCGTCACAAACTAGACGGTGAGTATAATGATATTTAAGTAATAACTGAAGAGTTCTATGCCACATTTCCAAATTATAAGACATGTATTTAAAAACATTAAGTAGCTAAAGAATTGCTGAAACAAGTAATGCAAGTAAATACCACAGTTAAGAACGTATAGACTGACACAAGCTAAGTCGAGATGATCTACGTCCGGTCAGCGGTGAGAAACTATCGCCTAGCCTTTTCCACTATTGTATGGAGCAGCGTTCAACATATCTCACATAAATAGCGGAGCTGCGCTCTATGCGTATACATCATTAATCTCAATTTTACCGACCACCCCGAGTCCCATACCTCGTGTACCACACAAGTGTAATGGTGAGTGCCGAAACCCCGGTAGACCCATGTCCCCGTGAACCGCGCATCTCTCGTGCAATGGACACTAGATAATCTCTACTTTAGTTTCAAAAAGAACTAGTTCTAATTCTATAGGATTCCAAAACAAATTAGGCTACAAAGCCCAAAGGAATAAAATACAAATCTAATCTAATCCAAGTTATCCCAATAACATGTTTTTCATCAACTATCCACCAAAAATAACATCAAGGGTAGAAATTGGAATCAATGAAACATTTTACAAGGCATCATGTCAACAATATTCAAACCTGAATAGAAGCAATAACATGATGTGAGATTACAAGTAGCAATGTCTACCAATAGATCGTAAAAGGATAATAGTCAATGAAATGAAATATAAAATTCTCACAGCTGTACTTACAATGCACAACGCTTGTCCTAGCCTATCTGACATCTCGACACTCTGAAATGTGTTCCCGAACGTTCGAGATCTCCTCTAAGTTCCCTGGAGTTGTTTGATAAGTTTTAGACAAAGTTTGGACTCATTTATAGTGTTTAAACCATTTTTGAAACTTGTTGATTTTTAGTATTAGCTGGGAAATTAACGCGCTAATTGTGAACAATAGCGCACTACTTGCCTCATTAGCATGCTACCTTGATTGTCTAGCGCGCTACTCAGTGTTAGCGCGCTAATTCACAGATCTAGCGCGTTAGTTGTTCTACCTAACGCGCTATGTGCAGCAGAACCCAGAATTCTGCATTTCGAATTCTAGGTTTTTGCCACACATAGGCTATATTATCGCCTTAGGGACCCTCTTACACACTACATGAGGTCCATAACATTAATCCCAACGTAAACCAGCAACCCCAACATCAATTTACATAAATTTATCAACTTAAGCTTTGTTAATGGAGTTGAGGAGTTACCTAGCTTGAAGACTTCCTTCTTCTTCACCAAAGCTTCACTGAACTACACACTTCCTCCTCTCCAAGACCACTCCAGCCACTCTCTTCTTCCTCTCCTTCAAAGCAATGATTTGGCGATGAAGATAAGATAAGATTAGTTGACTAATGCTTCATTTGACTATATATATAAATATGTTTAAACTATAGCCATATATCATTATGTGCACACGTATCTCGAGGTTTATCTCATGAACCACCTTGTCTCACTTATCCCTCAAGTCATTCTTAAGTGACTCAACATATTAACTCACTTAGCCTCTTGATGGTTAATACGTGTCTCGATGCACATCTTGTGCTTCTTGTTTTATTTTCCAACTTTAGGCACATTAATGCTTATATGAAATGTGACCTCATTAGCCACTTATTATACCAACATAAATTTATATTTAACTCAAATTAATTAAGCTTACCCCACAAGTCGCTACCTTAGTCTCACGTCGACACGCAACTCGAGGTACGTCCCCGCTCGTCTCGATACCTATACACCCGTATAAATTGACTTAGTAGTCTACACATATACAATACACTAGGCATACATCACAACAAAAATAAAATATACCTCGACCCTTGCCTCGATCAATGGACATATCACGGTGTGGGTCTCACAGTACGGGTCGTCAATCCTGTTTAAGAAATTAAAAATGGTCAGAGATTTTGGGCCGTTACAATATCACCATAAGGCCAAAGTAACACAATGACAACATGAATGAGAATTCACAACATTAGCCAACAAAGAATGCGTCTCAACATGGATTAACAACGGATAATAACCAATAAATGCACAAATGTAATCATGTTAAGGCCCCAACTGGTTTACTTACTAATAACCATGCAAATCGACAAGTCACGCAAACTGCTTGACGTATTCGAAGTCTGTCTTATCATCCCACGTTCATCGCGTCCAAATTCCTTAAATTATTTTAAGATCTTCATTAGACTCAATTCTAAAAATATGAAATTTTGACCACATTCGTCGCATTTTGGGTCGGATCGAATTGGTCAAATCTTTGCTCTGCCAATTTTCTTAAACTTGGGTTCATTTTCTTCTTAACCAATTGATTATTATTTTATTTTATTGATTATATATATATTTAAAGATTATATTATATCTAACTATACTATAAATATAATGTGTACTATAAAAACTTTAAATCACACAATATATACACGTTGTATATACACGGGGGTATAGCAGACATAGATGAAGACCATGCATACTTTTTCATGGAGGGCCTGCTAAGTGAGATATGAGGTGAGGTAGTCACTACGGAGCCAGAGACCTTCAAAGAGCATACAAGCGGAGCTTGGCTCGAGATACCTACCAGTGTCCCGCCGACTGAGGCACGGTCAGGGCAAAGATCAGGACAGGAAGGGAAGAGGAAGAAAAACCAGGATGCTGATGAGGATTTTAATGTAAAGATAGTTACACCACCGATACATTCAATATCTACGCTCGCGGTCCCTTATGCTCCAGTGCCTAGTTTTATTAGTCGATCACCTCAGGGAATACGATCGATGCGGCGCGCCATAAGATACTAGAGCGGAGAGGCGATAGATCGCGAGGGCCGAGGCTATGTTATCGTTATAGACTATCGAGGCACATTGCTACTCATTGTCTACAGCTGGCAAGTACGCATCAGGGCGACACTCAGTCGCGCATGCGAGATAGAGCTCATGTGGTAGCATATCCGGATCTAGAGCCGACGCAAGACCCTACTGCGAGTAAGATTTATTTTAGCATCGTGACATGAATTTAAATTGAGGGTATATAGTAAAGATCTATCATGAGGTGACTCTTTGTGAGTCTGTTATTCGAAATCACATAAAACCAATAGTTAAACGACTTTAGGTAAGTCCACAATTCAAATTGGCATACTTAACTATCAGTAAAATGACTCTACGTGAGTCGAATGAAAATTGAGAAATTTCAAGCTGAGTGACTCTTTATGAGTCTACACTTCAGACTAAAAGTCGAAATAGCAACTAAATAATCAAACTACCAACTAATTGACTTTGTGTGAGCTCGCGAAACCAGGTTTAAACTTAAACGGATTTGAGTGACTCTATGTGAGCCCACCCTTTGAAGTAAGATATAAGATGTATGCAATGACACTGTGTGAGTCCCTCTTTCAAAATTTAGACAATTGAGTTGTGCGTGATGACTCTGGGTGAGTCACTCATTCGAAGTGGAAATATTGAGTTGTGTGCGACTCTATGTGAGTCTATCATTGTAAGTGAGAAGGCCAAGCTGTGTGCATTGACTCTGTGTGAGTCCAAACTTTAAAGGTATTGAGCTATGTGCATTGACTCTATGTGAGTGCATATTTCAAAGTGGTGAATCGAGCTATGTGCATTGACTCTGTGTGAGTCCATACTACGAAATAAGATATGGAGCTATGTGCATTGACTCTATGTGAGTCCGGTATCTACCCTAAAGACTGTGTGAGTTCAAAATTGACAAGATGGCCTTAAAACTGTTCGATTTGGCTATGTGCTCAAAGTTTGGAGTGTTGAAGTCCACTTAGTCACGTTTGTAAAAGTCTACATGAGGAGAAGTGGAAGGAGTGGCTAACCAGTACTTCCCCGTTGTGTGCTTCTAGAAAGAATTCACTAGAGTTAAATTTAATTTTGAGGACGAAATTCTTATTAGTTGGGAAGACTGTAACGACCTGAAAAAATTAATGTGGCCTATAATTTATAAAGCCATAATTTTGAATTTAATTTAAATATATCAATCATATAGTTTTAAGATAAAATGATTAATTGATATAATTTACAGGTTAAAGTAATAAAGTATGATGATTTAAATGGGAGAGATAAGATGTAACTAGGTGTTGGTTTAAGTGAATGAGTGGGCAAATGTAAAAATGGCATCTCACTCAAAAAAGGTACAACCATACATTTGTTGACACCTCATCACATCTCATGATCTCTGGCCCTCACTTTTCACTCTCTCTTTCATGTCACCTATTGTAACGGCCCGAAAATTTGACTTGTGCCACGTGCCAGGTCAGGGTCGTATGTGGGATCCACTCGTCGGAATACGTATGTCCGAATATCCAATTTGAGATTATAATGCTAATTGTTGAGCTGTTTTACGAGTTGGTATACGCGAGGAATTTGGTGAGCCGAAACATGAACGGGGACGCCCCTCGAGTCGCGTGCCGACGTGGGACCGAGGTAGCGGCTTAATGTGGCTTTAGTGGCTATAGTGGTTTTAATGTGGTCACATTAAAAAATATACATTGGATGCGCCTCGTGATGCGTGTGGCGCGAGTGTCGAGATTGTGAAATGAGGTAGTAGTGGTGTGAATATTTGTGGTGTCTCGAGATGCGCGCTGCCCAATTTTTAAGGAAAGCATTTGAATAAATATGTTTTTGATGTGCCTCAAGTTCCGCTTCGCACGAATCTCGAGGACACATTTGATTTCTTCATCAAGAAGAAACGAAAATAGGGAGAAAAAAACAGCAGAGAGAGAAGATGAGAGAGAGAGAGAGATGACGATCGCGACAAGCGAATCAGCAGCTAAGGCTGGCGGCTCGCGGTGCGGCGAGCGGCGGCGGAGCTCAAAGCGGCGGAACCAAGAACGGGATCAAGGCGGGCGACGCGCGGGGCGCGGACGGTGGCTCCAGCGAGACGGGAGTCCAGCCAGGCTAGCGGTCGCGGCGGCGGCAGCGGTGCGGGGAACGGCTTGGAGCAACGATGATGTGGCGCGTTGCCGGGCCAATCGATCCCCGACGAGACAACAACAGTGGACAAGGCGTCGTGACTTCGACGAAGCTCGACGACGCGATGAATTCAAATGGATTTTGAAGGCCATGGTGAGGTTTACTTCACCTAATTTAGTTGTGATTTGAATGACTTAAGTAACTTAGCCCTAAATGGTATAAATGGACACCATGGACTTATGAGGCAATAGTCGGGTGTCGGGTGCGCAAATCGAGGCGTGAGCGGGACGTCTTGAGGACGATTTACGATTTCTCGAGGTAAGTAAAACCAGCTAGGAAATGCACAGTAGCTCATTGTAGCTTATATTTTATTGATGCTCCATTGTGTCATTTTCTTGGAATTCCCACCCACTTACGAGTGTCCGAGGGCCAAGTGAGTCATACTCGTGTCTCTGATTGGAGTGGTTGCCGGCTTGCAACCGGGGCCATGACCTCGAGTCACTTGACCCCGACCCTGTGGCACCCGCATTCGGTGGTCTTGGACTACTTGGGCACCTCTATATTATTTCCTTTGACACTCATTTCTCGTTGTACTTTCATTGTTTTTACAGTCTTATTATCATGCATTCCGTACAATTTTCTTTCTATCCGCATGAATTTTAGACTGCTTCATTTTATCTTGAATTACTGTTTAGATCCTACTGGCTGTTACTTACATGGACTCGGCATTCTTGTGTTGACCGAGTGCAGATCTGCAGCCGAGCAAGGGCAAGACGCAGACATTTGGAAATCTACATTTGTACATTTTCGATTATTATACTGAAAACTATAATGAATTAAGACTAGTGTGAATCTTGATTGATAGTCATGTGATGATCATGCGTATAAGGATATGAATCAAGATCATGAGTATTATTAGGGAATAAGATACTGGATCGACCCACTATGAGAACACCACATGGATTAAGTCATGGTGTTACTCATGATAGGTATATCATTTAGTCCTTCGAATTGATATTACCATAGACTTCAATATTATGAGCATGATAATTTGACACAATCAAATGTTGTCTTTAACCGGACAATTATAAAGATTGTGATTGGTTACCGTGTGAATAATATGTGAAGGTGTGTAATCAAGATAGAATTTTTCACTTTCGTATAGAGAGAGATATCAGTGGATCCCTTGATAAGATAGACTGATAATGGTCGAGTCCATGTGAATTGATATGATCAATGTCACTTGGATGTTTTTCAGTTTACCTAAAGATCGAGACTAGTACGATTGAATATTAAGGGTGACTTTCCATGTCTTACGTTTAATCAAAGGATATCGCACGACAAAAAGATATGATATAAGTTATTAATTATGTTGTATCGATGTTGATATTCATGCTACTTGGGTAGTCATAATGCCTTGCTAGAGACCGTTTATGACTTATGCACCAAAATGGTTTTGGTTCATTGTCAACGTCGCATGAACCTATTGGGTCGCACACAAAGAATGGCTTTGCACAATTACAATTGGTCCAGAGTAATGAGTTTTATATGATAAAATTCATGACATAAAAGCCCTTACGATTTGTTATATTATAACTTATTAATATGGACGTATGTGTAATTTGCTTAAACTGTGTAAATACAATAGTTGTATTACGAATATGATTTTAAGTGAGGGCTTATCTACACATATAAATATAGGGTGGATCCTTAAAAAACGAATAAGATTTCGTTTTACAATTTTTCGAGTTCTCTGGATTTAGGGAGAGAAAGAAAAATCGTTTTTCAATCTCTCTTGGGGCTAGCACTCCAAATTATGGTCACCGTTCGTGTGTGGATTTCTGATAGATGACGCGCACTTAAACGTCTTGAAAATTGAACAATCAAAAGGAAAATCACGGAATAAGGTATGATTTACTTACGTAGATTTAGTTTAATGGAACTTATTTTCAATCCTGGGGTTTTTCAAAATTTGTTTGAATTTTTCGCTGCGTATGAACCCCAAAAAACCCAACAAAATATAGTATGAATAATATAAGTTTAGGTGAAATTCGCCCCCTAATTAAATTTTCTGGTTTCGCCACTGATCTCATATGATGTAATTTGAAAGAGTAACGCTAAAGTCTTAACAAATATTGTAAACTATAAATCATTGTAGCATTACTGCAAATAATTCATGTAATTAAACTTTTAATGTTAAGAAACACATGTCCAAGTATAAAAAAATTGCAAAACCTTGAGATTTGTGATATTGGTAATGTCTATCAATGGCAAAGTGCCACGTGTATGATATATGAAGTATTTTTATACTTTTGTCTTCCTACTTTTACTCATTCATACACGTGATACTTTGTTATTGGTTGACATAACCGACATCACAATCCAACTTCAGCAAATCCCCATCCTACACTCTTACATACTATATTGTGTAGCAATTGTGTTTCGAAGACATTTAAATCCGACTTCAAAAAAAGACATTAAAATCTCTCGTAATCTAGACGTTTAAAAAATCTATCTTAATCAATGCATTGAAGTCTTGCGTCAAGAACTCATATTTAAAAAAAAAAAAATGATTTGGTAGTATATTTTGAGATATCCAGAATGGACACCGAATGTTGATTTTCATTTATTTCCACATTGAAGTGTGTCCATACAAATGGATGTGTATTGAATTAACATTCTACATGTCCAGTGTCTTTAAAAAAAATGATGTGGGACCATTTCCTTTAAAAATCCTAAAAATAAAAAGTAATAAAAAATAATCATCCCAAACAACTACACAACAACCTCAAAACCTCCTGAGCCGTTGGATTCCATATTTTTAATGACAATCAAATGGCTGAAACATTGCGTGGACTTGGTATTGACTTTCGCATTTGCCTTGCCCATGCATCCATTTAAACTCAACAAAAGACAACACTGACCAATCTATCTCTCTCTCTCTCTCTGTTTGAGATTTGTCGAGATGGGTAATCAGAACAAAAACAGATTGATCGATTTTCTGACCCATATGTGCTGGTGTTTGGAGAAGAGAAAGAAAGACAGAGCGAACAACAGAGGAGGAGAAGAGGAGAACGGAGAGGAGTCGTGGGATCTGTTCTTCGAGATCAAAACCCTCCAAATCGCCACCAATTTCTTCTCCGACTTGAATCTCCTCGGAATGGGCGGATTCGGCCCTGTTTTCAAGGTGGGTACCCACGACACAATTTCCTTCCATCTAACTCGGTCGAGTTGTCACAACAATAATTTAACTCGGTCGAATTGTCACAATGGTAATTGCGAAAATGGAGTTATGTGAGTCAAGCACACGATTTCAATTTCAAATTTCGATTTCGATTCTTCGATGTGACAAAATTGCTCGACGCACTAAAGTACGACTAGCCGATTGCACCTCGTGGAATAGTGAGCGTCGCCTAACACAAAGGATATCAAAAAAAAAAAATATTTCCCTCAATCTTTGTTTAGTTGGTATCTCTAGGTTTCTAATTCCGACAGAAAACGCATTCTTATGATGGATTTCATTACCAAACTACCTTTGTAGTTCGCTGTATTTACGATTTGACCATTTGTTAGGTCAGGTGCTTCGCGCGCCACCATGTTAAGTTGTGTATGAGCTATGTAGCCGTTGATCTGAGCTCAAAACTTCTAGTGATACTGTTAAGTCTGTGATAGCGCTGGAGATTACGTTAACGCGTTTACTTCTTGTTGGTCAATAGTTTCTTGACATGTGGCACTCATGCAAAGGTGCCATCGTTAACCGGTACTTTTATCATATTTTGACTAAGTTAAAAGGTGCCATGACACTATACGTCACAATTTGTCAAGGTTGTGTATTTGTGTGTGCATATATTTTTGATAGGTATCATTGTTGTCACACACTCCTCTTCGTTCGGGTACTGTTGGTGCAATGGCGTGAGCGCGGACTAATTCGCTCGAGTACTGTTAGTTCCGCAAATGAGGGGTTGAATAATGATTCTATTAATATATTAATTATACAAGGAAAATTCTGAATGTATTCAAAGCCTCTAAACTGATATGAGAAAGTACTTCATTGACTGACCAAAAAAGGACTTAATTTGTGACTTAAGTAAATTGTAATTTGTAGTGTCTTTTTTGTTACAGGGGCTGTTGCCTAATGGTCAAGAAATAGCAGTGAAGAAGTTATCTTTGAGTTCAAGACAAGGACAGAGAGAGTTTGCAAATGAGGTGAAGTTGCTGCTGAAACTTCAACACAAAAACTTGGTCACATTGTTAGGATGTTGCGCCGAGGGCTCGGAGAAGATGCTTGTCTACGAGTATTTGCCGAATAAGAGCCTCGACAAATTCCTTTTTGGTATATATTGAATTCTTCTTAAAAGTTCATTAGTCATAGCTAGCAATTTAGCTTTTTTGTTAAGTTTTTGTGGATTGTGTGTGCTCTAGATCTGTTGCTTTTTTGCTTTTTTTTTTGGCTCCCATGCATTTCGAGTCAATAGTTAGGTAAATGAATAACCGCGTTACACCAATCGCGGGGTGACATTTGTTCGAAAACTTACTTGTCCTTATGGCAATCCAAGTAAAAGTAGAAGGAATACTATTAATTAACTATAGCAAGCAAAGGCTTGAAGAAGAAAAAAGAGAACAAGAAGAGAGTGACATGCATAAAAGATTTTTCGGTTCACTTGAAGGTTTGAAGTCTTTATTAAGGAGATGAAATTTGATATATTGATTGAAATTATTACTGAGATAATTGAAATCGCAAGTTCATTTTTGTCGAAAAAGAAAAAGCTCATATATAATTAACACAAGATATGCTTTGTTTCGCTTTTGAATAATATAACTTCAGCATCAATCTCAAGTTGTGCTCTTGATAATAAATAATGTGGAGAAACCGCGCTTCTGCGACACTGGATTGGTTCTAGGATGTAATCTTTACCAGGTATATATATAATTTGCAGATAAGAGGATTTCTGCGTCGCTGGATTGGTTGAAGCGCAAGGATATCATTACAGGAATAACAAGGGGCCTTTTGTATTTACATGAAGAGGCCCCTGTGCGCATTATTCATAGAGACATCAAAGCTAGTAACATCTTGCTTGATGAGCAGTTAAAGCCAAAGATCTCAGACTTTGGTCTCGCAAGGCTCTTTCCCGGCGACGACACTCATCTTAATACCTTCAAGATTTCTGGTACTCAGTGAGTAGCATTTGCCTGCATGCTTAGTATTCCATCATTTGCAATTCCAATATCACCACATACTCGGAACTAACTTCTTAATTTTTTTTCGATTTTCTCAGTGGTTATATGGCTCCAGAGTATGCTATGCGCGGAGTCTTATCAGTGAAAGCTGATGTATTTAGCTTCGGAGTACTAATTTTAGAAATCGTGAGCGGGAGAAAAAATTATGATCGGCGTCTTGAATTCAAAAAGGCAGATCTCTTGAGCTATGTGAGTTAATAAATTGCATATATGTACCTTGTGTTGTAGCATCAATCACATTAATTGTTTTCATAGATCAATCTAGCTAGATAAAATTACATCTCGATCATTAACAGCATTATTATTATTATTATTATTATTATTATTATTATTTGTGTTTGATGGTCATGAGGTCGACCCCCTTAACTAGTACAAAATTTATCGCATTAACTATATATAGATCGATCGGTTTTGCGTCTCCATCTTGAATTATATATATATATATACACACATATCGTTGAATGGTTTGAAAAGCTCACCATCAATTGCACTTAATCGAGCACAATGGAAAAGTTTGATCCATGTAGCCGACTCCAGTTAATTTGGGACTGAGGCTATGTTGTTGTTGTTGTTGTTGTATATATACATATCGTTCCTCCCGTCTATATATGCAGACATGGAATCTCTTTCAGGAAGGGAATACATTGGAGTTAATCGATCCAACCCTTTCAGAGCGTAACGAGGAGGAAGCGGTAATGTACATTCAACTAGGACTGTTGTGCTGCCAAGCAACAGTTGCAGATAGACCCGACATGAATACGCTTCACCTCATGCTCCTAAGCGACTCGTTTACTTTGCCTAAGCCTGGAAAACCAGGCCTCCATGGCCGCGGAGGACGTTGGACTACAACTACTTCTGCTTTCACCAATACTAATGCTACTACAAGTACAGCTGCAACTGCTACCTCTGCTGCTGGTACTATAAGAGCTTCTAATAATAACAGTATTTCTGAGTGCTCTATTTCGCGAAACTCTATTTCAGTGTCTTTCATCGATGAAGGAAGATGAGTCACATTTTTGGCAAATCTCTCATTTGTTCAAATCTGATAGTTTTTTTTTTTTTTTTTGAACTGATATTAGTTAATTATTAAATTCTTTGTAAAGAACTCAAGTAGAGTGATGCAAATAAGAGTTTGTGTTGTATCGGGATTTCTTATTTATTAGATAAGATTGTTAGAGTTTGTGTTAGATTAAGATTTCTTATTTATTAAAGATAGATTACATGGAGTTTTAGTTAAGTTAGAAGTCTTGATTAAAATAGAAAATTTACTTGGAGTCAAATAACGTGTTAACTTAATTAGTCATACTATATATAAAGGCTTCTTATTTATTACAGATAGATTACATGGAGTTTTAGTTAAGTTGGAAGTCTTGATTAAAATAGAAATTTTACTTGGAGTCAAATAACGTGTTAACTTAATTAGTCATAATATATAAAGGCTCGATTAGTTGTTAAAAGGATGTGTTGATTATTATGGATAAATAAAATATGGGTTTTTGAGAGAGAGTATCTCTTGTGTTTTTTTTTTTTTCGTTTCTTGAATTGTTATCAAAGTTAGAAATGTGTTGATTATTATGGATACGAATGCTAAATAAGATTTATCATTTTTTTTTAGCAAAAGTAAAACATCGATTGCTATTTTTTTGTTTGATACATTGTGAAATTAAACTGAGTTGTAAGTTGCGCTTAATTATCAACAAATCTTGATAAATTATTTTGTAAGCATATACGAGAATATTTACTTAGGCAGAATCTTATCTCACATCAAAACAAAATGTAAAAACACGTTTTGTTGTTGGAAGCGCTTTCTATACAATTACAAATTGTAAGATTTGCACAATTATCAATCGCAACGCGCGCGTCTTGTGTTCATTTTATGGAGAGAATTAAGGAGTGAGAATCTATTAACTTTTCTATTACTAATTTATCCTTCCCTATAACAAAGGGAAATGATTTTTTGACATCATCGAATACAAGCTTCAAACGTACATTGACTTTGAGAACCGCCCGTGTGTGTCTCGGAATGCACACTTGCGTGTTATGCACTGAAAACTATATGTGCATGCATCTCGAGCCGGAAAATGATAAATGTGTAAAATTATTTTCCTCCAACTTACTTAATTAAGAGAAGACGTAAGTTAAAGTTGGGATAAATTAGTAATAGATTCTTCCACTTTTATTCTGTCAACAACCGAGGTAAAATCCTTGACAAAAAAAATAAAATAAAAACAACTTAGGTAAGATACCAAATTTTAGTCCATCAATATAAAATCAATTTTTTTTAAGAAAAGTATGAAGTTTGTGGATGGGTCAACTTCTATATGTGGACAGACTTACTTTATGTGCACGATTTGTCTTGATATTAGGTTGCAAGTATGTTTTCAATTTAAAGATACTTTATAAAAAAAGTACTTAAGCTTTGAAACTTTCAAATTCTCAAACTATTGAAGCTATTTTATAAACACCCCTTAAAGTGCCTCACAATGCCTGAGTGAGGATGTTAGGGTTTGATTCAAATTTATTTTGATAATGTTTATCTAATTTTAGATTTAGCAGTATGCTAATAGAATCTTGATATGATCCAATGCAAATATTATATAAATGAATAAAGAAAGAAAATAGACAAGGAACAAATGTAAATGTTGATATACACCATATAACACAAAGGAAACTAAAAATAAACCATCAAGAAACTTTGACCTTTAAATATATATAAAGTCTGGAGAATATACAATGTAATTGTTTAAAAGAAACTATTAAAGCCTGTCAATATCTAAAGGGTATATTCAATTGGATGATTCGAAAGGATTTTAAAAAGAGTTTAAAGGATTTTGAAATCGATGTGTATTTAATTTGGATTTCAAAAGATTTTAATGAACTTTTGAAAAATCAAAAGGTATTTAATTAAGATTTCGATATATTTAAATGAATTTTTTTTAAAAAATAAGTGCATTCAATTTTTAATCTACATTAAAATTTTAGTGGATTTTAATAGATTTTGATGAATTTTTATTCAAAAAAGACGCATGACCAAATCTCACCCTACCCGTGAGATTTAGATAGATTTAAATCAAGTCCTTCTAAATCCATCAAATTTTATGAAATCCATGAAAATTTACTATTCATATTTTTTTTATGAATTTTGTCAAATTGAATACATCCCATACGCGTTGATTAGTTGACGCATTTGGAATCAGACACTAATAAATAAAAAACTGAAAAAAGAAGATGAGAGTCAATAGTCAAAGGAGGTGGTTGAAAAAGAAGATGAAGATTCTTGACGCCCAAACGGCCAAACGGCACTCAGACTTTTCAAAAGCTCACACCTTCCCCCACATGGAGAGAGAACCAATAAAACACCAACAACTCTCTCTCTCTCTCTCTCTCTCTAGAAATGGTGAATTGGGAGCTCAAGAACTGCTGCAATGGAGACCAGAAGACCTTTCTCATCACAGTTGGTATCTACACAGTTGTGATCTTTGCTGTAAGTACTTCATCTTTACTCATCTATTTCAAATACCCTAAATTTTTCTCCAATTTTGTTGCTTCTCAGATCCCCTATAATTGTTGTTCTTGATGATTACAAGGTTGATTTGTTTCAAATTACATTTTGGGTTTTTAAGGGTTTCAAAGATAAGTGTTTTGGTACAAAATTTTGGGTGGTTGTGAAATTGGTTCATGGAGGAAATATGTGTTGTAGGGTTGCTTGTGATTAGGTTGGAAAGATCCAATGTTTGTATAATGTTGATTTTGATTGATTCGCATTCGGATTTTGGACTGAATGTGGCAATGGTCCTGATTTTCCAAGGCGTATCTCTGGTAGGGTATCTCTGGTAGGGTAGGGCGTGTCTCCTGTAGAATAGTCAGAAGTAATCATGGACACCACCACGGTATCAAAAAAGAAAAGAAAAGAAAGGACATTACTGAAGAGCGGGTACGAGTTTCGAATAATCCGAATAATCGGCAACTCGGGTACCCATTTATTGATGTAAACATAGCATAATGTCAAAGGACTTGTAACTTTGTGAATTTTCCTTTCTATGGAATCTGGCCCTAATTGGTTTATGGCTCATTATGCATGAAAATTTCCATACATCAGTTCTCCTTTGCAAAGAAGAATAGAATCTGGGTAGTTATAACTGAGGCGCTTAAGCATTGTGAAAATGGCTAGTACTGTTTTGGGAGTTCTAGGTGACCATTGTCTAGCCATTTTGGCAGTCTGCTTAGTTCTCATGTGATTGAAGGTTTTCCATATAAAATAGTTTCAGTGGCGTATGGGTGATTGTACTTCCTTTTTTTTAATATGTTTCAACTTTCACTTAACCAGGATCTATGTAGCCAACCCGAAATTGCATCATCAACTGTATATTGAGCTGAAGGGAAATGTCAGATCCATGTAGACGACCCTTAATTATTAGGGACTGAGGATATGTTGTTTTTTTTTTTTAAAAAAAAAAAAAACCTTACATGATCGGAGTGGGATTTTTAGGTTATCGTGTATTTAAAGATTTTTATTGTTGAATCTGGATCTTATTCTTTTTGATGAATTTGTTTGTAATCTTCATATTTTTCGACGTTTGTCTGTTTTGCTCTTGTCAAAATGAGGTACATATTATAAGATCTGCATATAAGTTGAAAATTTTTATAAGATCATATTAAATGCACAATAAAAGTTGTTAATTTGGGACTGAGGCTATGTTGTTGTTGTTGTTGTATAAAAGTTGAAAATTTTGTCCAGAAACATGTTTGGTTGCTGAATCTTCTTCTCCTTAAATAGCTTGCTTGGCGTTGATTATACTTTTCTTAGAAATTTCGTTTTACCTGCTTTGTTGATTTGGTGTGTATAGTTATGGAGGACAATACTGCTCACACCCTTCAAGCTCATCACAGTATTTCTTCATGAAGCAAGTCATGCTATTGCTTGTGTACTAACATGTGGTCAAGTAAGAAGCTTTTTTCTTTATCTAAATTTCATATTTATCATGTTTTTGCATGCTTAAAGTTGGTTCTGTTTTTCCTATTTCTTATAAATTTTTACTTGTGATTTAGCACTTACATCCATGATGTAGGATTCTTTAATTGGCTTTTGGAAGTGAGGTTTTCCTATGGAATTTTCTTCGCAGTTCTTTCTAACAAAGTATCTTCACACTTGCTTAACACCTCGGTTACCCAAACAACTTCTTTTTTCTTCCAAACAAATCTTACGGAGGTCTCGGTGTTGTTGTCATTGACACGCGCCACTGTTATTACCACCTCAAACTTTATTCAAATTTCTTCTTCTTCTAGTATCCATAGTTTAGCTAGATTTTTTTTCTATCATTTTAAGCAGTCTATATTGTCCTAGGGAATAATGGGTACATTAGGCTTCACGTTTGACTTCTGTTGAGTTGCATGCTACCTATTTTCCTTATGAATGATGCTCTTTTGACCCACTTGGGGACGCCAATTTAGCACGCCCTTGATTGTGGCCCTCAATTGTCGCATCGATGTGCCCACGAAACTCGATGTGCATCTAAGGGACTCCCAATGAGTGCGAGCCAAATTCCCAAAGTGGGTCAAAATAGCAGGACTCTTTCCTTATTACTAAGTTCCTTGAATTTAAGTCTCCCTAATATGCATAATCCGGATGAAGGGATTGGGCATTCAAATTATTGGCGAAGGAATGCAATAGCTGTTTACCATAATGAAATATTGAATGACCTTGATGTAGTTCGCATGAAGATGTATGGATATGAAGAATTGTTTTGTTCTTTGAGACTTCTGACCTTTCTATCTGTATTTTCACACTTTATTCGCTGGCTCGCTAAGGTATATAATATTGCATGAAACTTAAAATTTTCTATCTTTATCTGTAGGTAGAAGGGATGAAGGTTCATGCAAATGAGGGAGGAGTCACACAAACACGCGGTGGAATATATTGGGTCATATTGCCCGCTGGATGTAAACTTTATCCTTGATCTGATTTTCTCAGTTTGATCTAATCTTGATTTTCCATCCAAAAACTATGATTTGTCACGTTTTTTTTCCACTTGCATCCAAACTGATAGCTGATTTTTGTTAAAAAATGTTAATATTTGCCTTAATGTGTTCCATCTCTCCAAACAGATCTTGGGTCATCATTTTGGGGAATGATTTTTATTCTTGCTTCCACAAATCTGCTCACTGCAAGAATTGCAGCAGGATGTTTGGCAGTTGCTTTACTTATTGTGCTCTTTGTCGCTAAAAATGTCAGTAATTTTTTCTGCAAGTCTGTAATCTCTAAGAGCATCTTCAATGGTAACATGGATTTAGACCATGGATAGGTGCCCCATCATGAATGTGGAGAAGATGTCTATCCTATGTGGCACTAGATAGACATTCACCTCTTAAAATGATCTTCAATGGTAATGTGGATTTAGACCATGGATTGATGAGTTGACACTTTTATTTTCAATTTTCATAATATTAATAAAGGCTTGAAAAAAATAAAAACTTTAAAAAAATTAATAATGCTGACGTGGTCGTCTACCACAATGTCTAGAAGTAGACATTGTAGTAGACACTCTCCACTTTGATTCCATGCCACATAGGATAGACATTATGAATCCATGGTCCCATTGGAGAGCATTTTTTGGATTGGATGTGGATTGTATCCTAGGTGGATCCATTTCCACCCCAATCCATGGTCCCATTGGAGATGCTCTAATAGTCATTACTATGAACTTTAACTTGTGCATCTGCTCTTCCAACATCTATATTTTCTATGGCTGCTCAAACGACATGTTGGTATTGATCAAACAGTGGACGCTTCGAGGACTTTGCATTGGTATGCTCTTGCCAAGTTAAATTCTTAATGAATTGTCAATTAACCTTTATTTTCAGTGCATCAAACATTGTGCTTTGTCCAGGATTTATCATTTTCCTTGCTATCTTTTGGCTTCTGCAAGAGAAGACAAAGATCCGTATTTTGCGATACATCATTCTGTTTATTGGTATAACTTTGTTCTGCCTTGTTCTTTGGTTTTAGAACATTTCTGAAAAACAGTATGACAACAGTTCTTTTTTATGTTTTGGCGAATTTCAGGTGTCATGAACAGCTTGTTTTCAGTTTATGGTATGTTCTTTAGCTTGGCAAAAGATCTCCTTTTTTCTTTTGATTTACTGTTTAATGGAAGTTGACAAACTTACTAACTATACTACCATGCTGCTACTTTTTTGCATTTGAGGATTCAAAAAATGTTATTGTGTATAACTTACAAGCATTGCAGATATCTATGATGATCTCATATCTCGGAGAGTCAACTCTAGCGATGCCGAGAAATTTGCAGAAATTTGTCCTTGCCCTTGTAATGGTGTTGGATGGGGAGTCATTTGGTAAGAGTTTAGAAAAGCTATTTAACAATTTTAACTAGCATGGTAATTTGTTTGCTGTTAAATTCAATAATATATTTTCTTGTAAGTATTATTAATGAGATGATCTGTACTTTCAGGGGAATGATATCACTAATATTTCTCTGTGGAGCATTGTATCTTGGGCTAGTTATCTTGTACTGAGGTAAAATGCATTGCTACAATATTCTGTTCAACCAATAATCATCGCTATATTTTGCTTGTGATTACTGCAATGATTTCATCAGTTGTTTCACTGGAGTCGTCTTGGACGCCGGAAACTTCTATTATTGTCATTATTTTGTGCTTTTCAGTGAATGTTAGCCACCAAATTGAAACCCAATACTTCGCAGTGGCTAGGATAGTTTGTTGGAGATGTGTGGAACGAAATCATAGTCTCACATCAATTAAGTGAAACTTTACAATGAAGTATATAAGTGATTATCTCCCCTCTATTAGTAATTTAGTACTGAGGCCTTTTGAGTTAAAACCTGACACATATACCTTAAAAAGGTGGTTAAGTTGGGGACAATATCGGTACTGGTAGAGATTCACAAGCTCACGCCCCTACACGGGTGGGTCCAACAGAAAATGTGATTAGTCGACTTTGTTAATCCAATGAGATAGACTTCTTACTGAGTTCTCAGAATTTTATGAATTACTATGAAGTGCTTAACCTATTCATCCGAGATTTCTGAATTCAATACTTAATTGTCTGTATCTCATGATGTCTAAACCTGTCATTGTTCATTTAATTTTTTTCAGGAGAAAGAACCGCGATTCCGTTCTTTATCTACGGTTGAGGGCTGATGCTTATTTTTTTGCTCATTATTATTTTTTGTGTAAATTACCACATGTGTAATTTTCTGTAAGCTAGCTTGCAAACTAGTAGTAAATTCTTTACTGATTGTAGCGTTTTGTTCATATTGCGCACTGATTATTCATTTGAAATATATTTTCGGAAGTATTTCATCAATCATGCTCTCCATTGAGTTTTGACTGCAATGTTGGAAGTTAAACCAGATTATGCTAGTGGAAAATTGATGAAGCCCTGAAAAATATCAATCCTGAGATCCCACCATCGCAACCGGAGAAATTGTGAGCAGCGAGGATTGGGTGATGCACTTATAATGCATATTGAGTACATTCGAAGTCTCCAACAATTGCGCGGCGAATGTGGAAAGATTTGGATAATGCAAAAGCTTACATTGGTGATGAACATTAAAAGTACAATGAAATTTAAGTTATTTCCAGAAATTGAACTCAAGTCATACAAATGAAGCAGAAACAAAATTGATAAATTATGAACACTCGCTCTTCCTAATGTTTTACTGATGAGCACATTAAAAGTACAATAGCATTGTCTGCAATCACCTCACATTCTTGTGTTGATCCGGCTTTGCTGGGGAACAATCTTTCCATTGCTGTCGTCCAAATTCCTCAAGATTACAGAAGTGTGATCATCCTCAACAATCAATCGCCGTGAGGGACCAATTTTAAAATTAGCTTCTTTCACCTTGTGCAAAAACAGTTGAATTTGGATTATCCAATATAAATCAGCTCGGCGAGATGTCTATCCTCGGCCAGCTCTGACAAGCATTGGAAAGAAGGAATTCATGAGCTTAAATTCACTTTTCATCAGTCCATAGTCCTCCCCTTGTTCATCATCTGATTGTGCAAAAGAGCAGCAGGAGACTTAAATATCTAGATCGTCATCTGGATCCTCGTCAGAATCAGGCAACTCATCATCCGAATCACGCAAATAGTGGATTTCGCCCTTCCCCTGCGCACTCTCCGCCTGTAGTTTCTCTAGCACTGAAACTGATGTAGTTGAATCATTCTGGTTAAGGGGGAGAGAACGCCGACCATCATATATCTGTATGGTTTGGCCATTTCCTGAAACAATAACATCGTGACATAAATTTTAGGCAATGGTTATTAGTAATTTGGGCAACAAAATCTTAGGATAAGTGTCTTCTTGCTAAAGAAACTCACAGAACGCCGACTATATCAATTAATCACTTGGGTGTTGGAGGGTTTTTTAACATATGCGATAACGGCAGGTTAAAACAACACTCCTTATATAATGCAGCATTGGCCAACTGCTATACAAATCCAATAAAAAAGAATAGCACAAAAGAATTCCCCCAGCCTACCGTTTAGGAGATTCTCAAACAGTGCCATGTTCATCAAAGGCACTTGGGTTTCTTTCAGGCCAAATTGACTAAGGAAAATACTAGAATGACAACAACAATGTCACACCACGAGACACATTGGCTCACAAGAGTCTTCCATGCGACCTTGATCCGCGTGTTATGCATCGGGATCTGTGTATGTCGTATCCCGAGGCACTCTTGGATGGCTCTTGTGAGCTAATAAGTCTTGTGGTTTGACGTGTTGTTGTCATTCTAGCACTTCTCATTGACTAAAACTTCAATTACTTTGCAGATAAGCTTAATGTTGACCTTCAAATTTTGCACCATCAAAGCTAGTATAAAGAAGTCTCCGCTTCTTTGAGGTTTTTCAAACCCTTCATGATTAAGGGATCCTAACTATTTTTATACGCTTTCAGATTAAGTAAACAGCATGTGACACTCGCCATGGGAGTTTGAGTCTTAACTTGGGTCCCAAAAGGAGTTCGTCAAGCATTCTAAAGTCTAAACTATAAACCTTGTAACCTAACAATTTAAATTTCCCACGTCGTTTATATGCAGGAAAGATAAAATAAATACAAGCTCGGTGCTTCCATTTGATTGTAACATGTTTGGGTAGCCATACCTTGGTGTTCAAATGGAAGCACAACATTTTCCTTCTCATTTCGCTCTTTCTCTGATAGCTGGAGATTAAACTGCAACTGTTGAATAGAACCAGAAAATATAGCATATGAGTCGGAGCGAGAGAGAAAAATCCAAATTCAGCTTATCAGAACAGAACTAACCTTCGGTAAAATTTGTTGATTGACCATTTCGTTTTCAGATGGAACTGCTAGAAATTTAATGCCTGTTTCCTCCACATGAAACTCTTCACACTACATAAGAGTACACTCAAAACATAAGATCGAGTAATGAATACGAATAAGTACAGAAGAGGGATGACTGGACCCACCATTACTTTAACTCTTCCATTTCGACGCTTCAATCGCACTATAAATTTACCCTCCCTGGTATCATTCTCAATCGATAGTAAGTTTTCTGAATTGCGCCGTTGTTCATTTGAAGATTGAAAGATCGGTTCTAAGCTGCCAACCATGGAAGACATATACTCAAGAACTGAAGTGGCTCTGATTTCATGAAGGTCAGAGTGGATCAACCAAAATATGGATGAAACTTGATCTGCAACGAAGAAACATCATTTGAAAATTCATAATGACAAAGGCTAGTAAACTTATCAAGGGGTCTACGTCGACACCTTTTAGGATGCCAATTTACAAGTTTTGGTGCCCGAAGAGACCATTTTCACCAACCAATTGGGTGGCTCAAAGTTTTGGTACATGGTTTGGGAGTAAGAGGTCATGGGTTCGAACCCCAGCGGGGGCAAGTTGTTTCTTTCTTATAAAAAAAAGACCATTTTCCATATGATAAATGATTAACAGATTTTTTGACCATGCTCTTCTCTAGAAGTTCTGAAACGGGATACGTGGTTATGGTTCAAATATTCAAAAGAAGTTCCACAAGTTTGCATTCAATAAATTATCACACTCATTAAGCGACAGACCGCCAAGGAACTAAGTTATATAAATACACATTCAAACATGGAACAAGCACTAGGAATTTCTTTTTCAAATATAAGGTCAATCAAAGCAACAAAGCTTTCAATTGAGAATTAAACAGAAAAGTAGAAAACACACCGTGACTGCGAAGGTTATTTATAAGGCTGCCAACTGATGATAAAGAAGCATGTCTCAGCATCAAAGATGCCTGCAAAAGAACATATGCTGAAATTAAGAAAAGAAAGAGAGAATATTGACAAACAGAATCTATCATGCCACAGAATACAAGCTCAACGAAGTTATCAACTGCAACAATATCGCACAGTCAAGATCCCATTGTCAAATAGCTCTATTCTGTTTTTCTTTTCTTTTTTTTCTTTTTTTTTCAACTATCGCTTAGCTTTGAATGATAACATGAAATAAAGCTCGATTACATCCAAAAAGCAATATTACCGAGTCAATGGCTACGCAAAAGCGGACTTTTCCTTGTCCCACCATTCCTACAACAACAAAGAAGTAACCAATTCCTTAGCAAACTGTGAAAACAACAATCCGATAACACATTCAATTTCAATTGAAGGCAACAACATAAAAGGGAACCTCTTCCAAGTTGAATAACAGCATCAAACAACTTATCAAGATCACTAACATCCTTGAAGAGAGTCTCCAACGATTCTCTCCGCGACAAAACATTAGCCCCTTCTTTCCATCCAAGTGGGTCCGTATAACAATCAAGAACCCTAATCCTGCGCAATTCAGCAAGACCAGATCCTAAAATCATCCACATTTTCAGAATGGAAAATGATTTTTTGACATTCTTTTGTTACATACATTTGCTACACAATGGTGTAGATTCCCTTAAAATTTGTGGGGTCCACACATCTCAATCAAATCTACACCATTGTGTAGCAAATGTATGTCTCCTAGAATGTCAGATTATCATCTTCCTTTCAGAATCACAAACATATTCAACTTTCAAAACCATCAAGAAAAATTCGAACTCGAAAAATAATTCTCACTTCTCACCACTTATACGAATCAGAGGCATCAATCCCTCTACTCTTCAACAAATTTAGATACAATGACGGACTCCTATCGAGAGCGACGAGCACCAAACCACTAAAGAGTAATCACAAAAAGGAGTTTATAGATCAACAAACTGAAAATAAAAAAGGGAACAAACTTTTAACAAATCATAATGATTCCAACTAGGGCTTCAAATTGAATCACATTTGTAACCAAAAATCAAATAAAATTGAATCACATTCCGAGATTGACAAAAGGAGTTTAATTAGGGTTTAGGGTTTAGGGCTTAGCAACAACAAAAGGTGGTTTATTGATCAACAAACTGAAAATCAAAAAAGTAAGAAACTTTAAGCAATTCGTGATGATTCGAATTAGGGTTTGGATTAGTTTTGTTTAAGTCGACTCACATACTGAGATTGACAAAAATGGGGTTAGGGTTGGGGTTTACAGATCAACAAACTGAAATTCAAAAATGAACAAACTTTGAACAATTCGTGATGATTCAAACATGGGTTTCGATCAGTTTTTCGAAAATCAAATTACATATCGAGATTGACAAAAGGGGGTTAGGGTTTAGGGATTAGGGTTTAGGGTTTAGCAACAACAAAAGGGGGTTTACAGATCAATAAACTGAAATTCAAAAAAGGAACAAACTTTGAACGATTCGTGATGATTCAAACATGGGTGGTTTCGATCAGTTTTGCAAAAATCGAATCACAAACCTAGATTGAGATTTTTGGGCCAAAATAGTGGAAGCCATGTAGCAGAGGACATGATCGAAGACTTCGACTCCGAAAGCGGCTCGAATGGTGTCCTTTATGGTTAGTGCAGGAGCGTGTTCTCCTTCTAGAGATCCGTCTCTCAACGCTCTGCACATCGTTTCCGCCATTGTTGTTGTTGTTGTTGCTCTGCAACTGAAGACGAACTGAAAACCTAAGGAAGCGTTTGGTTAGAAGAACGTAAAACTATTTTTAAGGCTGAATAGTAGTATAACAGGGTTTCGGATTATTGACCAAAAACACATGGTTTAAGACTGTAATTTTAGGTAGTGTTTGTGAATTTTTATTTTTTATTTTTAGAAGAAGTTATATTTTGTTTTTTAGATTTTGCCCCCACTTGGGAGTTTAGAAAAGGGAAGCGGTTTTAATACAATTGCAAATTGTAATATTTGCACAATTACGAATGACAACACGTCATGTGTTCATTTGATAGAGAATAATGAAAAGAGAGAATTTATTAAGTTTTTTATTACTAATTTACCTCTCATTAATAAAAGGAAATGATTTTTTGACATCATGAACATACATTCCAAACGTACCTCAACTTTGGGAGTTATTCGTGTGCGTCTCGAGATATACAAGCCACGTGTTATGCACCAAAAACTGTGTATGCACGCATCTCGATGCGTGAAAGGATAAATGTGTAAAATTTTCTCATCCGACTTAAGATAAGAAGTCAGTTAAAGTGAGGGTAAATTAATAATAGAAAAATTAATAAATTCTCTCTTATTTATTCTCTCCATCAAATGACACATGACATGTTGCGATTGGTAATTGTACAAATCTTACAATTTGCAATTGTATAGAAGCCGCTCTATTTTGAAAGTAGTTATATTTTGTTATTTCATTTCAATCTATTACGAGAATGACATTTACGCGAACGTAAGAGCTTCACTTAAAACCAAACAAGCTAGTTTGGATACTTCAAACTTAATCGTGAATTTCTTCATATGTGAGAGATGAGAATCGAGGTTCATATATACTTTCAGAACAAGCTGCTTTTTAGTATTTGGTACTTTATTTTTCAACAATTTAGTACGCGTGAGTCTTATTTAGAAAGTTTTTTTTTTTTAATGATGGGTGGATTTATTTCGTTTTTGATGATCAATGAATGGGAGGACAATAAAATAAACATAAAAAAAAAAAAAAAATTCGATTTATGCCTTGTAAAAAAATAATTTGTATTAAATTGAATTAAATTGAATTGTTGAAGTCATGCAGCCAACAAAACTGACGTGGGATCCATCTTTTCGTTGTTGTTTTTGTTACTTTCTTATCAAAATTAGTTGAAAGGCATTGTAAGAAATATATTCTCCATTAAAGCACAACTTACAATAGGTTTCCTTTGTTGTTATTGACAAGTACTTTGGTCCCCTCCTTTTTTTTTTTTTTTTTTTTTTTTTTTTTTTGCCAAAGCTTGGTCCCCTCTTTCACTACCACTCATTAGTTCAATAACTTAGCCTCCAGTGGATAATAAAAATTAAAAGAAAACAAAAAAGAAAATATTTTAAGGTCCCCGTGTTTGAATTGAAAAGTACTTAAGCTTTGATGGAAAAAGAATTTTAAAGCTATCTCTTTAATAAAAAAAAGGGAGGTTTGAGATTTAAAGAAAATGAAAAATAATAATCTAACATTTTAATTGACTTACATTTGCTACACAATAGTGTATATTTGATTGTGATGTGCGTGTCTAAAGTAGGGATGCAAGCAGGGCGGGGGATTCCTCGCAACGGGGATGGGCATGGGGAATTTAAATGGGGATGAAGAAAAAAAATTACCCATGAGATCTCGCGAGGAATATTCGATTGGTAATCAACGTGGAGACCTCGGTGGGTATCCCATTAGAGATCCCCGTAAGAATTATCCATAAGATCTCCTCGGGTATCTCCATTAGGGATTCTCGAGTGGAGATCTCATATATATCAAATACATCTATATATAAGTCATGGTTATGTGCACCACAAAAATACCGAGGGCAAGCCAATGGATCCCAAATTAGTTGGAGCAAAACAATAGGGGTGGCTTGCCCTTAGTGTTTTTGGGGTGCACATAGTCGGGCCTATATATATATATTTATATATTAATTTTATATAATATTACAAGGCTTTCACCCAAAAACTAGTAGAAACAAATTCTAATGTGATTATAATTTTAACTCGTTTGGTTAATTATACGTTGCGGTCCATTTTCCAAATGAACCACCACTGGGGCCAATACCACTCATTAGTTCAATAACTTAGCCTCCAGTGGATAACAAAAATTAAAAGAAAACAAAAAAGAAAATATTTTAAGGTCCCCGTGTTTGAATTGAAAAGTACTTAAGCTTTGATGGAAAAAGAATTTTAAAGCTATCTCTTTAATAAAAAAAAGGGAGGTTTGAGATTTAAAGAAAATGAAAAATAATAATCTAACATTTTAATTGACTTACATTTGCTACACAATAGTGTATATTTGATTGGGATGTGCGTGTCTAAAGTAGGGATGCAAGCAGGGCGGGGGATTCCTCGCAACGGGGATGGGCATGGGGAATTTAAATGGGGATGAAAAAAAAATTTCGCAGGAATCCCCATTGGTAATCAACGTGGTGACCTCAGTGGGTATCCCCATTAGAGATCCCCGTAAGAATTATCCATAAGATCTCCTCGGGTATCTCCATTAGGGATTCTCGCGGAGATCTCATATATATCAAATACATCTATATATAAGTCCTGGCTATGTGCACCACACAAAATACTGAGGGCAAGCCAATGGATCCCAAATTAGTTGGAGCAAAACAATAGGGGTGGCTTGCCCTTAGTGTTTTGTGGGGTGCACATAGTCGGGCCCCTATATATATTATATATTAATTTTATATAATATTACAAGGCTTTCACCCAAAACAGTAGAAACAAATTCTAATGTGATTATAATTTTAACTCGTTTGGTTAATTATACGTTGCAGTCCATTTTCCAAATGAACCACCCCGGGGGCCAATACAGGCCCACAACCCAATCTACCAGTGCCAGCTGTGTCCCACATGCAAGCTCATCCACCATTTAATTATTATTAACCTCAATGAACAACAATTTACTGTTTAAATTGTTAATGAACTCAAGTCGTCCGTTATAATATTGTTTCAATCTTTAATGAACCACAGCGGAAGTCTTTAAACATGACAAATAAAATATTAAACATCAAAATCATGTCTTTAACTCGAATACCTAGTGTGAAAAACTCATATGTCAACATATATCAAATATACACCTCAAAGGTATCAAAATATTAAAAATACAGGGTCCTGAAGTGTCTCACAATCCCAAATCCCCAAAAATGAAAACAAAATACATATAATACAAATGTACAAGTTTGACTCAATGTCTCTGAATCACAAGTACTCTGCAAGCTTGCCCTTGCCACGACTCGTACTATGATCTGCACTCAAGCCATTACAAAAAGGCAGATGACGAGTCCAGAGTGAGTATTCCCAAAGAAATTAAGTGAACAATACTAAAGTAAATACTAGAATTTAAACAAAGCTATTAAATAAACATGCGGAAATAAATACATGCAACTGTGATCCATCGCATGGATAAGTAATAGTGAAAGCTTAAAGTGTGTTCCTAGAGCCTAAGGTCAGACTAGTGTCATACTTCGGACTATTCCACAGAATATTGCCGGCGAGTACCACTCAAGCAAGGCTAGTATTTGAATCCGCTAGGTGGTCGGCGTAGAACCTTCGACGCACCTACACGTGCCCCGACGCGACTCACGGGTCGAATTATTCACCTAGATCCCTGACACGCGTCTTATGGCCTATTGGACATACACACATGAATGGTACGGAGGGAGAGCCTCAACGTATGTCCATTTAAACCAAAACCAAGAATAGAATATTGAAAGACAAAATTTGATTTCAAAAGCCAAAATAAGTAAATGCTCAAGAAATTTCAGTTGGGATACTACACACCTCAAACCGCACTCCGTGTACCCATAAATAACTCCCGGCCCGGCTCCGCCAAATCCCCGATATCCAAATTACCGCCCGAAATAACCTATTTCCATTTATAATTGATTTTTAGTTAATTGGATGTATTTTATGTTACTTCGTATAAATATTCTAAATTCTACAATGTATCGTGTGCTATTCCCTTTGGGTAGCGCGCTACACATTCTGGGCACCTAGATGTTCTTCGAAAAGAAGAACATTAGCGCGCTATAAGTTTCCACCTAGCGCGCTATTCGTCATGTAGCGCGCTAAGTGACCTCCCTAGCGCGTTACCGAGGCTCATAATAACAGTTTTGTTGACATTTTTTTTTAGCACCACAACAACAACATATATTGATCAAGTTCCATAGCACTTGAAACCCACCAAAAAACAGCCACATAGAACTCATCTTGGATTCACACAAACACCCCAAAAATTGGTACTAAAAGATGAAGAAAGTTGAGGTGATAGTGAATCTTACCTTGCTTTGTTGAATTAACCTCTCCAATTTCCTTAAATGGCCACTTTTGTTGCTCCAAACCCTTGTGTTTGATCTCCAATTTTCGGATTTCTTGTGAGAGATAGAGAAAATATGGTGGAAATGAAGTCAAACTTTGTTTTTATACCATCGAATGATCCCTCCTCACATGTACATCCCAATGTCATCAAATGGACACTATTTGCTCCATTTTCAGCCCATAATGACACCTAAATTGACTCCAATATCACACTCTCCCTAGTCCGTAACCCAATAAGTCGTCTCTCGGGCTTTTCTGACGTCCGATTTCGCATCTCAAATCGCGGCATACGCGTACTACCATGACCCTAACCACCAAATAGGCATTACATATTAATTCTTTAACTCATTTAATTCATTTCATGTGTGTATTATTTCCCCCGGCCTAGTATTTAATCTTTTAGCCTACCCGGTACCCGCTTCGGCACGCATATCGAGGCGAATACTTATCACACAGTCTCGCACCTCAAACGTAACATAAATCCACACATCGTGATGCCGTTTAATTTATTTCAACATAAAGATCGCAAATTAGACGAATCAATACACAAAATAACTATTTACCTAACTCCAGACGCGCCTAGCCTAGCTGATGGTCCCACGAGTGTCTGAGCTGTCAGCCACGTTTGCAACCACGTCATTAATAACGGTGAATTAAATTCAGGCCGTTACATTATATGTTTTGTTTTGAATTGTTTGCAACTATATTTATATATTATAGTTTATTTGCCTGGAATTTTCAACAATTGTGATCCTATGTATGTGAACCATACTTTTTATAAATTTTTAAAAAAAATTAAGTGGGAAAAATATTTTTCCACGGTGATTCTTCGCAAAATCCTCGCAAGAATCTTCGCAGGAATCTCCAATGGAGAATGAAATGAAGAAAGATTTTTACCATGAGAATTCTCCATCCCCGCAGGAATTAAGTGGGGATGAGGATAAGGATGAAAGGTCATCCCATATGGGGATGAAGGGATAAATTCTTAAGCGGGGATAGGAATGGAGATGGGTCCTCATCCCTTACCTTAGTTACCCTCCCCATTTGTGCAAATCTTTTTTTTGTACTAGTAAAATAATTATGGGTCCACAAAAACTTATTGATTATTCACTTGATATATACTAGCATATGATGTGGCATAAAGAAACATTAATGTGATAATAACAACAAGTCAAAGCATTCTTGTTACAATTCACGTGTTTTTTTGCCAACTTTTGAAGGTGCACCCCTAAAATAGCACAGGAATTTTTTATTTAATAGTACACGAATTTCACATGAAGTTTTTCTTTTCGTTTTTCTTTTTATATTGTGCCACTGCACCGTACAATTACTTTTGACTATTCCACATCATACACATCGTATCCTACAAGAGACATGTCTCTAAAATAAAAAAATTCGAGCAACAACGCAACTATAGCCTTGATATCATTCGAGCGTCCTGCCTCAACTCTCCCTTCTCATATATCCTTGCAAAAATAAGGATTGAGCCTTAATTTCAGATTAATTAAAATCAAATACAAAAAACCAAATTTACTTAATCATTTAAATTAGTGTTAGTCAATTCAAACATAAGCTCACATCTTTTAATAAGAACAAAATCAGGTAAGGGTGACAATTTATATCAGTGAGTCGTAAACGTGTCGTGCCGTAAACGGATCACAACACGATTATCTTAAACACTGACATGACACGTTTGTCAAACGTGCCGCAATATCCAAGCACGACGCGATATGTTTAATAAACGAGTGACATGTATACGACACGTTTAACATGTTTAATAAACGGTCGTATTTAGTTTTTCCAAAAGACAACCAACACATATATGGCTTGTATTAATATTTAATAATTACATATATATTTTTTCTTACAAATGACTCGTAGCAAAATTAATAAAATTGTATATACCTTATAAGATAGCGATGTTAATCGTGTTAAGCGAGTCATAAACGAGTTAAGCATGTTAACATTTTAATGACTCATTTATTAACCGTCTATAAACATGTTGACATGTTTACGAATCAAATCCATTTATAACGAACTTATAACTTGTTTATTACGTGTCGTGCACGTATCGTGTTATCGTGTTATGATTCAAATTGCCACCTCTAAAACCAGGTCATGTGATAAAAGAGTGCGAAACAACAAAAGGCACACACCCTTGCAACCAACGTCACCCTCAAATGCCTAACTGTTGACAGTTGTAATTTGTAAACTTATAACCAACATACAAACCAAAACCCAAACCTCTATTTTTTTTACTCTCACTATAAATACATGATCAAAATGAAATCAAATTTGCTTGCATTGCTATTTTTGACCTCTCTCTCTCACACACACACACACACACAGCCTCTCCGTTTTTCTCTGCTCTTGATTTGGTCTCTCTCTCTCTCTCTCTCTGTTTTTCAAGACCAACACAGCAGAGTCGCAGAATCGCCAATCTCAACAGGTACGGCGATTTCGACTTGCTTTGAAATTCCGGTTCTTTGTTCCTCTTTGACTGTTTGGCTCATCACTGTTTGATGATTCACGTCGAATTAAGTGTTGTCTGTTCTTCAATTTGACATCAATTTGGTTCTTTTTGGGGCAGTTTTTAGGGGTTTTTGATTGAACTGTTTTGGTGGGGGTTCAAGTTTCATGCTTTTTGTTAGTTATGTGTTTGTATTTGATGGGGTTTTGTGTTGTTCTTTGAATTCCAAGTTGGGTATTCAGTATTGGGTTTTACGTGTTTGTTTCCTTGTTCTTCCATCGCGGCGAAGCTCGGTTTCGAGACCGAATTGGTCTGTGTAGGAGAATCAAATTCAGCCTATTCAGGGTTCTTCTTTGTTTTGTGGCAACATTAGCGCAATTGCTGTTTAGTAGGGTATTCACTGGGTTGTTGTTGATTTTGCTAATTAGGGTTTTGAGCTTTCGCCGCGAAAGTTGAGTTACTACTGAATTGCAGATTTTTAGGTGTTATTGGATCATTGTGGTTATGGAATTGTATGTTAGTATGAAGGGGATTAGTGATGTAGATTCGGAGAAGGAGAAAAAGGAGAATAAGTTTCGACGATTGAAATGTTCCGTTCAGAATTACGATTGGGGAATAGTCGGGGAAGAATCGCTGGTTGCGAGGCTGTATTCTTTGAATTCCGGGTCGGAAATCGATTCTGCAAAGCCGTATGCGGAGCTTTGGATGGGGACTCACGGGTCTGGGCCGTCGTTAATTGAGGGGAGTGAGTCTGTGAGTTTGAAATCGTGGGTCTCGAGAGACCCCAGTGTTCTTGGGGAGAAGGTTGTGGAGGAGTGGGGAACTGATCTTCCCTTCTTGTTTAAGGTACTCCTGATTTCTCTATGTTCATTCAAATTTGTCGTTTGAGGCTTTCGATTAGTGAATAATTTAAGGCTTTTCCTTGGTTGTGTGAAGGTATTGTCTGTTGCGAAGGCTTTATCGATACAAGCTCACCCGGATAAGGAACTGGCTAAGAATTTGCATAAGTTGAATCCTGATATATACAAGGATGACAATCACAAGCCTGAGATGGCTTTGGCAATAACGGAATTCGAGGCATTGTGCGGGTTTGTTAGCCTTCAGGTAATGTACTTGGGCGTCGATTAATTCACACTTGAATTTTGGCGGGTTAGTAATGAAATGAAAACAGAAACTGCTTAGTGAGATTTGGAATAAAATTAGAGATAGGCTGTGTTATTGTAACTCTTTTGTTCTAATCAAAATGCGCTGTTAATTATGACGGACTTTATATTTTATTTATTTTGGCATGACATTAGATTACGGTCCTTCAATTTCTTGTTCGTAAGGTTTTTCTTTAATTTTTATTGGTGGCATTAGTTAGTAGACCAATTCATTCTCTTTGAGAACAGATTGACTGACTTGCAGCGTTGTTCCATCTATGCAGGAGCTTAAGCGTGTGATTCATAGTGTTCCAGAGATTGTAGAACTGGTCGGCCAGGCATATGCAGACCAAGTTTTAAATGCCAGTGAGCAAGATGGAGTGGAAAAATTGAAGGCTGTTCTGAAGTCAATTTTTTCCGAGCTTATGTTAGCTAGTGAAGATGCAGTTCATGAAACCGTAATCAGAATGACAAGCCGCTTGATTAAGGAAAACAAGGTAGTGCTCACTGGTGTTATTTCGAGATTCATTTATGAAAACTTATGAGAAATGCAAATATTAGAGTCGTACTCGTCTGTTGCTTTTTGGATCTTAAAACATGTACAAGAATAAAGTGTGATTGGCTGATTGAACTGATGCTTCTGCTTATTTCGTGTCACTCGCCAGGTTAGGGAATTGACTGAGAAAGAACAGCTTGTGTTAGAGTTGGACAAGCAATATCCAGCTGATGTTGGTGTGATCTCTGCCTTTTTCTTGAACTATGTAAAACTTAGACCTGGAGAAGCATTATACTTGGGGGCTAATGAACCTCATGCTTATATCCGAGGAGAATGCATTGAGTGCATGGCAACCTCTGATAATGTTGTTCGTGCTGGTCTCACCCCTAAGCTTCGAGATGTCTCAACTTTGTGTTCCATGCTCACATACAAACAGGTCAGGACTTTTTACGGTTTTAGCATACTTGAATATATGCTACTTTCTTTTCAGATAATCAAAGTGATATTTTTTAGTGATTTAATAGGTAGACATATTTCTTACTTTATTTTCATTTAGTATGAGTAATGGGTAAAACCAAAAGAAGGTCGAGGCATACATCGTTACGCCTTTTTACATGTGTTACATGTGTAGCTGGTGATTATTTTGAAGAGCTTAAAATTCAAGCAATTTTGTAGAAAAAAAATATGTTGCTTGCCTAGAGCATCTTCACCACTGCTACCCCACCCACATCTATAAATATCTTTGTTTGTAATGCATGTCCTTTCATTTTTTGTTGTTTCTTCCTTCCCCCTTATCTTATCTTACCACCATAACCAGGTTCGATCTAATCAGTCTATGGTTGTTCATTATCAATTCAAAAGTTTTTTTTTTTTTTTTTTTTTGGACTGGTTTTGTTGCTGCGGCGCTGAGTAAGCTCCCTTTACGACTGTTTTCCATGGTTCCAATGCTGTAACTTTTGGGCAATATAACCAAGCAGTAGAAATGAGAAATGTGAAATCTGACAATGAAGGAAATATATAAACAAGGTGAAGTTTTTTTAAAAAAGAATTTCCACATTCATTTTGTGCAGGGACTTCCTGAAATCTTGCAAGGAGCTCCCTTGAATCCATACGTAAAAAGGTATTCGCCGCCCTTCCATGAGTTTGAGGTGGATTCTTGCATTCTACCCGAAGCGACATCGACAGTGTTTCCTGCAGTCCCAGGACCCTCCCTCTTTTTGGTCACTAGTGGAGAGGGGATAATGGAAATGGACCCAGCCAGCAAAAATAGAGTGAGTGAAGGAGTGGTAACTTTTGTTCCTGCTAATACTGAAATAATTGTGACTTCTACTGCAGGATTGCAGCTATACAGGGCTGGTGTGAATAGCAAGTTTCTAAAGCCCTTATAGCTCTTTTGAGTTAATGGTGTGTTTGTATCGTCATTATCTCACTAATGTTGTACATTCAAATAAAGGGCAAAGTGATGCATCATATATACATGTAGATGTAATACAAACTCTGTACTTACAAAGTTCAATACCATATAAATAATAATAATGCCCTCTTCCTATTGATGTTCTCTCCTCAAATCCAGTTTTTAAGTGCTTAAAGCAGTTGTTTATATTTGTTTATGTTGGTTGTTAAGATGCCGCCTCGATTCAAAGTTAGTTGGTATCGACTACATGGATCAAAATGCCTACTCCAATCTCCATTTGATATGCATTATGATGAAGGAGAATGGTGCAACATCGATCGGGCACGCACTTGTGCGCATCCCTTCAATGCAACTTAAAACCTGAAGTTACAACTTACAAAAATCAAGGGACAAGCACAACACGTGGCTCATGTACGAGCCACGTGCCCCATCCCGAAGTTACAACTTACAACCCTACTTAAAAATACTCGCTCATTCCAAAAATATACTCTCTCCGGTTATTTATATAAGTAGTTCTAACAGAAACTTTTTGTTCAAAATTTTAACTCATTTTCGAATTCAAGAGTGTATTTATTGCATTTTTACCTATTTTACCTTATACAATTCAAACATTTATGATTCTTTAATTCTTCAATTCATTTAATGTCAAAAGACATATATGTAAATTATACTCGTAATTAAAGCTACTTTAATTTTTGTGTCCTAACCTTAAATAGCTTATATAAATGATCGGAGGGAGTAAGTCTTTTTAGCTAAAGTTTCATTTTAAAAAATATAAGTCATTTTATGAATTCAAAAGAGCATTTATACCTGTTAAACCTATTTTACCCCTTATTTAACCAAGTATTTATACCCATTTTGTGAAATAAAAGCAATTTATGTTTGCGTCAAGGGATAAAAATGTAATTTAAGCTCGTCATTAAAACTACCTTTAAATCTACCTTAATTAGTATGCTCCATCCTAAACAATTTATAATTTTGGATGGATGAAGTATACATTAGAGAACACTTTTTTTTGGGAGTGCATGTCACCCGATATTCAAAGCTCAATATGACCCCACTAATCCAAACTCAAAAAACATAGGATCACTTGGTGCCTAGAAAATACTCCATCCCTCCAAAGTCATTATAGCTTAATACTCCCTCCCTCCAAAATTAAAGTCATTTTGGCTTTAGCACACTAATTAAAATAGCTTTATTTATTTGTTTAATTTATATATCTACCCTTTGACCCATAATAAATTGAAGAAGAGAAAAAAATTCAATTGTAATAAATATTTGAATTGTGTAAGAGTATGATAATAAATACTCTCTCAAATTCGTAAAAGACTTATAGTATTGAATAGAATCATAGGCATAGTTAAGCAAATCAAGTTCGTTATGACGCAAGGAAGATCCTAGGGCAAGGTTTGCATCAACCTAACTCTCAAGTACAAGCCTCGAGTTGAACCTTTTAAAAATCTTAAAAACAAAGCCCGTTGGACTTCAGATACCGGATGGTATAGATCCCAAAAAAAAAAAAAAAAAAAAAACAAAAGGATTTAATGAAAAACAAATAGATGATAATTATAAAATCACTAATAGGAGGATCGACTTTGGAAACTGCCAGCACAAAATTATAACTCATTTCAACATTTGTTTTCTCCTTCAACAAAACTCAAAGTCAAATGTGAAATCTTCAATATTTGATAACACCTAAGAAACATAAATGAAGAAACAAAAATCCATTGCAACAATGCAGATGCTTAATATGCAGTCCTCATGAACCAACTACCCAACTATCAAGACATTTTAAACCTCTGTAAGTGGATATTCAAACACAACATCTTTGCCGGAAAGCTTTCTGTAAACACCGGCAAATGTCTCTAGCTTGTACTCGGTGTTGTTTCTCTCCTTGGGGTCTAGGAAGACCTGCAGCAACCACGGCATCCGAAAAATGAGGAAAGGAGATAAGTATAGACAAGAGAAAGGGTATAGCAAAAGCACTAGCTGTAAGTGCAATGACATGATATTACCTTCATAATCTTGGTACCATCAAGACGGTACTTGATGCGTTTCCCAACAATTTCCGCAGGATAAACAACATCCTCAAGCATGGCATCATGCACAGCGGTTAGTGTCCTGCTTCGGGGCCTCTGTACTGCAGAACCTTTCTTTGGTGGCCTCACAATCCTTCGGGTGGCAATAATGATCACATCCTACAAAATACAAGGACAGGGTTAGCTGCCTACCACAACAAAAAACTTGACATATAGAATATGATGATCACAGAACTTAAGCAGCCACTGACCAGCCAACTATTGATTTAGTTTAGTTCTTCAGAGCAAAAGCAACCGAATTAAGCTAATAAAAGTAACAAAAAATTCAAAATATGGTATCGATCTAAGAAAATTCAACAGTACAGACACAACTTATAGGAGAATGGAAACAAAATCTTAAATCTGCAATTCAAACACAAGAAATGTTGGATGCAATTTAAGAAGTTTCAACAGTACAAAAAACAATTATAGAAATGGAAACATAATCTTAAATATGCAAATTCTTTCCAAATAACAGCAAAGTTGATGCAGTGAAAATGAAAACATCATATATAGTTCTAAGAAGCACATGAATGGTTAAGAAACGGCACACAATTGGGATCTACAAGGAAACCACATTCACCTTAAGAAAAACAAAGGAACAACAAGAGATTAAAAAAATAACTGTTGAGGGAAAAATTAAGATAATCTTGGAAATCCTAGGTACCTAACCAAGTTTTATAAAGCATGATAATAAAACTAGTATTGTAAAGAAGCAGGAACCTAATCAATCATAAGATGCTTTTCAAATTAAAATTCAGATACTAATAAGCAAAGCAACAGCCCCAGTCAGCTCACCTTCCCACTAAACTTCTTCTCCAGCTCCCTGACAAGCCTCACTTGAATTTTGCGGAAAGACTTCCTCAGCCGGTAAGGTACATGGATGACAACTGCCTTACGGTTGCTTTGCACATCAACCTGGCTGCAGAAATACCAAAAAATTAATTATACGCAGAGAAAAGGAAAGAAAACACAAATTAACACGCACATATTATCCGATCCTTACACAGCAGAGTTAATGTAAAGGTCCTTCAAGTCACTTTTGAGCTCATTGCTGGTGTTCTCCAAATCAAAAAATGACTGCACGTTTTTTGGAAAAAAATAAGTCAGATCTTCGAAACAAACCAGTACATTGATGGATAAGTATAGCTATGGCAAGAAAAAAACCTGTGCAACAGACTCCTCGAACTCAGTGGGATCAACACCCTTGTCCTTTTGGATTTTCCGATGTGCCGTATACATCTTGAAAGGTCTGGCACAACAAATCAATGTAACATTTAAATCATTTTGCCACAAAAAAGTTCAATAGCTGTCGGATCAACTCAACATCTCATGTAGATAACCTCATGTCAAAAAATTCATATTTAACCTTTATCCAGAGAACAATGCACGTTAACAATTTGACTCAAGCAGTGGTAAATTAAACTAAAAAAGGGAAACCAGCGAAAACAAACAAAGATAGCAATTTACGCCTTTACGGTAAAACCCATAACTGAGGAACATCAACAATTGACAAAACACTAAGCATTATAAAGTTCTATCAATTTTTGGAACCCTAGCCTTGACCTTGTTAATTCTTTTTCTTTAGAAGTTCATCCATGTTGTTTCCCATTCCTCAAAGTGTTCTACTTTTTTTCTTCATATGTGTGCGTGAGTAAGAAAAGCACACCATCAGTTGCACTAAATCGAGCGCAATGGAAAAGTTTGAGCCGACCCCAACTAATTTCTGATTTAGGCTTTGTATGTGTGCTTGAGTAACCCCAGAACCACATCTAATCATGATGACATAAAAATCACATCTTTAATTATAACTATAACTATAACTATGTAGCCCTAGAACCAAATCTAATGACATGTACATAAAAACCACATCTTTACAGTGAAAATCACCTAACACACAAATCAAAACCCTAATCACAATCACTGAAACCCAAACAACTGAAGAGCCCACCATGAACACAACAGAGATCCAGCAAACAAAACCCAACCACACAGACCGAGCACAACAGTCTCAACAACAGAACCCCAAAACGGGCAATTGATTCACCAAATTCAGAACAAAAGCACTGCAAAATCAAACCCTAAAATCACAGAGAACCGATGCAAGATCATACCACCAACAAACATACATCGAAAGATATTCGGATCGATAAACAAAGAATTGAAGACGAAGCGAGTGATTAGATTGAATCACATGAGTGTGCCGACTAGGGTTTTGCTTACCGCAGTGGATCGAGAGAGCGAGAGAGAGATGAGAAACCCTAATCCGCCGCTTTTACTTAGGGTTTTGATTGATGTGTGTGTGTGTATATATATATATAATGCAACCCTACTGTCACAAACCCCTATTTGCGTTACAGTCTACCGTGTGATAGAGTTAAAAACATGTGGGCACAAATCTTTTAACCCCCCATTTTATTACCACCGTTTTTTATTTCGAAATTTTATATTAGGAAATCAACTCAGATCCACATGGACGCTGCGAGTAGGTTAGAACACATGTCGATCTACGTACACTAGCTATTTATTTGTTGATTGCTTATTTGCAATGCATATTTATTAATTTATTCGATAATACATCGCATGTTTATATTTGTATGGGTATATCGTGCGAGATTGTGTAACGGGTATTCGCTTTGTAATGCGTGTCAGCATGGGTATCGGGTAAGCAAGTTACGGACACACTAGAAAACTCGACTAATTCACGTTAAGATGACTAATTGATCAAGTAAAACGGGTAATATAACCATAGGCTAAGTCGAATAATTTGAAACAATAGGTTATGTCTTGGGATGCGTGCCGAGATGCGAGGCAACGAGCGTTGGGTAGTCGAGTGTTGGTAGGACCATAAAATTTTTCAATTTTGGTGAATAAAAACACTAACCATATGATTGAATGTAGGGGTGGCAAAAAAAGGGGTATGGACGGGTACGGGACCGGACACCAATAACGACTAAAAATAGTGTCCGGACCCGTAGCCGTTTTTGAAACGGACACTTTTTTTTTGTCCGGACCCGTATGTTTTTAAAATATATAAGTCCCGTTTTTTGTCCGGACCCGTTTTTTAATAAAATAAAATAAATTTTTTCACTTAATTATTAACAAAAATACATAATTTTTATGTTGTCATGCATTCCATCACTACAAAAAAGAAATGTTATAAATTCAAAATTCAAGTCTTACAAGTTTCCATATAAAAATAACATCATCATTAGTAAAATTATAATTCAAACATTATAAAAGTTTCAAAACACTACTATAAATAAATAAATATTATTTAAATTAATCGCGAAACGGTACCCATTTTTAAAAAAATTTGTGGGACCGGACCGTTTTTTAAAACGGACAAGAAAACATGTCCAGACCCGTATTAATTTGCAAAAAATTATGTCCGGACCCGTTTTAACAAATACGGACAAACGGGTTCGGGCACATTTTGCCACCCCTAATTGAATGAGCCTGAGCTAATTTAATCAAATGATATAAGGCATATAGTTTGGTTAATTAATGTGAACCTTAGATGTGTATCTAGATGATCCTAGTTTTACTAAAACTAGGATAGATAAAGTCATAAATTTGTGTTAACAAGGTGTGGACAGCTTGATTTGGAGCTATAAGATTGTCCTCGGGATACGCATGACACATTAGATCATAACATAACATATATAAAGCAAATGAGTAGGATTTTCTCATCTCCATTAACACAATCCATGCAAATCCGAGATGATGGAGAGAGTTTGTTAGTGAATTCAAGTTGAATTGGAGATCTAGGAGGAAAAATTAGAATATCAAAAACTAGGTAATCATCTTCTTCGCCTCATGCTCATGAAAATGAGGTCAAATTGGTATGTTTGGTGTCAATTTGAATTTGAGGACTAGATCACTGTTTTGATGAATCCTTGGTGATATATAAGTCAAATTAACACTTAAAATTAAGGCTGTAAACTAATTTTGATGGAAATTGAGTTTTTGGTGAAATTTGGGAAAAACTAATGAATGCATGAATTTGATGATTTTGATCCAATTATTGTTGTTTTTGTTGTTGTGAATGATGTAATTGGAGTCCCCATTGAGTGGAGAATGAGTTTACAAGGTTATATTAGCTAATTGGGGTATTGGGGACATAATTCTAGAATTGAGAATTTCATCACCCAGTGCAGAAAGCGCACTAGACATACTCCTTAGCATTAATTACACTAGCTAGCGCTAGCAGACAACAGCGTAGCGCTAAAGACTCCACCAAACACGCTAAAAACGGATGAAAACTGAAGTTAAGGGATTTTTTAGTGATTTATGTGACTACCCTAGTTCCCAATAAAACTGGGCCCGCCCGGCCTAAACCCACGTGGACCCCCGAGTCAATCCTCGCAAAGTCGACGCAGGCCTAGTCAGCCTCAAATAGTTACATTCTCATTAAAGTTGTCTTTTAACGTTGAGTTATTAAGTTACGTCTTTACAGAATAGTTTGCAGCGGAATTAAACTTAAGACAAGATTTTCATCGTATAATCACGCATATCCTATTTCACTCGATCCCATTATGTCACAGTGTATTCAAAAGCAATAATATACAATAATTACAAAAAAATGGCAAAACATACAGTCGTGCAAGGAAGGAACCGCTCCAAAAAGTCCTCAAAGAAAATCACCAATCACCTGTCTTTTCCCCTTACTCGTATTTGTCTGATCTGCACCCACCGTCACAAACTAGACGGTGAGTACAGTAAAGTAGAAAGTAATAACCAGAAGGATATAAACAATAACTCATGAATCATGTAAAAACAGTTCAAATATCATGTAGGTATTTAAAGACAGATAAAAATTAAAGAAAGTGCATGATAAACAGACTGACAGATATACACAACGAAATATGAATGCCTAGGAATCAAAAGAGGCAACTAAGTTGTCTTAAATCCACAACAAACCACAACAATCCAGCACTCGGTGAAATCTCACGTTTGGTTGGGTAGCTGCACCCCCCGCAGGTAGTGTTCACGTTAGCCTAACTAGCTATAATCCCAGGAGTACCTTCTCGACACACTTAGACCATAGACATTCAACCAAGGAATAAAGAATGGACTTCCAAATAAAGGCATTTATCAATTAAGATAATAAATACAAAATATGAATTACTATGCATTTCCTTAACTGGTTTACTCACTTACATATCTCGGATCTGCGCTATCCCGCCCTCGCGGCTCGGACACGCTCCCAAAACGAAATGCCCGAACTCTCGAGACCTTCCCCTAGGTTCTTGAGGTCCTAAAACATGTTTTAGACCAAATTATAGTGTTTTGGAGATTTTGGAAAATTTTAATTTTAGGTGTCGCAGGGGAATTAGCACGCTAATTCGCAATTAGCGCGCTACCTCACAGATCTAGCGCGCTAATCAATATTAACGTGCTATGTGCAGCAGAACCCATAATTCTGCATTTCGAATTATGAGTTTGCACTACACATAGGCCTTGTTTATTGTTTGGGAACCCTCATACACACTAGTAGGGGTCCCCAACATCAACCAAACACAAAAACAACAACAACAACACCAAATTCGTGAATTGATCAAGTTGTTCAAGCTATGTTAATGGAGATGGAGAAGTTACCTAGCTTGATGACCTTGATCTTTTTTCTTCACTTACACCTCTCATTCTCCTTGATCAAATTCCAGCAGCCTATCTTCTTCTCCAACTTGCTCTATCGATTGAGAATGAGAAATGTGATTAAAATGTTGACTTTGGTGGTTAAATTGATAAAGTGATAAGCTTTAAACCATGGCCCTTGATCTTTTGTGCATACGTATCTCGAGGCTCAACTAATTAATGGATCACCTTGTCACACTTGTCCCTCAAGTCATGTTTGAGTGACTCAACAAGTTGACACCTTGACTCTTGATGGGTAAATGCGTGTCTCGATGCACATTTTGTGTTCATGAATTTATTTCCTAACTTTAGGCACGTTAATGTAACATTTAATGGGACCACATTAAGCCACTTACAAAAACCAACATCTAACTCAAATTAATTAAGCTTACGCCATATGCCGCTACCTCGGCCCCACGTCGACACGCGAATCGAGGTACGCCCTTGTAGCGGCCTGAATTTAATTCGTCGTTATTAATGACGTAGTTGCAGACGTGGCTGACAGCTCAGACGCTCGTGGGACCCGCAGCTAGGCTAATGCGCTTGGAGCTAGGTAAATAGTTATTTTGTGTGCTGAATTGTTTAATTTACGATGTTTATATTTAAATAGAGTAAACGACATCGCAATGTGTGTACGTATATTACATTTGACGTACGAGATTGAGTGCCTCGATATGCGTGTCGACGCGGGTACCGAGTAGTCTAAAAGACTAAATACTAGGCCGAGGGAAATAATATACACATAAAATGAATAAAATGGGTTAAATAATAATATGGAATGTATATTTGGTGGCTACGGACATTATAGTACGCGTATGTCGCGGTTCGGGACGCGAAACCGGGCGTCGAAACACCCGAAATGTCATTTTTTGAGTTAAAGACAAGGGTGAGTGTGACATTGGTGTCAGTTTCGGAGTCATGAGAGGTTGGAAATGGAGTAAATGGAGTGCATTGGATTGCCTTGAGATGCACATGTGAGAAGAGATGCCATTTGACTATAAAAGTCAATTGACCTCATTTTTCCACCACCTTTTTCTCTCTCTTATCTTTCTATCCGAAAATTGAGACAAGAAACCAAGGGTTTTGGAAATCAAACTTGGTGATTCGAGGAGCTTGGAGTGGGAAAAACATCAAAAACAATGTGAGAATCACAAACACCTCAACTTGCTCTATCTTTTGAGCTCACTTTTTGATGTATTGGTGTGAATCCAATAGGGATTGTTTAGAGGTTGTTGAGTTGCTATTTTGGTAGGTTGTAAATGATATGAAGTTTAGTGGTTGGTGTTGTGGTTGTTGTTGTTGTTGGTGGAGGGGTTTAAAACCCAGAATTTTCAGCATGTCTGTTGTCCACAACGCGATTAGCGCGTTAATGATGTAATTAGCGTGCTAGATAACAGTTAGCGTGCTAGGCAAGAAGATAACACGCTAATGTTCTTCCTGACGAAGAACGTATAACTGCCTAGGAATCTAGCGCGCTAATTCCCAGACCCAGCGCGCTAGATCCTGCAGTTTTGACATTATTTTTGCTAAGTGACTTAAAACACATCCAATTGACTAAAAATCAATTATAAATGGACATAGGTCATTTCGGGATGTAATTTGGGATATCTGGGACTAGGCGGAACCGGACCGAGGGTTATTGACGGGACACGGAGTACGGTTTGAGGTGTGTAGTATCCTAACTGAAATTTATTGAGCAGTACTTTATTTTGCTTTTGAATTCATATTTTGTCGTTCATTACTCTATTCTTGGTGTGTTATAATGGACGGACGTTGAGGCTCTCCCTCCGTGCCATTTTGTGTGTATGTCCACTGGGCCATAAGACGTGTGCCATCTCGGTGAATAGGTCGACCCGAGAGTCGTGTCGGGCACGTGTGGGTGCGTCGTAGGTTCTACGCCGACCACCTAGCGGATCCAGATATTGGCCTTGCTTGAGTGCTACTCGCCGGCATTAGTCTGTTGGGAGTCCGAAGTATGGCGCTAGTCTGACCCTAGGCTCTAAGAACACACACTTTGAGCTTTCACTATTACTTATGCATGCGATGAGCACAGTTGCCTGTTTTTATTTCCGCATGTTTATTTAAAAGTTTTGTTTGAATTCCAGTATTTACTTTCCGTATTTCCCACTTAATTTCCTTGGGAATACTCACTCTGGGCTCGTCATCTGCCTTTTGTGATGACTTGAGTGCAGATCCTAATACGAGCCGTGGCAAAGGCAAACTACCGTAATATTTGTGATTCAGAGACATCGAGTCAGGCTTGTACGTTTGTATTATACATATATTATTTTATTTTGGGATTTGGGATTGTGAGATACATCAGGACTCTATATACTTATATTTTGAGCTCTTTGAGGTTTATATATGATATATGATGTTATATGGTTTTTCCACATTAGGTATTACAGTTAAATGCATGATCTTTGTGTTTCCTATTTTAATTGTCATGATAAAAGACTTCCACTGTGGTTTATTATGGTATAAAATGATCTAAGCATATGATTTGAGTTTATTAACAATTTAAACAATAAATTGTTGTTTTATTGAGGTTAATAACGATTAAATGGTGGATGAGATGGCATGTGGGACATAGCTGGCGCTGGTAGGCCAGGTTGTGGGCCCGCATCGGCTCCCATGGCGGTCCATTTGGAAAATGGGCCGTTACATTTTGCTATCAGAGCAAGGTTAGTGAACCTCGAGGAATTGGAAGTTAACTCTGATACAATTACAATTGTGGTATAATTTGAGGATAAATCTGATGACTAACATTAGATGTGGAAACCCAAAGGAATTGCTTAGAGTCCTAATTGGGAAGTGAGGTGAGATGGGTAGAAATTAGGGGATATACGTGTTATATTTTGGGTGTATTATACATACAATACACGTATATTGGTATTGAGGCTGATTGGATGAACGTTCTTCGATGCAGATACCGATGGACGAACAACCTTCTGATACTACTTAGCCTGAGGTCGGAGATACTAGTGATCCAACGAGACCGACTTTGACGTTGGAGTCATTAGCGCGGACTATGGATGATAGGTTCGCGATGCTGATAAAGATGATGAGAGCTCGGGATGCTCAGGAGACTACGACAGCTCCGACTACCGCTTTGGCTGCACCGATGACGACTACTCAGGCAGTCGTAGATCCTACCACAACCAAGGCTCGGGTGCGGCGCGATATCGAGACATTGGCCGAGAGGCTACGCCGATGCATACCGATGGAGGCCGCTGCGGTGGTGCTTACACCGCAGCCATCGAGCGAGCCAAGAATGGCATTTACTTTGGGAACGATGTCAATTGAGGCGAAGAAAATGAGGGACTTCATTAAGTTTTCACCAGGATATTTTTATGGGGTCGGAGATCTAGAAGTAGTCGGGAGGTGGTTGTTATCTCACGAGTGACTACATGACTTGCTTCGGGTCGAGGAGATTGATTGGCCGAGGTTATCGAGTTTCTGTTTGAGAGTCGATGTTGCGATATGGTGGACTACCTACATCGCGACTCATCCTGCTGTGACTACCTGGGCAGAGTTTCGAACGTTATTTATGGACGAGTACATACCTATGGAGGTTAGAGTCCGATTGAGGGATGAGTTTTTGTCATTGGTTCAGGGTGATATGTCGGTCACGGTATACATGGAGCGATATCGATATCTGTTATCTTACTCCATGGACATAGCTGGTACAGATCGACTACATATATATTACTTTGTCGGGGTTTGGATGAGAGGATTGCGAGCACGGTGGTATCTAGTGGAGCACGTACATTGCTGAGATTTACGATAGGTCCCTCGCACACAAAACCTACCTGGTGCAGAGGGCCAGTCGATTAGCGATTCAGGCTGCTCTGTAGGGTCAGCAGTGTCAGCCAGATCAGGTTCTCGGTCTAATCAGAGGCCGAAGAGACATAGGAGAGACCGTGACCGACAGAGACAGGGCCAAAGACCTCGTCGAAGTGATTGGCAGTCTGATCAAGGTCGCAGAGGTGACACAGATAGACGTGATGATCGTCAGTTGGCATATTCTACACCTTCTGCACAAGTTGACCAGCCTAGACAGCAGAGGCATGATAGAGGTCAGAGAGGCCAGAGTCGAGGCCAAGGTCAGGCGCGAGTTAGAGGAGTTCGACATATCAGAGACCCACACATGTTATCGATGCGGTCATGTGGGGCATGTTGTAGCAGATTGTGCTAGACCAGTACCACTACCACCACAAACGGAGCATGCCAGAAATAGGGCTCAGGCTACAGCTTTTGGGGTTGCGCAGCCAGACAGGGAGGCGACCAGACAGCTTGTTGAGGGTACGTTATCTGTTTGTGGTATTCCTATGTATGTTATAATGGATTTTGGTAGTACATTGTCTTTTATTTTTGGACGCATGGTAGGAGAGTTAGGGTTACCTGCACAGACCTTAGATAAACATCTTGTTCTCTGCACGGCAGATGGGGGTAAGATTTACCCTAACCGGATATGCCGAAATTGTGTTGTGGAGATTGAGGGACATCAGCTACCAGCTGATTTGAGAGTGCTAGAATACTTGGAGTTCGATGCAATGTTCGGTATACACTAGTTATCATCTTATCACGCACATATCGACTGTTTCAGCAAGACTGTAACGTTTGACATCGAGGGGATTCCAAAGTTTACATTTGCCGGAGTTGCGTTGCATTACCTATCACTCGAGGCAGACTAGCGACATCGCAGGAGATGGAGGCGTACGCGGCTATGGTTGAGTCAGAGCTTAAGACGGTGCTTAAGATTGAGGATGTTCCTATTGTCTATGAATTTCCAGACGTGTTCCCTGATGATTTTTTAGGATTGCCACCACCGAGAGCGGATGAGTTTATTACTGAACTTATTCCGGGGACTCAGCCAATCTATAGCAGGACATATAGGATGTCAGCATCAGAGCATGAGGAGTTGAAGACCCAGTTAGATGATTTATTGCAGAAGGGTTTTATTCACCCTAGCATGTCACATTGGGGAGCTCCAGTTTTTTTGTGAAGAATAAGGACGGTTCGATGCGTATGTGTGTGGACTACCGGAAGGTGAATCAGGTGACGATTCGGAATCGTTACCCACTTCCGATGATTAATGATTTATTCGATCAGTTGGCTGAGGACAAATTCTTCTCGAAGATCGACTTACGTTCAGGATACCATCAGTTGAGGATTCAAGAGAAGGATGTAGAGAAGACCGCGTTTAGTACGCATTACAGACTATTTGAATTTACAGTCATGCCGTTCGAACTGACGAACGCACCGACGATCTTCATGGATTTGATGTACAGGGTGCTGAGGCCATTTCTTGATCAATACGTCATTGTGTTTATCGATGACATCCTGATTTACAGTAAAACTCGTGTGGGGCAGGAGAGACATCTGAGAGATGTGTTGGCGACGCTGAGAGAGCATCGACTTTATGCCAAGTTTAGTAAGTGTGCATTTTGGCTAAGTGAGGTGAATTTTTTGGGCCATGTCATCAGTGATCAGGGCATATCTGTTGATAGTGACAAAATTCGAGCGATTATTGACTGGAATACACCCGAGTCTGTATGCGACATCTGGAGTTTCCTGGGTTTGGCAGGATATTAAAGGCGTTTTGTGCAGGATTTCTCGATGATTGCAGCGCCATTGACAAGGCTGACCAAGAAGGATGTTAGATTTGAATGGTCACAAGAGTGTGAGGATACTTTTTGGGAGCTGAAGAGGAAGTTGACTTCGGCGCCAGTTTTGGCCTTACCTGTAGAAGGTAAAGGGTTTTCAGTTTATACCGATGTATCAGACATTGGGTAGGGTGGCGTGTTGATGCAAGATGGTCACCCAGTGGCGTATTTATCTCGACGGTTGAGACCACATGAGGTAAACTATCTAGTGCACGACTTGGAGCTTGTGGTAGTCGTGTTTGCACTGAAGGCCTGGAGGCACTATTCGTATGGTGAGAAGTTCGTGTTGTACACATACCATCAGAGTTTGAGGTACTGTTCACTCAGAGGGAGTTGAACATGCGACAACGGCGATGGCTCGAGTTACTGAAGGACTATGAATCTACCATTGAATATCATTCGAGTAAGGCGAATGTCGTAGCTGATGCGCTAAGCAGGAGCGACATTAAGAGCCAGACGGTACATGCGGCATACGACACATGAGCACGAGTTGCTTGAGGCTGCATCGGTGTTGTGTTTGACAGAGGCTATTGCTGAGCTACATATTTGCTGTCAGATGCGAGTTCCCACAGTGTCTCTTAAGCGGGTTGTTGAGTTGCAGAGAGCTGACGGCCGATATTTGCGGATCAGTGGCCTGACTCAGGATCTGGGGTGCATTGAGTGGTCTGAGGGGTCAGACAGGTGCTTGAGACACAGTGGTCGTTTGTGGATATCAAGGGTATCGAAGCTCAGAGACAGCATTCTCGAGGACGCACACCGGTCACGATATACAGTTCATCCTGGTCGGACCAAGCTGTATTACGATTTGCGGAGATTGTTTTGGTGTCCAGGGATAAAGGCGACGTGGGTAGATACGATTGGAGTTGTCATATTTGCCAGCAGGTAAAGGCTGAGCACATGAGACCAGCTGGGTTGCTACAGCCGCTACGCATTCCTCAGTGGAAGTGGGAACACGTGACTATGGACTTCGTCAGTGGCCTACCTCAGACGACGAGGAGACACGACACAATTTGGGTAGTTATCGACAGGTTGACGAAGTCGGCACATTTTATACCGATCGCTATGAGATATTTTATTACACAGTTGAGTACTATCTTCAAGAGAGATTGTTAGATTGCATGGTGTACTGGTCTCAATTGTTTCGACTAGAGATCCGAGATTTACTTCGAGGTTATGGGAGAGTATGCAAGAGCAGTTTGACACTCGTTTACAGTTTAGCACTGCGTACCACCCTCAGACTGACGGGCAGTCAGAGCGTTTGATTCAGATTCTCGAAGATATGCTTAGGGCGTGTATATTGCAGTTTGGTGGATCGTGGGAAGATTATTTGCCTTTGTGTGAGTTTGCCTACAACAACAACTATCAGGCGAGTATCGAGATGCCATTGTTTGAGGCACTTTATGATAGGTCCTGCAGGTCATCAGCATGTTGGGCGGTACCGGATGATACAGTGGCTATAGGACCTGATGTTGTTGTTGACCATACTGAGAAGGTAAGACAGATCAGGCAGAGACTTTAGGCAATGCATGATAGGTAGAAGAAATATGCAGACAATATCTTGAGGGTCTGAGCTACGAGGTTGGAGACTAAGTGTATTTGAAAGTTGCGCCCTGTAAAGGTCATTAGAGGTTTAACATTAAGGGGAAGCGGCATCAAGGTTCATTGGGTCGTTCAGGGTTGAGGAACCCGTCAGCAGAGTGGCATACCGTTTGGAGTTGCCACCGCAATTGTCAGGGGTACATCTAGTATTTCATATTTCCATGTTGAGGCTGGTTAGGTCGGGACCGAGGCCTATGGTTGATATACGTCAGATTGAGGTGCGACCTGACGTGTCATACGAGGAACATACTGTAGAAAATCATGGATATGAGGACTCAGATTTTGAGGAATAAGGAGATCCTGAAGGTTTTGGTACGATGGCAGCATCACGGGACCGAGGGACTCACCTGAGAACTTGAGTCTACTATGCAACGACGGTATCCCCACTTATTTGCCAGTAAGTATTTAAGTTTAATTTAAATTTTGGGATGAAATTTCACCTAGTTGGGAAGAACTGTAACGGCCTGAATTTAATTCGTCGTTATTAATGACGTAGTGACAGACGTGGCTGACAACTCAGATGCTCGTGGGACCCGCAACTAGGCTAGTGCGCGCTTGAAACTAGGTAAATAATTATTTTGTGTGTCGAATTGTTTAATTTGCGATGTTGATATTTAAATAGAGTAAACGACATCGCAATGTGTGTACGTATATTACATTTGACGTGCGAGATTACGTGCCTCGATATGCGTGTCGATGCGGGTATCGGATAGTCTAAAAGACTAAATACTAGGCCGGAGAAAATAATACACACATAAAATAAATAAAATAGGTTAAATAATAATATGGAAAGTATATTTGGTGGCTAGGGACATGGTAGTACGCGTATGTCGCGGTTCGGGACGCGAAACCGGGCGTCGGAACACCCAAAATGCCATTTTTTGAGTTAAAGACAAGGATGAGTGTGCCATTGGTGTCAATTTCAGAGTCATGAGAGGTTGGAAGTGGAGTAAATGGAGTGCATTGGATTGCCTTGAGATGCACATGTGAGAAGAGATGCCATTTGACTATAAAAAGTCAATTGACCTCATTTTTCCACCACCTTTTTCTCTATCTTATCTTTCTATCCGAAAATAGATACAAGAAACCAAGGGTTTTGGAAATCAAACTTGCTGATTTGAGGAGCTTGGAGTGGGGAAAACATCAAAAGCAAGGTGAGAATCACAAACACCTCAACTTTCTCTATCTTTTGATCACACTTTTTGAGGTGTTGGTGTGAATCCAATAAGGATTGTTTAGAGGTTGTTGAGTTGTTGTTTTGGTAGGTTGTAAATGCTATGAAGTTTAGTGGTTGGTGTTGTGGTTGTTGTTGTTGGCGGAGGGGTTTAAAACCCAGAATTTTCAGCATGTCTAGTGTCTAGAACGCGATTAGCGCGCTAACAATCTAGCGCGCTAGATGACAGTTAGCGCGCTAGGCAAGAAGATAGCGCGCTAATGTTCTTCCTGACGAAAAACATATAACTGCATGGGAATCTAGCGCGCTAATTCCCAGACCCAACGCGCTAGATCCTGCCGTTTTGACATTATTTTTGTTAAGTGACTTAAAACACATCCAATTGACTAAAAATCAATTATAAATGGACATAGGTCATTTCATGCGGTAATTTGGGATATCTGGGATTAGGTGAAACCAGACCGGGGGTTATTGACGGGACAAGGAGTGCGGTTTGAGGTGTGTAGTATCCCAACTGAAATTTCTTGAGCAATACTTTATTTTGCTTTTAAATTCATATTATGTCGTTCATTACTCTATTCTTGGTGTGTTATAATGGACGGACGTTGAGGCTCTCCCTCTGTGTCATTTCGTGTGTATGTCCACTAGGCCATATCACGTGTGTCATCTCGGTGAATAGGTCGACCGGAGAGTCATGTCGGGCACGTGTGGGTGCGTCGTAGGTTCCACGTTGACCACCTAGCGAATCCAGATATTGGCCTTACTTGAGTGCTACTCGCCGGCAGTAGTCTGTTGGGAGTCCGAAGTATGGCGCTAGTCTGACCCTAGGCTCTAGGAATACACACTTTGAGCTTTCACTATTACTTATGCATGCAATGAGCACAGTTGTCTGTTTTTATTTCCGCATGTTTATTTAATAGTTTTGTTTAAATTTCAGTATTTACTTTCCCTATTGCTCATTTAATTTCTTTGGGAATACTCACTCTGGGCTCGTCATCTACCTTTTTGTGATGGCTTAAGTGCAGATCCTAGTACGAGTCGTGGCAAATGCAAACTACCGGAATATTTGTGATTCAGAGACATCGAGCCAGGCTTGTACGTTTGTATTATACATATATTGTTTTATTTTGGGATTTGGGATTGTGAGATACATCAAGACTCTATATATTGATATTTTGAGCTCTTTGAGGTTTATATCTTATATATGATGTTATATAGTTTTTCCACATTAGGTATCAGAGTTAAATGCATGACCCTAATGTTTCATATTTTAATTTTCATGATAAAAGACTTCCGCTATGGTTTATTACGGTATAAAATGATCTAAGCAGATGATTTGAGTTTATTAACAATTTAAATAGTAAATTGTTGTTTTATTGAGGTTAATAACGATTAAATGGTTGATGAGATGGCATGTGGGACACAACCGGCGCTGGTAGGCCAGGTTTTGGGCCCGCATCGACCCCGTGGCGGTCCATTTGGAAAATGGTCAGCTACATCCCCGCTAATGTCTCGGCTCACCGAATGCCCCGCGTATACCTTACTCGCAAATTCGGCACAACAAAATAAACATACACTTGAACATTAGAAATTCACATTTTTGGTATAAATAAATAATACATACACCATAGAAAAATAAAATGTACCTCGGTGCAACTTCGGAGGTTTCGACAAGTACGTCGAGTCACGACGGTCCAGTCAACAGTCCTATGACACGTGGCATGTATAAATTTAAGGGTCATTACAATTTCCAACTTAATACATATTTAAACACTTGTAACCAACTTAAATTCATGAAAATTGGACTTCAGAGACTTAGGGAACCGTAGCTCGGTATTGGGGAGCTAATCGGGTCGGATTCAGAAGTCCGGGGAAGTCGAAGAGCGTTTTGAGGTTTGTAAAACCAATTGAAAAACTCTAAGTATTTGATTTTGTTTTGGTTTCCATATTTATCAGTTATGCTTACTTCCATTACTTCGTTCGTTATTTAGACGTGGGTTGAGTTTACTCCCCCGGGTTCCTTGTTGTGTGTTCATGATGTGCTAGTTTGTAGCGCGTGTGACCCGACCCTCGGTGAATGGCGACCCGAGCTTGCTTTTGGGTGCACGTATTGGTGACTCAGCGGATTTGGCCAGCACCGCGAGGGACCAAGTGAAAAAGTATTGGGGGCACCCAACGAAGGGATCCTAGGACCCGAAGTACAATCTAGTCCATTTGAAACAAGCACACACTTTGTTTAGCTTATGTGTTACTTATTCATGCAATGAGCCATTTATAGTTGCTTGTCCTTTACATTATGCATGTTTATTTAATAGTATTTATTGAATTCCCTTTACTTTATCGTATGAATGCTCATAAGAGTTCCTTGGGATTTTACTCACTGGACTCGTCATCTGTCTTTTGTGATGTCGAGTGTATATCCTAGTACCAGTAAGGGCAAGGGGATCATAGGCGACTACATCTGATTGCTCGTTGTTGAGAACCTATTAGTACGTGTTTATTTTGATATTTTGTTCTATTTTGGGTATTGGGAGACTGGAGTGACACTGTACATGTACATATATACTATTGTATGGTATTGTCGCCTATATACATAGTACTTTTCCGGATTTTTCACATTATGACATGCTCATATGAATGATGTTATATATTTATGATGAACTTTATGCTTTACTTACACTAATCAAGACTTTCGTTGATTTATAGTTAAGTGTGATTAACTGTTAATTTGTAAAATATTAACCACTAGCGCGGCTAGGACTTAAATAAGCTACGAACAGTTGAACTTAAGGAATTTAAAGACTTAAGGAAATAACTTAATAAAAATTATGAATAACTGATTCACTTAGCTAATAACACCTACGTGGACATGAATATCGAGACATGAGATAGACAGGCAGGTGTCGGACACATGTAGATGGGCCCACCAGGCGAGGAGCGTACGACACGACGACATCTCGGGGCGGCCTTGGGGCGCGGGGCCGCCGCAAATCTCGTATATATCGTATGGCTCTAAAGCGAGAGTGGGCCTAAGTAGGATTTTCTTTTTTGAAAAATAATGCAAGACTTTAACTTTGTAAAAGAAATTCTTATAGAGAAGAATAAAGCTTCAAAATTATCAGGTATACAGTCCTTTAAAACCCTTAAGTGAGAGCTTTTTATTGCTACCCAGTGATTCTACCCAACTTCAGCAATCTAACGAGGAATAAAAGACAAGTTTTGACGAAAACATTTGAATTTTTTTTATTATAAATTCATGTGGAGCAAATCTCGCCTCCTAATAAAATTTTTTGTTTCATTTACAAGATAACTTCTACCGAGATTTATAATGGACTTAAAGTAAATATTACTTAAACGTCTGCCATTTATTATATATTCACTATGCTTAAACTTCGGTTGTCTCTATAGAAATACAAGATGGCGTCTCTATAAAAATACAAGATGTTGGCCACTATAGCAGTTATAGCGTAGTTTAAAATTTTATAACTTTTGATAAATCAGTATCCTTTAACATTATGATAGCGTTTTGAACAATTTAATTTCTTTAATTTCATAAAATACTTTTAAATAACTTCTCTAGTTCTTAGCAAGTTCCAACTCAATTTACAACACGTTATCAGCACGAGCTTGCTCTAGCATTAAGGAGATCTTGAAGTTCAAGAAGGCTTGTTAAGGAGACAAAGCTAGGAAGGTATAACTTTTGTTATTTAAATAAGTTCAATTTATTTCTATATTATCACGGTTGCTTCCTTTATTACATGCATCACTTCTATATGCATACTTTATTCATATATTATGCATTATAACGTCACCGATTGCGAAAGTATGCTCTTTAGTTGCGTCTTGCACGATCTTCTACATCAGAAATCAAAAGTCAATGTGTGACATATAGTTTTTCTCTTAAAACAAACGATTAGTTATTGTTCTATTCTTGATTTTATAATACAAATAATGCTATAAGTTTGAGTTGATAGTGGGTAAGCCTTGTCCCCGATAAAGCTAAACATTGAAAGGGAGACGGGTCATCCCGTTCGAGGAGGCATGGTGTTAAGTAGACTATGTCTCGCCACCAAACCTGGAGGTTGTCCCACCAACTCATACGAATAGTACATTTTGTTTATTAATGAATCAAGTTGTGAACATATATTTAATCGTATGTTATGTTTTTACATAAAAAATGGAAAACTATTTTATATTAAATTTATTTTCAAAATATTATTCAACCATAGTTGAATTTGTTGCCTTATTATATTACCGACAAGAATTACTTGTCATGACAATTAGATACTACAATTTGTGAATAAAGCATATATGCAAAACTGTGTGTTATACACAATCATTCGCCAATTTCTCTTTAGAGATTTGAAAAGTGAATATTTCACTTTATATATATTTTCACCTTATGGAGTTATATATATACATACCAAAAGGGTAATGCTCCAAAAGCTCAAAATGAGCGGCTGGGTCTCATGCTACAAAATTTAATCGACCAAATATTAATTATAATTCCGCAATTTTAATTACCTCTATGTTGAGGCTATGTGGAAATATGATTGATGAGACAATAAAAAAGAAGGTCACGTGGCCCGCCTCGACTTATTCTTTCGCAACAAATATCGAGTGCGCATGTCAATCCAATAAATATTAAGGATTGATTTCTTGTCTCATGGTAAGTGAGTAAAATAATGAGATATTATAAATATCATATCGCCCTCGTCCAATTAGTTCAGCTTCAAATTAATAAGCATATGTTGCATATAATGATCATGATCACAATAACAAATTTATGGACGTGGAAAATGTGAAAATATCAGGTAAATGTCGTATTGACAATTCCACAAAAAATTGGAACAAAAGTGGTGCACCATTACAAAGGGCAAATAATTATTGACAATGAGCGCTCATAATTGTGACATTTTTTTGGTCATATATGAAAGACTATTTTGCCTAAATATTGTCATATATATATACCTGAATATTTTTGTGATCTTTACCATGCCTTCAAAATCAAAGGCAAAATATTATGAATTTTATCATTGAAAATGGCTCGATAAAACAAGCACATCGAGATGTGTGTAAATCGTGACCTAAATATGGGCGATGAGTTTATGTCTTGTGTATCATGCTACATGCATGTACATGATAATATAAAAGTGAATATTTCTCGAATTCGAACTTAGCGGAGGCTAATGTTCAGACAATATCTGAGACAACAATTTTATTGTTAATGTCTTGTTCAGAAGAAGTCTACTCAGAATAATAGAAAATTTATCTATATGAATATGATTTAATCCGAGTATAATATTATCGGCTTCAACTTCTGGAATATATAAGACACATTAAAACGAATGACGTCATAAATCAAATGACATTCATTTTGTGGAAATATCTATTTGATTATTCATAATCATCGATAATGCGAAAATATCGTAAATTCATACGGACATCCTTTATCGAACTGATTTTTTTTTATCAGCTGGAGATTATCTCAAGGCAAATCAATAGGAGACTTATATTGATTTAACTCTCCATCAATCATATTATAAGATGCCTTGGATCCCTAATAGGGAATTTATTTATAGCAAGTTTTGCTAATTGTCACTTTGATGAAGCAATTTTCCCACCATTATGGGGAGATATAAGCCAATTCAAAAGGAATGACGTGAAATTGCTTGAAACACATCAAATTGCATTAAATTTGTTGTATTATGATCCATGTATAAATTAATATGAACTCAAAGTTCAAAGGATCATTCAGTAGCAACAAGTTATGAATCAATTACTTGATGCAAGTACTATACACAAAAGAGTGACAATCATATGCTTCAGCATTAAATGGTTCATATAGAAAACGATGTCCATGTGCAACAAAATGCACAAGATGTCTCACCCATGTGAACATGAGGGGGAGAATCAAAAGGAGTTATTGATTAGTGCATTGCACTCTTTTTCCCTTAGCTATGGTTTTATCCTACTAGATTTTCCTAGCAAGGTTTTTAATGAGGCGATCCTAACATTATTATACACCATATAAAAAGAAAAAATTATGAAAGCAAATAATGCACTCTTTCTCCTATACTAAATATTACTTAAACGTCTGCCATTTATTATATATTCACTATGCTTAAACTTCGGTTGTCTCTATAGAAATACAAGATGGCGTCTCTATAAAAATACAAGATGTTGGCCACTATAGCAGTTATAGCGTAGTTTAAAATTTTATAACTTTTGATAAATCAGTATCCTTTAACATTATGATAGCGTTTTGAACAATTTAATTTCTTTAATTTCATAAAATACTTTTAAATAATCTCATTAGATGAATTAATTAATAATTTTGTTAACAACGCTTAAACTGCAAAATAAATAATTTATTTAAGCGTATTGTCTAATTAAGTAATTCGTTTATGGGTGTGTTCATTAATTGAAAATTATGCCGTCATATTCTTTAGAGATATTTGAACTGTTTGATTGTGAAATTGAATATTTTTGTAACATTAACTTGTTTATGTTCTTGTTTTTTTAAAACATTTTTTTTTCAAATTGTTTGAATATAATCAGTATGTTGGATCACAAATATATATATATATATAGAGATTTTTTTTTTGGTATGAAGTGGGTGGCTAATCAATAAGCTAAAATAATATTTATTTATTTTTAGTAATATATATAAGAACCTCTTGTGAACATTGATTCCTGCACTTTAATGAAAAAGAACCATTAGTCTTGAGTATACAAAACAACAACCAATCAATAACCAAGTCAAACATATGCACGCATTAGTGCACATTTTGCAACAAGAATAAACTTATAAGTATGCAGGCAATAGATCAATCATCAACACCAAAACAAAGAAAAAAACTAATTAACTTGTGAAAGTAAATTACTACACATAACACCTTCCCTCTAACATCCAAATTAAATTAATTTTGGTGACAATCACCAAATTCTTTTTCGTATTTGCACCAGTTGTCGAGTGTATAATGTAAAAAGGGAGCTAATCAAACACAAAGGAGATGAATAAAGTTACTATTGTGTCAATGACCTATCTAAAAGATATTTGAATTTTACTACCTAACTTCATGAACTCAAATTAACAACTTAGTTTCTCAAAAGCTTTGTTGTAATGTCACAAAATCTTTACTCTAAGTTAAGTAATTGAAAGGGATTGACTTGTTTAAATCCTAGAAAGTTTGAATAAATACACTAAGCTATGATTTGTTAGAACCACGCTACTTGAATACAATCACTGAGATGAATTCCCTATTTTCAAAAGGATTAACCTACAAAGAAGTTTAATATCTTTTAAATAATATGGTCAATTGAGAAAACATCATAAGATCAGATGATTAAGTAAATGAAGCCCATTAATGAATTATTAGAAAAAATTAAATCCAAAATGTTGTTATGGATAATTGAGAACATAAAAAATTTTGTTATGACACAAAATCGCTAGTTAAAAGCAAACGAGGGTTATCTCTATGCTAAATTTGTATGTACAAACGACTTATGACTATTGTGATAAAATTACGCGTTGCTAAAAATTAGCTAATTGTTCGCCAAGAAAAATCACATGGGCTAGTATAATTTTATTCGACGCACAAGTATAAAAGTTCAATCACCATATTGATGCTTCCCTAGTATATAGTAAGCTTGCATTTGGAAACTAAACTAAACTACCTACTTGCATCAGAGGAGGATCAACGATTGATAACCCGAGTACAACTTATTCAAACACTCTCAGTGATTTCGATAAACAATTCTATTACCCACCCAATTTTCTCAAGGCTCACATAACACCTCCATTCCCTTATTCATCATCTAACACTTAACTTTATTTAAAAACTGGTTCAGACAATTCATAAAACACATAGAATGCATAAACACTAAAATTCAAAACAAAACAAAAAAAATCAAAGAATTAGAGAGTTCTATATAGAATTTCGATCATGGGTATCTAAGAATTTCCAATACCAAATCTAATCAACACAGTAATGATTTAACTATCATGATGCATAACCAATTTTAATTTGCTTTGAGTGAAAAGAAAAGCAAAATTCAAGCAGTGGAGATAAGGTTTCACATTGATGTTATCAAGTTGCTTTCTGTATTAAAACAAAAGGTTCAACATAATATCGCACATCAGTAAGCAAAAACATTGGCATCCAATTATGACTGGCATACTTGAAGCATAGATGGGTGATTGAAACCAAGAAATAAAAAATCATATAGAAGTGAAAAAAGCAAAGCGAAAGAGATGGAAACCTTAACATTAAAACATTACTACCAAGGAACAATATAATTAATGAAGCCAACTCCTTCTCGGACCAAAATAGGACCACGGTTCCCTCTTTTTCACATATATGGAGAAACAAAGATGTTTATATAAGACACACAAATAGTCACATACCCGAATCAAGTGTTAGGTAAGAGATGCCACCATCAATCAGCGAATAGTAGGTAAGGGAGAACCACCATCAATCAAATAGGAAAATCAGAGAGTTGAAGGGTAAAAGTGATTTTTTAGGTGACGAAGAAAATTAGAGGTATTTGTATTGAATCGAGAACTAACGAAATCGGAAAGTTGAAGAATCGAGAACCAACAAACCAACGAACCAACGAAATTGAGGAGTTGAAGGATAAAAGTGATATTTTAAAAGATCAGGTAATGCACGAGAAGTATGGGCAAATAAGTAAATTTCATTACCACTCAAAAATTTGGATCAACGAATGCACGAGAATTATTGGCAAATAGGTAAATTTCATTACCACTCAAAAATTTGTGATTCGTGCTTTTATATGTGTCTATATATAATTCAAAATTCAAAATTGTAATTAAAATTTAAAAATTAGAAATATTAAAAGATCAGGTAATGCACGAGAAGTATGGGCAAATAAGTAAATTTCATTGCCACTCAAAAATTTGGATCAGCGAACGCACGAGAATTATTGGCAAATAGGTAAATTTCATTACCACTCAAAAATTTGTGATTCGTGCTTTTATATGTGTCTATATATAATTCAAAATTGAAAATTGTAATTAAAATTTAAAAATTAGAAATACAAGTACCTTTTTTAGCTTATCAATATTCTATAATGTGATTGAGATAAGATGTGAATGAAAAAAACAAGCTAGTCATGCTAGGACATTACTTCCTCAAAAAAAGTGATTTAGAGATAAAGATTAAAAAAAAAGTATGGGCAAATAGGTAAATTTCATTACCACTCAAAAATTTGTGATTGGTGCTTTTATATATATGATATTGCACGTGCTACGCACACCCAAAATAAAATAAATTATAAATAACATTAAAATAATCTACATTTGAGCTAATCTAATGTACATCTGTCAATAAAGTTATCTTTGAAATAAATAAAAAAAACATTAAAATAATGTTTAAAAATTCAACAAACTATAAAAAAGGAAAAAAAATTAGTATAAGTAATTTATAAATGCAATAACATGGTGCTATGTTAATATGTCGATTAGGGGTGGGCATTGGTCTCCACAAAACCGCCCAAACCGTGCAAACTGTATGGTTTGGTCTGGTTTTTTTAACTTGCGGTTTGGGGGCGGTTTAGAAAACTTGAAAACCGCAATTCCACGGTTTGGTGTTGGTTTTCATTTACAAAAAACCGCGGTTCACCAAACCACAAAAACCACCCTTAAACTTGGAATGTATTGAAATAAAGTTGAAGCATTTTCTTGTTGTTTTAACTTTCAAAATGATCTTAGACTCATAATTTTGATTGAGTTCATGTGTATTATTGTGTTTTTGGTGGATGGTCATGTATGAACATATATTTTGTTGATGGGATTGTATGGAATGTGTGACTTTTTTTTGAAAATGTGTCACAAAAAAACCGCAAAACCAAACCGACCAAACCGCGCAAACCGCTGTCGGTTTGGTTGTGGTTTTGAGGTTTCGCGGTTTGGTGGTGGTTTGCAAAACGGCCAAACCGCGAACCTTCGGTTTGGTGGCGGTTTGATGATTTTCACCACCAAACCGCGGTTTGCCCACTCCTAATGTCGATTGATAAAAATTTGAATTATATAGTAAATTTTTTTAAAAAAAATTAACCATATCCTACTTGAAATATAATATTTTTTGGGTAGGTGAAATATTATATTTTTTAAACTATTAATGACCAGGTTAACCATTTAAAGTGTTGGAAGCACCAATGAGTCCTTATGGATATAAATAAGGCCACGAAGGGGAGAAATTAATATATAGGATCATATTTTGGTTGCTTAGGTGATTGGTGCCAAGAATAACCTGTAATCTCCCGTCCATTGAATAAAGTACATACTAAGCACTAAAAAAAAATCAAATTACATAGCTTAATCAACACGCCAAAAAGTTAAAAGATTAATACCTTTGTTGCTTGAAGGATGGTGGTTGTTGGTAGAGGTAGTCTATAAAGTTCGACAAGTGATGTTAAAGGATTATTTTCTTGTCATTGACCAAGGCAATGCAATCCCAAAAATGTTATCAGCGCCATTAAAATAAGAAGCCGGTCCATACAACATCTATGACACCGTTATTTAAAAATCCTAGCACTATAAAATTTAATTAAAAAGAGGGTCATATGAGGATCTAAATTAATACTCAATTCCAAGTTTTTACTATTCAACTAAATAACACAAGCCATTAAAACTGATTAGATATACCATTTTATTTTCTAAAAGTGGTTGCATCACTAAAATCTAGTTCATGAAAGTGCATATATAAGATAATTTAAAAAATTGTGAATAGCATCTTATATATATACGCACATGATTTCATGGATTTCATGAGAAATGAGCATCTATCTATTTAGACTCATCGCTAATAGGTACGTACAAAGTCATTTCAATGTAATCAAACTAATCTAATGTGCATTTTATTAAACACCTCAAAAAAATTAACCCTAGACAGAGTAGAGCAGATGAAGACATACAAACTACTTACAATCTTTGAAATTAAAATACAAAGGTTGATGAGCCAGCCAAAGACACCCTTAAAAGGCTAAAAACTGCCCAAGCAAACAAAAAAAATATTCAATCTCAACACATAAGAAACAAAGCAAATCAACAACTACAAAACCTCAAGAACATCCTAAAAAGCAAATAAAAAAATTAAGATTTAGTTTGAATTACCTATAGTCTGTAACTTGTGCTCTAAAACATATCATAGAGAATTTGATAGAAGAAGAGATCAAAGCTACCCAAATGAAAATTAAACAACCACATGGTCTCTCAGATCAAAAATCTCACTTCTCTCCATTTCTCCCAACAAAATATCTATCTATAAGAGTCGTCTCGATGCATCCACACTTAGCATACATGTCTATAAAAGAAGTCCCCAACACTCTATCTAACTCCATCTTGTTCCTATCAGCATAGGCATGAATCCATTTTCCCTGATTAAGGGCACCTAGGAAACCACAAGCCGATAGCGCCCCGACGACCCCGGCGTGATTAGGTTGAATTCCTGCCATTTACATCTCATTAAAAACCCCACTGCATCCCTAAACATGCCCATTTGAGCATACCCAGTAATCATGGCACTCCAAGAAACCACATTTCTCTCAGGCATTTCATCAAACAGTTTCTTTGCTTCACTCAACTGCCCAATTTTCAAATACCCATTAACCATTCCAAGAAATCACATCCAAAATCAACATGTTCAACCCACCATTTGAATAAAAAAATATGAATCATTTAAAAAAGATCAGTATGAGTTTCATCACCAACGACTCTTTCTGTTTTCAGTGGAGGTGAATAGAAGAATTACAATCACTGCATTTCTCATTGCTATGCTTCTTCATCTCTCTATTCCCATTTCAGCCTTCAATGGAGATGGAGTTTTGTCGCTCTCCTTCAAATATTGTGTTCTCAACGACCCCTTATCAGTCCTACAGAACTGGAACTACAATGACAACAATCCATGTTCATTGATAGGAGTTGAATGCGCTCCTGATAATTCTCGAGTTATATCTCTAATCCTCCCAAACAATCAACCTCTCGACACGATTTTGGTCGAATTGGGCTTAATTATCCACAAATATACCAACAACAAGGTACATAGAAATCGCACTACATAATCTTTCCCAAATATACCAACAACAATACAAAGAATTAACAAATATAGATCCACAATATAAAAAAAAACCCGAACGCCCATTTGATGCTTCGAAATCATCAACAACGATATATAAAGAGAGGTATGTACAATTTATGCTTCGAAAAATCGAACCCTAGAAAACCCACCAAAACTTCATTCTCAAAGGTGAATTCATGGGTCTGATGATGGTTCTTCAATTTCGATGAATAAGAGAGACCAAAAAAATAATCTCACAAAGTTCTTAGGGTCATTGCGCATTAGAGGTGTAGATGAAAAAAATGGTTTTGGAGAGAGACCGATATAAGAGATCATGTCTAGAGTCAAAAGAGATTCAAATTGGGACTTTGGGAGAAATCAGTATAAGAAGACAACATGAAAGCTGAAAGAAAATTGAGCAAAACGGTAGAAATGATATTTCATCACGGTCCACACTCACTCTTTTATTATAGTTATAGATATATAATGAAAACTAAGTAATAAAAAACTATATTAAACAAAATAAACACATCCCTAAAATAATTACTTAATTATAAAGAAAATAAATTTAATTTAATAAAAAAATTCACCATAACTTTTTTAAGAAACAAAATAAACTTTTAGGTCACTATAAGAAAAATGTTATTTTTCAATTTTAAATAATATTATCAAATTCTAGACCGTTAAAACTTTTTTTATAAAATCAAATTGTCGGCACCTTCACATCGTCAAAAAACTATCATGTTGACACGTTCACAAATGATTTGATAATTTGACAACTACTCCCACTGCATTGTTAAAACTTAAAAATTATATTATTTTTTACTAAGATGATATATAATAATGTGTTGAATATAACACGTTGTTAATTTTACATTATTGAACTATTTAAAGTTATTTAAGTTTTTTTACCCATAATTAGTAATTTATAATAATACATTCATTATGTATTGATTATATTATATTTTAACAACGCAGTCTTTGATAATATTTGTTAGTGCCTTGAATAATGAAAAATTATAAAGTAGGACTAGATAGAATCATAAACACATTGATTAGATTGAATCACAGTGATTGTGTTGACTAGGTTTTCACTTACCGCAGTGGATCGAGAGAGAGAAAAAAAACCCTAATCCACGCAGCCGCTACTCTTTAGGGTTTTGGTTGAGAAGAAGAGTATATATATACTAGTTTGCGGAGCGTGCTACGCACTCTTGACTGGGATTTAACTACTTTAATAATTTATTTTCGTTATTTAAAAATATACTAATTCATTTTTATTTTAATTGTTTTAAAACTATTACTATTTTGATTTAACAACTTACTTATATCACAAAGATTCTTCAAATTATATATCATTTTTCTTTAAATCTACATCTAATTATAACAACATTTAGTTTTTTTGGTATAGATAGGAATAACAACTACGAGGGAAAAAGAGAAAATAAGTTAAAATTAAGCAAGTACATGCTTGAAACTTACACATTAATTGAGCAAGCTCGTTACAAAACTCATGAGCAACACCCTCTTGAACACTATGTGGGAAATTGATGTGTGCCCACTGGCTCACTGTACTTCTATATATTGATCATTTTCTATATTACATAGATTGAAAGACCCATAAGGAGCTTTTGATGCAGCGAGAAATTGACCAATTGCTCGCTACAAAGAAAAAAATAGAATTTTCTACCAATTCGTTGATTCCGCGAATACCGAATTGAAGAAACACGTTTCTAACTTGTGATCGAACACACAAAGTTCAAGAGACCAAAAAACACACGAGAGATACTTTCTCTCAAAAACCCATATTTTATTTATCCATCATAATCAACCCCCCTTTAACAACTGATCAAGCCTTTATATATATTAGGCCTAATTAAGTTAACACATTATTTCACTCCAAATAGAATTCTTATTCTAACAATGCATGACTTCTAACTTAACTAAAACTCTATGTATACTATCTCTAATAAATAAGAAATCATAATCTAACACAAACTCCGATAATCTAATCTAATAAATAAGAAATCCTAATCTAATACAAACTCTTATTAGCATCATTCTCTCCCGGTTGAGAAAAACTCGTCCCCGAATTTAATGCATGAATCATTCTTTCGCACATAATCTCTATAGTCTTCATCTTCATCATGCTCACTCGGTTAGAAAAAATCCGTCCTCGAGTTTTAGTCATCTCCTTTGTCTTGTGGGCTTCAATAACAAAATCTTCAAAGATAGCCGACTCTTCCTCAAACACAATTTCGACGAATTTATCATTGCATGATGGAACATGTATCTTTGGAACATTGCTTGAAACTTCAATTGACAAATCAAAGTTGTCAACGAACACATCATTATGATGTTTTTGTAGAACTTCCTCGACTAACTCGTCGTCCGTAATGTTAGTCAACGAACAAAAGTGCTTCGTCTTTGCAAACTTCATTTTTATCTCCACAACTCCTTCAACTGGGTAGTTGTATCCACACTTTTCAATGACCGCGTCACTAACCATCTCTTCAAGCATCCGAGGGCTTTTAGAATGGAAAATGTGACGGCCCGCCTAATTTAAAGATTATTTAAATATCTAATTTCAGACTATGACTCAGCTCAGACCCACGTGGACATCGCGGATTAGTCTAGGGCACGCCTACCGAGGTATGATTTATATTGTTATATTTGCGTGATGGTTGTTTATTATGGTTGTTTTACTATTAATTATAGCATTAAACCATGTGTACCGTTGATTATCGCGTTTTACGTGAGTTACGAGTGTGGCGAATAGCGTCTCGAGATACATGCGACGCGGGTACTGGAACGTGATAGCTTAGACGCATAAATTATCAATATACAATGATATTCTAAGCTAAATAATCAAACAAACTTTACCTAAGTTAAGCAAAAACACTAATAGGTCAAAATGGAACCGACACGCTTCGTGATGCGCAACAATGCCGAGTAAGGAGTAGGCAAGACTTAGTCTAAGCATGATATGTAAATTGACCAATAAAGTATAGACTAAGTTAATTAAATTATTTAATGTGCCTATGGTATGAGTTTTAGCTTGATTCATATAAAAAGAGGCCCAAAATAGTATGAATAAAAAATTATTTGGGCCTTAGATAAAATCTTGAGATGAGTCATCTAGAGGCCTAAAATAACACACTTAGTGGGCATCCATGGTAGGATGAGTCAAATTCAAGCCCTTGATGGACCTAGAGATGGGAGCTTTATGCAAGATTAAAGGCTAGGAATATGAAGTGGGCTAGTATAAATATATAACTAAGCCTTTCACTTTGATCTCATTCATGCTTATTCATGCAACAAACAAAAAGAGAAATTTAGCATCTCTAGTTCATGAGAGCAAGAAGGGCTGGACATCCTTTGATCTAGAAGAGTTTGTGTCAAATTAGTGATGTTCAAGCAACAGGAGTAAAGAGTTTGCATCAAGACTCAAACTAGGTATGAAATCCCTCATTTTTCATGCATTTTTACTCCAAAGTTTGTTTGAATGAGTGTTAAAACTTAGGGTTCTTGACCCAAAATGAGATTTTGATAGTTAATCTATATTTCCTCATGTTTTTAATGTATAAGATGTGATGATTTCATCTCTAGACTTCCAAAAATTCAGCCATTAAAACCCTTGTTCTTATTCTTGAGGTTTTTCAACTAATGCATGTTAACTTACCTAAATTAAGGATTTAAAACATGGGTTATTGTTACCTTGGGTTAATTAGGAGTAATTAGGGACAAATCATCCCATAATGGGCAAGAATTTCTTGATTTGGGTAAATATTTGATGTTGAAATTTAAGTCATTCCCGTGCATGTTAAGCTGTTGAAGATCATGAATAGTGTCGGTGACCACAGAGAACATCTGTGCCCACAAGAGAAGTTTGTGACCACGGGACATTTGTGCCCACAGGGATGGTTGTGCTCACGGGACGTCTATGGACGTTTGTGCCCACAGGGGACGTCTGTGCTCACAACCAACGTTTGTGCCCACATGGGGACGGCTGTGTCTACAGGACGTCTAACCACGAATTTGTGCCCAAAGGATGTCTGTTGTCACAAGGGTTTGTAAATCACAAGCCCTGTGTCCACAAGAGTGTTACAACAACGTTATGTCAACAATCTAATATAATGAGCATCTAACACACCAAAAATTTATGTAACTGACTCCAGGGACTTAAGAGATACATACTCTATTTGTCGGGAACGTATCGGAATCGAAGCGTGTAAGGATTGAGTTTTCATCGCATCTTGTAAGTAAACCCCACCAGAAAAACATGTAGCATTTATTTACTGCTTTATTTCATTATACCACTGTATTATGCCCGTTTGGGTTGTTTGACTACTCCACTCCCGCGTGTGTCTGTATATGGTCGACGAGACGATATGACCCCTCACCGGCTCCCTCGTGATTAGCGATCCGATTGTTGCTACGGTTCGGTCATGCCTTAGGCTACGCATGAGAATTTCTCCGCGAGTCGATGAATCGAGAGATGGTGTTGTGAGGAGTTAACTCCGACACAAATTCCTCTCCTTTGAGGCAGTTGGTCGGGAGTTGTAAACTCCCGACCAACAGAGTTCCTCATTAACCTTAGAGCGGTGGCGGGGAGTTACTTCGTCACCAGAGTCTTCTCGGTCAGATGCTATTAGTCCCAGAGTTCGGCGGATATATACCACACTCGCGTCCAACATTTATTATTTTCCTAACGACTTATCTTCATGCTCAATATCCCTTTTCAGTGTATTTCTTACCGACTAGCATGATTTTTAGCCACTTTATTTACATTCTTATTAAATGCAACTTGCGTTTCTTCTGGGGATTTACTCACTGGACTCGTCATCTATTTTTGCATGGATGACTGAATGCAGACCCTACGACGAGCCGAGGGAAGGCCATACTAGGCGACTTCATCTGATTCATCGAGAGCCTCCACTAGCCCATCTCGTAGGTGTTTGTATACATTATGTTACTGTTTTTGGGTATATTTTGGGAGACTTAATACACTGATACATATATATTGACCATATTGTACATTTTGTTGCCTTATATATACATGGTATCCTTTTGATGGGTTTTCCACTGCTTAGGGTTTGTTAATGAAGTAAATTTCTGATATTTATCATTTGCTTTAACTAGAATGAAAGACTTCCGCTATTATTGATAAGTCACACATTTAGTTGAAAAGACCAAGGAATAACTAAATAACTTACCATATAAGTTAAGTGAGATAAATGAATAGGCTAACTAAATTAAATTTAGGACATGTTTTCGTAAAATGCATGATAATTGAAATAGTTAGGCTAAATGAAAAGGTTGAGTACTTGTCGCGAACCGTCATGGACATGCAGGCAGATGACGTGGCATAACCTGGTGACGTGTCTGGCGGCGTGGCGGGGCCCAGATTGCCTTAGGATTTGGGGTCGCCACATAAAATCACCTCGATGACAAATTTGTTGTCACTGAAAACTAGCTTGTCTTCCATGAAGTCATGCCCATCACCGTCAAAACTTTGGCGCCTCGTCAAAGTTGTCGAAGTCATCCTCGAAGAAGATCGGATCCACTTCGCCGTCACCGTAAAGAAAAAGAACTCCATCTTCTTCTTTCTCGGATACAAATTCCTCATAGTCAAAATAATCCTCTTCTGGCTCATCATTTGACTCAACCTCATCGATTGACACTTCGTCCTCAAACCATTGTTGATGTTCTTGACGAGATTGTTGCGGTTGCCTCTGCTGCTGCAATTGTTGCACTTGATTTTGATACAACTGTTATACTTCAAGTGCTACACTTTCAACTAAAGTAATTAGTCGATCCATCCTTTGATCGACATGTGTCGTATCTCTTGGAGGAACCTTATCTACATGGTTTTCACGTCGGCCTTGTCTTTTCGGTGGCATTGCGGAATACCATATGACCTTGACGCTCTGATACCAACTGATGCAGCGAGAAATTGACCAATTGCTTGCTACAAAGAAAAAGATAGAATTTTCTATCAATTCGTTGATTCCGCGAATACCGAATTGAAGAAACACGTTTCTAACTTGTGATCGAACACACAAAGTTCAAGAAACCAAAAAACACACAAGAGATACTCTCTCTCAAAAACCCATATTTTATTTATCCATCATAATTAACCCCCCTTTAACAACTGATCAAGCCTTTATATATATTAGGCCTAATTAAGTTAACACATTATTTCACTCCAACTATAATTCATATTCTAACAATGCATGACTTCTAACTTAACTAAAACTCTATGTATTCTATCTCTAATAAATAAGAAATCATAATCTAACACAAACTCCAATAATCTTATCTAATAAATAAGAAATCTAATCTAACACAAACTCTTATTTGCATCAGCTTTGCCAATTAATGATGATTGGTCATAGTCTGCGAACTAAATATATCATGGGCATTCTATCAAACACCTTATAAGCACTCTATATACCATCAACTCGTCAACATAGACGTATCTTACTATAAGCAAATCAAATTTCTTATGGGTATTTGATTTGATGAACTTCCTAGTTCTCAACCAATCGAAACATACCCATTTAAATATGATGAAAACAAGGAATATACGTACTATCTATCTAACAGCCAATCCAATCTATTAAAAAGCATATCTCGAAATTGGTATTTGATTGATTTAACACTACTTGAAAATTAAATTTCTAAACCATTCAATATGATTAAAATAAACCCATTTCAATGTTACCAACAAACTTCCTACTTCTCAACCAAACAATTTCATCGATGCAGGATAATGGAACCGAAATCGAGTTCTAGAGAGAATGTGAGACCAAAAACTGAGAGAGAAGGTGAAATTATGGAAAGGTATGATATTCGGAGTCGAACAAACAAACAAGACTTTTTCTATTAGTGAGGGAAAAGAGTAGAAGGAACAAACGAGATTTTTTTTTTTGAAATTGATCGAAAGATATGATTTTTAGAGCTGCGACGAAGAAAGATTGTAAATAAGGGTAAACTTGTAATATCATCTCACGAAGGAAAATCTAGTAATTCGTGCTTTTAATATATAGAAAAAATATATATATACTCAAACTTGTTAATCACAAATGTGACACATATTTATAGACTCGCATTAAAAAAATTGATTCCAAATCAAATTAAAAAAACTTAAACAAACTCAAAGTCTGCCTCAAACACAAACATACAACTAATTTAGATTACACCTCTAACATAATGCTCATTATCTACAATTCATTTAAGGCCACCATTGGATCCAAAATAATAATCACACGGGGGTTCATTTAATCTAATTATTCAAACATCTATATATTTCTTATATAAAGGAAGAAGATGGAGATTATTTTGGCATTTCAACAAACACCTAGTATTCAAGATCTTAAAGCCCAATTAAGTTTCGGCTTTTTTTGTTCAAGAACCATAAAATGAAAGAGTGGTTGATCATAATAGTGTTGTTTTTAAAGAAGTTTAGCTTTGTTTCTTCACAAAATTTGTTTCTTCACAAAATCGACTGCAGCATTGATTTTCCTTTCACCCCGCTCTACTTTTATTCTTACAAAGCTCATCTATTACTACGCACGATATTAGCGCTACTTATAAAGATTACCCCAAAATTCAAGTACTTCTAATAAGGAACTTGTTCATGCCCATCTACTCTTTAACATGAAAGCTTCACTACTGATGCTTAGTAATTTGGAGAAGATGTTGCACATTTGATTGCTACCCAAACATATTTTCACCCAAAAATAGAAGCAACATTGACAATCATAAAACACGATTTCACTATTAAAACCAACCCACTACAAGAACAATATAGTTTTCCGTCCTCTAACCTAATTTAAAAATGCACAGATCATGTTAAATTATTACTTTCAGATAAACCAAAATAAGCCCTAAAAGATACGAGTTACTTTCATGATTTGCCCCTAAAAATAATCCTACCTTTGGGGTTTTTTTTTTCACATATGGACCAAATTGATACCAACAAATGTACTCTCTTGCCTTCCTGGCATCATTTAACTTCCATCCCCCACCTTGAATCACAAACAAGCCCCAATTTGAGGCAACTGGATGAGTAAATATTACAAATTTACACTACATTTCCTATAGAATCTTTACCAAATGTGATAGCTAGATACATATTTGTGCCACAAAACTCAAGCAAATAGATAGTAATATAAGAAATTTCATGGAAATGAATTCTTTTAGCTACTCCCAGTATTCTTCTATATAAAGCTAGTAAGCATTTGGCATCAATAAGCAGGTCTCCGAGGTAACAATCAATCCATAAGATAAGGTTTTGATCAAAGTAGTGCCCAGTAATGCCAGATATAGCACCTATAAGAAAAGGATATAGTTATATAATATATCCAAATGAATGGTATGTTTTTTAAGAGGCAACTGTAATACGTATTGCAATGATAAAATCTGCAAGAATGTACCAGTATGCATCAATGCACATAACAAAAAAAAAATAGAAATAAAGGTCCTTCCACGTGCTAAAAACATCAAGGTAATAAGGTAACACGGTTAAAGATATAATTAAAATATAAAAAAGAAACTTGCTTAATATGTTATGTAAGTTATACTGTACAAGGCTTTCACATGAATCGCATCTAGCAACATTTGCATAATAACTGAAGAATGATAACTTGTATGCAAAGAGATTCTATAACAAGCAGTTATCCGATTCCTTATCCAAAAAAAAAAAAAATTTACCAGATTCATATGCACCAAGTTATTATGCAACATCGATACTTAAGTGTGCACATACAAACAGAGCCAGATGTACTTAATTGATATAGAAAGAATACAACATACCTGTTGAAAACATAGTTCCAAAGAAGAATGCAATCTCCCGTGATGCAGATTTATGAGAATCAGAACCATGAACACAATTAAGAGTTATATCCGTCCCATTAATAGAGCTCGAATGCTGGTATGAACAGCAGGAACCACGTCATTGAATTTGAATCACAAAAAGAAAACATCAAGAAGTAATCAACACTATTTCCAAATGTCAAAACAACCTAAGCTAAGATTATAAATTTACTCAAAAAGATGGAATTAGAAATCAAGCATTGCAGATTTTACTTTCATCAATTGAAACACCCTTTAAATCTTCTGCGTATTGAATGTTTTCAATGTCAAATGTCGGAATACAAAAAAACAGATGCAACCAATCAAAATTCATAAGCGTACATTGCTCAAACCAACTCTCTCACTAAACTCATTAACAAACTTCATCAAACACTTGGCTGATATAAATTGTAGAATGTGGATATGAATAAGCTAGGTGATTGGAAATGTCAATTAACAAATATGGCTCATCTCAGTCCTCTCACTATATTGCAATCACAACTACTCAATGATTCAAACAATCTAACACTAACAAATTTAATCAACAACAACAACCTAACATCAAGATTAACATATGTAAAATTAATTAGAAAAAAAAACCCTCTTAATTTTCAACCGAATGAGACCAAACAATCTAACACTAACAAATTTAATCAACAACAACAACAACCTAACATCGAGATTAACATATGTAAAATTAATTAGAAAAAAAAAACCTCTTAATTTTCAAGTGAATGAGACCAAATGGAACGATCGACATACCTCTCTCTACACCGAAACCGAAAATTGGGCCATGCACATATGTAAAATTAAGATGATAGAATTTTATAAAACTGATCATTTTATAAATAACATCGAAACAACAACAACAACCTAACATCGAGATTAACAACAAATCCAAGTCAATGCACAAAAATCCAAACTAAATTCATCAAAAAAAAGGGGAAAACGCAATTCCTAATCTCAATTATATCATTCAGAATCATTTCCTAGGATTGTACATTTTCTCTCAATTAGAATTGATTTGATCCACACAATACAAAGGAGGGATCCTAATGGAGAAGAACCAAATTCAAAACCCATCTCCCAAAGACCACCCACATTAGCACAAAAACCTAAATCATCAACTCATCAAAAACCGCCAAACAAAATCAACCCAGATTCGAAACCCCTAAAATCAATCAAGCAAGCAAGCAAATATATATATATATATATATATAATGCAATCCTATTGTAATCCTGCAACACAGTGTGTGTCACACTTCATCGAACCCCTATTTGCGTTATTGTGTACCGTGCGATACACTTCAAAATGTGCGCACAAATCTCGTATATATCATACTGCTATAAAGTGAGAGTAGGCTTGAATAAGATTTTTTTTTTGAAAAATAATGTAGGACTTTAACTTTGTCAAAAAAAATCTTATAGAGAAGAATAAAACTTCAAAATTATTAGTCCTTTTAAAACCCTTGAGGGAAAGCTTTTATCACTGCGGCACTGCTAGTGGTTCTACCCGACTTCGGCAATCTAACGATAAAAAAGGACAAGTTTTGACGAAAACATTTGATTTTTTATTATAAATTCACATGGAGCAAATCTCGCCTCCTAATAAGCATTTTTGTTTTAATTTTACAAGATAACTTCTACCGAGATTCGTTGTAACGGCCTGAATTTAATTCGTCGTTATTAATGACGTGGTTGCAGACGTGGCAGACAGCTCGACGCTCGTGGGACCCCGCAATTAGGCTAGTGCGCGCCTGGAGCTAGGTAAATAGTTATTTTGTGTGTTGAATTGTCTAATTTGCGATGTTTACGTTGAAATAGAGTAAACGACATCGTAATGTGTGTAATTATGTTAAATTTGACGTGCGAGACTACGTGTTAAGTATTCGCCTCGATATGTGTGTCGACGCGGTACCGGGTAGTCTAAAAGACTAAATACTAAATCGGGGGAAAATAATACACACACGAAATGAATAAAATGAGTTAAATAATAATATGTAATGCATATTTGGTGGTTAGGGTCATGGTAGTACGCGTATGTCGATTTTTGAGACGAGAAATCGGGCGTCGGAACACCCGAAAGACGACTTTTTGGGTTAAGAACAAGGGCAAGTGTGTCATTGGTGTCACATTTGGAGTCATTAGAGGTTGAATAATGGAGCAAATAGTGCTCATTAGATTGCATTGGGATGCACAAGTGAGGAGAGATGCTTATAAGACTATAAAAAGTCAATTTGACTTTAATTCCACCACCTTTTCTCTCTCCTTATCTATAATCCGAAAATAGAGAAGAAGAAACAAGGGTTTTGGAGTTTCAAATTGATCATTTGAGGAGCTTGAAGTGGTTGATTCATCAAAGCAAGGTGAGATTCACAATCACCTCAACTTTCTTTATCTTTTGGTACAATTTTTTGAGGTGTTTGTGTGAATCCAATATGGATTGTTAAGTGGTTGATAAGTAGTTGTTTTGGTGGATTTTAAGTGCTAAGAAGTTAAGTGATATATGTTGTTGTAGTGGTTGTTGTTGGTGGTGATGTTTAGAAATCAAAATTTTCAGACAAACTGCTGTCCAGAACCCGATTAGCGCGCTAATGAGGTCATCTAGCACGTTAGATGACGATTAGCGCGCTAATGTTCTTCCTGACGAAGAACGTTTAGCTGCCCATAAGTCTAGCGCGCTAATCCCCAGACCTAGCGCGCTAGATATTGCAGATTTGAGAATAGTTTTACTAAGTAACATAAAATACATCCAATTGACTAAAAATCAATTATAAATGGAAATAAGTCATTTCGGGTGGTAATTTGGATATCGGGGATTCGGCGGAGCCGGACCGAGTGGTTATTTATCGGGACACGGAGTGCGGTTTGAGGTGTGTAGTATCCCAACTGAAATTTCTTAAGCAGAACTTTATTTTTGCTTTTGAATTCATATTCTGTTTTTCAATACTCTACTCTTGGTTTTGGTTTAAATGGACGGACGTTGAGGCTTTCCCTCCGTGTCATTCCTGTGTGTATGTCCACTAGGCCATAGCACGTGTGCCAGGGATCTCGGTGAATAGTTCGACATGAGAGTCGCGTCGGGGCACGTGTAGGTGCGTCGTAGGTTCTACGCCGACCACCTAGCGGAATCCAGATACTGGCCTTGCTTGAGTGGGACTCGCCGACAGTAGTATGTGGGGAGTCCGAAGTATGACGCTAGTCTGACCCTAGGCTCTAGGAACACACTTCGAGCTTTCACTATTACTTATGCATGCGATGAGCACCGTTGCTTGTATTTATTTCCGTATGTTTATTTAATAGTTTTATTTAAATTTCAGTATTTACTTTCAGTATTGCTCACTTAATTTCCTTGGGAATACTCAATCAGGACTCATCATTTGCCTTCTTGTGATGGCTTGAGTGCAGATCCTAGTACAAGTCGTGGCAAGGGCAAGCTTCTAAAGTACATGTGATTCAAGAGGTGATTCAGAGATATTGAGCTAGACTTATACGTTTGTATTATATATACTTTGTTTTTATTTTGAGAATTTGGGCTTGTGAGACATTTCAGGACCCTATATTTTTATATTTTGAGATCTTGAGGTGTATTTTGGGTCTATGTTGACATATGAGTTTTCCACACTATGTATCAGAGTTAAATGCATGACTTTGATGTTCATATTTTAGTTTATCGTGATAAAATACTTCCGCTGTGGTTTATTAAGGATTAAAACGATATTAAAACTGATGACTTGAGTTCATTAGCAACTTAAACTGTAAATTGTTGTTCATTGAGGTTAATAATGATTAATTGGTGGTTAAGATTGCATGTAGGACACTACAGCTGGTGCTTGTAGGCCAGGTTGTGGGCCCGCATTGGCCCCCGTGGCGGTCCAATTGGAAAATGGTCCGCTACATATATTCCTAATGAATTTAAAGTAAATTTTACTCAAACGCCTGACATTTATTATATATTCACTATGTTTAAACTTTGGTTATCTCTATAGAAATACAAGATGTTGGCCACTGTGGCAGTTCTAGCGCGGTTTTATTAACTTTTGATAAATCATTATACTTTGACATTATGATAGCGTTTTCAACAATTCAATCTATTTAATTTCATAAAATACTTTTAAATATTCTCATTAGATGAATTAATTATTAACTTTGTTAACAACGCGTAAACTGCAAATTAAGTAATTTATTTAAGTTTATTGTCTAATCAAGTAATTCGTTTATGGATGTGTTCATTGAAAATTATGCCGTCGGATTCTTGAGAGATATTTGAATTGTTTGATTGTGAGACAAAATAAACACATCCCTAAAAAAATTACTTAATTGGTCAAAACAACTATGTACCTAAGAGGAGTCTCCTTCTTTCTCCCCCAAACCCTACAATTTATTATTTATTTTCTTTTGTGATTTTTGATCTTGAACCACCGCCGATCCTCCATTTCGATTGGCGATGGTTCAAATCATATATGTTTACGTTTTATTCATTTAATAAGCTGCAGATCTAGCCAAATTTGTGAACATCGATTCATCATTGTTGCAGTACATCTTCATCAATGATTGTGCAGAGGCTGGGTTGACCTCTTATTTAGTTTATCATTTTATAGTTTATTTGTCTTCCTTAGTTGGAAGTTCTTGATTTGTCTTTTCTTCGTTGAGAAGTTTTAAGTTTTTCTCTTTTTGGGAAGTTTTGTTATTCGTTATGTCGTTCTAGCCGTGTTGTGTATTATAATGTGTTTCAACATTGTATAGAGCAGTCCCCGATTGTCAAATTATTTCAATTTCACGATCACATTCACAACCAAATTAATATATAGTAGTTCTTTTGACCAAATAAAACTAGCTAATCAATGTATTTTTTGATTATACGTATTGTCCTGGAGCGGGCCGTTAATGATTAACAAACTTCTATTTTTGTAAAAAAAGAATTACTTAATTATAAACAAAATAAATTTAATTTAATAAAAAGTGCACCATGATTTAAAAAAAAAAACAAAATAAACTATTTTAGATCACTATAAAAATGTTATTTTTCAATTTTAAATAATATTATCAAATTACAGGCGTCAAAACTTTTTTTTATAAAATCAAATTGTCATCATCTCCGCATCGTTCAATAAACAAATCGTAGGAAACGTTTACGAATGATTTGATAATTTGACAGCTATTCTCACCGGGTTGTTAAAACTTATAAATTATATTATAAATAACATTAGGAACTATTATTTTTTTACTAAGATGATATATATAATAATGTGTTGAATATAACACATTGTTAATTTAACGCTATTGAACTATTTAACGTTATTTAAGTTTTTTACCCGTAATTAGTAATTTATAATAATACATTTCATTATATATTGATTATATTTAACAACACGGTCTTTGACAATGTTTGTTATTGCCTTGAATAATAAAAAATTATGAATTGGACTAGATAGAATCGCAAAAATGTTGATTATAGATTAACACTTAAAAAGCGTGCGAGAGTGGAAATAAATAAATAAATAAATAAAGTTGAAACGATTATAGATAAATGTTATTGATAACATGAAAGGTTTTGAGAAATTTGTGTCGAATAATCGAGTTAAAACATTTTTGTATAATATGTAAGTTAAAAGCGTGCGAGAGTGGAAATAAATAAATAAATAACCTAGGTTTTTACTAGGTTATTGTTGCTATTATGACAAGCTGTCCCAATTATAGGGTGTACGAGTTGTATGTTGTTATTATGTAATACCATTGGAATATAAGAACATCTAAAATGGTAATGTGAATTTAGACTATAGATTGATGTCACATCATGAATGTGAATATGATGTCTATCCTATGTGGCATTAGATAGACAATTCATCTCTTAAAATGATCTCCAATGGACAATGGATTTAAACCATGAATTGATGAGTCGACATTTTTTATTTTTAGTTTTCATAATATTAATAAGGCCTAAAAATAAAAAACTTTAAAAGAATTAATAATTATTACGTTGTAGTCTACCACAATGTCTAGAAGTAGACATTGGGGTAGACACCCTCCACTTTAATTTTATGCCACATAAGATGAACATTATCAATCTATGGTCCAATTGGAGAATATTCTTTTGAGTTGGATGTGGATTGTATCCTAAGCGGATCCATATTAACCCCAATCTATAGTCCTGTTGGAGATGCTCTAACCTATCAATTAATTAAATATTTCCTTTACAAAAAAATTAACACAACCCATTTAAATATGATAAAAATTAGAATATTCGAAACCATTCGAGGAGATGGATTTAAAAAAGGTAAAATAATCTAGGTCTCGTTTGGTTCGTTTTTGCTAACTTACAGTGTTAGTTGAAAGTTATCTCATTGGAGTTAATATTTTCATGTTTGGTTGAACTTTAAACTTGTAGAGAAGTTTCAAATTTTTAAACAATAAAAAATATGAATTGACATAAATTGCCTTTAAACAAGAGAGAGATAAGTGATAAATGAGTCATTAATAAAGAGTAATTATGTCCACAACTCCTGAGAGATAACTCCATAAGGGGTGATGCGAAGATATTTCACACCTTAAGGTTTAAGTTCGGAAGATAAATTGCAGACAATTGAGCAACAAAATAAGATTAGTTTTTAACTCTTTGTAAGTTACCTCGCAAAAGATAACTTCATCCATTATCAAACAAGGCCTTAGCGATTCATTTCCGACGTCCCAAAATGTACGTCAATCTTCTTCCCCTCTTCAAGTGACCGTGTCCTAATCTCAATCCAACGGCCAAAATCAACCGATCCCGATAACATCAGGTCAGAATATTATTTTCTTCCCCACCGCGGGTCCCACACCCCAACTCTCTTCACTAAATCGTCCAACGCTTGAACCCTATTTGTTGAGTAGCTCAGTCCCCTCGCTTGTCGCTTCGTCTTCCCTGTCAACCGAACAAACTCATAAAACTCTGCAAGTTCGACATCCACGAAGCCATCCATCCCATCTAGGGTTTCATCGATCCAAATCTAGGGTTCCAAAAATGGTGGTGAAGGACGAGAACGCCGAGAAATCTCTCGACCTCTTCTTGAAGATTGGATTGGACGAGCGAACCGCCAAGAACACCGTCGCCAACAACAAAGTCACCGCCAATTTGACTTCCGTCATTCACGAGGTTCTCCAATTTTCACTTCTCGTCATCTACAGATCACTCGTTTGAGTTACTGTGATTAAATTTAGGGTTTTGATTCTGTTTGAGTTAGTGTGATTAGAAAAGTTAGGGTTTTGATTCTGTTTGGTGCTTAGGCGGGCGTCGACAGCGGTTGCGAGAGAGCGATTGGGAATCTACTGTACACGGTAGGGTAATTTGAGTGTTTTTGATTGATTTTCCATTCATTTGGTTGGAAAGTTTTAAGTTTTGGTTTGGTTTTTTGTGTTGATAGGTTGCGACGAAGTTCCCGGGGAATGCGCTTCTGCATCGGCCTGCTTTGCTCGAATATGTCGTTTCGTCGAAGGTGAGGGTATTGAATGTATTGATTAGTAGCTTGAAGTTGTAAAACTTTTGTTTATACAATTATGATAGTGAAGGATGGGACCTGTTCGAAAACTCGAAAACCGTGGTTTCTACAATCATTAGAAGAATTGTTTCGGCTATTTGGAGTAGAGCAATAGGATTGTTGGTTTGAAGTCGCGGATTAGATAAATCATAAATGGGTAGATTTTGGTGTGCTTACTTAGAAGTTATTTTGCAGATTAAGACACCGGCACAGCTCGATGCAGCTCTATCATTTCTAGGTCGAGTTGGTCCGGAGAAATTTTCATCCAATGAATTTGAAGAGGCCTGTGGTGTTGGTAAGAGATTTTGAGTTTTTTTTTTTTTTTTTTTCTTTGGAGAGTTTATTAGTGTCCTATTGTTCCAATTTTATCTGATGTCTTTGAAGAGACTAGTGTTCTATCATTACTTGCATTCTATCAGGAATTTCTTATTTATATATATATATACACCAAAAAGTGCAGAAGCCATCTTGACATTTGTTATTGTTGTTATTGCCTTTGTTTGATTACTCATCCCTATGTGCGATAGTACTTCCTCTTTTTCAAAAATGGCTTTCATTATTGGCAAAAATGGTCGGTTGATAACCAAAGGTCATGTTTATGAACATGGGTGCTGCATTTGTAAGATTGGATTTTAATGTTATTATTGTATATTACATATAATATAATATTCCAAATTTCCTAAATTATTTTAATCAACCTCTTCTCTCTCTCTCTCTCTCTCTCTCTCTCTCTCTCATGCCTGTGTAGGCACGCAGTTGTGGGCCTCTTGGGGTGGGTTCGGGTGGGGATGGGAGGATCATATACATAAATGCCTTATCAGAATGAGAAATGGGACAATTGAGAGAAACTAATGAACATTCACTCACCTCTAGCAAGTGAAATCCACTGCATTGAAAGTTGAAAAGGATTATCATCTCCATGCCAAATGGCGCAAGTAATATCGATATGATAGGGGATCAACCAGTTGGCCGCTTGTTTTTTCCCCTCTCCGATTGCGTTAAGCAATTACCTCCTCTCATTTACTATGTACGTAGCATCCCAAGGTATGAATTTTTGCAGTTTACTCATGAGAAAAGGTAAAAAGTTTTTGATTCTCAAGGAGGTCCTTAATCTCCTGCTAACTTAATGCTTCTCTAAGAGGTTTATTATAAGCAACATGTTGTTTTCGTGAAGCAAAAGGTTTAATTCTGCTTGATGTGTGTTTCCTGAATCAAGCGATCGATTGCATACAATCTCCAGTTCTTTTAAAACTGCCATGTAGTTTGTGTTCTAGGTTTGAAAGTTATTTTGGATGTTGAGTTCTTTCTTCTTACAAACAGGAATAGAGGTTTCCTATGACGAAATTGTGGCAGCCGTTTCCAAGGTTTTAGAAGAGAATAAGGCAACCCTCATTGAACTACGATATCGTGTAAATGGTAAGTTTTCTTGTTTACAAACAATTCCATGGTTATAAATTACAGTCTGCATAGTAGTTTATGTACCTTTTTCTAATATTTTGATTGGTGTATGCTGTATAGTTACATTGATGTTATTTTGTTATCCATGAAGTCCCATTCTAGAAGTCATCGTAATAACTGATATGTAGAAGTTACGTTTCCTTGGAAATAGAAGAACCACGGTTGATGGATTTTTTGCTTGGCAATGCATTTTATAAACAGGAATTACTGCTACGAAAGAAATATTTGCTTAGTTTTAATTTAGTACTGAAGAAATTAATGACATGTAGAAGCATGCATGAGGTCCTCCTATTGTAACTGTCCTTTCAAAAATCTTTTTAATTATGTATATCTATAACTTCCACTTCGATTGTCATTGGTTTTGAACATTGATCCCAAGGAGGCCAACTACAATAGGAGAGGGGATGAAAATGTATTTCTGTTTCTGCACTTTTCGCTGGAGTCCGTAGTGCTTGCATATTAGAGGAGTTGTTGCATTGTTACTTTTGGGACCTTCAAAGTATTTTTTGAACTATAATGTGAGGGCCTTAGTAGTCTTATTGAATTGTGCCCAAGCAAGGCAAGTTAAGTTACATGAGACAAAGGTTGGACCTTACAAACTGTTTGTTTTTAAAAAGCCTTTTCATAATTAATTTTTTTAATGTCAAAAAAACTTGTGGAAGTGTGTTTTGTCTTCGTGAAAGGCTCACTTATTATGGCTATCAGTTTAATTTGATTAATTATAACAACAATATTTTTTAACCATTTAAACCTTAGAGAAAAATCGCAACTTGTATTAACTTAATGCCTTAAGAATATTATTTTAAGATGGTATAAAACAATTAGATATGTAACGCGTTATTTATTATTATTATTTTTTTTGATAGCCATGGGTGTCCGAACCTTTTTCAACCCCTCCTTACTTTGGTTTGACTAATCCCATGGGAGTTAGTTGGCATCCCAACCCCATAACTCGAGAGAAACCAAGGAAATATAATATTGTTGCCAGGAATCGAACTAATGACCTCTGCTTCAATCAGAGTTAAAATGCTCTTTTCTTTAACACTACACCACATCCCTTGGGGGCATGGAACACGTTATTATCTTTTCAGCATATTTGATGGGAAAAGCATCAATCAATTACATATAAATGAAACTTGAAGATGTGACTGAGATGTTTTAGAAAATTTTGAATTAGTTGTTAAAATAGAAGAAGAAAACATATTATGTAATGTATGTATGGATTGCTTCCTTCAAGCAGTGTGCTACTTCTCGTCTAACATCTTTATTAATGTTGGGCCTTAATAGAAACATCAAACAATAGATGCCTAAAATCTAATGAATTTAATGTTCTGGTTATTTTTGGAAGTGTTGAATGGTTTGGAAAGCTCACCATCAATTGCACTAAATCAAGCACAATGGAAGAGTTTGATCCATGTAGCTGACCCCAATTAATTTGGGACTGAGGCTATGTGGTGTTATTTTTGGAAGTGGCGTATCAAGAATTTATGTGCGACCTTTTATTTATTATTTTTATTATTTACAGGATGTATTGTTTTTTCATTCTCTCTTTCTTTGTTATTTTTTTATGGTATGTTCTCACTTATCAAAAGAATGTAAGAAGAACATGCCATTAATTTATTAAGCCGACTGATGCTCTTGTTAGGAATAATTTGATGTTCATAGTCAAATTCAATTTTACTTTTTGTCAAAAAAAGAAAATGTTTCAATAGATATACCCAAAAAAATGTTTCAATCGGAAAACAATAAGTCATTTCTTTTTTTTATTCTCTCATGCATGAAGCTGATTTTCTTCATGTTTCTTTTTCTGATGTGATTATGTGTGATTGAATATTTGTTGTAAAAAGATTCTAACTTCACTTAATTATTAATATTCTAGTCGGTGATCTGTTTGGGCAAGTTCGTAAGATGCATCCATGGGCTGATCCAAAAACAGTCAAGGTACTTTGCTATTTTTTCACCATCATTGTATTAAAATTTATTATTGAATGGAAGTGGTTTTTGTTTTTTTTTCCTCTTGTGGTTTCATGTATATAATGCTTGTCCCTTTCTTTCTTTTTTCTTTTTTGTTTTTAGCAAGTGATGGATGGAAAATTATATGAATTACTAGGAGAGAGGACTGCTGCGGATGATGAAAAACCTGCGAGAAAAAAGAAGGAGAAGCCAGTTAAAGTTGAGGTGGTTTGCTTTTTCACGTTGCATTGCTTGATTCCTTCACAATATATTAATTGAAGTTGGATTCTCAGCTAATATTACTTTATCTATTTGGTAGGATAAAGTAAGTGTTGTGGAAACACCTTCGGTGCAACCTTCTGAAGAAGATCTTAATCCCTTTACCATATTTCCTCCACCGGAAGAAAATCTAAAGGTATTTGATAACGTGGGTTTTTACTCTCGTGCTACATCAAAGTTGTCTCTTCAATCAGTAATATAATGTTAAGAGTGCTTGACAATTTTATTTTTGGTTTGCTTGACAATTTTTTTTTTGGTTACACGAATGCTTGACAATTATACTCAGTAGTGACGATCATGAGCCTTAAGATACATGTGACAGGGTGATTGATGATTCAAATTAGGAGTGATTTTCATGATCCTTAAGATGCACATTATTAGGCGTCGTAAGATGTGCATAAATTTGAATTGTCTCTGATTCTTTATCGCTCTGACCACATGTGCACGCTTACAGACATGCATAAATACTTTGAAAATTTCTAGAACTCTAATCGGATGACCATATATTGTAGAAACATTTATATATATATATGTATATATGTTATTTATAAAGAACAACTTAATTAATGATGGTGTCGATTTTTTATTTTTTTTTTTTTTGATAAAAAAGAAACCAACTTGACTCCAATGAGACTCAAACCCCCAACCTCTTATATAAGCGACCCCATACCAAACCAATGAGCTACCCACTTGGTTGGTGTGTTGAAAAGTTAAATCTAAGAGTGACAATATAATTACGTTGTTAGCCGTACCAATGATTTTTGTTGGTTGCATAATACCATGTCCACTAGCTTTTCTATGTATTTTCTTACTACATAGTCGCATTTTTATCAATTCTAGTTCTAAAGCATAGTATTTGTATTGTTGACTCTTCAATGGACCCGTGGCTTTGCATATTCAGGAGTTTTGTTGTTTGCTGTCTCTGTATAAATTTCGTACTACTCATGTTCCTTCCTTGTGTGCAAATTAGAGTAAGCATACTTTTGAAACTTATTTGATTTAATGAATCATGCGTGGCTTTTGGCACCTTGATAGTTACCAATGAAGGCCTGTAGCTGAATAATGACATTTCAAATAATGCATATGAAGCCAACAAAGAGACTGTAAATGTTTTCTTGATTATCGCTTTTATTTTGAAAGAGCCTTATGATTTCTTGTCCTGCTTCCTGTCAGGTCCATACAGAAGTATTTTTCAGTGATGGTCCTGTACTCAGAGTTTGTAATACTAAGGAAATACTTGAAAAGCATTTAAAAGCAACAGGAGGAAGGGTTTTCACTCGATTCCCCCCAGAACCAAATGGATACCTACATATTGGTCATGCTAAGGTAATAATTTCCTCAACATGATCGTTGAATTTTTGTTTTTATCCTAATTTTATTTGGCCCTGATCTAATTATAGTGTACAGGCTATGTTTGTTGACTTTGGATTAGCAAAAGACAGGGATGGCTGTTGTTACCTGAGGTAATACTGGACTTCTTGCTATTTGAATATTTGATGTTGGGTCCTTGGATTTCTTGTCATGTTCTTTGCCAGCATCTTTAGTAAGTTGTGGAAACATCTTTTTCCAAAATAAGAATACGAGTATACATATATGTATTATTTAGTGAGTTCATGCAGAACTGTAGAAGTTTATTATTTAATTTTGATTTCAATAATTACCTTTAAATAGCAATTAATAGTATTATTGCGAGGTCTTAATCCAATGGTCGTCAACATAAACTGATTTCAGTGAGTTACACCCATACCCTTGCATAAATATGTCGATCTGTATGTTTCTTGCCAGTACTTACATGTGTGACCTCCATGTTGAGACCCTTGGTTGGAGTGATTGCACAAGTATCTTTGGGGTGTTTAACTGCAACCGATGTGATTTTGTGGCTAGCTGTGACACTGAGAATTCTGAACTTAACAGCTAGTTTTTGGCTGCTAGGTATGATGATACAAACCCAGAAGCAGAAAAGAAAGAATACATTGATCATATTGAAGAGATAGTTCGATGGATGGGTTGGAGTCCTTTCAAGGTACTCTTCCTTCATTTCAACTTAATGTTTGTTACTTTTCCTAAGCTTAACAGCTTTTGGTATTTGCAGATCACTTATACAAGTGATTATTTCCAAGATTTACATGATCTTGCCGTGGAGCTGATACGGAGAGGCCATGCTTATGTTGATCACCAGGTACACGTACAGACTTAATAAGCAGGGCATTTATAAAAAAAAAGCCAAACATGAATTTACATTTAATCTTGAAAGGGAATGTACTACTATCACAGTGTACCCCTGATGTGGAGGCATTAGGGAAGGCTTGTGGCCTTACCTGCTTTGTTGAGACTTTAAAGGTGTTTTTGGATTTATACCCATGGCTTCAGGTTCACTATGCAGCAATCTTTACTTATTTTGCCCAATCTTATCCTTCAAGACTTCTGCTTGCTGTGCATTATCACTAAAATGAAAAAAATAGGTTAATGTTTTGAGGGGTGGTTGTTATTTCTGCTGTTGTAGATTTCACTTTTTGTTGTGGCGAACAGTATCCTGATTCTTGCGCCTTTACTCAGGCAGATTTCATTATTAAGAGGTTGAAATTATTTGAGAAATGATGCTGACTTTAAAACTTGGAAAATACTAAGTTGACCCAAAACGGACACGCACTTGTGTGCGTCGCATTCATTTATGCATTGATATGTGTACATCTATGTGCGCATGGAAATCTATGTGCATTTAATGGACGCACACAAGTGCGTGTCCGTTTCGTGTGCCCATTTTGTGTCACCCTAGCATTTCCCTTAAAACTTTTATTTTCTTTAGACTGCTGAGGAGATAAAAGAGTTTAGAGAGAAGAAAATGAACAGTCCTTGGAGAGACAGACCGATTGATGAATCATTGAAGCTGTTTGATGAAATGAGACGAGGTATGATTGAAGAAGGCAAAGCAACCCTTAGAATGAAGCAAGATATGCAGAGTGATAACTTCAATATGTATGATCTTATTGCATATCGCATAAAGGCAAGTTTTATGCTCCTGCAAGAGCTCTTTGTGATTTCTTACGTGCACGTGTTCAATGAATTTGGTTTCCTATCCTTTAATTCAAAGTGGTTCTTTGCTTGATTCCTGTTTCCAGTTCACTCCACATCCGCATGCAGGAGACAAGTGGTGCATATATCCGAGTTATGATTATGCTCATTGCATTGTCGATTCTCTTGAAAATATTACTCATTCGGTAATCTCTCTTATACCACACACATTTGAAGTTAATAGTCATGATGAATTTCATTATCAAGCAATGTCTTTGTTCATATTGGTAGTTGGTGATTATTTTTTCGTTCCTGTCTTTGGGCGCGATTTGTTGAAAGCGCTTTATGCTTGGATTTTAGTGCATTTGTTGTCATTGACTCATTGCAAAATGCAAATACAACTAATGCACATTTAGGTAACATTGCAACTGTGGCAAAAAATTGTTCAATTGTTTGGTTTTGTGTTTACCATATATGGACATTTTGCTTATTATGCTGAAGGCATAATTTGATGCAGACACGTCTAACATGCTTATTTTGATGTAGCTTTGTACCCTTGAATTTGAGACTCGCCGTGCCTCATACTACTGGCTACTGGAGGCACTCGGCCTTTACAAACCCTATGTGTGGGAATATTCTAGGTTGAATGTGACTAATACAGTGATGTCGAAGCGTAAGGTATGCATGTAAATTATGGAGAGTTTTTAAATTCATCTTCTCCTGGGATTGGTTTCACTGATACTTATAAGTTCTCTACAATATAGTTGAACCGCCTTGTCACAGAAAAGTGGGTTGATGGCTGGGATGATCCGCGGCTTATGACTCTAGCTGGTTTACGACGTCGTGGAGTGTCTGCAACCTCGATCAATGCTTTTATTCGTGGAATTGGAATAACCAGAAGGTTCAGAATCCTCCTGCAGTCATCGCATCACACGACTCATTTTTATTACTGGAGACTTTGAGTTATTGAATGTTTGACTAATTTATTTAAGAAATGTGTATTTTTGTTGCATTGAAGAGTGTTGCTTAGTGTTTGTTAAACATCTTGTTCCTTGCATTTAGACAGAAACCTGGCAGAAATTTGGTTGTAGAAGCAGTGGAGTATTGTTGATAGGTCTTGTAGAGGGTAGAACTGTATAGGCACATAAAACAATTTGTTATCTTATGTGTATTCATGTTATTATTATCATGCATTCTGATTTTATTCTTGCTTTGCAGTGATAATAGTTTGATACGTTTGGATCGACTTGAATTCCATGTAAGAGAGGAGCTAAACAAAATAGCTCCAAGAATCATGGTTGTCCTTCATCCTATCAAGGTGATTGTCTTGTTTGGACTTTTTTGTAGTATCATTATTATTGTGTTGTTGTGTTACTGGTTTGTTATTCATTCAGATTGTTATTACGAATCTGGAAAGCAACGCATTGATGGACCTTGAAGCAAAGAGATGGCCAGATGCCCAGATAGACGATTCCTCTGCTTTCTACAAGGTGAGTTCGAAATTCTCAGTTAAGTAGCTGTGAGGTCCATCTTCATAAGTTAATTTTAAGAAATCTCTCTTTTATTAGGATTGAGATTTTGAGATTTCACGCATACAAAAGGAAACCGCAATGTTGCAGAAAAATGAAAATGGGAAACTAACAAATTCCTTCTAAATTTACACCATTCAAACTAATAAGATCTCAAAAGTAGAAGCTAACCTAACTATATATGCAGTAAAAATCTGATAAATGGATTCCCTAACCTCATCAATATCCTACATTTCCTCATCTGGTACCCACCATTCATGCACCCATTTGTATGGAAGACCTCATATATGGTATTGGTCTTTAATCAAAACTCTATTAAGTGAATAACGACCGCTTATGCATGCATTGATGCATATTAACTGGGCCCAGCTGTTGTCTATATTTGTTATTATTCAATATTATTTTGTTATTTTCTTCTTGACAATTACTTGGCCTTTCTGTTATTTGATTAGCCATTGCTGCCCAAAGTACTCTCTTAAATTTTGATCACTTAATCACTTTTGTTGCATATATTAGGTGCCTTTTACAAATGTTGTATACATTGAAAGTTCTGATTTTCGCACAAAGGATTCAAAAGACTATTATGGGCTTGCTCCTGGCAAAACTGTCCTTCTCAGGTTTGTGTTCAGTTTCTGATATACTCTGTTTGTATAATAATGTATGCTAAGCTTTAGGTTATTAACATGCTTGCAGGTATGCTTTTCCCATAAAATGCACAGATGTAATATTCGGGGAGGACAAGGAAACTATTCTTGAGCTTCGGGCTGAATACGATCCTTCCAAAAAGACAAAACCCAAGGTTTTTTTTTTTTTTTTTTTTTTTCCAGCGGTGTATCTACCATTTTTACTTTCCCGTTGAATTCAAGCTGCCTATGGAAAATGTTTTAATTTTGGATGCAGGGTGTTATTCATTGGGTTGCACAGCCTTCTCCAGGAGTAGATCCTCTTAAAGTTGAAGTTAGATTGTTTGATAAACTATTCCAATCAGAGGTTTGTACCATGGCTTTCTATGGAGTTCCTTCTCCAATTGCTTGAGCTTTTCTTGGGTAACTTTATGTTGAACGTATTGTATGTATTGATGTATTTTTCTATTCAAAATTTATATCAGAATCCTGCTGAGCTTGATGATTGGCTTGCTGATCTGAATCCACGTTCCAAGGAGGTGGTGCCAGAAGCATTTGCTGTTTCATCTCTTCGAGATACTGTGGTTGGAGATAAATTTCAGTTTGAAAGGCTTGGTAGGTTCCTCAAATTCTTATTGTTGTTTTTTTTTTTTAATATTTTTTTGATGACTATGGGTATCCACACCCTTCGAGCACGACTAATCCCATAGGGTCAAGTCGGTCCCACCAAACCCATTGACCGGGAGAAACCGCCAAGAAATGGTTTTATTGTCGGCGCAATGACTCGAACACGCGACCCCCTTCCATGTGAAGAAACCTCCATGTAGTACTTGCGCCACTCTGCCACCCAAGCCTGGTGGTTTATTGTTGTTTATTTTTAACGCGAATGAGCAATATCACCTGAAATAAAAGTCACTCTCCATTTGCAACCACATGACTATGCGTTTGAGCAATGTGCTTGATTTCATATGAAGCTACAGATCCACCATTTAATCTACATGAAATCTTGTTACCGAAGGTGGGAAAATTGAAGGACTTGTGAAGGATAATTATATCTTGCTTACCGTTGATTATTCAGAACCTGTTCTGGATTTGTACTTGTGACCTTTAGGACAATTCTGCATACTTTAACTTTGTCCGAAAGCCTATCCATGCATCGCTTTGACAACTTCCATGACACTTCTCTATTTTTGTTCCACCGTCAGGTTGATACTGCTAAGTCCTATATGACAATATATTGTTGGTGTCATTGTAAATGAAGAAACCTTCAAATCTTTATCTATGTTCCCTTTTTTCCATTACTGTTCCTTATCCTTCCATGCATGTTTACTTCACTATTATTCTTGTATGGTTTTGCTACTTCCACTAATTATAGCTTCGATTGCCGTTGTTTCAGGTTATTTTGTTGTGGATTCAGATTCTACCTCAGACAAACTTGTTTTCAACAGAACTGTCACCCTCCGAGATTCATATGCCAAGGCTGGAAACAAATGATGGTCGCAATAATGCCTAAAGTTCTTGAAAGCGTTAGTTTCAGGCTCACATAGTTACATTACACTTAAATTCGAAAACGGTGCAGAAGATGCAGCATTTTGATGAACACTAATTGCAATACAAATCAGAAGATGCAGCATTTTGATGAACACTAATTACAATACAAATCACAGTTGATGTCAGTTTTCTTGTTACAATTTTGTATGAAAAGGTTTGTCATGTTCTGCCCCTATAAAACGATTACACCTTTGTCGCCGTCATCATGGTTTTTGTTGTGGTACTTTAGAAGTTCTCTTACATGGAATAATACAAAGAGAACTATAGATTTTTTTTTTTTTTTTTTTTTTTTTTTTTTATTTTTGTTGTTTGAACTAGAATTTGTAATTGTTATTGAATATTGTTCTGCATTTTCTATATAGGTGAGACCTCGTACATGGCCTGAGCAACACAAAATGTCAACAACATGGTAATCTTAGCAAGGTGACACAATTAAATTACATTCCCTCATCTACTGATATCTGAACTATGGGCTGAATCTTCCAATAGATTTTTCAAAAAAAGTTGCCTTCCTTTGTTTAATTTGATCTTTTGAATTTTTTGTTCACAAAAATATTTTTTTACTTGATTAATCAACTTAAAGGATTTATTAATTATTATGAGTTGATTGATTTGACTTTTCTTTCTATCAAAACTGTATTTATCATATTTTCATACAATTTATTAAGAGCAAGTGTCTCCTGTTGTTGTTGTTGTATGAAAATATGATAAATACAGTTTTGATAGAAAGAAAAGCCAAATCAATCAACTCATAATAATTAATAAATCATTTAAGTTGATTAATCAAGTAAAAAAATATTTTTGTGAACTCTTCTGTTTCAAACCGCAGAACAATTCCTAGCATCAAACTATGCTGCCCTATGTCATGAACAGAAGAGGATTTGTAACATGGCAATTATCATTACAGTATGATATTCTATTTGACTATAGAGGAACAAAAGAATCTTTCGAGTATTCTCGAGTGAGGCCGATGCCATTCGAAGATTTACTAAAAGCACTAACATTGCGTAATTGATGACTCTAGGCGAGTACTTGGCCCGCATATATAGCTCTATCAAATAGGTTGATGGAGTGGCTTTAAGTACATGAAGAACCATTTTTCTTTAGCATCTTCATTTCTTTTCTATGTATAATGATGGATACAATCATTTTGTTTCTCATCATAAATTAAACTTTATGACTTAGGAATGAAAGTACTATGAAAATTTTAACCATATTAGCTCACCAAAAGTTAAATGGAGAGCACATCTTATTCTTTTGCATCTTCATTTCTTTTCTGCATACCATAGATAAAATCACTTTGGTTTCTTATCAAAAACCAAACTCCAAACTTTACCACGTGAAGAACCAAAGTACCATAAGAGAATTTCAACTAAACTTTTCGAAACTAAAATATATAACATATTACCATAAAGAAAAATAAATAATTACTGTAAGAGTAGGAATCATATCACTATGTTGCATGTGCACTTTCTTTTGGTTCCTACTCTTGGACATCAAGGAGGTACATCAAATTAAATTAACGCTCCACTTTGTTCAATGTTGTTGTTTAAGTGATCCTCGAATCAGAAGAAAGAAAAATGTGATTCGAGGCATATCCGATGGCAATCAAGAGGGCTATGCCCCTCGATATAGATTTTTTTAATCTGTTTGTGTCCATGCATTATTTATATTAAGTGCAGTATGTTGTTAAGAGGAAGTTCAATAATGAAACCATGCATAACTAAAAGATGAGAAAGTATATATGAATTTTCGATTAACAAATGCCTGCTAGTTGGTGAGAAAATCCAAACATTTTTCTAAAGTATCAAAAAATCCTAATAAGATTTCAAAATAGACTGCTAAATCTAAACTTTTTAACACTGATATAATTTTTGTTCAATGACTTACGAGAAGTGCTAGAATGACAACGACATGTCACACCGCAATACACATTGGCTCATAGGAGCTGTTCATGTATGTCTTGAGATGCAAGCATACACAGATCTCGATGCGTAACACGCGGGCCGAGGCCACATGGACGGCTCTTGTGACATTGTTGTTGTCATTATAATATATATTTTCCATGACTTAATTATGCAAGCTCACTGGATTCTTAGCCTTTGGTGTCTAGTCACTAAAGTCGCCATATTCTATCATTATTAACACAATTAATCAGTAGGATTATTTAATTAATGATCTATCTCGAAACCTTAGGATTATTTGCAACTAAAGAAAGGTTTGAACTTTTTCGCGTTTTAGTCCTAAGAAAAAATTGTCTTAAACCTTAAAAGGAATGAAATTTACTATAAATTAGCAGTCTTATCATTATCACCTTCTCTTAATGCAAAAGTGCAAATAATTGTGTATGATCTTTTGCTCGTTTTTGGATAGAGTGAGAGAGAGTTAATGAAAGTTGATATGCACTCATGGTGACTCAACACCACTTTCAGGGTGTGTTGATGGGTTGAGTTGCTGTACCAAGTCAACTATTTTACAAAGGTTTTGCCTCAATAAAATGATTTGACAATTATGCTAGCTAGCTACTCCTTACAAAACCCCACATGTTGTAACTTGTAACAGTCCCATCATTCAATCTTCCCTTTTCATGATACCCATTTTTACATAATCAAATTTTTGTGATTAAATTGCCCTTAAAGGTATTGTGTTCAATGGAGAGATCAAATTTTTTATTCTGATACAGTAATCACAACAAGACATTAGTGACAATGACAACTATTTATGTGTCTTGATGCATTGGATGCTTGTTGATTCTGATCACATCAAATAAGTGATAATCAATTGAGAGATATAACACATCTCACTGCAATAAGCTTCAAAGATTTCCATGATACTTAAAAAGTAAAACCCCAGTAAACTACCTATGCAAAGATGATTGGAAGTTGGAACCACTTTAAAAAAAGCTTTTCTTTTTTCTTCTAATTTTAGTTTTCATAACATAAGTATCCCTTTGTGTAGCTCCACTGTTGGAGACATGTGGACTGAAATAATAGTCCTGCATTGATTAAGTTAGGCTTCATAATGAAGTATGTAGGTGCGGATCTCCCCTCAACTAGTACCGAGGCCTTTGAGAGTAAAATTTGCACTAATGGGATCCGCAAGTCCTGAGTACAAAAGAATTATGTTTGAGAGATATATTCCTCTTGTAGGCCCTTCACATGGTTGATCTCGATCGACCCCTTTTCTTAATGTCGTTTAGAATAGGATCATGGAATTCTTACCCTCTTATAGATCCTTTGGAAGTTTGGTTTAATATTATTTAGAACATGACAATAGAATTTTAAACTTCTTATAGGTCCTGCAAAAGGTTAGTCCTTATTTGTCTGTTTTTCCCCTAATGTGATTTATAGCATGATTATAGAATGCTTAGGGTATATCTTACCTAGTTTTTTAAACAACGTAAATTATAACAAATATTGATGATATCTTAATCGACTGTAACAACTTCACCTCATTATTTAGGTCTTGTTTGCTTAGGGGTGGAGTTATCTCCCGGGAGATAACTTACAGGGAGTTAGGAACTAATTTTGTTTGGTTGCCTAACTTGCTGCAAGTTATCTCTTGACTTACACCCTAGGGTGTGAGATATCTCACCACCATCCCCCTAGGGAGTTATCTCTCAGGAGTTGTGGAAATAATTACCCCTCATTAATGACTCATTTATCATCCATATCTCTCTTGTTTGAAAGTTATTTATTTCAATTCGTATTTTTTATTGTTTAAAAATTTAAAACTTTTTACAAGTTTAAAGTTACCAAACAAGAAAATATTAACTTCAAAGAGTTAATTTCAAAGAAATAACTTTCAAATCAAATAACACTGTAATTTAGCAAAAACGAATCAAACGAGGCTTTAATAGTTTAGATATCTGAATTACAGTTATAAACAAACTTCTCTCTGTTACCCAAGAAGTAATTATCAAGTGTGGCTGCTAATTTTGAATCACAGCTATAAATGGTCACTCATGATTAGTAACATCAAGAGACTTTTCCAAGTGACCACAAGAGAGGATGGGGTGCTTCCACCTGTAAGGCTTGCAACAGCTTTGAAAGTGATTCCTTTTCGATTTTGATAAGGTGCCTTTCATTTCAAAGGCCCCACCACCACATATCAATTTAAGGGCATTAATGCCACGTGGAGGTGCCTTTAAATTTTAAAATTTTAGAGGAAGAGAGATAGGGGACCCTACAAAGAGAATTCTTAAGATATATATATATATATATATATATATATTGAGATCAAAGGCTCCACCTAGTTAGAGAGTTCAGTCCCTTCACGGGTCTCCTTGTGACAAATGAAAGGACAATTCAATGGGGAGAGGTCCCTTTTTTTTTTGATAGCTTAGCAAGGGCCACATTTAATAGGATATTGACCATACATTCGCGATACTTGTATGTTGTCGGATGCATCTCGGATCATGTAAAAACACGTATTATGAAGCGTATCTAACGTCGCACAAGTTCCGCGTGCGTGGTTAGTGTACTATTGAATAATTTTGTTTTTTTATTTTTGTCAAAGTTTTAAGGTTACAACATCAAATGAAAGCTTGGCCTTTGCTCACATGGTGAGCATGTTATGTTATTTCAACAACAGTGATATTTGATATGACTATGTTACTGATCTTCTCAATAACTTCTTATCTGACTGTATTGTTCTTCAATAATTCTTACAAGTACACGTATTGAAGTCTCATCAAAACCTTGTCTCATCAACTCAATTTGTACCAGTTATCTAGTATGTCCTTGTTGATTGAAATCAAGAATGTAATAGTGAATCAAGAACATTTAATTAAGTGATCATGTATGGCTACATTTTTGCATAATTGTTTCAAGGGAGACGTAATAGCTAGCTTTATGTATAAGATGATGTAGGGTGAGAATCCAATCTCATGCATGTTCTTATCATTTGAATCTTTAGATTATTGTTATAGGCTTTATACAATTGTCTCAAAGAATTGAATATATTCTGATGATGAAATCAGAATTTTGATACCTTAAAGAGTAGATGAATATTTTCTTTATATTTTTTTACTTTGTTTAATTTATATTCAATTTTCGGATTAAACGATCGATAACTTTCACGCCTTTTACGTACTTTTTTTCGCTTTATATATCCATTAAGATCTAAGCCATGCCAAGCCTAGTAATGTACTTTGAGTAGTTCTATATGGCCTTCTCTACCACTAATCTATTCACAACTTGGCTCATTAGATAAGAACTAAGAATATCATAATTTTAATTCCCTTAGATGGATCAAGATTTAATATTTGCATAGTACATTGATGGATATATTTGGATTTTATCAATTGGCCACCAATTAGACTTCACATGAACCAATCAAGGATAGACTAGTGGCTAGAAAAAAAAAAAAAAAGGATGAATTTCTTTGGATAGTCATTTCCAACTCACTGTATTAAAATTGTGAAACCAATATGGACTTGTATGCAAAAGTCATAAATGGGAAGATGACCCTTACCGAATGGTCAAATTGAGTTGTAACTTCCATGGTTTTCCTTGCAAGGATTGAATTCCATTGGAATTAAAGAGTGATTTGTACAGTCAACATCTCTTAATAATCCAAACAACTTAATTAAAATTCCTTACTTTACATGCACGGTCACTGGCATGAATCATGATGATCACACATCTCTTATCCTTTAGAAAGCCTGGTAAATTGTCCTCTAATTATGAGTGAATGGACTGTTTTATGTGGGAGGTTGTTGGTGGCCATGGATTATTTCTTTCTTTAGCACAATTTGAGCTCCAAATCTTAGAATTCTCCTTTCCTAAATTGCTTGAGTTTGGACTAGAAATCTTGATGGGGGCACATCGATCTAATTTCTATTTAGTGACCAAGACTTGAAAACTAATTCCACTTCAGATTCTTACCGCGGCCCAAGTTTACAGTGACAGTTTAATAGGCCAATTAAGTGGTAAATGATGTTAATTGACGACGACGACGACAACGACAACAACAAAGCCTCAATGTCAAATAAAACAAGACAAAAAAAAGGGTAATATGGTGTCATCTCTGTTCCATTTTGGGAATCAAGTACCCTGGCTTGCTTGCACAGTTGCACTTGTGTAGAAACCTTAATGATCTTTCAAAGATAAATATCAAGTTGTATTATTGGCAAGTCCATTATTGTCATTGTTTCTCTTCATATACATATGCAATGCACCATGTTCTAAGTGTGTAAACCCTTCTCTTATGTGAGATCAGCTTCACAAGCATGCAAGCAATTGATGCCACTTTAATATGAGTCCCACATGCATGATTGAGTGAATTTTTTTAGATTTTGGTGGTCTTTAATGCTAAAAAATATTATTGTCAAGAGGAAACAAGTGAAAAATCTCATTTTCAAAAAGTAAAAAGGCACAACTCGCTCAACTTTCACCCTATGCGCCTGCAGATTGATTCTTGTGAGATTAGTGTAACCAAAAGCTCGAACGAGAGGAAGCAAGTGAAAAATCTCATTTTCAAAAAGTAAAAAGGCACGACTCGCTCAACTTTCACCCTATGCGGCTGCGGATTGATTCTTGTGAGATTAGCGTAACTAAAACCTCGAACGCTGACAGGCCATAATTACTCATTGTCAAAAGAAAATATTTTTCACCACCAAAAACAAAGAAAATATTTTTGACATCAGTCCATAATTTTGATGAATTGACCACACCAACTTAGTACTAGTCCTAGTTGGCATAAAAATTAAAAAAAAAAAAAAAAATATAGTCAAGAAGCAATGGAGTCCATTTGTTGGCACAGCTTATTCACCCTCCCACTACTAGAAAAATGCACCTATAGGAACAAAGGAAGTGACATAAGCTTCAAGATGGAATACTTCTTTTCAACTTTTCAATCAAATTCAATAACAAGACAACTACAACAACAGTCCACAGCATTCAATTCCTTCACATCATAAATCTAAATAAACAATGATTTATGACATGGAACCAGAGTGCTCTACATGCCCTCTCCTTTCAGTACTAGAAAAATCTACAATTCATAAAAAGCTTTCCTTCTGCCACTAAAGTTCAGTTAAGTATCTGATGTCACTGAATTTAATCAACAATTGGTGTCAGCATATAATAACCATAAATGCATAATGATAACAATAATAATAATAATAATAATAATAAGAAGAAGATCCTTAGATGCCCTTTTCTTGAATCTTTCTTAACTGCCACAAGTCATCCATGTTCCACAGCCCTTCTTCATGATTCATCATCCAATCAGACATTGAATTCTCAAGTGCCAACATAGGATTCATGTTGTTGAATCCCTCCATACCATAAATATTGTTGTTGTTGTTGTTGTTCTGAATTGGATTGTAGAAAGCGTTAGGACTAATGGGGTACCCTGACATTTCATGAAATTGTGAAATGTCCATTGAATCTGGTGAAGAGGTGGTTGGGCTTGTACAGTTTTGCATTCTAGGATTGTAGTCTTGATCATTGAATAAGCATCCCATGAGTTGTGTTGGAGCTAGAGTTGGTGCTTGTGATGGAAATGACACTACTTGACTTGATTGATTGAGGAGTATAGGAGATGGTGATGGAGATTGGCCTTTCATGCTTATTGGAGAAGATGACGAAGATTCTTCCATCTTTTGAAGTAATCTTGGCATCCAATAGCTTCGAACCGCGTCTTGAAACTTCTTGCTATTTGCGTCGATTTTGAGTTGCCTCGCTTGTTTCTGCACTCTTGTTCTCCAATAATTCTTTATCTCATTGTCTGTTCTCCCTGGCAAATGTTGTGCAATCCTAGACCACCTATATAGAATTACCCATAATCCAATCTTAGATTAATATATATACATGAAAACAACACAAACAATTAGTTGTTCCTGTCTCATGCATATTGAATTGACATTAATTAATTAGTACCTATTTCCCCACTTGGAATGAAGTTCAAGAATCAAAATCTGTTCTTCCAGGGTGAGGTTCCCGCGCTTCACATCGGGCTTAAGATAATTCAGCCACCTCAATCTACAACTCTTCCCAGTCCTCTTCAATCCTGAAAGATCAACAATGCAATTTCACATACTCCAATTCATTATTCATCATGCCATTCAAATTTTACAAATTCATAACAATAATTTTAATTTGCTACCTGAACATTTCGCTAACATATCCCAGCGGCCCTCGCCGTGAAAGGCAATGTAGTGCATCAGCAGATTGTCTTCTTCAAGAGTCCATGGCCCTCTCCTTAGCTCCAACTCTTCCTCATCATTCATGCAATTCTTCTTACTACTACTATTACAAGACATGATCACCTTTTTTTTTTTTTTTTTTGAGTGACACAATTATAATACCAATACAACTGCAAGTACAAATCAAAAGAACTCAAGAAGAAAAGCTAAAGAAGATTTTTTGTTTTTTTTTTGGGAGTGTTCAAGTTCAAGCAGTGAGGGCTTTAGGTGGCCAAGATTTATAGAGCTTCCACAAGTCCCAACATAGTTCAAGCGGCTTACTTTTGAAAATAGAACTTCAAAACATGTAACCAAAAAAAGGAAAATCCCAGCTGGATTTTCATTCAATTTTATTTTCCACTTTTTTTTTTTTTATTTGCCTTACCTACAAATCAAAACTAGAATTTACATACATGGGATAATCCCTTTTTTTTTTTTTTTTTTTTGTATTGTGACCCTATATTACTCTTGACTAATTTGAGTCCGAGCACTGTTAGACACATAGATAGTGGCAAAATTTCTCAACGATAGTCCATAGACACGCTAAGATTAGAACTCTGGTCGTGCTTAATTAAGAGACATCCAATTCTTTACCACTGAACCCAATATCCGTTGTTGAGAGAATGACCCTTCCATGACCATGAAAAAACATAAAAGTCTTTCAATACTCTTATACATGACAAGACCCAACAATTTTTTATATAATGTGATCGTAACCTTCTCAATAATTTTGAATTTGTCATCAAATTATCAAAGAGAGCTAATGAAATGATTTGGACAAAATTTAATGGGACCCTTTATTACATAAGCCAATCTGACAAACTGTTTAAAACCTGAAATCAATAAATTTATCAAAAATCAAGAAAAAAATGTGATTTAGTCATATAATTAAATGAGAAAAACTTTGGTGGCCTTTAGTGGGAAAGCTTGGTTTATTTTCCTAGAAAATTTCTTTTCTAGATTCTTTGCTACTGCAAAGGAGACGTGTTTGACTGAAAAAAAAATATTAATCTAAGGGGTCCATCAAAACGTGGGTTAATATTTTTTGTCTAAGGTGAAGGCATGAACTTGAGTTCAATGAGAATATTAAACTAATGTGCTAATTGCTTTGATGTCCATAGATGTCTGGTTTGTGTTGCAACAGTGTATTTCCCAATGTGGGTCTTTGTTTCACCACTCTCACAACATTTAGATACAAAGTCACACATATGTCTGAGCAGCTAAATTTGACTTAAAACACACTTAAAACCCTCTCTTTCTACATCCTTGTTGTTTCAAAACAAGGGGTCTTTTTGATTATCAAAGCAAATGTATAAATCATATTATGGGATCTTTTTTTTTTTATAACTTCACAAGATAGTTTTAAAAAGTGCACATGTTGCTTTGTCTCCTTCAAGCTTAGTTGATCATATAATGTTCTCTAACAGTGAGCCCCTCATGGTTCACCTCCCAAGATTTTATGTTTTGTGAACACATTTTTACTTTTTGAGCTAAGATTTGCTTGATGTCACAAGAGACCTATGTTTTTTTGAATAAGTGGTGATTGTGGCTTGAAAAAAAAAATAATGAAAAAAATAAAGAGAGGGAGAGGAGGTGTTGGGACAAATAATGAGTGAAAGTAATAATTGATGGATTGAAGAAAAGAAAGCCTAAGGGGGGTGCACTTGCTGAAGAGGTTTAACTTGTTTGAAGTGGACTTCCATATTGGGCCAGCATCTCTATTAGTAGGGATGGTGTCCTTTTGTCAAATACCCATTTTAGAGTAACAAAAGAAAGTTGCTATTGGCACTCATGGGAGCTAAAAGAGTGATACCATTGGACATCGAGGTTGTTGGTAAAGAAATAGATGCCCCTTGTACATGGAGCAATTGCCGCTTGAAACTAGATGCCACTTACACATCAGAGTTTAATCTAACGTGTGCATGGAGCGGTTGTCGTTTGAAACTAAATACCCTTTAAACACAATTATGTTTTTAATCTTGAAGTGTGCATGAAAGCGATTTACAGTGTAAGGGCCGCCCACTATATGTGTCTCATAGTGCTCAAACCCGAATTAATCGGAGTTTACAACACCAAAAAAGCCCTCAAAACTCTTTCATTTCATAGGATACTTTGCTTATAACAATAGCCAAGATGATGACATAAATTTGATAGTGATATGCAAAGTCTCACTCTCTTTTTCTTCAACTCTATTGATGAGTTGAAAGATAACCATGGCCATATGGACCCATGAGGACCCATGAGGACCCATGAACTCTAAAATGCAATCAATTAGTCATGGTTAAAAACAAAGGGTTCAATCATCGGTGCATGCCGATATCCACTGTTCGACGTCGAAATCCCAAAAATGTTTGTGTTCAAGAATGCCTGTGATCACATTTCTTAAGTTCATCATAAAAAGATCAATTTCATGAAGAAAGAGTGCATGCTTGTGCAGTGATTTCTGAAAATGATGTTCAAAGATTTGTGAGCTGTATCAATATCATGGCGTGGCACCTAGAGTTATATATACTGTTACATAACATGAGTACAGGAGAGGTCCAGCTGAGAAGCGTGTCCTAAATGAATTTTTCACTTCTTAAGTCCTGCCCTACCTACCTTGTAAAACAAAAGCATTTACATGTTCCAACAGTGTGCACATGCATGTACAAGAACAGCTTCATAGTGAACAGTACTTGAATGCCAGATTCTGATAACTGAAAAGTATTTGAAAGTCTAGTTTTGTAAGTTTAGTGTCGATTCAAATGCACAATATAAATGCAGTAAATTTTGCAGATTACCATCTTTGTAAAGTTTTCATAAAATTTACTGCAATCGGGTTTAAAGGGTTATGTTTTCAAAGTAAAATTTGGTACACAGTTCCGGGTTCTAGCGTTGTTTCTCCAGTTTTAGTTGGGGATGTGTGGACTGGAAAGTCTGGAATGTAGTCGCCTATCGATTAATAGCGACTTCATCATGAACGATATAAGTGTAGATCTTTCCCAGATAATACTGAGGTTTTTTGGAGAAAAACTCCGAGCTTTTTCAAGGTGAGTTAAGTTGAGACGATATCGGTATCTGCAAAAATACACATGGTTATAATAAAAAGAGTTTCTTTTGGATCATCTAAGATGAGCCAAGCCAAAAATTGGGTTTGATGTCAGAGTTGTGAGATTCCATTAAACTTGCCTACTTAATAAATCATGCTAAAGATGCATTTGTTCAAGAAGGATGAATCAATATTCTTTTTTTCATGTCTCTGAATCAGTAGAATGTCTCAATATTAAGACACATTTGAGAGACATCTTGCAAGAATTAAGGATAATTCTTTGTATCCATTCATTAAAATAAAGCAGATCATATCTGGGGATCCCAAGTGTCAGATAAAAAGTTAAATGAAATATTTTACCTGTTTGATTCCTGACATGCCTCCAATGATGTTTATAAACAAATCCAAAAGCCTACAACAGACAATAAGCAGGTAAGTCCTTTCATATCTGCACAATTCAAACAGGCTCAAAGGTGAAAATTGAAGGATTAAAAGAACCTTCACTGTAAATGTTTCGAGATCACTGTATCGAAAATGCGTCAAAGTTCATTATTGAGTACCTGATGTGCAATATCACAACATTCACATTACTAGCTCAGAAATCTGAAAAATAATGGTTAATGCATTATTTACTCTCCTTAACTGAATAAACATCATCTGTCCACATTTTAACACAGATAAAAAATGTTTCAACGAACAGAAAATAACATGGTAACATTTTTTTTTTCTCAACCAAGAAACCAAAGTCAGATGTATGAGTAGTCAATATGAGTAGACTCTTCAACGGGTGACATGAATGGCACAATGAAGGCATATCCTGGTTGGAAATCACAAACAAATAACCATCTCATATTCCATCTCCATGTGACTCAATGTCAGGCAGTCAAAAGCTCCATACATTTCGTGCCGCGGCGAGGTCATAAATCGTGTACTTACAGTCATGTCACAAAGAGCGTCCATTCAAACCGTCCAACCAGGACAAGATTACCCGCGCTCCTTTCTCCCATGAACAGTCCAACATAATGTCATGGGCAACCCCTTCGACGCAGATTGGTATCACACCATAAAACTTTGCCGTCTCGCAAAGCCCTTCATTATCCTGCGAACATCAATGCACCATTACTTTAAAGGTCGATTCTTAACCAAAGAAGGAAATGGCTATAAAGTAGGATGGTCTTTCTACAATAAAGGCACCTTCAAATTGTAGTTGGAACAAAAAAAAAATGCCTCCAAAGCGTAGAGAGGTCATTTCGGTTTGAGGCAATGACAACCCAAAAAGACGTAGGAAGTGGGAACACATCAAAATATCTTAAGTAGTGCTAAATCATGTGATGTGCATAGTATGGATGCTTTGAGTTTACGAATTCAAAGCCCGTCCCTTGCCTATAAAACAACAATAAAAACATCCAAGCCTCACAATCCCAAATTAGTTGTGGTCGGCTGCATGGATCAAACGCTTACACCTAGCTTAATGCAGTTGATGATGTGCTTTCATAAGCATTTAAAAATTATCCTTAATCAATATCATCACTTATCTATCCTTCAAGAAAATAAGAACATTACAAACAAAGATAGAGCATTGACACAGTTTTCCATCCTAGTCATGGTTGTGGGCCTTGTGGCCTGTGTGGATTAACAATTTCCTAAAGATTCAAATTGTTTTAACAGCAATCATACAGTAGTGCCCATCATGATCCATATTGTAAAACCAAATGATGTATAAAACCAGGAAGAAACTTCCTTCTGTTATTCTCTCTTCATATGCAGGATGAGGTGTGGAAAGGAAAATTGCTAATTCTTAATTTCGCATTCATCATTGATTTTTTTTGAACGTTTTTGTTCTGTTCAACAGCAACTTAGAAGATTACAAGGTACTAAATTTAAATCTTTCATAAATGACTTTATTTTGTTTAAAAACATTTTAGAAGATGATAAGAAACTTACAATTTATGAGCAAAAGCACAATGTACTTTCTTTCGGTATTATGATGAGACTATTAGTGTGCATTCCTCTCAGAAAATAGAAACAATGATTACCAACTGAATCACTTGTTTTCTATATATTGGAAGCCCTTGCATAGGTCTTCAACAACATAATAAATATTAGTGACTTGTACTAATTCAGTCCTACACCAGGATCTAATGGACTTTCTTGCCTAAAAATAAGAGATGTGCCATGGTGTATAGGTTGCATGCTCTTTGTAGATGATATTGTTTTTTTGCAGCTTGCTATTTGCAGATGATACTGTTTTGATAAACAAAACAAGAAATGGACTAAATAGAAAATCAATTAGAGCTTTCAAGAAATACGCAAGAGTCTCAAGGCTTTGAGTTGAGTAGGACTAAGATTGAATATATGCATTGTGAGTTCACGAATAGTAGAAATCAAAATAATAGAGTAGTACAATTAGGAGCAGATTGAGAGGTAGAAGTTCCAAAGATGAATCATTTTAGACATCTAGGATCAATCGTACAAAAGGACGGGTGTATTGAGAATGATGTTACACATAAACTCAAGCTGGATGGAATAATGCTATTTGCAGATGATACTGTTTTGATAAACAAAACAAGAAATGGACTAAATAGAAAATCAATTAGAGCCTTCAAGAAATACGCAAGAGTCTCAAGGCTTTGAGTTGAGTAGGACTAAGATTGATATATGCATTGTGAGTTCACGAATAGTAGATATCAAAATAATAGAGTAGTACAATTAGGAGCAGATTGAGAGGTAGAAGTTCCAAAGATGAATCATTTTAGACATCTAGGATCAATCGTACAAAAGGACAGGTGTATTGAGAATGATGTTACGCATAAACTCAAGCTGGATGGAATAATGGAGGAGATCAACAAGTGTCATATGCGACAGAAAAATTGAAAATTCTATAAGATTGCGATTAAGCCACCTTTGCTTTGTGGGAGTGAATGTTGAGCGGCAAAGAAATAACACATACATAAAATAAGCACCATAAGATGCGGATGTTAAAGTTTTTTTTCTTTTTTTTTTAATAGTAAACAAGAATTTTATTCAAACTGAAAAAATGTTTGAGGACCAGTGGTTCTCACATACATAGTAACAAAAAAAATATGCTAAACTAAACCAAAACTAATGAATACATGTAAAGATTTTGAGCCGTCAATTCTCTGTTTAGTTCTCTATGTTAAAGTTGATGCTTGATAATACTCAAAGATAGAATAAGTAAGAAGATTCAAAGAAAAGTAGGAGTAATATCAACAGATGAAAGAATCTAAGAAGGCGGTTATGGTTTGGGCACATCCAAAGACACTCATGGACGCCCATACCCTTATTAGGAAATTTGGCACAAGAAAAATTGAAGTAATTCAACAATAATATGGGTGACCTAAGATAAGGTGCAATGCCTCAATTACGAAGGATTAAAGGATTATAAAAACAAATCATTAACAACATTAAATTGAGCTGAGAGGAAGCATTTGAGTCATGTAACAAACCCAACTAATTTGGATTGAGACTTGGTTGTTGTTATATTGTAAAATAAGAGATATTTTAGGAGCAATTCTTGCTAATCCTAAACAAGTACCATCACAATAAGAGTGCTAATCAGTTGAAGCAAAAGTAAAATGCAAGGTAGATAAGAATGCTTAAGAACCTTGCTCTCTAAGCAGGAGGTGGGCTTGGCTCAGAAAAAGAACCAAATGACTCTTAATCAGTTACTAACTTACTACTTTAAGTATAGTTGAATAAATCTGTGTGGCCGTGTGATAGACAGAAGTCTCCGAGGAGCACATTAAATATAACAGAATAAGATGATGTTAACACCAAAAAGGCATTACACTTACGATCAAAATGACCACAGTTACAAGGTATTGAAGGAAAAGGAACCAGAAACTGGCCGAAACCATTAGTGTTCTAAGGAGCACCTCTTGTTCTTTCAACACAGGTTAACTTTACTTGCAACCATTTGTCTACAAAGATTATAGATAAATGGACTCATAATTAAACTCAACTTCAACAGAAGATTCAAGAAGACATGCTCATAAGCAACCAAAGTGCACTGAAAAAAGATGGAGGAAATCCCTATTCCTCTTATGGTCGTTTTACAAGCTTTCGCTAAACACCGTACTGTTTATATAATCAACCCAATAGGTTTATTCGCCTATTTTAACTTAAAATATGGCATTTCAACCATAATCCCAAACAAGTAAAAGCAAATCAATTTCTCATGCACATTGAATAAATACCCCTACTCTTTTCAGCCGAAACACACTTCCCCTCAACAAAAAAATTCCATGCAGAAAGTAATCAATTTCAGACTCACCACAATGAAGTCATTACTTGCACCAACTACAAGGATGTTAACAGAAGATTTTGGTACTGAACGAACAGGAAGAGATGCATTGAGCCTCTTTAGATCAAACAATGACATTCTTGAACTTTCCTTCATTAACTCCTGATAGCTGTGACGAATAAAAGGGCAGCAAGTCAGTTCTCAAAATGGTCAACATTTTTTGGGCATCAAATCAACAAGATTTTCGACATTCTTGTTAGGTTAATCATGTTGGATGACACCTTTTAGTAGCTGAATCTGCAGTCTCAGAGAACCGATTCATTTCAGTAATGCATATATTGCATTTACAAGAATGCATCTTTTGAAAAGTCGGAAAAAAAAAGCGACACAGGAACATTACTTCTACCCCCAATTTTACCATTAAAACAACTTTCATCAAAACCAACCAATCTTCTGCTTTTAAGATCTAAATATTCAATCTTACATATCCACTATATTGGAGACTCAGAGTAGTTTGATCTTCATTTTTAGGCCCCTATTGAAAGCTACAATTCTTCTTCAAACAGTAAGCAGACATAGTGGGAAAGCATTAGTTTGGAAGAGGTCTGGGACCAAGCATCTTTGTTAACATGAGCTTATTAACCAGTTGCATATTTGGGATTGCTTCTTTTGTACAGGGAGGGGTAGGATTGCTCGGTCCAGCCCCTACTCGACAGGTACAGCTTTATGTCTAGAGTTAACCCAACATATCAACCATCTGCCGCAATGAGCTCATATTTATAAAGAACTGAATCCATCCAGGTCTTTGACAAACCATACATGCTTAAGTAACACGACGCATTGAATATAAGAAGACTTGAAGCTCTAGCTTAAAGAACAGCTACCATTTAGCAGTTGTCAAACTCAAGTAAACTAAAGGTTAAACAGGTCAAAACTCTGAATTTTTTTTAAGATATATGGATCATTGTGGTGAAGCAATTCAATTATAAAGGAATGCATGGCATGCTTCCTTTCTGAGCCCATCAAGTGTGACTATCAATAATTAATTAACTCATTATCAGACACCTATTGTTGTTTCTAAAAGTAATGTCATCTACTGCTTTCAGGTAAGAGACAGAACAAACTATCATGGACAAACCTCTGAGCAAGGTGGTCATCCATCTCTTTCGAGAAAAATGTTTCTTTACAAAGAGGTAGAGAAGTTGCGAAACCTTTTGCTGCCAAGCTAAGCGTCACCTGTTCAAAATCCATTTATCAATTAAATCGGAGAGAATTCAGGTTCCTTCTTCAGAGACAAAAAATGAAGAAAACAAAAGGAATGCAATCCACCCACAATTCTTAGTTTAAATTTAGCAGAATAATCAATCATACAAAATAATGGAATATTGAGAATGACAGCCGTTACGCATAGAATTCTAGCTCGATGGAAGAAGTGGAGGAGCGCAACAGGTGTGATATGTGACAAAATATCTCTACCAAGCTAAAAGGACAATTTTATAGAGCTGCAATTAGGCTTGCTATGCTTTAAGGAAGTGAATGTTGGGGGGTAAAGAAACACAACAAATACACAAAAAGAATGTAGCGGAAATGAGGATGCTTAGGTGGATGTGTGGTAAAACTCGTAAAAATAGAAAAAGAAATACAAAAATTTAAAGAAAAGTAGGAGTAACACCAATTGACGCAAAAATTAAGGAATGGCTGTTGTGGTGGTTTGGACACCTCCAAAGATGGTCTACATATGCCCCGTTAAAAAACTCGAGTTAATAGAAACTGAAGATATTTGACGATGTAAGGGTAAACTGAAGCTAACTTGGGACGCATTGATTAGGAAGGATTTACAGAATTTGGAAAACACACCATCAAATGCACTAAATCGAGCGCAATGGAAAAGTTTGATCCATATAGCCGACCCCACCTAATTTGGGATTGAGGCTTTGTTGTTGTTGTTGTTGTTGTAGATTTAGATGATATGAGGGTTTCATCCATAAATAAAGTTGTTTCCAGATTAAGCTACAATATGGAACAAGTATCAAGATGTCCAAATAGGATAACTAATCAACTTAATTAATAAAGCATTTTTCCTGCCTAGGGGTCAGTTATGTAGATTCATTTTCTCCACTTTGATTTATTAGGGATTAATCCATAGTTACGAGTAGTTTTAACTTTCATAATTAATCAAGATCCATGCCATTCAAGTGCTTTCTCTTCTCCCGGATTAATTTTAGTACACCAGTTTTCCTCATTGGTGCAGGTAATGGTCTTTGTTTGTTGTCAGGGTGACAACTGCACCAGCACCCCATTTCAGACCACTCAATGAGGTCACAAGACCTTCGTTTTTTGAAAGAAAAACAAAATTTAAGTGAAAATGTACAGTGCGTGAGACGAACAAACCAACTTGTTACGAATAAAACATTAACTGTAGCTGCTGTCTTCCCTCCACTCATTAAGAAAAGATATACATTTGCTCTACAGCTGGAAAAGCTCCATTTGAATACCTTAAAAGCAGCAACTGGCTTGGAGAAGAGGTAACGCCATACTAAACCACTGGACAAATAAAAAAATATTCAGACTCCATCAAAGCACATAATGAGAAAAATAAAGATACATGGCATATAGCATATGAGCTCTCACCTATTCCCAGAAGGAGGTACTGAGCAGACAAGCGCCGCTCCAGCAAGTTTTGGATTTGAATTTCCTACATTTGACAAAATGGCAACAGTCGTGATGATGAAAAGAAAAAGAATAAGCTTATGAGGCATTTGTATCGTGGCATTTCAACCTAAAATATTATAATTTTTACACATTCAAAAATTATTTCCACAAGAAACAAGAAGATTCAGAACCATTTATCTGAACAATGACTACATGCAGGCTCCACTACCGTCATCCTTTGCCTCTCACTCCTTCTCTTCTCTAGCAAGTATTATTTTCAAAAGATAAGAAAAATAACAAAAAATTTGTCCACAAATAATAAAGCGTCTAAATCGACTTCAAGATCCCCAAGAAGCTTATGCTTCATTTCGAAGGCCATTAAATTATATTGACACAATAGTGACTCCCTTGGACCAGACAAATTAAAAGGGCAGCTAATCCAACATCTAATCTATGGGTAGAAGTTACGCAATGGAATGTGAGTGGATATGTAATGCATAACTAGCCAGTGCCACTAACAGGTGACCTTTACTGTCCGCGCAACTAATTAGTGCCAAGATTGGTTTACCTGAAAATTGGCCATTTATCATATCTGAGATGTATGATTGAACAATTAGCCCACCAAATGAATGTCCGAGCAGCACAGGAGGGGATCTGACTTCTTTTTCTATGAAATTAGCAACATTGTCGGCATGTGTCTACTGCAGAGTTTTGGTGATAACAGATAAGAAACAGCAGTAGGTTCGACTACAATTTTTAAAGCATGGAAAATAAAGAGGAAATCATACTTGAGAATCTGGTCAAATAAGGGTGCCAAAATACCTGAAGAGTACCAGCAGCAGATCCTGGAGGAGCATCACTTTCACCCTGAATAAATAACCAGTTTACTGAATCAGTCGGGATTTGGTAGCACAATGTAGTGAGGTACAAATGTACCTTTAAATTCTTGTAACTTTTGCAATCCATTTGAGAAAGGCATGCAGTTGGTCCAATTGCTTTGTTTATTGAACAGTATTTCATGTTAGTATGCAATCAAGAAAACGAACAAAATTTGAAGTGCATTTTGATCCCAGGTTAATGGCTCAACATTTTTGAAGGTGTCACTCCGGCATTTGACAACAATACTTCCTATCAACCAATTGACAATATTCTATTCTGACCAAGTTCATTCAATTTCATATTAAACTAGGAAAAACTAGGGAGAGGATGCAAGGACCACTTTTTTTTTATAACCATGGGTGTCCGAAGCTTTTTCCGCCCCTCCTTACTTTGGTTCGACTAATTAGGCGATGCAAGGACCACTGTTATCTGGTGGGAAAAGTTTCTCTTGGTTGAGAATAATTTCATGAACAAGCTAAGAAGTTATGTGAGTTCGTCTTTAAAAATAAAAGGAGTTAGCTACTCACTCAGCCACTGCCACTTGGACCTTATGTATTTTAAAGCATACCGCTTGATGACAATTATCCTAGCCGATTGTTGACATTAGGATAGATTGTATTCTTTCATTATGCCTTAAAAACCAAGTTCTGGTTAAACTACAGTGCCATGTTTCTTACTCCTCATGAAGGTACTTTTCCACATTATTATAAACCCTTGTAGTTCTAGTGGTTTCTTTGTTTTTCTTCATCGTGATCACATTATTATTCTTGCGGACCTTGTGGTCTCACATCTCATCCAGTCATTAAGGGATAGAGATTTGGCTTATCAGATGTTTGCTCATCACCGTTAGTTTCCACCTCAATTTGATAAACACCAAGTCAAAATGAGCTTTCTTATAAACATGAAAACTTATCATGGAAATTAGTCCCGTTTCCTTTAATTGAAAGCCATGTTCTATGTCATCTTCTGCCTATCTCATAATCAATCCGGAATCTCGGGAACTCAGGCCAACTCATAAGTTCATAACATCAAACTACTGACAGGTTTTCACTCTTTTACAAGACTCCCCTTTAAAATTAAAATGCAAGTTTCTGCACTCGTCAAAATTCTGTCAAACATCAAACAACTCAAATAACAACAACAATTCAGTGCCCTCAATGGACCGCCCTTCCCAATTTTTTGCGTCGATTGGTATTGCTCCTACTTTTCTTTGAATCACTCTATTTCTTTTTCTAACTTTATGAGTTTTACCACTCATCTACTTAAGCATCCTCCTTTTCTCAACCCTCATTTTACGCATGTGTTGTTTCTTTACATTGCCCAACATTAACTTTAAAGAACTCAAACAACACTAAAATTATTACTTTGAAAAACCATACAAAACCCATATCAAGGCTCACATTCATCAAAATCTACATAATTACACCCAAAGAGACACCAACATTACATGACCAAGCAAGCTAACAACGTAGCAACTGAATCCATTCAGTTTCTACTATGTCAAGTTTTCTAATTGGGGCATTTGCAGTCTCACAACTGCCCTTCCTTAATTTTTGCATCAATTGGTGTTACTCCTACTTTTCTTTAAATCTTTCTATTTCTTATTTTATCTTTACGACTTTTACCACACATCCACCTAAGCATCCTCATTTTCACTACACTCATTATACGCATGTTGATTGGTGCTACTCTTACTTTTCTTTAAATCTCTCTATTTTTTTATTCTATCTTCACTAATTTTACCATACATACACCGAAGCATCCTCATTTCCACTACATTTTACACTCATCTCGTTTTTTTACCGCCCAACATTCGCATCAAAGAACTCAAACAACACTAAAATCATTACTTCCAAAAACCAAACAAAACCCACATCAGGGCTCACATTATGCATCAAAATCTACACAATCAGACCCAAAAAAGACACCAATACCATCACCTGACCAAGCAAGCTAACGGCGTAGCAATCGAACCCGGACCCCGAAAAGAAGGGGAGCCAATGCTCCGCCCAACACCAGGCTGCATGAAAGCTCCCATGAACGAAAACCAGAGGTGGGGTTTTCTCGTTGGTCTGCACAGATCTCGATGATTCCTCAAATGGGTATCTCTGGATCCGCTTTTGGAAGATGAACTCCATTTGTAGCCCAGAAGGGAGGGCGTGGAAGAGACGGGATTGACCCTCTTTGAGCTGATAAGGGGACCCCATTTTGGGGGGTCTGGTGGAGAGGACTGCGAGGGACTGAACTGGGTGTTTTGCGGTGGTGGTGGGGTGGGTGAAAGGACGAAGTGGGGTTGATTGAACGCAGAGAGCGGAAGCCATGGCAGAGCAAGAGAGGTTTTGGCTTTCACTGTAACGTTATCGATTTGGGAATCGTTGGTTCATGAATCGGACGATTCGGTGGAGTTGGATGAGTTGACTCGGAAGGCCAGTTGGGATGGTTTGTACAAACACCTATAAATGTTTCTTCTCCTGTTAAAAAACTCGACTCACTAAAAATCGAAAAAATTAATTTGGAAACCGTATCATCACTTATGAGAGATTTAAAATTTTTTAAAAATATATAATTAATTATACCAAATCAAACGCAATGGAAGAGTTTGATTCGTGTAGATGACCCCAATTAATTTTATGAGATTATTCTAGATTTTCAATTCAATATTTATATAGGTGACAATTCTGTGTCAATTATATGATAGGCAACATACTATAATTTTTTATGGGAAGTGCTAGCATGCCTTGAGCAGGACATGCACGAGGACCACACACTTGTGGTTCGCCATTGATACACCTCGAGTGTGTGCCCCTCGTGCATGTCCTACTTGGATTCAACAATATTTTCTTTATTCTATTAAGAAGACTCTAATTTTACTCGCCAAAGCATCTCTAGTGAGATAGATGATATATCACTTATCAAAAAGCAAAATTTAGAGAAGTCTTGGTTCAACTCATCAGTGAGATGGATGAGCTATCACTTGCCAAAAAAGCTAGGTTTAGGGAGGTGTGGGTTCAACACTTGTTGCAGCAAAAAAAAATAAAAATAAATAAAAATAAAAATAAAACTATTGTCTTACCCTAACTCTCAATGTTGGCACATGTGAGAGGACAAAGAACTTAAAATTTATTTTAATCAATATTCAAAAGCCCATATGGGCCTAGGGCCATACTAACTAAGGCTTAAGCCTGGTTTGCTGTAATAGAACACATCATATTATAGGAAAAAAAAAAAGAAAAAAAAAGTTCTTTGAAATACAAATATACATGTATAACTTAATTATTAGCTTAGTTAAATTAGTACTTAAGCGTAATTTCTACACATTTGGTAATTAATTTGGTAGAAGAAGAGTTGTATATATTTCTTAAGTCGGCCAAGTGAGTTCTAATTACTGTGAGATTAGCACACATCATGATGTAGTTACCAATATTACTACGTAGAGATGTCTTGTATTATTCAAACAGCTTAAGCAGAGTTGTCGTGCAAGTGGACCAATTTGTAAGGCTTAGCATTCCTAAAACGTACATTGGTGCCCCATATGTCTATAACATGGTCACACCTTGCTTACCATATCATTGAAGTGATTCAAATATTTGGAAAAACGAGAAGAAAAAATTGATCTTCTAAACATTTTTTTCTTCAAAAAGAAATAATGGGCTACAAATCATTTTAATTCAACCAGAATTTATAAGAATATATTGCATGTCAATCAAATGTTTGATAATTTTTTTTTAAAAAAGAAAAAAGTGAATATTAAAACAAATTAAGTTCTAATATTTCTACGAAAATACTAGAATGTCATGACTATAATATACAGATGCATATGTTTTTCATTTTTCTTTTCAACTCACATTGACGTGACATCTAATATCGTTTTTTTTTTTTTTTAATGAAAGGAGACGGCACTTTCAAGATTTTATTAATTTCGTAAAAATATTTTACAGTCCAAAGAGATTGAGTACCCTCGTATCTCAACCCTCGAAAGTGATTTTATAAGAGGATTGATTGACTTTGTTGAATTATGTGGCATCTCATCTTAACGTTTAGTCACATTGGCAAAAAAAAGTGATTTTTTAAAAAGTTTGAGATTACATATCATTGATTAAGTCAAATTTTTTTATTTATTTATTTTAAGTGGGAGTCAAACTCATGACCTTCTCAAACCTTGCATTTTTGGCAAGCGATGTCTCTATCATCTTATCGAAGATGCTTTGACTTGATTAAATCGAAGTTCAGACGCTCAATCAAGAAAATTCAGTTAGTTTTATGAATCAATTAATCCATTTTGCCTAGCTAAAATAAACGACTACTTTTGTGATAAGAAATTATTTTAATTTGTGTTTTCAAAAAAAAAAATACTTTAATTTGATTAGTACTGTTCTTTTCATAATCTCATTTAATAGTAAAAAAATTTCTAATCGATCTCACAACAAAATAAGAATATTGTTTGATAGAATAATTCAAAACCAAGTGAAGATGTTCCATGTTATGTGAGCCAAGCTTCCTAAAACATCTATGTCCCACGTGTCTAAAATATTTAGACACCTTAGTCCTATTCATTAAATGAGACTTGCCATTTAGTGCTTAATGATCTAACGTGACTAACTTGATCCTAAGGACTTATAAATAGTAATGACATTAATTCATTATAAAGGGAAAAGAACTATATATGTGACTTTTGAGTCACTTATGGCACTCCTATAGCAGAACAACCAAACACATGAGGGTACCCCATGTGTTTCTAAGTATGATATTCATTATTAAACATTTCTATATGTCAATAAGACATACTATATATCGAGTGATTGATGTTATAATTTGATAAATACACTACTAATTGAACCTTCATAATTTATGTACAGTAGTACTATATATTTTCTATTAACACCAAATAAAATAGAACCATAGTATGCATCAAGTTGTTTTCTAGAGTGAGAGAAGATCAAACCCTAGATCTGTGAAGAACAATGAAGCACAGACTGAGTGAATGAAAAACCTCATATCTGTGTTTTGTGTGTTTATATATCATTCTTGTAAGTAACGTACAATCGTAGGATCTAATGAATCTCAGCCATCAGATTCGTGAGGTACAAATTGAGCTGACTCAACAACAACTCAACAGTTTCCACACTCATTATACATTTACAGTTTTACCTCACTACAATACACTCAGTACTTACAGAGAATTACTATTTACTTATTACATCATTAGTGATTAACCTTTACATCCCCCTCAAATGAAGGGGGCAAAGCAACCCAAAGTTTGCTTCTCAAATAGATAAAGCGAGGTGCAGACAAAGCCTTTGTAAAACAGTCCGCAACTTGATCTCTGCTAGGAACATGTAAAATAGACAGCTAACCTGCAAGAACCTTATCCTTAACAAAATGAACATCCAACTCTAAATGCTTAGTCTGAGAATGGTATATAGGATTATGAGCTTGGGCACTAACATTATCACACCAAAGAACTGGTTTAGCAGGTAAAAGAAGATGCAATTCAGATAAAAGAGACTGCACCCACGAAACCTCAGCAACAACTTGAGCCAAAGCCCGATATTTCCCTTTAGTACTAGACCTTGCCATAACGTGCTGCTTTTTAGTCTACCAGGCATTCAAATTAGAACCAACAAATACAGAAAAACCAACAACTGATCTTCTATAATCAAGCAAGGCGGCCCAATCCGCATCAGAAAAATCAGTCAAAAACACGGCCTGAATATAATTCGCCGTTATTTATGACGTGTTTGCAGACGTGGCTGACAGCTCAGACGCTCGTGGGACCCACAGTTAGGAATGTGCGCGTCCGGAGCTAGGTAAATAATACTTTTGTGTGCTGAATTGCTTAACTTGCGATGTTTATCTTGAAATAGCGTATATGGCATCGCAATGTGTGTTAGTATATGACATTTGACGTGCGAGACCGAGCGTTACGTATTCGCCTCGATATGCGTGTCGACACGGGTACCGGGTAGTCTAAACAACTTAACACGAGGCCGGGGGAAATAATACACATAAAATGAATAAAATTGGTTAAATAAGTAATATGGAATGCCTAATTGGTGGTTAGGGACATGGTAGTACGAGTATGTCGTGATTCGGGATGCGAAATCGGGTGTCGAAACACCCGAAAAGCCACTTTGTGAGTTAAATACAAGGGTGAGTGTGCCATCAAAGTCACAAATGGAGTCATTTGAGGTTAGAAATGTAGCAAATAAGGTCCATGTGATGACCTTGAGATGTGTAAATGAGTGATGATGATGAATCAACATATATAAGTCAAATTGACTTATTGTTCCACCACATTTTTTCTCTCTTCACATCTTATTCGAGCTTGAGACGAAGAAAACCAGAGTTTGAGTTGGTAAACTTGGTGATTCGTGGACACTTGGAGTGGGAAAACACCAAAAGCAATGTGAGAATCACTTACACCTTCACTTTCTCTATCTTTTGATCTTAGTTTGAGAAGTTTTAGGTGAAGATTTGGAGGTTGTTGGGTTGTTATTTAAATGTGTTTCTAGTGTTTTGAAGTGTTGTTGTTGGTGTTGTGGCTGTTGTTGGGTTGTTGGGGAAGAAGAAAACCCAGAAATTTTGGCAGTTTTACTGTCCAGAACGTGATTAGCGCGCTAAACCAGAAAATTAGCGCGCTAATGTTCGTCTGGGCTAATAACGTGTAACTGTCTGAGCATTTAGCGCGCTAATGCCCAGACTTAGTGCGCTAATGCACCCCTGTTTTAACATAATGTGTGTGAATTGACTTAAAACACATACAAATGACTCAATATCAATTATACATGGAAATATGTCAATACGAGCGGTAATTTGGGATATCCGAGACTAGGCGGAGCTAGATCGGCCGTGGTTATCGAGTTTCTATTTGAGAGCCGATGCAGCGACCTGGTGAACTACTTACACAGCTACATGATTTGTTGTGTCTACGTGGGCAGAGTTCCAAACGACATTCATGGATGAGTATATACCGATGGAGGTCAGGGTCCGCTTGAGGGAGGAGTTTTTGTCCCTAGTTCAGGGTGATACGTCGGTCACCGTCTACATGAAGAGGTTCTGATATCTACTTTCGTACTCCATGGATATAGCTTGTACTGACCGACTGCAGATCTATTATTTTGTCTACGGTTTTGATGAAAGGATAGCGAGCGCAGTGGTATCTAGCGGAGCTCATACACTGACTGAGGTCTACGACAGGTGCCTTGCATACGAGAGCTCATACACTGACTGAGGTCTACGACAGGTGCCTTGCATACGAGACATACATGATGTAGAGGGCCAGTCGACGAGTGATTCAGGCTGCACTGCAGAGTCAGCAGAGTCAGCAGAGTCAGTCGACATCAGGTTCTCAGTCTGATCGAGACCGAAGAGACATATGAGAGATCGTGATCGACCGAGACAGGGCCAAAGACCTCGAAGAGGAGAGTGGCAGCCTGGTTAGGGTAGTAGTAGTAAGGACAGAGATCGACGTGATGAACGTCAGTTGGCATATTCTACGTCTTCTGCACTCGTTAACCCGTCTAGACAGCAGAGGCAGGACAGAGGTCTGAGTGGCTAGGGTCGAGGCCAGAGTCAGACGCCGAGTCAGCGGAGTTCTGGCATATCAGAGACTCGTACATGCTACCGTTGCGGTCAAGTGGGGCATATTGCACTAGACCAACACCATTACCACCACAAACGAAGCAGGCCAGAGATAGGGCTCAGTCTGCAGCATTTGGGAGCTGGACAGGGAGGCAACCAGACAGCTAGTAGAGGGTATGTTATATGTCTGTGGTTTTTCTATGCATATTGTGATGGATTCTTGTAGCACACTGTCTTTTATTTCTGGACATATGGTAGGAAAATTAGGATTACATGCACAAACTTTAGATAAACATCTTGTTCTCAGCACGACAGCTGAGGATAAGATTTACCCTAACCAAATTTGCCAAAATTGTATTGTTGAGATTGAGGGACATCAGCTACCGGCTGATTTGAGAGTGTTAGAGTACTTGGAGTTCGACGCGATGTTTGGGATGGATTGGTTGTCATCTTATCATGCACAGATCGACTGTTTTAGCAAGACTGTGACGTTTGACATCGAAGGGATTCCAAAGTTTACATTTGTCGGAGTTGCGTCTGCATTACCTATCGCGCGAGGCAGATTAGCTACATCGCAGGAGATGGAGGCATACGCGGCTATGGTTGAGCCAGAACGTAAAACGATGCTTATGGTTGAGGATGTCCCTATCGTCTGCGAGTTTCCAAACGTGTTCCCTGATGATTTGTTTGGTTTACCACTACCGAGAGCTGTTGAGTTCATCATTGAGCTAATCCCGGGGACTCAGCCAATCTACAATAGACCGTATCGGATGTCAGCATCGGAGCACGAGGAGTTGAGGACCCAGTTAGAGGACTTACTGCAGAAAGATTTCATTCACCCGAGCATGTCTCCTTGGGGATATGACGGCCCCAAACTCCGAGGCAAACCGGGTACCGCCACGTCGCTAGACATGTCACCAAGCATGCCACGTCACCGCACGCCTATCTTTAACTGCCCGCGACCTAAACCTTTGTACGTATCTTATTCGCCTTAACTTAGTATTTATGAATGTCTTTATCAATATTTACATTAAATTGACTAGGTTAAGTTGTTCGCGATTTATTAAATTAATATAAGTTAAACATCAAAGCGGAAGTCTTTGAAGCATGCAAACACCGTAGAAATGAAAGGTTTGCATTGTATAAATCACCCTATAGTGTGGAAACCCAACATTAGATATCATTTATATCAAAAGCGAATAACGTACAAAAGGTGAGCATATACATGTATCAGGTATACAAGTCCTTCCCAAAAATTTCATAAAAACAATAAATAGATACATACAACCACCTACGCAAAAACAACCGACGGGCTCTCCTAACTTAGACGTAGTCGCCTAAGACGCCCTTGCCTCGGCTCGTCGCGGGATCTGCGATTTGTCACGAAAAATAATGACAAATCCCAGGTGAGTAAATCCCATAGAACGTTAGCTAATATTCACGAAATCCAATAAAACGGCTACAATTCATGCAATTTACATAAAGGACAAGAATAAGGAAATTCGCATGAAAATAAGTCATCGAGAAGTCGAATTTGGACACGAGTGTAGCGTGACAGAGAACCCTGGTCGACATCCGGGAATTGTCTTAGCTAAACTGAGAGGAACTCATGACGACCACCTCGCCAAACATCTCACGGTAGAATGAGAGGAACCCATGAATGGGAGAACCCCATCCAAACATCTCTCGAGAGGAACCCATGACGTAGACTTAGGTCTTCGTCAATCATCTCTCAACATACGCGTCTCGCGGAGAATAACCACCGCATAGCCCTAACATGGCCAATTACTCAAACAGCGCGGGGTAGCTAGCCCCGAGGTGTGAGTCAGTGCCATGCCCGACCCCGTCGACAAACAAACATACACACGTGGGAGTAGATGAACAGTAAATGAACAACAATAAATAACACAATGGAATAATTGAAATGTGCAATAACGTAAGTGTCATAAATGAATTTTAACTAATTTTCTCGTGGGTTTACTTACCTCAAACAAATTGCAAATCGCCCTCGATATGCGTACCCGACACAAGACTATGGTATCCTAGTCCACTGTCGTTGCGTTTTGTCGGGGATAGATCGTTCCGGCAACGCGCCACCGCACCGTCGCTCCACGTCGTTCACCGCGCCGCCGCGCCACCGCCTGCCGCTGCGCGGCTGCGTGCATGCGCATGGCTGGCGCGCGCGCGCCGTGCGCCGTCTCTCCGCGGCACCGCTGCTGGAGTCGCTCACCGGCGTCGGCTGCTGGAGTCGACTCGCCGGCGCCTTTCGGCTGGAGCCGCGTCGCCGTTGCTAGGTCCACGCAGGGTTCGCCACCTCACGCCCGCCACCGCGCGCTCGTTCCCGATCTCCCGCCGCCTCGCTACTGCCCGTCGCCTCCCTGCCGCGAGCCGCCATCCGCGACCTCCCGTCTCGCTCCTCGCCGAGCTTCCTTCACCTCCCTCTCTCTCTCTCTCTCTCTTGGTCGCCTCTTTCTTTCTCTCTCTCTCTCTCACTCTCTCTATCTCTCTATCTTCTCCTCCCTTCCCTTTCTCTTGGCGATCTCTTCCTCTCTCTCTCTATCCGTGTTTAAATGAGAAATTTTATTTTTTTTATTTTGGATAAATAGAGAAATGATGAGGGATGGGTTTGGTATGGTGATGTGATGTGTGATGTGATGTGATGTGATATGTGATGTGACAACTAAATCCCAGACTATCCCATACACCGGCGTTACAGGCCGTTATAGGGGAGCTCCAGTTCTGTTTGTGAAGAAGAAGGACGGCTCGATGCGTATGTGTGTGGACTACCGGAAGCTGAATCAGGTGATGATTCGAAATCGTTACCTACTTCCGCAGATCTGTTCGATCAGTTGGATGGGGCCAAGTTCTTCTTGAAGATCGACGATCTGTTCGATCAGTTGGCTAAGGTCAAGTTCTTCTCGAAGATCGACTTACGTTCAGGGTACCATCAGTTGAGGATTCGAGAAGAGGATGTGGAGAAGACTGCGTTTAATACGTGTTATGGCATGTTCGAGTTTACACTCATGTCGTTTGGGCTGACTAATGCACCGATGATCTTCATTGATTTGATGCATAGGGTGTTGAGGCCATACCTTGATCGATACGACATTGTTTTCATTGACGACATCCTGATTTATAGTAAAACTCGTATGGAGCACGAGAGGCATCTCAGAGATGTGCTAACGACGCTGAGAGAGCACAGACTGTATGTCAAATTCAGCAAGTGTGCATTTTGGCTGAGTGAAGTAAAGTTCTTGGGTAATGTCATAAGCGGTCAAGGTATATCAGTTGATGGTGACAAAATTCAGGCGATTATTGACTGGAAGACACCCGAGTCTGTATCTGACATCCGGAGTTTCCTAGGTTTGGCATGATATTACAGACGCTTTGTGCAGGACTTCTTGATGATTGCAGCGCCATTGACGAGGCTGACCAAGAAGGATGTTAAATTTAAATGGTCACATGAATGTGAGGATGCTTTCTGGGAGCTGAAGATGAAGTTGACTTCGACGCCAGTTTTGGCTTTACCAATGGCAGGTCAAGGTTTTTCTGTCTATACCGATGCATCAGACACTGGGTTGGGTGGCGTTTTGATGCAGGATGGACACCTAGTGGCCTATTTATCTCGACGATTGAGACCTTACGAGGTGAACTATTCAGTGCACGACTTGGAGCGTGCGACGGTCATGTTTGCACTGAATGCGTAGAGGCATTACCTGTATGGTGAGAGGTTCGTGTTGTTCACAGACTACCTAAGTTTGAGGTATATGTTCACTCTGAGGGATTTGAACATGAGACAGCAGCGATGGCTCGAGTTACCGAAGGACTATGACTTTGCCATTGAATATCATCTGGGTAAGGCGGATTTTGTAGCTGATGCGCTGAGCAGGAGCGACATTGAGAGCCAGAGATAGTACTGCGGCATATGACACATGAGCATGGGTTGCTTGAGGCAACGTCTGTGTTGTGTTTGACAGAGGCTATTGCTGAGCTACATATTTGTTGTTAGATGCGAGTTCTTACAGTGTCTCTTGAACGGGTTGCTGAGTTGCAGAGAGCTGATGACCGATATTTGCGGATCAGTGGCCTCGCTTAGGATCCGGGGTGCACAGAGTGGTCTAAGGGGTCAAACGGGTGCTTGAGACACATGGGTCGTTTGTGGATACCAGGGGTATCCGAGCTTAGGGATAACATTCCCGAGGACGTACACCGGTTGTGATATATAGTTCATCCTGGTCGGACCAAGATAAATCATGATATGCGGTGACTGTTTTGTTGGCCAAGGATGATGGCTGAAGTGGGTAGATACGTCCGGAGTTGTCATATATGCCAGCAGGTGAAAGCGGAGCACATGATAGCGACTGGGTTACTACAACCGCCGCACATTCCTTAGTGGAAGTGGGAACGCGTGACCATGGATTTCGTCAGTGGCCTACCTTAGACGACGAGGAGACACGATGCGATTTGGGCGGTCATCGACAGGTTGACGAAGTCAACACGTTTTATACCAATCGCCATGAGATATTCAGTTACACAGCTGAGCACTATCTTCGAGAGAGATTATCATATTGCATGGTGTACCAGTCTCCATTATTTCTGACAGAGATTCGAGGTTTACATCGAGACTTTGGGAGAGTATGCAGGAACAGTTTGGCACTTCGGTTACAGTTCAGTACTGCGTACCATCCTCAGACTGACGGGCAGTTAGAGCGGTTGATTCAAATTCTCGAGGATATGCTGTAACGACCCGTTCTAATCAATCCCGATTAACTGGCAAATTACAAATTAAGAACATAAGCTCAGACCCACGTGGACGTCGTGGAAAAGTCTATGACACGCCTAATGGGTGAAATATGTTATTTTTGTGTGAGAGTGTTTATTTATTTTACTATTATTTAATAGTTCGCGCTGCGTTGATTGAGAATTACGCTTGGTCACGTTGTGCGCGTGTAGTGACGAGAGGGTGCGACGTCGGTGTGCGCGTAACGCGGGTGTACGGGGTAGTACGAGATTGAGTTGTCACATCACACATCCCATCACATCACTCATCACATCAAACCCATCACTAATCATTACCCCTCTCCTCTCCAAATGATTAAAAAAAAATTAAAACGTGAGAGAGACAACAAGAGAGAGAGAGACAACAAGAGAGAGAGAAGAGAGAGGATAGAGAGAGAGACATCAGGAGAGAGAGAGAGAGAGGGACGGTGGCGGTGCGAGCGTCTTCGGCGAGGGCGAGCCGGACACGGACCAGCAGCGTCGGCGGAGAGGCGCGGCTCCAGGAGTGGCGGCGGAGAGGCGCGACTTTACCAATGGCGGCTAGAAGCTAGCCCAAGAAGAATGCTCGCGGACGAGCGGGACCGGCAACGAGCGAGAGAAGCGGCGGCTCTCCAGCGACACGACGGTGGCGGGAGCTCGGGAACGAGCAATCAAGGCGGTGGCGTCGAAGCGGGGACGCACGTGTGCTTGAGCTTCGTGGCGGGGTTGGTGGCGGCGGCGGCCGCGAGGAACGAGCAGCGGCGCCGCTCCAGCAGCGACGCGCCGCGAGCAAAGCAGCGCCTCCAGAAGCGGCGCGGTGAGAGGTGGCAGCGACGCCGCTCCAAAGAATGGCGAGCGAGCGGCGATGCGCAAGCGCGCGCGGCGGCGGCGAGGCAGCAGCAAGAACGGCGAGCGGCGGGCAACGGCGTGGTGGCGCGTTGCCGGAACAATCCCCGATATGGTTCGAAAAGTGCGCCAAGAATTAAACATTTGGAATAAAATTTTACAAATTTTGGTCCCGTATTATAAATTCATTTAACGAAACTCTAAAATGATAAAAATTGCATAATTGGACACTAGGGACTTAGGCTACCATAGTTGGTGTCGGGTACGTATCTCGAGGCGTGTGCGGGGCGTTTTGAAGGCAATTGCGATTGCTTGAGGTAAGCGAACACACGAGAAAATTAGTTAAAATTCTTTTATGACACTTACTTTATTTCACATTTCAATTTTTCCATTGTGCTTTATATCGCTATTCATTTACTGTTCATCCACTCCCACGTGTGTATGTGTGTTTGTCGACGGGGTCGGGCATGGCACGGACTCACACCCCGGGGCTAGCTACCCCACGCTGTTCGAGTAATTGGCCATGTTAGGGCTACGCGGTGACTATTCTCCGCGAGACCCTTAGGTTGAGAGATGTTTGACGAAGACCTAAGTCTACGTCATGGGTTCCTCTCTAGAGATGTTTGGATGAGGTTTCTCCTGTTCAATGGTTCCTCTCATTCGACCGTGAGATGTTTGGCGAGGTTGTCGTCATGGGTTCCTTTCGGTTTAGCTAAGACGATTCCCGGATGTCGACCAGGGTTCTCTGTCACGCTACAGTCGTGTCCAAATTTGACTTCTCAACGACTTATTTTCATGCGATTACTTTATTCTTGTTCCTTATTTAAATTGCATGAATTGTAGCCGTTTTATTGGATTTCGTGAATATTAGCTAACGTTCTCTGGGATTTACTCACCTGAGATTTGTCATTGTTTTTTGTGACAAATCGCAGATCCTGGGACGAGCCGGGGCAAGGGTGTCTTAGGCGACTACGTCTGAGTTAGGAGAGCCCGTCAGTTGTTTTTGCGTAGGTGGTTGTATGTATCTATTTACTGTTTTTATGAAATTTTTGGGAAAGACTTGTATACCCGATACATGTATATGCTCACCTTTTGTACCTTTTGTCTCTCGTGATATAAATGATATCAAATGTCGGGTTTCCACACTATAAGGTTATTTATAAAATGCAAACTTTTTATTTCTACGATATTTGCATGCTTCAAAGACTTCCGCTTTGATATTTAACTTATATTAATTTAATAAATCGCGAACAACTTAACTTAGTCAATTTAATGTAAATATTCATAAAAACATCCATAAATACTAAGTTAAGGCGAATAAGATACGTACAAAGGTTTATGTCGCGGGCAGTTAAAGACAAGTGTGCGGTGACGTGGCATGCTTGGTGACGTGTCTGGCGACGTGGCGATACCTGATTTGTCTCGGAGTTTGGGGCCGTCACAGTTGGTATCAGGGCGTGTATTCTACAGTTTGGTGGATAGTGGGAAGAGTACTTACCTTTGTGTGAGTTTGCCTACAACAACAGCTATCAGGCGAGTATCAATATGCCACCGTTTGAGGCACTTTATGGTAGGCCCTGCAGGTCACCAGCATGTTGGGCGGCACCGGAAGATACAACGGCTATATGACCTGAGATTGTTGTTGACCATACTGAGAAGGTAAGACAGATAAGGCAGATACTTCATGCAGCTCAGGATAGGCAGATGAAATATGCGGATAAATTCCTTGAGGGTCTGAGCTACGAGGTGGGAGACTTGGTGTATTTGAAAGTTTCGCCCTGGAAAGGTCATCAAGGTTTGGTATTCAGGGGAAACTAGCACCAAGATACATTGGGTCGTTTAGAATTGAGGAACGCGTCGATAGAGTGGCATACCATCTAGAGTTGCCACCGCAGTTGGCAGGGGTACACCCAGTGTTTTATATTTCAATGTTGAGGCTGGCTAGGTCAGGACCGAGGCCTATGGTTGATGTACATCAGATTGAGGTGCGACTTAACGTGTCATATGAGGAGAAGCCTGTGGAAATCATGGATAGGAGGACTCAGATTTTGTGAAATACGGAGATCCCGAAGGTTTTGGTTAGATGACAGCATCACGGGACCGAGGGACTTACCTGGGAGCTCGAATCGATTATGTGACGACGGTATCCCCACTTATTTTTCGATAAGTATTTTTCAGTTTAATTTAAATTTTGAAACGAAATTTCACCTAGTTGTGAAGAACTGTAACGGCCTGAATATAATTCGCCGTTATTTATGACGTGTTTGCAGACGTGACTGACAGCTCAGACGCTCGTGGGACCACAGTTAGGAATGTGCGTGTTCGGAGCTAGGTAAAGTACTTTTGTGTGCTGAATTGCTTAACTTGCGATGTTTATCTTGAAATAGCGTATATGACATCGCAATGTGTGTTAGTATATGACATTTGACTTGCGAGACCGAGCGTTACGTATTCGCCTCGATATGCGTGTCGACACGGGTGCCGGGTTGTCTAACCGACTTAACACGAGGCCGGGGGAAATAATACACATAAAATGAATAAAATTGGTTAAATAAGTAATATGGAATGCCTAATTGGTGGTTAGAGACATGGTAGTACGAGTATGTCGTGATTCGGGACGCGTAATCGGGTGTCGAAACACCCGAAAAGCCACTTTGTGAGTTAAATACAAGGGTGAGTGTGCCATCAAAGTCACAAATGGAGTCATTTGAGGTTAGAAATGTAGCAAATAAGGTCCATGTGATGGCCTTGAGATGTGTAAATGAGTGATGATGACGAATCAACATATATAAGTCAAATTGACTTGTTGTTCCACCACCTTTTTTCTCTCTCCACATCTTATTCGAGCTTAAGAGGAAGAAAACCAGAGTTTGAGTGGGTAAACTTGGTGATTTGTGGACACTTGGAGTGAGAAAACACCAAAATGAAGGTGAGAATCACTTACACCTTCACTTTCTCTATCTTTTGATCTTAGTTTGAGAAGTTTTGGGTGAAGATTTGGAGGTTGTTAGGTTGTTGTTTAGATGTGTTTCTAGTGTTTTAAAGTGTTGTTGTTGGTGTTGTGGCTGTTGTTGGGTTGTTGGGGAAGAAGAAAACCAAGAAATTTTGGTTGTTTTACTGTCCAGAACGTGATTAGCGCGCTAGACCAGAAAATTAGCGCGCTAATGTTCGTCTGGGCTAATAACGTATAACTGTCTGAGCATTTATCGTACTAATGTCCAGACCTAGTGCGCTAATGCACCCCTGTTTTAATATAATGTGTGTGAATTGACTTAAAACACATACAAATGACTCAATATCAATTATACATGGAAATAGGTCAATACGAGCGGTAATTTGGGATATCTGGGACTAGGCGGAGCTAGATCGGCCGTGGTAATCAAGTTTCTATTTGAGAGCCGATGCAGCGACCTGGTGGACTACTTACACAACTACATGATTTGTTGTGTCTACGTGGGCAGAGTTCCAAACGATATTCATGGATGAGTATATACCGATGGAGGTCAGGGTCCGCTTGAGGGAGGAGTTTTTGTCCCTAGTACAGGGTGATATGTCGGTCGCCGTCTACATGAAGAGGTTCTGATATCTACTTTCGTACTCCATGGATATAGTTGGTACTGACCGACTGCAGATCTATTGTTTTGTCTACGGTTTTGATGAAATGATAGCGAACACAGTGGTATCTAGCGGAGCTCATACACTGACTGAGGTCTACGACAGGTGCCTTGCATACGAGACATACATGGTGTAAAGGGCCAGACGACGAGCGATTCAGGCTGCACTGCAGAGTCAACAGAGTCAGTCGACATCAGGTTCTCAGTCTGATCAAAGACCGAAGAGACAGATGAGAGATCATGATCGACCGAGACAGGGCCAGAGACCTCGAAGAGGAGAGTGGCAGCCTGGTTAGGGTCGTAGTGGTGAGGACAGAGATCGACGTGATGAACGTCAGTTGGCATATTCTACGTCTTTTGCACTCGTTAACCTCGGTCTAGACAGCAGAGGCAGGACAGAGGTCCGAGTGGCTAGGGTCGAGGCCAGAGTCAGACGCCGAGTCAGCGGAGTTCTGGCATATCAGAGACTCGCACATGCTACCGTTGCGGTCAGGTGGGGCATATTGTGGCATATTGCACTAGACCAGCACCATTACCACCACAGACGAAGCAGGCCAGAGATAGGGCTCAGTCTGCAGCATTTGGGAGCTGGACAGGAGAAAACAGACATGACTAGTAGAGGGTATGTTATCTGTCTGTGGTTTTTTTATGCATATTGTGATGGATTCTTGTAGCACACTGTCTTTTATTTCTGGACATATGGTAGGAAAATTAGGATTACATGCACAAACTTTAGATACACATCTTGTTCTCAGCACGACAGCTGGGGATAAGATTTACCCTAACCAAATTTGCCAAAATTGTATTGTTGAGATTGAGGGACATCAGCTACCGGCTGATTTGAGAGTGTTAGAGCACTTGGAGTTCGACGCGATGTTTGGGATGGATTGGTTGTCATCTTATCATGCACATATCGACTGTTTTAGCAAGACCGTGACGTTTGACATCGAGGGGATTCCAAAGTTTACATTTGTCGGAGTTGCGTCTGCATTACCTATCACGCGAGGCAGATTAGCTACATCGCAGGAGATGGAGGCATACGCGGCTATGGTTGAGCCAGAACGTAAAACGATGCTTATGGTTGAGGATGTCCCTGTCGTCTGCTAGTTTCTAGACTTGTTCCTTGATGATTTGTCTGGTTTACCACTACCGAGAGCTGTGGAGTTCATCATTGAGCTAATCCCGGGGACTCAGCCAATCTACGGTAGACCGTATCGGATGTCAGCATCGGAGCACGAGGAGTTGAGGACCCAGTTAGAGGACTTACTGCAGAAAGATTTCATTCACCCGAGCATGTCGCCTTTGGGATGTGACGGCCCCAAACTCCGAGGCAAACCGGGTACCGCCACGTCACTAGACATGTCACCAAGCATGCCACGTCACCGCACGTTTATCTTTAACTGCTCGCGACCTAAACCTTTGTACGTATCTTATTCGCCTTAACTTAGTATTTATGAATGTCTTTATCAATATTTACATTAAATTGACTAGGTTAAGTTGTTCGCGATTTATTAAATTAATATTAGTTAAACATCAAAGCGGAAGTCTTTGAAGCATGCAAATACCGTAGAAATGAAAGGTTTGCATTGTATAAATCACCCTATAGTGTGGAAACCCGACATTAGATATCATGTATATCAAGAGCGACAAAAGTACAAAAGGTGAGCATATACATGTATCAGGTATACAAGTCCTTCCCAAAAATTTCATAAAAACAGTAAATAGATACATACAACCACCTACACAAAAACAACCGACGGGCTCTCCTAACTTAGACGTAGTCGCCTAAGACGCCCTTGCCTCGGCTCGTCGCAGGATCTGCGATTTGTCACAAAAAATAATGACAAATCCCAGGTGAGTAAATCCCATAGAACGTTAGCTAATATTCACGAAATCCAATAAAACGGCTACAATTCATGCAATTTACATAAAGGACAAGAATAAGGAAATTCGCATGAAAATAAGTCATCGAGAAGTCGAATTTGGACACGAGTGTAGCGTGACAGAGAACCCAGGTCGACATCCGGGAATTGTATTAGCTAAACTGAGAGGAACCCATGACGACCACCTCGCCAAACATCTCACGGTCGAATGAGAGGAACCCATGAATGGGAGAACCCCATCCAAACATCTCTCGAGAGGAACCCATGACGTAGACTTAGGTCTTCGTCAATCATCTCTCAACATACGGGTCTTGCGGAGAATAACCACCGCATAGCCCTAACATGGCCAATTAGTCGAACAGCGCGGGGTAGCTAGCCCCGAGGTGTGAGTCTGTGCCATGCCCGACCCCGTCGACAAACAAACATACACACGTGGGAGTAGATGAACAGTAAATGAACAACAATAAATAGCACAATAGAATAATTGAAATGTGCAATAACGTAAGTGCCATAAATGAATTTTAACTAATTTTCTCGTGGGTTTACTTACCTCAAACAAATTGCAAATCGCCATCGAGATGCGTACCCGACACCAGACTATGGTATCCTAGTCCACTGTCGTTGCGTTTTGTCGGGGATCGATCGTTCCGGCAACGCTCCACAGCACCGTCGCTCCACGTCGTTCACCTTCACCGCGCGCGCGCGCTCGCTTTCGCTGGCGCGCTGGTGCTTTGCTGCTGTGCCGCCGTGCGTGTGCGTCTCGTTGCCGGCACGCATTGCTGGAGCGCTCACGCGGCGCGCTGCTGGAGTCGACTCGCCGGCGCCACCGCTGGAGCGCGTCGCCGCCGCCGGGTCCACGTGGGTTCAGCCGCTCGCACGCCACGCCGCGCCGCCTGCTCGTTTCCCGATCTCCCGCCGCCTCGCTGCCGCTTGCCGTCGCCTCGCTGTTGCGAGCCGCCGTCTGCGACCTCCCGTCTCGCTCCTCGCCGGAGCTTCCTTCACCTCCCACTCTCTCTCTCTTGGTCGCCTCTTTCTCTCTCTATCTCTCTATCTCTCTCTCCTCTCCTCCCTTCCCTCTCTCTTGGCGATTTCTTCCTCTATCTCTCTCTATCCGTGTTTAAATGAGAATTTTTTTTTATTTTGGATAAAGAGAGAAATGATTAGGGATGGGTTTGGTATGGTGATGTGATGTGTGATGTGATGTGATATGTGATGTGACAACTAAATTCCAGACTATCCCATACACCGGCGTTACAGGCCGTTACAGGGGAGCTCCAGTTCTCTTTGTGAAGAAGAAGGACGGCTCTTTGTGAAGAAGAAGGACGGCTCGATGCGTATGTGTGTGGACTACCGTAAGCTGAATCAGGTGATGATTCGAAATCGTTACCCACTTCTGCAGATCTGTTCGATCAGTTGGATGGGGCCAAGTTCTTCTTAAAGATCGACGATATGTTCGATCATTTGGCTGAGGCCAAGTTCATCTCGAAGATCGACTTACGTTCAGGGTACCATCAGTCGAGGATTCGAGAAGAGGATATGGAGAAGACTGCGTTTAATACGTGTTATGGCCTGTTCGAGTTTACAGTCATGTAGTTTGGGCTGACTAATGCACCGACGATCTTCATTGATTTGATGCATAGGGTGTTGAGGCCATACCTTGATCGATACGACATTGTTTTCATTGATGACATCTTGATTTATAGTAAAACTCGTATGGAGCACGAGAGGCATCTCAGAGATGTGCCGACGACGTTGAGAGAGCACAGACTGTATGTCAAATTCAGCAAGTGTGCATTTTGGCTGAGTCAAGTAAATTTCTTGGGTAATGTCATAAGCGGTCAAAGTATATCAGTTGATGGTGACAAGATTTAGGCGATTATTGACTGGAAGACACCCGAGTCTGTATCTGACATCCGGAGTTTCCTAGGTTTGGCATGATATTACAGACGCTTTGTGCATGACTTCTTGATGATTGCAGCGGCGTTGACGAGGCTGACCAAGAAGGATGTTAAATTTAAATGGTCACATGAATGTGAGGATACTTTCTGGGAGCTGAAGATGAAGTTGACTTCGGCGCCAGGTTTGACTTTACCAATGGCAGGTAAATGTTTTTTTGTCTATACCGATGCATCAGGCACTGGGTTGGGTGGCGTTTTGATGCAAGATGGACACTTAGTGGCCTATTTATCTCGATGATTGAGACCTTACGAGGTGAACTATCCAGTGCACGACTTGGAGCTTGCGGCGGTCATGTTTGCACTGAATGCGTAGAGGCATTACCTGTATGGTGAGAGGTTCGTGTTGTTCACAGACCACCTAAGTTTGAGGTATCTGTTCACTCTGAGGGATTTGAACATGAGACAGCACTGATGGCTCGAGTTACCGAAGGACTATGACTTTGCCATTGAATATCATCTGGGTAAGGCGGATTTTGTAGCTGATGCGCTGAGCAGGAGCGGCATTGAGAGCCAGAGATAGTACTGCGGCATATGACACATGAGCATGGGTTGCTTGAGGCAGCGTCGGTGTTGTGTTTGACATAGGCTATTGTTGAGCTACATATTTGTTGTTAGATGTGAGTTCTTACAGTGTCTCTATAACGGGTTGCTGAGTTGCAGAGAGCTGATGAGCGATATTTGCGGATCAGTGGCCTCGCTTAGGATCTGGGGTGCACAGAGTGGTCTAAGGGGTCAGACGGGTGCTTGAGACACATGGTTCGTTTGTGGATACCAGGGGTATCGGAGCTCAGGGATAACATTCTCGAGGACGTACACCGGTCGTGATATAGTTCATCCTGGTCGGACCATGATAAATCATGATATGCGGTGACTGTTTTGTTGGCCAAGGATGATGGCTGAAGTGGGTAGATACGTCCGGAGTTGTCATATATGCCAGCAGGTGAAAGCGGAGCACATGATAGCGACTGGGTTACTACAGCCGCTGCACATTCCTTAGTGGAAGTGGGAACGCGTGACCATGGACTTCGTCAGTGGCCTACCTCAGACGACGAGGAGACACGATGCGATTTGGGCGGTCATCGACAGGTTGACGAAGTCAACATATTTTATACCGAGCGCCATGAGATATTCAGTTACACAGCTGAGCACTATCTTCGAGAGAGAGATTATCATATTGCACGGTGTACTAGTCTCCATTATTTCTGACAGAGATCCGAGGTTTACATCGAGACTTTGGGAGAGTATGCAGGAACAGTTTGGCACTCGATTACGATTCGATCGCGTACCATCCTCGATCGACCGACGGCGATTAGAGCGGTTGATTCAAATTCTCGAGGATATGCTGTAACAGCCCGTTCTAATCAATCCCGATTAACTGGCAAATTACAAATTAAGAACATAAGCTCAGACCCACGTGGACGTCGTGGAAAAGTCTATGACAAGCCTAATGGGTGAAATATGTTATTTTTGTGTGAGAGTGTTTATTTATTTTACTATTATTTAATAGTTCGCGCTGCGTTGATTGAGAATTACGCTTGGTCACGTTGTGCGCGTGTAGTGACGAGAGGGTGCGACGTCGGTGTGCACGTAACGCGGGTGTACGGGGTAGTACGAGATTGAGTTGTCACATCACACATCACATCAAACCTATCACTCATCATTACCCCCTCTCCTCTCCGATGATTAAAAAAAAATTAAAACGTGAGAAAGACAGCAAGTGAGAGAGAGAGACAACAAGAGAGAGAGAGAGAGACAACAAGAGAGAGAGAGAAGAGAGAGGATAGAGAGAGAGACATCAGGAGAGAGAGAGGGACGGTGGCGGTGCGAGCGGCTTCGGCGAGGGTGAGCCGGACACGGACCAACAGTGGCGGCGGAGAGGCGCGACTTCAGCAGTGGCGGCGAGGAGCGGCTCCAGCAGCAGTTGCTCGCGGACGAGCGGACCGGCCAAGCGAGGAGAAGCGGCAGCGCCTCCAGCAACACGACGGCGACGGGAGCTCGGGAATGAGCAATCAAGGCGGTGGCGTCGAACCGGGCATTCACGTGTGCGCGAGTTTCGTGGCGGGGTTGGTGGCGGCAGCGGCTGTGAGTAACGAGCGGCGGCGCGCGCGCTCCAGCAGCGACGCCGGCGAGGCGGCAACGCCTCCAAGCAGCGGCGTCGGCGAGGCGGCAGCGACGCCGCTCCAAAGAACGACGCTGGCGAGGCGAGCATGCGCGCGCGGCGGCGCGAGGCAAGCAAAGAAGACGGCACGGCGTGAGGCGCGTTGCCGGAACAATCCCCGGTATGGTTCGAAAAGTGCGCCAAGAATTAAACATTTGGAATAAAATTTTACAAATTTTGGTCCCGCATTATAAATTCATTTAATGAAACTCTAAAATGATAAAAATTGCATAATTGGACACTAGGAACTTAGGCTACCATAGTTGGTGTCGGTACGTATCTCGAGGCGTGTGCGGGGCGTTTTGAAGGCAATTGCGATTGCTTGAGGTAAGTAAACCCACGAGAAAATTAGTTAAAATTCTTTTATGACACTTACTTTATTTCGCATTTCAATTTTTCCATTGTGCTTTATATTGCTGTTCATTTACTGTTCATCCACTCCCACGTGTGTATGTGTGTTTGTCGACGGGGTCGGGCATGGCACGGACTCACACCCTGGGGCTAGCTACCCCACGTTGTTTGAGTAATTGGCCATGTTAGGGCTACGTGGTGACTATTCTCCGCGAAACCCGTAGGTTGAGAGATGTTTGACGAAGACCTAAGTCTACGTCATGGGTTCCTCTCGAGAGATGTTTGGATGGGGTTTCTCCCGTTCAATGGTTCCTCTCATTCGACCATGAGATGTTTGGCGAGGTTGTCGTCATGGGTTCCTTTCGGTTTAGCTAAGACGATTCCCGGATGTCGACCAGGGTTCTCTGTCACGCTACACTCGTGTCCAAATTCGACTTCTCAACGACTTATTTTCATGCGATTACTTTATTCTTGTTCCTTATTTAAATTGCATGAATTGTAGCCGTTTTATTGGATTTCGTGAATATTAGCTAACGTTCTCTGGGATTTACTCACCTGAGATTTGTCATTGTTTTTGGTGACAAATCGCAGATCTCCCGCGACGAATGGGCAAGTATGTCTTAGGCGACTACGTCTGAGTTAGGAGAGCCCGTCGGTTGTTTTTGCGTAGGTGGTTGTATGTATCTATTTACTGTTTTTATGAAATTTTTGGGAAAGACTTGTATACTCGATACATGTATATGTTCACCTTTTGTACCTTTTGTCGCTCGTGATATAAATGGTATCAAATGCCGGGTTTCCACACTATAAGGTTATTTATAAAATGCAAACTTTTTATTTCTACGATATTTGCATGCTTCAAAGACTTCCGCTTTGATATTTAACTTATATTAATTTAATAAATCGCGAACAACTTAACTTAGTCAATTTAATGTAAATATTCATAAAAACATCCATAAATACTAAGTTAAGGCGAATAAGATACGTATAAAGGTTTATGTCGCGAGCAGTTAAAGACAAGTTTGCGGTGACGTGGCATGCTTGGTGACGTGTCTGGCGACGTGGCGATACTTGATTTGCCTCGGAGTTTGGGGCCGTCACAGCTGGTATCAGGGCGTGTATTCTACAGTTTGGTGGATCGTGGGAAGAGTACTTACCTTTGTGTGAGTTTGCCTACAACAACAGCTATCAGGCGAGTATCAGGATGCCACCGTTTGAGGCACTTTATGGTAGGCCCTGCAGGTCACCAGCATGTTGGGCGGCTCCGGAAGATACAACAGCTATATGACCTGAGATTGTTGTTGACCATACTGAGAAGGTAAGTCAGATAAGGCAAAGACTTCATGCAGCTCAGGATAGGCAAAAGAAATATGCAGATAAATTCCTTGAGGGTCTGAGCTACGAGGTGGGAGACTTGGTGTATTTGAAAGTTTCGCCCTGGAAAGGTCATCAAGGTTTGGCATTCAGGGGAAACTAGCACCAATATACATTAGGTCGTTTAGAATTGAGGAACGCGTCGATAGAGTGGCATACCACTAGAGTTGCCACCGCAGTTGGCAGGGGTACACCCAGTGTTTTATATTTCCATGTTGAGGCTGGCTAGGTCAGGACTGAGGCCTATGGTTGATGTACATCAGATTGAGGTGCGACCTAACGTGTCATATGAGGAGAAGCCTATGGAAATCATGGATAGGAGGACTCAGATTCTACGAAATAAGGAGATCCCGAAGGTTTTGGTTAGATGATAGCATCACGGGACCGAGGGACTCACCTGGGAGCTCGAATTGATTATGTGACGACGGTATCCCCACTTATTTTTCGATAAGTATTTTTCAGTTTAATTTAAATTTTGAAACGAAATTTCACCTAGTTGTGAAGAACTGTAACGGCCTGAATATAATTCGCCGTTATTTATGACGTGTTTGCAGACGTGGCTGACAGCTCAGACGCTCGTGGGAACTGTTAGGAATGTGCGCGTCCGGAGCTAAGTAAATATTACTTTTGTGTGCTGAATTGCTTAACTTGCGATGTTTATCTTGAAATAGCGTATATGGCATCGCAATGTGTGTTAGTATATGACATTTGACGTGCGAGACCAAGCGTTACGTATTCTCCTCGATATGCGTGTCGACACGGGTACCGGGTAGTCTAACCGACTTAACACGAGGCCGGGGGAAATAATACACATAAAATGAATAAAATTGGTTAAATAAGTAATATGGAATGCCTAATTGGTGGTTAGGGACATGGTAGTACGAGTATGTCGTGATTAGGGACGCGAAATTGGGCGTCGAAACACCCGAAAAGCCACTTTGTACAAGGGTGAGTGTGCCATCAAAGTCACAAATGGAGTCATTTGAGGTTAGAAATGTAGCAAATAAGGTCCATGTGATGGCCTTGAGATGTGTAAATGAGTGATGATGACGAATCAACATATATAAGTCAAATTGACTTATTGTTCCACCACATTTTTTTCTCTTTTCACATCTTATTCGAGCTTGAGACGAAGAAAACCAGAGTTTGAGTGGGTAAACTTGGTGATTCGTGGACACTTGGAGTGGGAAAACACCAAAAGCAATGTGAGAATCACTTACACCTTCACTTTCTCTATCTTTTGATCTTAGTTTGAGAAGTTTTGGGTGAAGATTTGGAGGTTGTTGGGTTGTTGTTTAGATGTGTTTCTAGTGTTTTGAAGTGTTGTTGTTGGTGTTGTGGCTGTTGTTGGGTTGTTAGGGAAGAAGAAAACCCAGAAATTTTGGCAGTTTTACTGTCCAGAACGTGATTAGCGCGCTAAACCAGAAAATTAGCGCGCTAATGTTCGTCTGGGCTAATAACGTGTAACTGTCTGAGCATTTAGCGCGCTAATGCCCAGACCTAGTGCGCTAATGCACCCCTGTTTTAACATAATGTGTGTGAATTGACTTAAAACACATACAAATGACTCAATATCAATTATACATGGAAATAGGTCAGTACAGGCGGTAATTTGGGATATCCGGGACTAGGCGGAGCCAGATCGGGGGTAAGTGACGGTAAACGGGGTGGGGTGTAAGTTGTGTAGTATCCCAACTGAAATTTCTTGAGCATTATTTACTTTTGCTTTCGAATTCATTTTCTGTCTTTCATTACTCTTTTCCTGGTACGTGTATAATGGACAAACGTTGAGGCTCTCCCTCCGTACCATTTCTGTGTGTACGTCCACTAGGCCATAACACGTGTGCCATCTCGGTGAATAGGGCTACCCGAGAGTTGTGACGGGCACGTGTGGGTGCGTCGTAGGTTCCACGCTGACCACCTAGCGGATCCAGATATTGGCCTTGCTGGAGTGCTACTCGCCGGCAGTTGTCTGTTGGTATTCCGAAGTATGGCGCTAGTCTGATCCTAAGGGCAAGGAACACACACTTTGAGCTTTCATTATTACATATGCATGCGATGAGCACAATTGACTGTTTATATTTCCCGCATATTTATTTAATAGTTTTCTTTAAATTCCAGTATTTAATTTCAGTATTGCTCACTTAATTTCCTTGGGAATACTCATTATGGACTCGTCATCTGTCTTTTTGTGATTGCTTGAGTGCAAATCCTAGTACGAGCCGGGGCAAGAGCAAGCTACCGGAATACAGAGACGTATATACAGGCTTGTATGTTTTTATATACATATTTTTTTTATTTTGGGATTTGGGTTTGTGTGAGACACTAGAACTATATACTGTTGATATTGTGTTACATTGAGGTACATCCCCAGGGCATGGGCAAAGTACTGTGTTCTCGAGGATGTGTACACAATTGAGCTAGTGAGGTCCCATGGGCGCTTCGGATAGTCTGGCGACACCATGACTTGGCAGCCTTCGGCGATCGCTCGGTTGGTACCAGTTCGATGGGCTCACGTATTTACCCTCGAGTGCGCGAGTTCGAGCCTCGGGGAGGTGAGGGGGTGTGTGGTGTGGACTGTTCATTGGTCCTGTTACATACACTCGGGGGTCTCGGCGTTGTAACCGTGTGCCCCAAAATAAGGTGCCTCTTTTTGTAACGGCCCGTAATCGCCCGAAGGCCTCATGGCACCGTCGAGACTATCCGAAACCGCCCATAGACCTCGTGGATATTTCCCCTCCTACACCCTCGGGATTCGAACTCGCGCCCTAGTGGTACAAGTACGCAGCTTCTCATACACCGGGGCCCTACTGGTCCTTCGGGTGTCGTCGTAGCCCAACAAAAGGTGCCTCTTTTTTAAGAGATCTGCCCATGGTTTTGATCTATGATGATATATGAGTTTTCCACACTAGGTATTAGAGTTAATTGCATGACTTCAGTTGTGTTTATTTGGGATTAATATGATATTATAGACAGATGATTTGAGACCATTAACAAGTTAAACAGTAAATTGTTGTCATTTGAGGTTAATAATGATTAAATGGTGGATGAGTTGGCATGTGGGACACAACTTGGCATTGGTAGGCCAGGTTGTGGGCCTGCATTGGCCCCGTGGCGGTCCATTTGGAAAGTGAGCCGTTACAATATCAGGACTCGGACGAAACCAAATACCCCTGTTAATAGTGTCTTTCAAGTATCGCAACACCTTTTTCAAAGCTTGGCGATGCATATTAGTAGGACACTGTTGATATTGACTTAACCGATTCACAATATAAGCCACATCAGGTGGAGCATTGACAACATATTGCAATCCACCCAAAAGACTTCAATACAAAGTTTTATCAAGTAAAGGAGGATATGTATTAGCATGTAGTGGTTTGCCCACAGACGCAGGTGTGTCAATTGACTTAGCCCGGAGCATAGCTGCGCTGAAATAACTGTTTAATGTAGGTTGTCTGATTCAAGAACAAGCTACTTTGATCTCGTCTAGCCTCCATACCCAAAACAAGTTCAATTCCCGAATGTCTTTGAGTGCAAAAGAGTCATTTAGTTGAGATATAAAGATCGTAATTACAGAAATATTAAAGCCAGTAATGATAATATCATCAGTATAGACCAACACATACAAAACATAAGAAACTGTGTTTCAAAATGAACAAAGAATTATTAGCTCTAGAATTTGAAAATCGCAAGACAGAATAATAGATTTTAATCAGTCAAACCAAGCAGGAGGAGCTTGACGTAACCCATAGAGAGCCTTATGGAGTTTACAAACATGAAAAGGATGACGACTGTCCGCAAAACTCCCAGTGATTAATATATATTTCTTCAATTAAATCACCATTTAGAAAAGCATTATTCATATCAATTTGACGTAATGACTAACCAAACTGAACATTCATAAACAAAATGACTTTGATAGTGGAGGCTTTGACAACAGGACTGTAAGTTTCAGTGAAGTTAATACCAGGTAATTGTTTGAACCCTTTAGCCACTAATCTGGCTTTGTATCAACTCACTATTCCATCTGAGTTATGTTTGATGAAAAATAACCACTTGTTCCCATCAACATTCTGACTTAGAACATAAATTACCAATAACCAAGTACTAGTCCTCAATAATGCCTGATATTCCTTATCCATGACCTCCTTCCACCTAGGATCTTGGAGAGTCATTTCAACATTCTTTGGAATATCCTCATTATTTGAAGTATTATAAACGAGAAATATTTTCATTTTAAAGATGTCATCTTTGGCTTTAGTAATCATAAGATGTACACTATGAATACCACCATTAGAAGAATCGGTAGAATATGTTATGGGAGATGAAGAAATATTTCTAGGAGAACTAGAAACATTATCAACACTTATAGAAACAATTGGAAAAGAAGAAGAAGTAGATAAAGAAAGAGGAGAAAAATTAGAAGATGAAAACAAAGGAATAGACAGAGACACATGACTAGTAGAATAAGACTTAATTAGAGAAGATACATGAGAAGATGAATACAATGTAGAATATGGAAAATTAGATTCATTAAACAAGACATTTCTAGTAATGTAAATTCTTCATGATTTACTAAGACACTTATACCCTTTTGTGGGATGAGTTGTACCCAAAGAATATGCATTTTTCTTATCGCAACTGAAATTTATGTGCATTATATGGACGAAGATAAGGGAAACATACACAACCAAAAATCCTTAATAAGGAGTAATCAGAAGGTTTATTAAACAATTTCTCATAAGGGGAACAACCTGTACTTCTCAAATGAGGGCACCGCCCGGCCTAATCTTGTTATTAAGCCCTACTCTCACCATGTAGGACCTAACAAGGAATTAGTCAACCTTTCTAAAACCTAATTAATTACCAATTTTTATTTTTTAAATGAATATAAACATATACTTATCCTATGTCAATTCACAAATCAGAGTTAATTAAAACTTATAAATCTAACTTAAAGTTTATTCAACGGAAGCTTATAATATGATGCCTAACAATTGTATAAAAATCAGAAAATAAAGATCACATGCATATATACATAACAAAAGACGATAATATATATATATATATCATGTGTCTCGCCAATGTGCTAGTCACTCAACTTATAAAATACAACCCCAAACGTATATCAAATACATATAAAAGTAATACATAAAAAATCAAGACCTACAAAGTTTGGTGTAGCAAAGCACTCCACTGCTCAGATGGTAGTCGCCGATCTTCTCCTTGCCTGGCCTGTTACTCGATGGATCTGCACCCACCATCATAAAAAGGACGGTGAGCACGAGAAAGTAGAAAGTAACACTGAAAGACATTTGTTCACATTTCCAAATATTCAACAAGTATCTAATAGCATGATAATAACAACTATGCTGAAAAGAGAATGACGCATGTCGAATGCGTCAAAATATATAATCCCGATGAGATTACCAAAGACCACAAGAACTACAGTAGTGGCAAACACGGTGTTGAACCACGGAGACCAAGTTTTCAACCTAGGCTATGAAATTAAATATAACTCGGGGTGTTCACATGAATAATTTCTATATTAACTAAGAACAAGAATAAGAATAACAAGTAAATAAATCAATCAAGGGGGAAACAATCTAAACCATTGGTATCACAAATCTCCACAGTTTGACATAATTTTACATACGGTCCTCAATCTAATCAAAGCATGCAATTCACAGTACATTAATGTAGCTATATACCTTGTAACGTACACAGGTCCTTGCACATCCCTTTCTCGATGGTCAAGGTACGACAATGACCAATTCCCTAGTCAAACACATAACCCTATACTCAAGCGAATTGAGTTTAATGCACTAATCGTAATGAGCTTTGTGAAGGCACTACACCTAGACAACTGGATCACTAGTGTGTCTAATTTAGCCTAGATTCCTATGGTATTCAACCGGTCCCAAAAGAGATTAATCAATTGGTATGGTCGGATGCCACTAATGTGGTCTTATTGTACAAGTACGGGTGCGTACAACCCACTGGCATGTAAATTAAGATTTAAACAAGTGTTTAATCTCAATAGTTCAACCAATATCAAAGGGAATAAACTACTATGAAAAATAAAATAAATAAATAAATAAATAAATAGATCTCATTATACCAAAAAGAGTGATTAGATCCACCACTGGTTCAGATTGATGAATTTAGCCAGCCATCGTGGTGGTAGACTTCATTAAAATTCAAAAACAATATGTAAAACAATGGTTTGTGGGGAAGAATAAGATAAAAAAACCACTAGGAGCCGCCTGGAAGAAGGGAAATAATCTCTCTCGATCCCCTCTTAAAACCTCTAATTAAAACGGTCAAAATTGGGTCTCCAATGCGTATTTTCGAGTTTGGTTTGTGACACGTGCGCCGAAGACAACCGTGGGGCTGCTTTGAGGTGCAAACAAGGTCTATGCCACGTGTCACAGCGTTATTAGTCGAGCAGGCTGGCAGCGGTGATGCAGCAAGCAACGATTGGGCGAGGACTGCTGTGACTGACATGCTGTGGAGAGGACGTCGCCTCGTGTCAGGCGTGTATTGGTGGGAGCTGCTAGCCAGACCACGTGGCTTTGAGTGGTGGGAAGACTGCTGGTGTGACAGGCTGTTGAGAGAACGGGGTGAATTGGAGCACGCCACGTGGCGTCTGAGCAGCTATTGCAGCGTTTTGGGGGCACGTATCGGTTGCAGAGAGAGAAGGAGACTGTTGCTGACGTCTGCGGTGGGTGAGCTGGGCGAATGGGGGTGTGACACGCGGATTGCAGCAGGGTTGCCACCAATAATGGAGTGACATGTGGCACGGGAGTTGTAACGGTTTGAATTTAATTCACCGTTATTGATTACGTGATTGCAGACGTGGCAAACAGTTCAGACGCTCGTGGGACCCGCAGCTAGGCTAATGCGTACATGGAGCTAAGTAAATAGTTATTTTGTGTGTTGATTTGTTTAATTTGTGATGTTTATATTAAAATAGGGTAAATGACAATGTGAGTACTTATATTACATTCGACGTGCGAGATTGTGTGTTAAGTATTCGTCTCGATATGCGTGTCAACGCGGGTACTAAGAAGTCTAAAAGACTAAATACTCGACCGAGGGAATAATACACACATAAAATGAATAAAATGGGTTAAGTAATTAATATGGAATGTATATTTGGTGGTTAGGGACATGGTAGTATGCGTATGTCGCGGTTCGGAACGCGAAACCGGGCATCAGAACACCGAAATGCCACTTTTTGAGTTAAAGACAAGGGCGAGTGTGCTATTGGTGTCAATTTCGAAGTCATTAGAAGTTGAAAATGGAGCAAATGGAGATCCTATGATTGCCTTGAGATGCACAAGAGAGGGAGATCAAATTTGACTATAAAAGTCAAATTACCTCATTTTCCACCACCTTTTCTCTATCTTTATCTCATAATCCGAAATAGAGAAGAAGAAACCAGGGGTTTTGGAGATCAAACTTGGTGATTTAAGGAGCTTGGAGTGGGGAAATCATCAAAGCAATGTGAGAATCACAAACACCTCAACTAATCTCAATTATGGAGGTATTAGTGTGAATCCAATAGGGATTGTTTAGTGGTTATTGAGTTGTTGTTTTGGTAGGTTGTAAATGCTATGAAGTTTAGTTGTTGGTGTTGTGGTTGTTGTTGGTGTTGGTGGAGGGGTTTAAAACCCAGAATTTTTAGCAGACCTACTGTCCAAAACGCGATTAGTGCCCTAATGACGTCAGCTAGCACGCTAGATGACAGTTAGCGCGCTAATGTTCTTCCTGACGAAGAACGTCTAACTGCCTGGGAATCTAGCGCGCTAATTCCCAGACCCAGGGCGCTAGATCCTACAATTTTGACATTATTTTTGCAAAGTGACTTAAAAACATCAAATTGACTAAAACTCAATTATAAATGGAAATATGTCATTTCGAGCGGTAATTTGGGATACCCGGGACTAGGCTGAGCCGGACCATCGGTTATTGACTGGACACGGAGTGCAGTTTATGGTGTGTAGTATCCCAACTGAAATTTTTTGAGAAGTACTTTATTTTACTTTTGAATTCATATTCTGTCTTTTATTACTCTATTCTTGGTGTGTTATAATGGACGGACATTGAGGCTCTCCCTCTGTGCCATTTTTGTGTGTATGTCCATTAAACCATAACACGTGTGCCATCTCGGTGAATAGGTCGACCCGAGAGTCATGTTGGGCACATGTGGGTGTGTCGTAGGTTCCACGCCGACCACCTAGCGGATCCAAATACTGGCCTTACTTGAGTGCTACTCGCCGGCAGTAGTCTATTGGGAGTCCAAAGTATGACGCTAGTCTGACCCTAGGCTCTAGGAACACAAATTTTGAGCTTTCACTATTACGTATGCATGAGATGAGCACAGTTGCCTGTTTTTATTTCCGCATGTTTATTTAATAGTTTTATTTAAATTTTAGTATTTACTTTTCGTATTGCTCATTTAATTTCCTTGGGAATACTCACTCTGGACTGGTCATCTGCTTTTTTGTGATGGCTTGAGTGCAGATCCTAGTACGAGCCGTGGCAAGGGCAAGCTACCAGAATATTTGTGATTCAGAGACATCAAACCAGGCTTGCACGTTTGTATATATATACTTTGTTTTATTTTGGGGATTTGAGATTGTGAGATATTGCAGGACTCTATACTTTTGATATTTCAATACATTGAGGTGTAGTTTTGGTCTATGAAGATAAATGAGTTTTCCACACTAGCTATCAAAGTTAAATGTAAGACTAAAATGTTTTAATATTTTGATAGTCATGATAAAAGACTTCCACTGTGGTTTGTTTATGATTAAATGATATGATAAGCAGATGATTGGAGTTAAGTAACAATTTAAATAGTAAATTGTTGTTTTATTGAGGTTAACAACGATTAAATGGTGTTGAGATGGCATGTGGGACACAGCTGGTGCTGGTAGGCTAGGTTGTGGGCCCGCATCGGCCGCCGTGGCGGTCCATTTGGAAAATGGGCATTACAGGAGAGGGGAAAAATCACACAAAGCGTGCGTGTCTCGAGGCATATCCTCCGGTATCTGATCACTATGTATAAGTAGTCCATTTCACATAGTTTTTCGCCACGAAAGCAACCGCGTATTCCAAAAATCCTGAAAATGAAAAATAAAGATAATTAGGCCCATATTTCGGATATCAGCAATAAAAATGACCAAATAAACTATATATAATATGCTTAAATAATGACTTATCAAAGAACATGCAAAGTGATACTTTAGTTAAACAAAATGAAACTGACATACGGCTAAGTAGTAATGATCTAGGGTCGGTCGGCCGTGATCTTCATCATATCAGCCTTTTTTACTATATGAGGATGAAGCTGAGCCCAACATCAATGTGAAGGTCTAAGCAGTGCTCTTGCCTTTATAACCTTTCTCTGGTGCCAATCACATGTGATATATACTTGCCAATAACCCCGGTTCCTATACCCCATGTGCTGCACAAGTTATGCTTGCCAACAACCCCGAGACTCATTTCTGTATGCTACGCAAGATAGTGGAGAGATCCCGATCACCCTGGAAACTCTAGTGACCCTCGTATGTCCGACGAACCTCTAATGTAATGACCCTATATACTAGAATCACTTTCATATTTCAAGAAATAACATGGTTTTGAGAATCCAAATGAAACAATTGCATTTCTAATGCACAAAGGAAATAGATTTACAATACTATGTAACACCTACCTAATAACATGCTATTTTACTGACCACTTGTACAAACATTCAAAAATGACATAGTACATGATTTGAATTCAATGAAATCATTTAATCAACAATCTATAACATGAAAGCAACCTCATGAAATGAGAAATGACAACAAGTCATGGTATAAGGATTACAAAAGAAAATAAGTCCAAATAACTGGAAAAGAACAAATAAATAGGAATGAAATGTAAATAAATATCTCAATCAGTTTACTTACAATTCATGCAATTTCTTATGCTAATCGGGTCTCCGAACACCTCGTATCACGTATCCGAGCTCCCAAGACTCTTCCTTAGGTTCTTGATATCATACTAATCTAAATAAATTGGGTTTAGGTCAGGTCAAATGGTTTTAGGAACCTTAACCCAAAACAATTCCTTAATACTAAGCAATATTGAAATTTAAGTCATGTATTACAACACACTTTTAGATATAAAATTGTCCAAATCTCGACACCTTCCCTCATACAAAGTTTTTGGTCTCTAATTCAGCTTTTCGAAAAGGTTTGGTTTGCATAATTCCGGTTTAAAACGAAAGAGATATTGAAATTTTACTAAACATAGCTCAAATTGGAACCTAATCTGACCAGCAGACTTAGAAACCTCATTTCTCCCAATCTATAATTTCAAAATCCTTGATTTTTGGTCACAAGGCAGTTAAAATAGCAAATAACCACATACAAAAAGATCAGCTCATTTGGATGAATAATTAGGGAGTTATGTCATATACAAGTTTAGTTTCAAAAATCTCGTAATGCATTTATTCACATATTTGTAGAGCACTTTTGGGCATGAAAAAATTTGAACTACAAAATTCCAGTAGGACAAAGTTGTTTCTCTTTGAGCTAGCTTTCAAATGCCATAAGTTTGGGTTCATTTTAATTTAAAATGAGAAAGTTATGACTAAATTACATAGGTTGGTTCTTAATACAACATGCAAAATTTCTATTTTGGACTTACAACTTCAAAAATTCATATCTTTTTTTTATTTTAAAACCAAATCAAGAACTTCTTAATAGCTGGATTATCAGTTTGAAATGAGGAATCCAAATATACCAACCAATTTCAAAGACCTAATCATCTAACCTCTGAAAATGGTCAAAACCCAGAATTAGTTTCAAACTTAAATAGAGAGATGTGTACCTAGTTTAATGAACACCTAGCTTAGCTTGATCTCTCATTCACCAAACCAACTTTGGTTGCTTGTTTTTTCTTCCTCCAACTAATTCTCTACTCCAGCAAGTTTGCTTCCAAGTGAAGAAATGAAATGAGAAGGTTTGGTTTGATGAGTTGATAACTAGCTTATATAGGAAATGGATATGGTTGAATGTTAGTCATTGATCCTCATGTGCACACGTATTTTGAGACCTATCTTGTGGTCCACATACTAACATATGTCCCACATACTTATAATGAGTGACACCAACTTGTCACATACATGGTGTTTAGATGTGTCAACATGTATCTCAAGCTTCACCAATAGCTATTGTTTTAACTTATTAACTTAGGCATACTTAATATATTATCAACTGTAGCCCATTTAAATCACTATAAAAGCTATATAAGACTTATGCCAACTTACTATATCATTTTCTACCTCGATCCCACGTCGGCACGTAACTCGTGGCAAGTTCCCACACACATATCGACACCTATTCATAAGTAGGAATAGCTTAGTAATCTACACATATACAAAACACTAGACATACATCATTAGAAATATAACATATACCTTGACCATTTCGCCTCGGTCATGACACATATCTTGATGCACGTCTCACGTCACGGGTCATTTGATCATGATTAAAATATTAAACTCAAATTAGAAACTTGGGCCGTGACACGACCCTTCAAAACTTGAGTAGGTAATCTATTAATAAGAAAAATAGCAGTTTCGGATGCATCCCACCAAAATTTAGAGGGTATCTGACTCTGGGCAAAAAGGTAAGACTCATTTCAACAATATGACGATGTTTTCTCTCAGTCATCCCATTATGTTTATGTAAATGAGGACAAGAATGTTGAAAAATGATACCATAAGTATCAAAAATGGGTTTAAAACTTCTAAACTCCCCACCCCAATCAGATTGAATGCGTTTAATAGATGAACCAAACATATTTTCCACTAATGCTTTAAAATGCAAAAATGCTTTCAGTGTATCAGATTTATATTTCAATGGATACATCCACGTTAACGTGGTACAATCATCAACAAAATGGATATAATAATTATAACCATTTGTAGAAGTGACTGGTGCAGGTCCCCACACATCAATATGTATAAGATCTAAAATATGTGAAGAATTATTAACAAAATTCCCAAAGGGAAGTGCATGAATCTTGCCTAATGGATATATAAAACAAAAATTCATACTAGATGTAGTATGTAAATGAAGACAATTATGTAACGCATGATTCAAAACTTTATGAGCAAGATGACCCAACCGTGAATGCCACAGAGCAGACATGTTGTTATTTGATATCCAGAAAAGCAACATTGTTGCTTGAAGAAGGAATAGACTAAGAAGGTGCAAAGAAACGATACAAACCATCATGAACCGTACCTCGAAGGAGGATAACTTTAGTTCTGGCATCCTTCACAAAACAATTATTGGAAACTCAATTAGAACATCATTATCTTGAGTAAGTTGAGATATACTGATAAGATTTTTTTAATGTGTGGTACGCATAATGTATTCCTAAATGACTGACTTGAACGCATAGATGGAGTTATAGCAGTTCCAATACTAGAAATACGTAAGGATTGACCAATTCTAACAACTAAAGAATCATTAACTGCATATGGAGTGTAGTTCATCACTTGATTATGATCAGATGTGATGTGGGAGGTAGCACCACTATCATCATACCAAGATTGATCACCCATGGGTTCAGCAACCGAAAGAGACGAGTTCTAACTTTGTTGTAGTGACTGACCAAACTTCATTGGTTGAGGAGACTGTGTACTTATCTGAGAATAAGATCCCATGTACTTGATGTAACAACCCTCAATTTTAAAAGTGCCACGTGTCACGTTTCAGGACCGTTGATTGGACCGTCGTGACTTGACGTACTAGTCGAAGCCTCTGGAGTTGACACCGAGGTAAATTTTTTTTTTTTGTGGTGTGTGTATTATTTATTTCTATCTGAATGTGAATTTTTAATGTCCAAGTGCATGTTTATTTGTCGTGTCGAATTTGCGAATAAGGTATACGCGGGGCATTCAATAAGTCGAGACATGAGCGGGGACGTACCTCGAGTTGCGTGTCGACGTGGGACCAAGGTAGCGGCTTATGGGGTAAGTTTAGTTTGATCTAACTATAGTTGTATAGTAGCTTTTAATGTGACCATGTGTGTTATCACATTAATACACTTAAGTTAGTGAAATAAATCAATGGCCATATGATGTGCATCGAGACACGTATTGACCAATCTAGAGACCAAATGAGTATATAATTGGAGTCATTTATGCATGACTTGTGGGCTAAGTGTGTGAAGGTGGTCCACAAGTTAAGCCTCGGGATACGTAAGTGCAAATAGATGTGTGGTTAATGTGTAATCAACTCTAATCATATATATAACGTAAGTTAACCAAACTTATCACTTAAGTTTGCTATCTTATTGATTTGGAAAAGAAAGAGAGCTGCTGGAGTGATCAAGAGAAAAAGAAAATCATAAATTTTGGCTTGACAAATCATTAGTTGGTGAGGAAGATAAAGTTCATCAAGCTAGGTAACTCCATTAACATAGCTTGGTCAATTCAATGAACTCATGAATTTGATGTTGTGGGGTGTTGTTTTGTGTTGTGGTTGATGTTGGGGACCTCTAGTAATGTGTATTAGAGTCCCCAAAGCATCACCATGACCTATGTGTGGAGGAAACCTATAATTCAAAATGCAGAATTTGGGTTCTCATCTAGCGCGCTAATGTAAAAAATTAGCGCGCTAGATATTCGAGGTAACGCGCTAATGTTGAAATTAGCGTGCTAATATCAGAATTAGCGTGCTAATTGCCCTGACAGCGCATAAAGCTGGAATTTTCCAAAAATCTCCAAAATACTATAATTCAGTCTAAAACATATTATAGGTCCTCACGAACCTAAGGGGAGGTCTCAGTAGTTCGAGTATTCGTTTTAGAGAGCGTGTCTGAGCCGCGAGGGCGGGGTAGCGTGAGTCTAAAGTAAGTAAGTAAACCAGTTAAGGGAATGCATAGTAATTCATATTCCATATTTATTGTCTTTATTGATAAATGCATTTTCTTGGAATTCCATTCTTATTTCCTTGGTTGAGTGTCAAGAAGGTACTCTTGGGATTATAGCTAGTTGGGCAAACGTGAACACTACCTTCAGGGGTGCAGCTACCCAACCAAACTTGAATTCTCCCCGAGTACTGGATTGATGTGGATTGTTGTGGATTTAAGACCACTTAGTATGCCTCTTTTGATTCCTAGGCACTCATTTTCGTCGTGAATATATGTCAGTCTATTTATCATGCACCTTCTTTCTTTTTATTTGTCTGTAAATACCCGCATGATATTTTGACTATTTTTAAATGTTTCATGAATTATTGTTTATATCCTTCAGGTTATTACTTCTACTTTACTGTACTCACCGTCTAGTTTGTGACGGTGGGTGCAGATCGGACAGAGACGAGCAAGGGGACAGGACCGATGATTGGTGACTTCCTTTGAGGACTTTTGGAGCAGTTATTTCCTTTGCACAATAATATGTTTTGCCATTTTTGTTGTAATTATTGTATATTACTATTTTTTATTACACTGTGACATATTGGGATCGAGTGAGATAGGATATCATGTATTATCGTTTTGTATACTGTTGGTCACCAGATATGCATGTTTATCCATTGATTTCAGGGTTCCACACTGTAGGTTGTTCCACCTTTATTTGATCTGAGTTATTTAACCTTGTCTTAAGTTTAATTCCACTACAAACTATTCTGTAAAAGACATAACATAATAACTCAACGATAAATACAAATTTAATGAGAAAGTAACTATTGAAGCCTGACTAGGCATGCTTTAACTTCGCGAGGAACGACTCGGGGGTTTATGTGGGTTTAGGCCGAGCGGGGCCCAGTTTTATGGGAAGCTGGGGCCGTCACACTTGAGATGTCCATGATACTAACAAACAGCTACCGAATGACCAAACTTTCTGCATATTTGACAAGTAGGTTTGTTGTTGTTAGGAAAACGAAAATCTCGACCTCGTGATCTACCACTTCCACGACCACGATGATCATATCCACGGCTTCTAGAATCGTGTTGACCATACCTAGAGATTGGATTTTGATTCCGAGTAACTTGACTACCAAATCTTGGACTGAAACCCTTCATTTTAGCCGAATTAGCAACATGAGTAAATTCTTGCAAACTCAAAGAATTTATAACTTGAATGGCTTGAAGTTGTGCAAGAGTTGTATCAAAACTCAGAAGAGCTGCTTGGAATCTGTCCAATTGAAATTGCATGCACTTGTTTGCAAAACCGTAGTGATTGGTAAATACTCAATGTCTAGACCAATCAAGACATTGGAGATCAGATCTGGAACACTCATCGGAGCTCCGGCAGTAGCCAGGTTGTCACCAGTTCTTTCATCTTCTTAAGATACTCGGTTATTGTCTCATATTCCTTTCTTGTAGACTGGATCTCTCGTTTGTAGACCTGGATCTGAGATTTGTTGTGCGTACACGGTATTCCTTAAGAGCTTTCCATGCCTCTCGATATGAAGATACATCAATCACTTGAGTAGCAACATCTGTAGAAAGCGATGTCAACAAGACACTCAACACCTTTTGATATTTGATGTATCAAACACGATAGGCTGGATTCACTAATCCATCTTCAAGAACTTTATCAGGAGTCGGTAATTTTCCCAGTACATACCCCTCCAGGTTTGAAACCTCGAAGAACCGTCAGAATGATCGATTTCCATAAAAGGAAATTCGTTCTTTCAAGCTTTATTGAAATCGATTGATACATCGAACCTCCAAATGGAGTGGATCCATGATTCAGTGAACCAGGAAATACCTCATTTGTTGTCGACGATGTCGATCTGGACTCATCCGTAATAGATCTTTCTTCCATGGTAGTGTTAGCCATTTTGCTCGATACCATGTTAGAGAATATCAAACCTTAAATCTGTGAAGAACAATGAAGCACAGACTGAGTGAATGAAAAATCTCAAATCTGTGTTTTATGTGTTTATATATCATTCTTGTAAGTAACGTACAATCTTAGGATCTAATGAACATCATATCTGTGAGGCACTGATTGAGCTGACTTGGCAGCAACTCGACAATTTCCATACTCATTATACATTTACAGTTTTACCTCACTACAATACACTCAGTACTTACAGAGAATTGCTATTTACTTATTACATCACTAGTAAAAGACCTTTACATCTAGCAACATATAGTTAAGTCATTATATTTAGTATATATATAGTTAAGGTTTTTTAGGATTTCTGTATATTTCATTCGAGTATACGTAGGTGGTGAAGAGGATGAAATATAAAACAATTTCACATACAAATGAAGCACTGAAACTCGTGTCCATAACATAGATCTCTTCTTGACAACTATGGGGCCTTGAATATGGATGCAAATGGGGAGGGGAGGGGTAGAGGATGAGGACCCCATCTCCATCCTTATCCCCGCTTAAGAATTTATCCCCCATCTCCATACTCTTCCCCATACGGAGATGAACTTTCATCATCATCCTCATCCACATCCCCGCCTAATCCCCGCGGAGATGGGAAATCTCTATGGGAAAAATCTTTCCTTATTTCATTCCCCATTCAAGATCCCCGTAAGGATTCTTGCGGGAATTTTGCGAAGAATCACCGCGGGGAAATATTTTCTCCACTTAATTTTCTTCAAAAAGATTTATAAAAAGTATGGTACACATTCATAGGATCACAATTGTTGAAAATTCCAACCAAATAAAGTATAACATATAAATATAGGGGGTGTATTCAATTTGAAAAATCCATGGATTTCTTTAAATGATGGATTTTCATGGATTTTATGAAATTTGATGGATTTAGAAAGACTTATCCAAATCGATCCAAATCTTATGGGTAGGGGTGGGATTTTGTTATGTGTATTTTTTGAATAGAAATCCACCAAAATCTATTAAAATCCACTCAAATCATAATGCCTTTAAAAATTGAATACACCTAGACTTTCTACAAATCCATTAAAATCCATTAAAATTCTTATTGAATACCCCTTGACTTTTTAAAAGTCCATTAAAATCTTTTGAAATCCAAATTGAATACACCTCGATTTCAAAATCCTCCAAACTCTTTTAAAATCCTTCCAAATCATTCAATTGAACACACCCCCATAGTTGCAAACAATTCAAAACAAAACACATAATTAACCAAACAAGTTAAAATAATTATAAATAACATTAGAGTTTGTTTATCATTAATGTTGTAATGGCCCAAAATCTCTAATTGTGTTTAATTCCTTAAACATGATCAACGACTTATACCGTGGGACCCACACCATGAAATGTCCATTGACCGAGGCAAGGACCGAGGTATATTTTATATTTGTTGTGATGTATGTCTAGTGTATTGTATATGTGTAGACGATTAAGTCAATGTATACGGGTATATAGGTATTGAGACGAGCGGAGACATACCTCAAGTTGCGTGTCGACGTGAGACTGAGGTAGCGGCTTATGGGGTAAGCTTAATTAATTTGAGCTAAATATGATTTTATAAGTAGCTTTAATGTGGTCAAATTTAATTTAACATTAATGTGCCTAAGTTAGTAAAAATATATTATAATCACATGATGTGCATCGAGACACGTATTAACCAATCAAGAGGGCAATGAAGTCAACTATTAGAGTAATTTAAGCATGACTTGGGAGATGATTGAATGAAGGTGGTCCACTAGTTGAGCCTCGAGATACGTGGGCATACACGATCAATGGCTAAGGTTTAAACCTATATGTGGCGTCCCTCGTCGCCCCAGGGTGACGTGTCTCCGTGTACTCCTTGCCAGCTGGCCCTACTACACATGTACGGCACCTGCCCGTCCTTTTTCTGTCTCGAAATTTGTATCCACTTGTGTGTACAACGTATAAGTGACATTTTCAGAGGAAGTCGTACTTTATACCATTAATTCAAGAAATATTAAGAATCAAATAAACAAATCCTATTGTGGAAAAACCCTGAAAAGTACTCGGTATAGAGATAGATTACTATACCATATAAGGTATCTACATGTAAAATGTCATGATACTCCCCATTTCCCAAAAGAAATCAAAATATCAAAAACAAACACACGTACAAGTAGTCTTCGACAGCAGGCAGTCAAAGGTCGCCTAAGATCCCCTTGCCCTTACTTGTACTCGGATATGCACTCAATCATCACAGAAGAAAATGGATGACGAGTTCAGTAAGTAAAATCCCAAGGAACTCCTCCGAGCATTCCAATAAACAAGTGGAATTCAATAAATATTGTTAAATAGACATGTGGAATGTAAACAGACAACTGTAATTAGAGTTTCGCATGCATAGATAATAATAAAGTACAAATGTATGTGCCAATTCCAGTCAGACTAAACCATACTTCGGACTACCCTTCCAGGATCCCACTAGTGGGCGCACCCAACTAGCTATCACCTGCTCCCTCTTGGTGGCCGGCGTAGACCTATGACGCACCGACACATGTAGCAGTTCATTAGCTCGGGTCGTTATCCACCAAGAACTCCTGATACACATGTTATGGTCTAGAATGCATAGACACGCAACGGAGAATTCGATGGGAGTAACTCAACCAACCGTCCAAACAACGACAAGATATAGATGTAGTAAAGACCACAAGGAATACTGGAACTGAATGGAAATACAAAGCGAAATAAATACTCAGAGTTTTTCAATTGGGGTTTACAAACCTCACAAAGCACTCCAATACCCCGTAATCAATTCTCGAGTCCAAGTCCACTGAGTCCTTGGTCGCAAATTGATCACCCGTGTCCACCTATGTCAATTTATCAATAATTTCGATTTAGCATGACAATTTACGACCTAATTTTAAACTTTTAGGCCAAATTGCCCAATTCACGCTTTTCGAGGCAAAAACCCCGCAAAAGTCGCGTCCGAAATTCCCAAATATTTTATTTTTCATAGAAATTCATTAATTTCTATTTATTTTATTGAAATATAATTTTTTTTCGAAATTTTCCCAATTTTTCCGGAATATGTTCCAAATTTTTTTTTCCTTTTTTTATATTGGTTTGGGTCGGGTCGGACCCGAGCCTGGCCAATTTTGGGCCCGGCCCAGGTGGGTGGGTGCACACACACGCGCATGTGCATCCCCTCAACGCGATCGAACCAGGGATCCCTGGTTCGATTGCCAAATTTTATTTTATTTTTCTGTTGGGTTGGGGTTGGCTCTCAACCCCAACCCTAGGTGGAATTGATGGCAGGGGAGACGCCCTTGCCATCTCCACCCTCGACCCTCTCGACCTCCATGGCCGAACCCCTCGGCCACCATGGAAACAACGAATACACAACAAAATCAACAACAACTCACCTTGATGCTGATGTTTCCACCCTCTCTTCTATCCTTCCCGGCTTCTCCTTCTCCTCCTCCTCTTTGTTTATTCTTATTCTTCTCGGTCTCTCAATTGTGAGTGAGAGTGTGAGTGAGAGAAAAGGTGGTAGAGAGATAAGCTTTGTTGACTTATTTAGTCACTTAGCATCTCCACTCACATGTGGATCTCTATGCATCAATAACCCTCCATTTATTCCAGCCTAACACCTCCTTGACTCCGAATTGTGACACTTTTGGGACACTCGCTTGTGTTTTAAGCACAAAAAATGCCATTTTCGGGCATTTCGACGCTTGGTTTCGCGTCCGAATCGCGACATACGTGTCCCGCCGCGTCACTAGCCACCTAATACCCATTCCATATTAGTTACTTGGCCAATTGTTTTTTTTATTTAATTTGTGTGTTTTAGTTTTCCCTGACCTAATATTTGGTCTCGTCAACTCCCCGGTACCTGCGTCGACACGCATATCGAGGCGAATACAGTTCACACAATCTCATACGTATTGTTATGCAACATACACACATGCAATGTATTTCAATAAATTGCACCGCAAATAAGCATCCAATACACAATAAATTATATTACCTAGGTCCCCTTGTGTCCTAGCCTACCGCGGTGTACACGTAGATCTGAGCTGGCGTCAACGTTCGTGAATTCGAGATAATTAACGACATTAATAAAATGGGCCGTTACGCTATCCACTTAGTCAAATAACCATATAAGTCATCTAATTTATCACTTATCATCATCAAATCGGTTTGGCAAGGAGGAAAAGAGAAAATAGAGATTTCTGGAGTAATCTTGGTGGAGGAGAAGAGCTTCAATTCAGTGAAGGTTTGGTGAAGACGAAGAAGATCATCAAGCTAGGTAACTTCTCCACTCCATTAACAAATATTAGATTGTTGAATTCATGGAATTTGATGTTGTAGTTGTTGTTTTATGTTGGGTTTGGTGTTAGGGACCTCTTGTAATGTGTTTGAGGGTCCCTAAAGCGTTAACAAGGCCTATATGTAGCAAAAACCCAGAATTCGAAATGCAGAATTATGGGTTCTGCTGCACATAGCGCGCTAGGTAGATAATCTAGCGCGCTAATGTCAAAAACTAGCACGCTAATCTTGATTAGCGTGCTAATCTTGATTAACGTGCTAGAGATTTAAGGTAGCGTGCTAAAGTTGGAATTAGCGCGCTAATTGCCCAGACAGTACAAAGATCAAGCAATTTTCAAAAATAGCTTAAACACTACAAATGGTTTTAAAGCTCTAAGTAGAGGTCCAAACCCAGTCTAAAACTTATCAAACAACTCCAAGGAACTAACGAGAGGTCTCGAGAGTTTGGGGACATGTTTTGGGGTGTCGGGATGCCGGATAAGCTAGGATAAGCTTTATGACTTGTAAGTAAAGTTGTGAGAATTCTATATTTCATTTTATTGACTCTTATTATTTTACAGTCTATTTGTAGACATTGCTACTCGTAATCTCACATCACGTTATTCTTGTGTCTATTCATATTTGAATATTGTTGACATGATGCCTTGTGAAATGTTTCATTGATTCCAATTTCTGCTCTTGATGATATTCTTGATAGATAGTTGATGAAAAGCATGTTATTGGGATAAGGTGGAATGGATTAGACTTGTATTCTATTTCCTTGGGCTTTGTAGCCTATCTAGTTTTGAAATCATAGAGAATTGGAATTATTGATTTTTGAAAACTAAAGTAGGGATTATCTAGTGTCCATTGCATGAGAGATGCACAGTTCACGGGGACATGGGTCTACCGAGGTTCCGACACTCACCACTACACTTTCGCGGCACATGAGTTATGGGACTCGGGGTGGTCGGCAATAATGAGATATATGATGTATATGTGTAGAGCGCAGCTTCGCTATTTGTGTGAAATATGTTGAACACAGCTTCATATAGTAGTGAGAAAAGTTAGGTGATAGTTCTCACCGCCGACCGGACGTAGATCATCTCGACTTAGCCTGTGTCAGTATATACATTTGTAACTGTGGTATTTACTTGTATTACTTGATTAAGCAATTATTTCGCTAATTTATGCTTTTAAATACCATTCTTATATTTCAAAATGTGGCATAGAATTCTCCGGTTATTACTTAAATATTACTATACTCACAGTCTACTTTGTGACGGTAGGTGTAGGTCCGTCGAGCAGCAACATACCGGGGAAAGAGAAGATCGGCGACTTTCTTTGAGCATTTCGGCAATTATCCTATCTCATTTTTGTATGACTCGACTTTTGCTGATTATTAACCATTTTTTAGACTCATTTATCATACTGTGTTGTTACCTTTATGATATATACATGTAGGTGATGTCGTGTTTCCTGGTTTTCCACGCTTAGGAATTTTGAGTAGTAAGAGCTTCCGCATAATTTTTAAACTACGTGATAATATTAAAATGATAAAAAGTTTTAATTAACTCTGAAATCTAATAATATCTGAACACGTGTATTGAAGAATATAGGGACGGAAGGCTGACTAATACGTAATTAAGTCTTATGTGGTTAGGATTAAGGCTTGATTACGGGATTAGGCCGGGCGGTGCCATGTTTAGAAGAAGGGGTCATCACAAGTGTTTTGGGTGAAAGACTTGTAATATTATATAAAATTGATATGTACAATATATATATAGATGTATTTGATATATACATGAATCTTCGCAGGATCCCCATCGAGATCCCCAATGGGGATACCCGCAGAAATCCTCATGGGTAATCCCCACACCGATCCTCAATGGGGATACTCACGGGGATCTCCACAGAGATTACTAATGGGAATTCCCCACGGGGATCCCCGCGAATATATATTTTTCTCATCCTGTACTCATACCCGCGTGGGTATGAAATTTTATCCCCATCCCCACATCCATCCCCTTTTAAATTCAACATCCCATCCTCATCCTCGTTGCATCCCTAGCTAGCCTTGAACTACTTGATCTTGAAACATAATTCAATAGCATCCTCACCTCGTATGGCTTGATGGATAAACCAATAATCTAATGAAATTGATAATTTAATCATAATTCAATAATCTAGAGTCCTAACTTTCAATCAATTAATTATATCAAACAAAATTAATTATTCCCTATTTTTTCAATAAATATCTACAAGTACATTAATTAGAAGGGAACACATGGATCATTTGCCCATTATAGTTGGAGATTTTCTCATAAATGATGAACAAAAGCAATATTTAGGGTTGGGCAAGACCGACCTATCAATCCATATAAATCAACTCTAAATTTCAAGCTCAAATTTTATGAGAGCTTAAATGAGAAAATGACAATATACGTACAAAAAGATCAAATTAACAAGCTCAGCTAAAAAGAATAACATGCAATAAAGGGCCTCTTGAGTCAAATATGTTGAGAAACCATAATTATTAATTAGTTCTCAAAATCAGACAAAATTTACTCCATAAATGCCTTTTATCTGCCCTTCATTGACAAATGAAATCAACACTAGACTCTAAACTAAACTATAGATATTTATGTGTACTTTGTTTTCAGACCTAATGTGTGTTATAGGCTTATAGCTGATTGAGACATCCTGCAATGTGGGAATGGTTCAATTAGGAAAGTGAAGGGGTGCATTACCTACTTTTTTCTTTTCTTTTTTGTCAAAGAAGTTGTTTTAGTTCTTTGGACGCACATCGAGATTAGAATCACACATCTAGATTTATGATTGGAAGGCCTTTAACAACTATCTAGCAAATGTATGTATCGAAAACATGTCACCCAATATATTTCATTCAATTTACTGTTAAATCTATTATTGTGCAAGCATATTATACAGTAGTCTAAACTAATTAAGGCTCTTGTTTTGTATACCTTGTGAAACTACTTTCAACTCTTGCAATTGATGGTGCCTAACTAAGTTTGAAATACTGGCGGGCAGCTAGTGTATGAAAATCTTAAATCGATGTGTACGGTTTGTTGTAATTTCATTCTTCTCACTAGAGATACTTTGGTCTAGAGTGTGTAACCATAATCTTTACTGAACTCTTTCACTTTCTACTTTCACTTAGTATACATTGACCGAGAGTTTGTACATTGACTATGCACTTTCTACTTTCACTTAGTATACATATGATTAAAATTTACAATTTAGTGTGGTTTCAATTAATACATTATCATATAGCTATATTTATTAAAATGTGCTTTTTTAAAACGAAAAAGGATAGAAATTGCAAAAAAAAAAAAATGTAGAGAAAACCGCGAAACTAAACTTACTAAAACGATATTTATGTTACGGTTTGGTACGTGATTGTTTAGAGTAATGCACTCCATGCTATGCGGTTTAATAATTGTCACGTCGTGCCATCTCTAACCTCTTATTGGTGCTTTTAGCTTGAGTTTTGAGATCATATGTTCTAATTAGTCTAAACCGACCTTATGAAAAGCGTATAAAAAGGTAAGTTCTCCCCAAATGTCTTAACTCTCAAGTTTGCCACACCTACAAATGCATTACACATAAATAAGTAGCATATAGATTAACCTAGCTATATATGTGCTTTTTAACAATCTTATCTTATTATAAATATAAGAGAAAGAGAGGATGAAAGAAAAATTGGAATTGATGAAAGTGACTTGATAACCAAAAAGAGTGCCCATAAGAACAACCTCTCATCGATCCAATGACCCATATGTGGAATGAAACTAATGGCCATGATGAAGTGATCAAACTGACTTTTTGACTTGCAAGATCTCCTTGAATATCAGAATATCCAACATTGATTGCAAAAAATATTCATTTTCAATACAATAGGTAGTGGCCAAGTTTCTTGATTGGTACAAGTACTTATGTATCTCACTACAATAATTCATGATAGAAACAAACAATTTCCATAAAATATTCCCACAAATTTTTGTTATATATATATTTCAATTCAACACCAAAAGTTTGCATTGGTTGGCCCAACATTAATAGATAAAAATAGATACATACATAATATATGTATATATATATGTCCATGTATATATATGTGTGTATGGATTATCCATATATCCATTATATGGGCCCCACTTTGTGAAACTGAAACCATAGAATCACAACTTGCCACGTGGCCCACCAAGTACTTCACATTTAAAAAAGAAATATTTATATATGTATACATACATACATATGTATTTGTATTATATATATATATATATATATATATATATACATTTGTGTGCATACCTACTATGTAATAAAAAATCAAAAACAGTGGAACTATAAGTCTCTCTGTTTCAATTACGGACAAATACCTCCCACTACTTAAACACACACACACACTGGCCTCTCTGACAGCTTTGTAGTTGTGGAGTGGTCATGGCAGAGTATGCAGGGGACTTGCAGAGTTTCAAAACATCTCTGCCCTTCTTAGAATTGGATTCAAACATGGAATTGATGAATCAGTTCTCAGAGCTGAACCCATGTTTGTTGGAGAATCACTTCAGTTCTCAGACTTTTTTGTGTGGTGGATTTTCTAGTAATGATAGTTTCTTAGTCCAACAACAACAACAACAACAACCTCATATGCCTATTAGTTTTAGTGATAATCTTCAAAGCCTTTTCGATTTCGGCGGGTCGAATGCGGCGCCAATCGATCATTCGTTCGCCTCGACGCCGGGCACTCATCAAGAGAAGAAGAGGAAGGCAGTGGTGACCATGTCTGAGAGCAGTTCAGGGAATTCATCTGGTGTAGTGTCAGAAACATTGGATGGAGGGAAGGGGTCAATTAAGAGAAAAAATGTATGCATTTCCTCTGTTTTCCTCTGTTTTTCTCTGTTTTTGAACTTTTGCAATTTTCGGCATTGAGTTATAATGTTTTTTTGAGGTTTGAACTTATGGGCATGATTTTGTTTCATTTTTCAGAGTTCAGGGAGAGGTAAGAGGGGAAGAATGAGCAATGCGGTAGCGAACGACGACGACGAGAAGCCGAAGGAGGTTGTTCATGTGAGAGCTAGAAGAGGCCAGGCCACTGATAGTCATAGTTTAGCAGAAAGGGTAAACTAAACTTGGAATCATGTTTAATCTATACTTTAAATTCAGCACTGCCCATGAAACTTAGAACACAATTTTAACTATTTTCAATCTTTTTTTGATCAATCAGGTAAGAAGAGAGAAGATCAATGAGAGGCTCAGATGCTTACAAGACCTTGTTCCAGGATGTTATAAAGTAAAAAAAAAATGTTCTTGTGATTTATACTTAACTTTATTTATTAGTCATTGTTCAATTCTCACTTTTGTCATTGAATTGCAGACAATGGGAATGGCAGTAATGCTAGATGAGATCATAAGTTATGTCCAGTCATTACAAAACCAAGTTGAGGTGATTAAATATAAGCCCTTCTACGCGCGAAAAAAAAAAAAAAAAAAAAAAAATCTATTAATTTTCGTCGAGACCAAACAAACTAATTAACATTCCCTTAAAATGTTACAGTTCCTCTCGATGAAGCTTACCGCGGCAAGTTCATTCTACGACTTCAATTCGGATGGGGACACCAACACACAAGTCATTCAGGTATCTATCTAATTGAGTCTGACTCAAGCCTCGATGAATTTTTCTTGGGATCGCCATCAGGGCGTGCGCGTATAATGCTTATAATGCAAAAAAATGTTGATGGCTGATGTTGAGTGATATGTGGTGCAGGGGACAAGTGCATATGAGGCTCAAGAGGTGGAAAGGTTGGTGAGAGGAGGAGGGTATGGAGGAGGAGGGGTTGCTTGCTTCCACTCAACATTGCCACTTTGACTCCATTTTTGGCCCTTCCTTACAGTTGCTCTCTATGTCCCACATGATTGTGCACTCTTCACCTTCTGTCCTGCAAATCAAAAAAATGTTCCCTATCCAGCTATCTCATTAGCAAAATAGAGCAAATTGAAACTTGTCTTTACATTCACACACCAAACATACTTGTTGTGGGACTAACTTACTAATAAACTTGGTTACATTATTATTAATTCCTCTCATGTATTGTCATTAATTAGTTGAATAAAATGTTGATATATATTACATGATCCAGACAATTAATGTTGTGTATATATGGTGCCATGTCGGTGAGACAGATCTACTGTTAGATCTTCTCGATCGGAATCGAATTTCGCAGCATTTTTTTTATTTTTTATTTTTGAATTTTAACAAGCAAATAAAGTTGATTGATTGATTAATTTGATTAAGACAAATCAAGTTTAACAAAATGAGTGTGAATTTGCAGACATGCATGGTCGTAAATAGTTTCAAATTAATTAAACCTGATTAGTGATTGGAACATGCTTTAAGACTTTCCACAAGAGCAAATGATTAAGGGAAGATTTCCAATTAGAGGGACCCATTAATCAAATAATTAGCAAAAAGATTTGTTTAATAATCCATTGCAGAGAAGTGATGACCGATGAGACAAGGCCCAAAATTTACAAGTGCTCGTTTTCCAAATATGGTAAGACATCACTATCTAATAACTCTCAAAGGGGTATAAACAAATTCTATATAATTCGACTAACTATGTTATGATCAGTAGTTTTAACTACTAAACAATTGCTAATCAATGTGTTTACTTGCTTTTTTATTTAATTTCTTTTGCTCTTGAGATTTGAAGCACAAGGGCCCATATCATCTCAATAAAATTGGACTCCTTCCCCTTGTCATTGTTGTAGTGATAGTTTTTTTTTTTTTATTTTTTTTTTTTTTTTTAATTTCACTGCAGCTTATTTAATTAGTCGCGCTAATCGTACTTTAATTTTCGATTACTAGGCCGACAAAAGATCGAAAATGCTTTTTCGAAAACTATAGATAAGCATATATCTCTCTGTCCAACTGGAGCCATGAGACTAACCATTCAATAAATTACTGTCAAAATCATGGAGTGGTGTAAACATCACTAAAATCATTGTCAACAACCTCTAGCTAGAGAGGAGGAATTCCATCTGTAAATGATTCATCGCCATCATATCGCGCGCATTGCTTGGAATAAGACCTTATCTAACTTACTTGTAATCAACACATAAACATACACACAAAAAAACTGTATCGCCATTCGACGTGTCGGGCGATTAGGATCATTAATTAGTAACTATACATTATATATGTGTGGATGGCATATATAGTGAGTAACAAAGAGAGGTAATGAATTAGAGGGGGGGGGTCCTACAATTTGGATGAATAGATCCTCTCTAATGGATATTGCCAATTCATAAATGAATGATTGAAACTAGGAAGTTATGGAGAGTGTACATGTGTGCTTGGTTATATGTGGAGGCCACAATGGAAGGAGAGGTAGTAGTAGATGCAATGCATCCAAGGATTTGGGTTGTAGAGGACAGCTTGAATGGGCCACAAGAGAATGGGCAGTGTGGGTTCTCCAACCAACAAATGATAAGAGCCTTGTGAACCTAGCTTTAAACCAAACTTTTTGCTTTGACTTCCTTTTGACCCTTTTTTTGAACTTCTCCTCTCTTTAAGCCATGCATGCACAATGAGCAGGAGCAATGCATGGACCCTAACCAACTCAAGAGACATGTCCTATCTCCTCATTTTTTAGATTTTGGCTACTACTCATGTATATCATAATCATTCTTTGGAAATTGGTCTATGTTTCTATGATTTTAATTCAGAGCTTCATAATCATCAAGTCTCTGAAAAGTGGTGGTGATGGAGTTTGTTAGAGAGATGGTCAGTCATGCATGTATTTATATTGATCATCACTTAATTGTGATAATAAAGTGTCCACGTATGTGTGCAAAAAAGAGAGAAAAGACAGACAAAAGAGGGAGGATATTGTTGTAAACTAAGTTGTAAGCCAACGAGAACTTAAGTTGGACTTGCTAGAGACTTAAGCATAGAAGACATAAACTTAGAACTACTAGAACAAGTAGAGAAGATGAGACAAGAGAGAAGAGAGCTAGAGTTGAGAAATGTAGAGATTTTCATTCCAACATTGGTGTGTTTTTTTAAGTGGGGAACCCCCTTATATAGGCCCTTAGTCATGATGAGAATAGGTACTTACACAAAGTGTGCAAGTTACACCAAAGTCTCATGTTATATAAGATTACAAGTTACATGACAATACATTGGAAAGTGATTATACATTGGAGATGAATACAAGTTACATTCAATGTGGAAGTCATGCTTGATGTTACAATTCAATGTGAGAGTCATGCTTGACAATGTAATCATTCATAAGCTTGGTTAAAGGGTCATTCAATTTACAACACTTCCCCTTGGATGACACTTGCCGATAGAATATATGCCTCGTTAAAACCTCTACTAGAAAAACTCTGTGGGAAAAAAATCTAGTATAGGAAAAAGAATACAATGTTTTCGTCAATCTTGCTTTGTAGTATAATATTGTTGATTGTCTCATTAAAAACATTGCTATGAAAACCCAATGGGATAAAACCATAGCTAAGGAAAAGAGTGCAACACATTGATACACTTTGAGAGAATATATATATATATATATATGCCTCGTTAAAACCTCTACTAGAAAAACCCTGTGGGAAAAAAATCTAGTATTGGAAAAAGAGTACAATGTTTTCGTCAATCTTGCTTTGTAGTATAATATTATTGAGTGTCTCATTAAAAACCTTGCTATGAAAACGCAATGGGATAAAACCATAGCTAAGGAAAAGAGTGCAACACATTGATACACTTTGAGAGAATATATATATGCCTCATTAAAACTTATACTAGAAAAACCCTGTGGGAAAAAAATCTAGTATAGAAAAAGAGTACATTAATTGCTCTCATAAATTTCTTTTTTTTTATATGGAGTATAATAATGTTAGGATTGCCTCATTAAAAACCTTGCTAGGAAAACCCGGTGGGATAAAACCATAGCTAAGGGAAAAAGAAGACAATGCACTAATCAATAACTTCTTTTTATTCTCCCCCTCATGTTGACATGAGTGGAGCATCTTATTATTTTGCAACAAACCTTTGCAAACCCAAAATTTTCTTTTTGAATAAAATAAATTATATGATGAACAACTATTTTACTTGGAAAATACTTGATTTCCAAATCATGGCTAAATCTTATTTTTCCCAAGATCTTCCATCTTGAATTTCCTTTTCATGGATTCGAATGATATAACGATGTCGTCGTGATTTCTCATAATATTTAAATCATCAATATATATACAATGCTATTATAATGAAGACATAAACCCAAAAGATATATTAAATCTTTACCAAAGAATTCTTATATCATCCGTATTTTATTTATTTTATTCTTACCTTATTTTTCAAGGGTTTGTGTCAATTGAACCAGCTTGTCTTTTACGCCTTAAGCGTCTTGTTGGTTCTTGTACATTTATTTGCACATGGACATCACTTTATCGCGAACTTTTAATGCTGGAACATACGATTATCACTATTTCACATATAGTACTTGCATCAAGTAATTGATTCATAACTTGTTATTAATGAATGATCATTTGAACTTCAAGTTCATATTAATTTATATATGGATCATAATACAACAGATTTGATGCAATTTAATGTGTTTCAAGCAATTCCATGTCATTCCTTTTGAATTGGCTTATATCTCCCCTAATGGTGGGAGAATTGCTTTATCAAAGTGACAATTAACAAAACTTGTTATAAATAAAATCCCTGTTAGGGACCCAAGACATCTTATAATATGATTGATTGAGAGTTAAATCAATATAAGTCTCCTATTGATTTGCCTTGAGATAATCACCAGTTCGATAAACGATGTCCATGCGAATTTATGATATCTTCGCATTATTGATGATTCGGATGATTAAATATATCTTTCCATATTATGAATGTCATTTGATTTATGACGACATTCGTTTTAATGTGCCTTATATATTCCAGAAGTTAAAGCCGTGAATTTTATACTCATATTAAATCATATTCATATAGAGAAATTTTCTATTATTCGATTAAACTTCTTCGAACAAGGCATTAACAATATAATTGTTGTACCAGATGTTGTACGAACGTTAGTCTCAAATTTAAGTTCAAATTCGAGAAATATTCTCTTTTATACTATAATATATATGCATGTAGCACAATACACAAGCAATAAACTCATCGCCTATAGTTAGCTCATGATTTGAACACATCTCGATGTATCTATTTTATCGAGCCATTTTCAATGATAAAATTCATAATTTGCCTTTGATTTTGAAGGCATGGTAAAGGTCAAAAAAATATTCGGGTATATATATGACAATATTTTGGCACAACAGCCTTTCATATGTGATGAAAAATATCACAATGACGAGCGCTCATTGTCAATAATTATTTGTTCTTTCTAGTGGTGCACCACCTTTATTCCAGCTTTTAGTGGAATTCTCAATACGACATTTACCATATCTTTTCACTTTTTCCACATCCATAAATTTGATATTGTGATCATGATCATTGTATGCAACATATGCTTCTTAACTTGAAGCTGAACCAATTGGACGGGAGTGATATTATATTTATAATATCTCATTATTTTACTCAGCTACCATGAGACAAGAAATCAATCCTTAATATTTATTGGATTGACGTGCACACTCGATATTTGTTGCAGTAATAAATCGAGGCGATTCACGTGACCTTCCTTTTATTGTCTCATCAGTCATATTTTTGCGTAGCCTCAACATAGAGGTAATTAAAATTGCAGAGTTATGATTAGTATTCGACCGATTAAATTTTGTAGCATGAGACCCAACCACTCATTTTGAGATTTTTGGAGCATCACCAATTGTGGTCTCCATGAAGTGAAAAGATAATAAAAAGTGAGATATAGACACTTTTTAAATCTCTAAAGAGATATTGACGAAGAATATAAGTGTTACACACGTAGCCTTGCATAGATGCTTTATATATAATTTTAGCAACTCGTTGCCTTGAGAAATAACTATATATTCTTGTCAACAACATTAAGGCAACTAATTCAATCAAGTATACTATTTTTTAAAAAAATAGAGACGATATAAATAGTTTTCCTTTTTTATGTAAAATATATAATATACGATTAAATGAATGTTCACGACTTGATTATTTTATACACAAAATATACTACTTGTATGAGTTGGTGGGACAACCTCCAGGTTGGGTGGCGAGACAAAGTCTACTTAGCAACCATGCCTTCTCGAACGAGATAACCCGTTTCCCTTTCAATGTTTAGCTTTACCGGGGACAAGGCTTACCCACTATCAACTCAAACTTATAGTATTATTTGCATTATAAAAATCAAGAATAGAGCATAGCTAATCGTTTATAGTATATAGAAAAAAAATTATTTATGTTACATTGACTTTTGATTTCTGATGTAGAAGATCGTCTAAGACGCAACTACAGAGCATAAATTCGTAGTCGATGACTTTACAATGCTTAATATATGAATAAAGTGCATATACACAAATAATGCATGTAACAAAAAAGAAATTAACCATGATAACATGGAAATAAATTGAACTATATTAACAAAAATTAGACCTTTTTAGCTTTGTCTCATTGAAAAGCTTCTTGATTTTCAAGACCTCCTCTTGTAGAGCAATTTCATGTTGATAACGTGTTGTAAATTAAGTTGTAAGCCAACAAGAACTTAAGTTGGACTTGCTAGAGACTTAAGCATAGAAGGCATAAACTAAGAACTACTAAAACAAGTAGAGAAGATGAGACAAGAGAGAAGAGATCTAGAGTTGAGAAATATAGAGATTTTCATTTCAACATTGGTGTGTTTTTTACAAGTGAAGGAACCCCCTTATATATGCCCTTAGTCATGATGAGAATGGGTACTTACACAAAGTGTGCAAGTTACACCAAAGTCTCATGTTATATAAGATTACAAGTTACATGACAATACATTGGCAAGTGATTATACATTGGAGATGAATACAAGTTACATTCAATGTGGAAGTCATGCTTGATGTTACAATTCAATGTGAAAGTCATGCTTGACAATGTAATCATTCATAAGTTTGGTTAAAGGGTCATCCAATTTACAACAGATATATCTTTTTTAGTTAGCTATGTTATAGTATTCATACGTTACATTACGATTGTACAACACTGAAGCATTAGAACTCTGTGTTTACAATAGGATTATTCTTATTATTGACAACTATATTTGTGGTTTACTAGAACTAACGTGCCGCGTGTATGAAAATTTAACATGATATCAGAGCTGATGGTTCGGTTCGGACCTGTGGAGAAAAAACTCCCTTGGATATGAATTGAGACGTGTGGACCAAAATAATAGTCTCACATCTATTAGATAAAACTTCAAGTATGAAGAAGAATATAAGTGATGATCTATCCTTAACTAGTATCAATGCCTTTTGAGTTAAAACCCCACAATATTCAAGAGTTGAAGGTAGTTTAGTTTGGAACATTATCATTATGTACTGATGAAGATCCACGAACTCGCACATATGTGCACAGCGCGACACAATATTTATGATTCGAATAACTCGATAATACCGTAACAAAATTGACGTCAAATCCTACAACGCAAGCTTAAAAAAACCTTTCAAATTGAGAAGGATTTTGAGTTGAGTGGATGCAGACGATCCTGTTTTTTTAAACATATAGTATATTTTTGCAACTTGTTTTTGTGTGTGTTTATTTTAATAGATATGTCTTTTACTAGTGAGTCATTTTAGGGTCCACACATGTGTGCCCATTGGCCAATGACATAATGGCACTTGGAATGGATGAAGAGAGCAACCGAAAGGTCTAGTGAACTATTATTTTTATGAATTAAGTTGCATTACTTTAGTTGAACTGTTTGGATGAATGTGCATCACATGTATGTGTTTATACTGTAAGAATGTTTGTCCTTGATAAAGGCCAAGACAGCTAAAAATAAGACAAATTAAGTTATAAAAGTATATGTACATATAGAGCCAGAATACAAGAAAAATACTAGATCTATATGTAGTTATTTTGCTTTTTCATTATATTATAATATATATTTCTATGGAAACCAAAGTGGCAGGGTAGCTCGTTGGTTAAGTTGGTATGAAAATTTTAGAGTCGCGACAAAGGCACTCCATGCTGTGCATAAGGGCAATTTAGTGATTTAATTTTTTTGGGTAGCCAAATAATTTGATATGAGATTTGAAAATAAGAGATCATGGGTTCAAACTTTGGTGGGTACAAAAGTTTTTTTTTCCTATAAAAAAAGAGTATATTTGGGCCATATTGTAAAATTATTATATATATATATATAATCTAAACCCGCTCGCTTCGCTCGCGAGAGTTTAATGAAGAAATAAATAATGTTAATTACATATAAATATAAATATATCATACTAAGGCATCCCATCAATGATAGATAGATTGATATAAAACTTCAAAAATAGCTTCTAATAGGATATGAAACACCGACTAATTACAATAATGTAAATTCTATAAACAAATGACACTTTTATAGCCTATTCTAACCAAAATTCCATTATAAGAAAACTACATGGATTTTAAAAACAGAAAATAAAACATGTTAAAAACTCAAACACAAAATCAGAAATAGTGTAGGAAGTTGTAAAAAATTAAAAATAAAAATCGGGGTAACAAAACCAATCAGAACAGACACAAAAACTGTAAAGACAAATAACTAAGATGGAAAGCGATTGAGAATAGAAGAAACGGGAGAAAGAAGACGAAGTGGCGAAGCCTATTTTGAGTGTGGCGAATCAACATCTATAGTTCCTTCATGAAGTCAAAAGATGAGTTTCGTCATCAATCTCGCAAGCATAGAATAACAATAAATTCCAATCTCGCAAGCATAGAACAACAATAAACTCAAACAATTTCACAAAGAAATTAGTAAAGCCATTACCAACAAAATTAGGTTATCATCGCATCAAGAAAGTCAAAAACAACCGTGACTACACACAACATACATATTTGGAAGACTACGAGATCTAAATCCGAGAGGAGTTGCGAGAAAGATAGAGAAGATAAGTATTCCCTAGAGAGAAAAAGAGGAGAGATCGGAATCGACAAGTGAGGAAGGGTTATGAGGTCATTTCAAGTCGCGAAGCAAAAAAAGCACTATTCGTGCTTTTAATATATATATATATATATAAGAGTATATATTTGGGATCTAAAAGGTAGTTCTACCATTGTGATTGGAAAAAATCATCAGGAATTGTGATTTTAAATTTCGACCATTAGATTTAGATCTAATGGAGAATATGCATTCTTAAAACTTGTGCACATATTTAAGAGTCATAAACGTAGCTTTCATATTCAACTTTAGATCTAAATTTTATAGTGAGAATTTTAAATCACCATTGTAGAATTTCTCTTTTATATATATATATATGGAAAACTCATCAAATAGTTCACCAAACTTAAATCGAATAAAAGGTACTATTCCCTAATACTATCCCTTAATTAATTAGTTGGGAAGATCATGTACTTGCTCAAAATGGTCCACTCCGTTGTAGAATATGGATGACCATGCATGTACACCAACATATTGTGTAGTCATGTAACTTGTATTTCTCACTTAATAGTACCTCCACTTGTCTATGTATTGTCATGTAACTTGTAATCATCTCCAATGTACACCAACTCTTCCATGTATTGTCTATGTTGCTTGTGATGTGTTGTATGACTTGTGGTGTATGTATAACTTGTACACATTGTATAAGTACAATTATCATCATCACCAAATGGCCTATATAAAGGGTGCCAACCCCATTGTAATTCACACACCAAGTTGAATGAAAACATCTCATTCCAACTATCTCATTTCTTCTATTCTCCTTTGTAGTAGTAGTTTATAGTAGTAAAAGTTTTTAGTCTTCTATTTCCTTCTCTAGTTCTTAGCAAGTTCCAACTCAATTTACAACACGTTATCAGCACGAGCTTGCTCTAGCATTAAGGAGATTTTGAAGTTCAAGAAGCTTTGATAAGGAGACAAAGCTAGGAAGGTATAACTTTTGTTATTTAAATAAGTTCAATTTATTTTTATATTATCATGGTTGCTTCCTTTTATTACATGCCTCACTTCTATATGCATACTTTATTCATATACTATGCATTATAACGTCACCGACTACGAAAGTATGCTCTAGTAGTTGCGTCTTGTACGATCTTCTACATCGTAAATCAAAAGTCAATGTGTGACATATAATTTTTCTCTTAAAACTACAAACGATTAGTTATTGTTATATTCTTGATTTTATAATACAAATAATGCTATAAGTTTGAGTTGATAGTGGGTAAGCATTGTCCCCGGTAAAGCTAAACATTGAAAGGGAGACGGGTTATCCCGTTCGAGGAGGCATGGTTTTAAGTAGACTTCGTCTCGCCACCCAACCTGAAGGTTGTCCCACCAACTCATACAAGTAGTACATTTTGCATATTAATAATCAAGTTGTGAACATACATTTAATCGTATACTATTTATTTTATATAAAAGAGAAAAACTATTTACTCAATTTCTTGACATATTTTCAGACTATGGCAAACCTTCAAAAACTTGAATTTGTTGCTCTTGATATCACTGGAAATAATTATTTGTCATGGCAACTGGATGCCGAGATACATCTCCAAGCTAAAGACTTAGGAGAAACTATTATAGAAGGAAATGAAACATCAATGCAAGACCGTGCAAAAGCACTGATATTCCTTCGCCATCATCTCCATGAAGGCACGAAAAGTGAGTATCTCACTATAAAAGATCCACTCACCTTGTGGTTAAGCTTGAAAGAGCGATATGATCACCAAAAGACGGTGATATTTCCAAAAGCTCAAAAAAACGACCGGTGAATCTTAGGCTACAAGATTTCAAAACGATCAGTGAGTATAACTCCACCAAGTTTAATATTACCTCTAGTTTGAGGCTGTGTGTAGAAAATATATTTGATGAGGCAATGATGGAAAAAACATTCAGTACTTTTCATGTCTCGAATCTGTTGTTGCAACAACAATATCGAGCGCGTCAATTTAAAAAGTACTCAGAATTAATTTCTTGTCTCATGGTAGCTGAACAAAATAATGAGCTTCTATTAAAGAACCACAACTCCCGTCCAACTGGTTCCACCTCAATTAATGAGGCAAATGCATCATCTTATAATGACCATAAAAAGGGTCAAGGAAAGAAAAACCACGGACGTGGAAATGGGAAAGGATCAATCAGCAAATATCGTGGCAAGCCCTATTCTAAATTTCGTGGCAATAAGTTCCAAAATAAATGGAATAAGAATGACGTCATTCAGAATAAGGAAAAAATACTGCTGAAAATGGGCATGCTCGTAATCGTGACCAACCATGTCACAGGTGTGGTCTAAAAGGCCACTGGGCTCATGTATGCCGCACGCCTAAGCATTTTATTGATCTTTATCAAGCCTCCTTAAAGGAGAAAGGCAAAACAGTTGAGATGAACTTCACTGTCGGAGATGGCTCGTCGGACATCAATTATATGGATGTCTCGAATTTTCATGATGATCCAAACACTAATCTCGATATTTTTAATGATCATATGTAATGATTTTCAATAATTCTATGTACTAGTTTTTGTTATGCTTCTTAGTTATATGTACTAGTTCCTTATTATGAATGAAATATGACTCTTTTTCTAATTTGTCAAACATTATTTGTCTAGATGGATCAACAAATCATGTGTTCAAATCATGAATCAAATAAGAGCGATATATGTCTTGCTGATTGTGCTACAACGCACACAATCCTTAAAAATAGAGAATATTTCTCCAATTTGAATTTAGCTGAGGCTAATGTTCAAACAATATCGACATCTCCAATTTGATTAATGGCTCTGGAAGAGCAAATATTATGTTGCCTGGGGAACAACAATTCATGTTGAAAATGCCTTATACTCGAAAAACCAGAAGAAATTTACTCAAACTTTAAAGATATTCGACAAAATGGATATCATATTGAAACCATGAACGAAAATAATAGAGAATTTCTCTATGTCACATTGGTTTCAAATGAGAAAAAAGAAGTGTTAGAAAAATTTCTAGCTTTATCATCGGATTATATTTTACTCATATAAGGCATGTCGAAACGAATGTCGTCTTAAATAAGAAAATTAATGATCCAAAGACATTCATTTTATGGCATGACCGGCTTGGTCATCCATGATCATCAATGACGCGAAGAGTAATTAATAACTCGCATGGACATCCTTTAAGGAGTCACAAAATATTTTCAACTGGTGATTATAATTGTGCTAGTTGTTCTCAAGGTAAATTGATAGTTAAACCATCCCCAAGTAAAATTGTTGTGGAATCCCCAGTTTTCTTAGAACGCATTCAGGGAGACATATGTGGACCTATTCATCCTCATGTGGACCATTTAGATATTTCATGGTTTTGATAGATGCATCAACTAGGTGGTCACATGTTTGTTTGCTTTCGACCATGCAATGTTGCATTTGCTAGACTTTTAGCACAAATCATTAAGTTAAGAGCACAATCCCTCGACAACTCAATCAAGACCATCCGTCTCGATAATGCCTGGGAATTTCAATCTCAAGCTTTTCAAAATTATTGCATGTCTATAGAATTACCATTGAATATTCTGTTCCATACGTGCATACCTGAATGGTTTGGCGAATCTCTGATCAAACGCATTCAACTAATTGCCAGACCTTTAATCATGAGAACTAAGTTATCAACTTCAGTTTTGGGACATGCGATCCTTCATGCAACATCTATCATTCGTTATAAACCCTCGCATACCATGAACATTCCCCCATGCAACTCATTTTAGGTCAACAACCAAATATTTCACACTTGAGAATTTTTGGTTGTGCAGTGTATGTTCCTATACCACCTCCCAATAGAACTAAGATGGGTCCACAACGAAAACTTGGGATTTATGTTGGATTTAACTCATCGTCCATTATAAGATACATTGAGCCCTTAACAGGGGATTTATTTACTGCACGTTTTGTTGATTGTCACTTTGATGAAGCAATTTTCCCACCATTAGGGGAGATAAGAAGCCAATTCAAAATGAATGACGCGAAATTGCTTGGAATGCATCAACTTTATCACATTATGATCCACGCACAAATCAAGTGTGAACTTGAAGTTCAAAAAATCATTCATTTGCAACAAATCGCAAATCAATTACGATGCATTTAATGATGCAAAACAAGTGACAAAATCACATATTCCATTTGTAAATGCTCCGCAAGAATTGATGTCTGTGCAACAAAATGCACAAGAACCAACGAAACGCTTAAAGCGTGGAAGACCGATTGGTTCAAAGGATACAATTCATCGAAAGAGGAAAACGGGAGTAAAAATAAATACAAATCAAAATACTCATGAGAAAGCACAAGAATCCTTTGATAAGGATTTGTCGAGAACAAGTTGATTACGACGTAGAACAACCGCCTCTAGAAAAAGAGGAAAAAGATGAAAATAATGAAATCTCAATAAATTATTTAAACTCTGGTAAGATTTGGGATTGAAATAAAATTGTTCCTAATGATATATTTGCTTTCAATGTTTCCTTTGAAATATGTGAAAATGATGATGATCCGAACACACGATCAGTGGACGAATGTCCAAAAAGACCGATTGGCAAAAATGGCAAGATGCTATCCAAGCAGAGCTAAACTCGTTAAGGAAACGAGAGGTTTTTGGACCGATTGTTCAAACGCCGGATGGCGTAAAACTGTTGGATATAAATGAGTATTTGTACGAAAGAGCAACGAAAAAATGAAGTTACAAGGTACAAAGCAAGACTTGTAGCTCAAGGTTTCTCACAAAGACCTAGCATCGATTATGAGGAAACATATTCTCCGTTATAGATGCAATCACATTTCGGTTTTTGATAAGCCTTGCAGTTTCGAAGGGCTTGATATGCATTTAATGGATGTCGTTATAAAGATATCGTACGGATCCCTAAACGATGAGATATATATATATATATATATATATATATGAAAATCCCTAAAGGATTTGTAATATTCGAAGAAATAAAATCAAAACCTCATAACATGCATTCTATAAAATTACAAAGGTCTTTGTACGGATTGAAACAATCGGACGAATGTGGTACAAACGTCTTAGTGATTATTTACTGAAAGAAGGATATGTAAATAATATGCTTTGCCTATGTGTCTTCATTAAAAGATCATCAACATGATTTGTGATTATTGTTGTATATGTTGATGATTTAAATATAGTGGGAAATCACGATGACATCGTTAGAACATCCGAATACTTGAAAAAGGAATTCGAGATGAAAGAACTTGGAAAAACAAGACTTTGTCTTGGTTTGCAAATTGAACATGTTTCAAGTGGAGTACTTGTCCATCAATCAAATTATATTGAAAAAATATTAAAAAGATTTTATATGGACAAGGCACATCCATTGAGCTCTTCAATGGTTGTCAGATCACTTGAAGTAGATAAGGATCCATTTCGACCTCATGAAAGTGATGAAGAGCTAATTGGTCCGGAGGTACCATATTTAAGTGCAATCGGTGCACTTATGTATCTTGCAAATTGTACAAGACCGACATTGCTTTTGTTGTCAACCTACTTGCAAGATACTGACTCTTCACCAACTCGAAGACATTAGAATGGTGTTAAACATGTTTTCCGATATCTTCGAGGAACAAGTGACATGTGTTTATTTTACTCGAGAGGGGTAAAATTGAATCTCCAAGGTTATGCTGATGCTGAATTTTTATCTGATCCCCAAAAGGCCCGTTCTCAAACGGGATATGTACTCACTTGTGGTAATATTGTTGTGTCATGGAAGTCAGTAAATCAAACTATGGTTGCTACTTCTTCCAATCATTCTGAAGTACTTGCAATTCATGAAGCAAGTCGTGAATGTGTATAGTTGAGAAACATGATTGAACATATTCAAGAATCATGTGGATTGCCTTCAATAAAAGATTCTTCAACCATATTATATGAAGATAATGCAGCATGTATTGCACAATTAAGTGAAGGATTCATAAAAGGGGACATAACAAAACATATTTCACCAAAATTCTTTTATGCGCATGAGCTTCATAAGAATGGTGAAATTGATGTCAAGCAAATCCGATCGAGTGATAATCTTGTTGATTTATTCACAAAAGCCTTACCAACTACGACATTTAAAAGGCTTACATATGGTATTGGCTTGCGTAAACTTAAAAGACATTGCAAGTAAAGAAACCGAACAAGTTTCACCCATGTTCACATGAGGGGAGTTATTGATTAGGGTATTGCACTCTTTTTCCCTTAGCTATGGTTTTATCCATTGGGTTTTCCTAGCAAGGTTTTTAATGAGGCAATCTTAACAATATTATACCCATCTTAATATTTATGAGAATAGTGTACTCTTTTTCTTTTACTATATTTTTTCCCACTGGGTTTTTCTTAGTAGAAGTTTTAACGATGCACAATCTCTAAGCAAGTGTCATCCAAGGGGGAGTGTTGTGGAATATGGATGACCATGCATGTACACCAACATATTGTGTAGTCATGTAATTGTATTTCTCACTTAATAGTACCTCCACTTGTCTATGTATTGTCATGTAACTTGTAATCATCTCCAATGTACACCAACTCTTCCATGTATTGTCTATGTTGCTTGTGATGTGTTGTATGACTTGTGGTGTATGTATAACTTGTACACATTGTATAAGTACAATTATCATCATCACCAAATGGCCTATATAAAGGGTGCCAACCCCATTGTAATTCACACACCAAGTTGAATGAAAACATCTCATTCCAACTATCTCATTTCTTCTCTTCTCATTTGTAGTAGTAGTTTATAGTAGTAAAAGTTCTTAGTCTTCTATTTTCCTTCTCTAGTTCTTAGCAAGTTCCAACTCAATTTACAACAGTCCACTCAATTTACCCCATTTATCAAATTTTAAGCAGATTCTAAACCGAAATAGTGCCCCCATTCATTCAGCAACTTTAGCCATTTTTTTGTTCGATTCATTAAATAATCTTATACCTAAAAAAAAAAATCTTTCCACTATAGACTATAGTACTGTATATGTACTAGTTTCAGGTGCGTGCTACGCACGATCGTGGCCCGCTCGCTACGCTGGCAGGAATCAATGTCTAACAATTTACAAATAAAAGTTGAGGTTATAGCTACTTTGTTATCACACTAACCCTATGACATTAGACAACACCAGCAAGTACAAACAACATCATGGTCTAATGTGAAAACTAAAAAAAAAAAACACATATCACCAGACCGAATCACTAAAAAAAAGTAGTGTTTCCAGAGCAAACAAACTCATTTAGAAAAAACCTTATTAAACTTAAATTCATGACATTACTTGCAATGGAGATCGGGCACTAAAAGAATATGATTGTAATTGAGAAAAGAGAGTGTGATTGCAATGCAAACAAATCTCATAATTATTGGAGAAATAAGGTTGTTGGAGTTGTTGTCGAAGAATATCAGTAGCCGTTGTTTGGAGTTGTTGTTGTCGAAGTCGGAGTCGATCAAGTAGATAAGAGTTGGGGAAGACGAGTTGAAGTCGGAGTTGACGAGAGTTGGGATGAGAGTTGGAAATGCATAGAGTTGGGAACGTGCGAAGATGTTGCAAGTTGGGAAGACGAGTTGGGATGAAATTGGTTGATGTGAAAGGATAAAACAATAACTTCCCTTACGGTCGATCAATTGTTGATTGATTAGTATATATATTTTATATATATATATATATATATATATAGATGTTTCTATAATGAAGTTCAAATATATATTCATGTCATGGGTACTACATATCTCACCATTGGATTACTATGAGATTTTAATCTAATGGTGATAGATGTAGTGCATTTAATGCAAAACACATTAAATGTGCAATAAATGTTATATAATTGAGTTTCATTGTAGAAGCACCCGTATATATATATATATTCTGTTGATAATTAATAATATTTTTTCTCTCTTCCCTTTTGAATCCATTAATGGCCTATTTGCTTCACATTTTAGGGAGACTCAAGATCATGAGATTAATTTGTAATGAGATTAACACATGAGTTTATGTATTAGTCCCTATTCACCTTCCGCTCTCCCTGAGTTCCTGCATCTCTGGTGAGCGTTCTTCATCGTCCGCGTTTTCGTCATCGTCTTCTTGAGAGAGAGAGAGAGAGTACTGGAGACATGGAACGTCCAAATGGGAGTGTTCTGGAGTTATATATGCTTCTATTTTTTGCAAATACGGAATTTTTTTATGGGCTAAGGTGATTGGAGGGTTTTTGTTCATTCCTGTACACCCAATTTTTACTTTCTCTATTCTTTGTATATATTATACCCACATATCAATAAAAGGAGTTCGCCTCCATTCATAAAAAAAGAAAAGAGAAGCCAAAACCAAATTACATTTGGGCAGAAGAGAGAGTCCTCTTCTCTAATGGCGGCCACTCTAGAGAGAGAGAGTGAGAGAGATAGGTAGAGAGAGTTTTGGTCCGAAGGGATTTGAGAGTCTCGCCAAAACCAGATCTGGTTTTTCCGTTCCGGTGCAAATCAATTCCTCAAACCATTGGGACTAGTTAGTCCCACCAAAATTGGTGGTTTACTTTAGTCACCTATAGTGAGTATTAGTTAATCTCGTGGCCTAGTTAATCCGCGAAGTGAACACCGGCTTAGCCAGGTCCGTGTGGTTAATCCACCCTAACACCATGAAGCGAACAGGCCATAAGACTTCTCATGATTTTTTTTTCTCAAAATAGAAACACCAACTTCTATAATTAATTATTTACATACATATACATATATATATCAATCAACATAAGCAATGTACATTTGTGCGAGGTACAATGTACTTATTCATTTTCTTAAAACATCACTAATCCAAGACTATACAAGATTAGTGAAGGCTTAATTGAGATTAGACCAAATCCCTTTTGACCTTTTGCATAGGAGGATATTTGGGCTCTTCATGCCATATACATGGACCTAGAGCATGTGAGATGAACCGTGTAGGTGCATTGAATAGTATCACCATCTTTAGAAAAAAAAAATGTGTAAGAAGGATTGTTCAAAAGCTTGTAGGGCTACCAAATGAAAGTTGGTCAGGTTTCACCTTCACGTCCTAAAGCTCGATAGCTTGGAAGATTATGTTCATCAAGTACTTCCAATACTTAATTGGTTTAATAACTTTATATATCTTCTCTTTTTCTATAGATTTGTTGTTTGAAAATGATTTTTAATAGGGAGCATATCTTGTGGAGATCTTGTCATTTTATGTTGAAAAGTTTTTGCCCACCAAATTAAATTTGGCTTACTTAAACTAATTGACAAAAGTGTGTTGTAATCTCACCATATTTCAATTATTTCAAGGTATTTATGGTTAGGAAAACTTTTGTGCTTTTATATGTCTTGCCTAAATGAGAAATCAAACATGTATATTCAAGACAAAGCATTAAAATCAGTTAGTGGCTATCAATAATTAATCTTTAGTGTAATCCCTCATTTCAACCATATTATTGGTGAAGATGGATCACTTCTAATAATCCTCCTTAACAATTATTTTTGTATTTTTTATTTTTAATAATCATATATAAGTGTTATAAATTTGAGTTTTTTCAAGTCTTCTTTGTTGAGGTAATCAACTAATTTCAAGAGTGTAACAAAAAAGGACTAATCTCACCAGAGTCAATGATCTCTTACACCTCAACCCCATAACTCGGTAAAAATCAATATATTTGAATTTGTACGGTACCATGTAATTTCATGACCTTTTAGTTAGCGAACACACCTCGAATATTAATGCACTTCTAGAAATTAGAGATGATATTGTCTTAGTGGATGAAACAAAAGATGAAGTGAATAGGAAATTAGAACTCGAAGGAATACATTAGAATCTAAAGGGTTTAAGGAATACTAATTGTGAGTTTAGAAACAAGAGACATCGAGATGACGGAGTGGTAAAATTAGAGGAAGTAGCTAGAAGTTCCTAAGGTAAACCACTTTAGATACCTAAGATCAATCATACAAAATGATGGTAACATTGAGGATGATGTCACATAGAAGTTGGATGGAAGGAATGATCTCGAAATGTTCCTACACCGCAATAATTAGGCCAGCTATGCCTCAACAACAACAATTACATAAAATGAACGAGAAATGAGGATGCTTAGGTGGATGTGTGGTAAAACTCGTAAAGATAAAATAAGAAATATAGAAATTCAAATTAGGAGTGCACCAATTGATTTGTGGTTTTGTCACCGCAAAACGGCTACAAATGCCCCATAGAAAATTTCATGAAAATCGACGAGGTAAAGGCGGACCAAAGTTAACATGGGATGCATTAATTAGATAATTTGAATGGTTTGAAAAACTCACCATCAATTGCACTTAACACATGGAAAAGTTTGATGAATATTATTTTATGCATTTGCTAGAAATTATTTTACGATGAAAATATCACAAATGCAATAGTATAAAATTACTAATGACTATTAAACTGTCTTTCGTCTTAAATAAAAAAACGTGCATCCCATTCCAATTTAGTATGCACTGATTAAAATTAAGATCAGATGTTTTTTTTTTTTTTTTTTTTTTTTTTGTCAATGATGGGTGTTTAGACTGTATTAGATTCAGATATACATCGAGATTAGTCCTCAAAGAAAGATATACATCGAGATCTACAAAGCAAGGGAGTCGGTCACGTTATCAGGAAGTCTGATCCGCTCCTCGACAGAAGACCGTTGCACGCCAAGTGTGGACACTCAATTTTTAAAAACACGCACCGTAGTCCGTCCGTTGGACGCTCATATTACAAATCCCGATGCAAGTCCAACGACCACCAACACGGTCGCTCAAAACAAATCGAAATCGATCGATTGTTCGATCAATCAAACGAAAATGGCGGAAATCGAGAAGACGAAGAAGAAGAAAGTGATGGTGGCGATCGATGCGAACGAGTGCAGCCACTACGCGCTCGAATGGGCGCTCGAAAACCTAATCGACCACGTCACGGCGATTCCGCTCACGCTCTTCACTGTTCAGTCCATCTCCGACATCAATTACATCTACGCCGCCACTCACGGTTCCGTTGGTGAGGTTTTCGGATCTGATCGTGTCGTTTTGGGTTGAATTCTGTTGTAGCATGTTGATCTATGTGGGAATTGAATTGGGTTTTGGTTGATTCGCCATTGGTTTTGTGAATTGGGGTTTTGATTGGTTAGGGTTTGTGTTGCGAAGTTTTGATTTTTTTGGGGGTTTTGGTTAGGGCAGCTCCGGAGTTGATCAAATCAGTGCAAGAGCAGCAGAGTAAGCTCGCGGCGGCGCTGTTGGAGAGAGCTAAGGATATCTGTTCGGGTCGAGGGGTAAGGGTTTGCTTTTTGATACTCTTACTGTTCTGCATTTGCCGGTGATGTTGCTTTACCCTAATTATAGTCCCACAACGGTTAAGTATGATTTTGTAACAACATAGCCTCAGTCCTAAATTAATTGGGGTATGCTACATGGATCAAACTCTTCCATTATGCTTGTTTTAGTGCAATTGATGGTGCGCTTTCCAAATCATTTAAATCTCTCTTAATTAATGCATCCCAAGTTAACTTTGGTCTTGATTAAGGGTGGCAAAATGGGTCATGACATGATGACATGACACGGCTAACACGGGATATTAACAGGTTAGTGTTGAGCTTATGCCGGTTAGTATCATAAACGGGTTGACATGACTAAACACGATAACCCATTTATGACCCATTTAAATCGTTTAAAATAATAATATAATGTATATGTGTTATTGTTTCATTATACTAATGGTTGAATTACAATTTTAAAAGTTCATATAACAAGGTAAAGTGTTAATATATTTGAAAAAATAATAATATGCTTAGTTTCAATAGTCATTTGAACTAAATCTTAGGAATAAGATATTATTTTGAAAAGAATTTTGTATTTTATGTTACATATATCGAATTATAAAATAATAAATTAAATAATATATCATGTAAATGTGTTAGTGTTATGGTTGAGCTTATGCGGGCTAATGTCGTAAACGGGTTGACACGGATACGACACGTCAACCCATTTTGCCACCCCTAACTGTCGAGGAATTGATCAATTGCTCGCTACAAAGAAAATGATAGATTTTTCTAGCAATTCGTTGATTCCGCGAATACCCGAATTGAAGAAAACACGTTTCCAACTTGTGATCAAGCACACAAAGTTCAAGAAACTAAAACAAACAAAGAGATACTCTCTCTCAAAACTCATTTTTCATTAATCAATAATCCATCTCCCTCTTTAACAATCGATCAAGCCTTTATATATATATATATATATATATATATTAGGCCTAATTAAGTTAACACATAATTTGACTCCAAGTAAAATTCTTATTGTAATCATGACTTCTAACTAACCTAAAACTCTATGTAATATATCTCTAATAAATAAGAAATCCTAATCTAACACAAACTCTAACAATCTTATCTAATAAATAAGAAATCCTAATCTAACACAAATTCTTATTTGCATTAGGTCTACTCCTACCTCGTCGAATTTATTCAGTTTCTATTGAGTCAAGTTTTCTAGTGGGGGCATTTGTTGGCCGTCTTTTCAGGTGACCAAACCACCGCAATTGCCCTTCCCTAATCTTTGTGTCAATTGGGGCTACTCCTACTTGTCTTTGAATTTCTCTATTTCTTATTCTATCTTTACGAGTTTTCCCACACATCCACCTAAGCATCCTCATTTTTACTACATTTCGTAACGAAGGATATAGTTATAAGTTTGGATGTCTCCCTAAATAGGCAAATAGTAGGCTTTTGGAGTAAAATCATACACCTGTGAGTTTGAAGGTGGTTAAGTTGGGGAAAACATCGGTACTACTGGAGTTTCACGGGCCCGTAGGTGACTTCAGATTTGGATGCTAGCTAATGTTGCCTATATATGTAGATATAACCTTTGAAGTTGCTTGTTCGAATATTCTAATTTTTTGGGGTATATCTCTTGTAGGTTAAGGTTTGTCTCCGTGGAATAGTCAGGGTAATACTATACCCTACAACACCAAAAAAAAAAAGAGAATGGAGGCAGCGAATTCATGTTGCTTTTTCTATATAAAGAAGGGAAATGCTAGAGTAACCCACTTTTGACATCTACATTTGATACCTAGTTGCTGTGGTCCTTTGGATACACTTCAAAACATGTGCGTGCACATCTCAATGTAAAATTCAAATGACCACAACGACTAGGTGTCAAATGTAGGGGTCAAAAGTGGGTCAACCAATCATTTTCATATAGAGAAAAGGTTTATTTTCAATGGATTTGAGCGGCTTATTTAACTCACTGCTTGAAGTTACATATATACAACAACAACGACAAAAACAACGTGGCCTCAATCCCAAATTATTTGTTACATATATCTGACTGTTTGGTGATAGTATTTTTGGTTTTGACATTGCAGGTGATTGCTGAGACAATGAGTTTGGTTGGAGATCCAAAAGAGGCCATATGTGAAGCAGTTGAAAAATTCAAGGTTGAATTGCTTGTATTAGGGAACCAGGGAAAGGGAACACTTAAGAGGTTTGCTTTCTTCCCTATATTTTTATGCACCATTTACTCAGTGGCAGGGCTTTATGCGTGCTTATTAGATCATTATCAATATTTAATATTTTGTACAGGCAGTTTTTACTTATTACCACTCCATGACAACCTTTGAACTTTGGTAACATCGTTCTGTTAATATTTCTTTGGACAAAAACATTAATTTTCATTCAAAATTTTCTTCTTTTTTTATGAATTTATTGTTTTCTCTAAAATCTCTCTACGATTTGTAACATTTATGAATTACAGTCGTGATCAGCTTTTGGAAAGTCTTGTGGTATTGTTTTTATATATCTCTATGCACGGTTTAAGAACTTGATGACTCATTGATGATTGCTTCAATAAAAGAATCATTGTTTTCACTTTGTTTGATTTATAGATCTCAAGTTACAATTTGCTTTAAAATATTGCTTACCAAGCTAGACAACCACTTTTTGTTTTGGTTGAAATAGAACGTTTCTGGGGAGTGTGAGCAACTACTGTGTCCAACATGCCAACTGCCCTGTCCTTGTTGTGAAGAAACCAGTATGAAGATTTCTACTTGCTACAATCTCAGTTATTATATTGGATGCTGCAGCATGGTTTGTATTATAAATGGAATAAATGTAATTATCCTAGAGATTAATCTTAATATGTTGCATCTTGTATTCCAAATGTTTTGTTGAAGGAGACGAATCTCAACATATTTTTTTTTATATTTTCTCTGGCTTCAATTATTAACATTGCTATTTATTGGTACATAACATGACCTACTTTTTGATGAACTAGAATGAGAAAAATAAAAAGTTCATAGTGGAAGAATTATAAGACCACATAGCAATGGAATCACCCCTTATTTTAGTTCCTCGCAGCATTGTGTTAATGAAGATAACAGAAATTCTGTTTGCCACTAACAATTTTAGCTGAAAATGGAGAAATATTTAAGCAAATGCTGATCATTAACCTTGGGCTAGAACCTAAGTACTGTCTTGAACGGGCCTCATTCATCCAAATATACGGTTGAGTGTTGCTGCCAACCGAACTCCACCCTGAGCTAGCCGCAAATAAATTTCCGGTAGACGAGATAAGAAATAGTCATCTGCAGAAATTCACATGTTCAATTTTCTACCAAAATGGGAAAACTAAATTTTCAAAAAAAGGAGGGAAGCTAAAGACATTGAGCATTCATTTCTTTTGCTTACCATCCAGTGTTGAATCTTCTGTGACATCTTTATATGCTATGGTGCATGCAGCTTTGATGCCTTCAGTTGCATATCTAACACAAGAATGAGTATGGCAACTTAATGTATTGGAAATGAATCGTAAACTAGTATGTGAGTTATACTTGATTATTTTCTAGTAGAATGTTTCTTTCTCGGTTTACTTCTAGAAGTAGTTTCCTGAACATTAGGAAGATGCAAAAGGCGCAGAGGACTTGATCTGAAAGCTATTGTTGCAAAGCATGCTTTTCTCAAGTCAACTAAAGGTAAATGCATAAACTAATGTTGTTTAAGGTTATTTCTTTTAGTTTTGGCTGGTATTTGGATGTTTCTCTTCTTTTTGCTAAACATAGAATTAGATGGTTCTTAGTTCTTACATGTCTGGGCATGTAGTCTCATTGCGGCCGCATGTTTGCCATTCTGTTACTTGATCCGACCATGAATTCTGCAATGAAAATCCACAGATGTAATAGAGGATCTTGATAGACTAAATCACAATAAATTCACTTTGAGCTTGAGAGTGTAAATGAAGCATCATACTGTAATGTTCTGTTGGATTGCGTCTATCATGCCTTGAACATCTTCATTATAAAATCTTTCCTCTGCTGTCTCAATCATGTTGGTGTCCCATACCTGTTTTGTTCACCATTAGTAAGATGCATGCCTTATTTACATTTACGGAGTAAATATATACTTCAGTTTCTGACTGATTTTATGCATAACAAATTTAGATAACTTTTTGGTACTCAGATTTTGCATTACTTTTAAGGATAGGGAAAGCAACTCACATGGTGAAGAACTGATTTTCTTCTGTACCAGTGAACATCAATTGTATTCCCACCCTTGTCTGAAGTAAATCCTACATGTAATGGCTGCAAGACTAAACATTATAAGTTTGTGTAATAGATTATAGAGATCCAAAAGTTTGTATAGTTGTATAAATATCAGGACACTGATCTGTTTATGCCTGTCGATGAAATTCTTACCTGGTGAACGTCGCCAATAAAATGAGAAAGAAACAGGAGTGCTTCTGTGAGATTATCTGAAAATCCGCAGTTCCATGATGTCAAGAGGGATTCTTGCTTTTAAAAGAGAGAAAAAAAGTTGAAATATTTAAAAAGTAAAGGTCCTACATTCACTTTGAGATGGTTTAGCATAGCTGAGAAGCTGATCGGTATAGTTGCGTATTGCCCCTTCAAGACACCTTCCTTTCTCTCCTGTATCGTCTTTGCAGTCCCCTGAATTAATAGTCATTTGTTAAGTTACTTTACCTGTAAAACTGTTCTAAAACATTATTTTTGGCTGAAAAGTTCTTTTAAATTTTTTTTTTCTCATGTTTGAAGCTTCTTGTTTTACAGCAACTCTTATTTCAGCTCAACATTTGCCTCGTCTGAAATCTCATCGGAAGCATATAACTTACAGCACTTTTCTTCGGTTTCTTGTTTCCTTCTTCCCTTTTGTATTTACCTGATAGGAAAGTAATAGACACGTGTTCTATTTCGGCTGTGTTTGGTTCATGATTTAAATTTTTCCTTTTCGTTGGCCTTTCTCCAACCAAGTGGTTGCTCCACCAGTTTGGCATGTGCTCAACTTTCCAAGAGGTTGAGAGTTGAAGTCTTCCATGCGGGAGTTGAGGTTGCATAAATAGGCTAAAAGAACTGTAAAGAGTTCTTGAATGCTATAGTGAAATTGCAACATTAAATGTTACAAATTTTCACATATTCTTTTGTTTGTCTAAGAGTGAAAACTGTTTCTCAGGTTGTTTACCAAACACAGCCTTATTTTTCTTTGTACTGTTTATAGCTAGATTGGATGCAGAATGTCTAAGTTTACAATTTCTACTCTTATTTCCATGATCATGCAATTTCATTAATACAGGTTTTGAGAAGACTGAACACTCGGAAGAACGGAATGTACAGACTTACTGTCGTATTGATAAGTGCAGAGAGAGTCCGGTGTATCAATGAAATGCAGCGCCGACGACCAGTGATACCGGAACTTGACATGATCTGCCCATGAGCAAAGGCTTGCTAGATCATCACCAGCAGACTTTGGAAGCAGTTTTTTCACTGCTGCAGAGGCAGCATCACTCAATCTAGGCTGCAAGTGAGAATCAGAGAACCGAAACCGAACCGCATTTGAAGTCAGAGAACACTCAAAACTGCCAAAAAAAAAAAAAAGGAAAACAAAGCCATGCCCATAAATCAAATTCAGTTTTAAAGATTTGAAATCTGCGTCTCACCTGCGCTATCCTGCAGACAGTGAAGTGCCCGTCTGTTCCCCAGCCATGAATGACTGGCAAGAGAAGTAGCAGTGAAAGGGAGACCAGTATAATTTGAAATTTTGAGATCTCCATTGTTTTGGCTGTAGTAAGGATTCTGAACTTCAATACTTCAATATATAAAGTGGTGGGAACAGGAAAGGAAAGCTCTTTATTAGGTGATTTGGGGTCTGAGTTTGAAAGGAAACAATTAAATGTGATATTCTTTAGAAGTTTGATTCAGATTATCTTGTTTCATAAACTGACAGATGTCATATTTTTCGACAAAAGTATTTCGTCGCCAAATCATTTATATTTCTCTCCTACACGGTGAATTTTCAATTGCACTAAATCGAGAGCAATGAAAGAGTTTGATCTATTTAGCTGGTTCCAACTAATTTAGAATCTCCTGCTCGGTGAATTCTCCTAGTTGAGCTTCGTGTTTGTTATTATATTTTTGAGATGTAAAAAAAAAAAAAAAAGATTTAGGATCAAATCCTTAGTTGTATATTATGAAAAAAATCTGTTTAAGATTAATGTGTCACAATTCAAAGATACCGTTGTGAACATCTTAAATATGTGTAGTTGATGCAGATGTCTGTACCGAGCATTATTTTGGAATCACAAGTTTATTCTAAAGGTGTCAATGGCAACGTTCACATTACGTTTTGTGAATTGACCTTATTAACCATGGATGTGGATCACGTTATAATTTCTTAAGAGGGTATTTTCGGTAATGAAAGATGATAGATGCTTTCGTGCCTTGTAAAGCAAAGGAAATGTGAAGAGTGTGAATTGAAACAGAAAGAAAGAAATCAATCTCAAAGGCAAGAACTGATGATAACCCACGCAACATATGACAGCCAATATAATGTCTTACATAGTCTCATAGTATACTTTTGTACATAGCAATGCTACTCATAGGAATGTTTAGGTAGACAATGTTACAATGAGCCTGTTTGGTACGAAGATTAACTATCAGCGATATTGTTCTCAATTTAACTACCTGAACTAAGAGTGTGGGTTTTTTTTTTTTTTTTCTTTATCAAAAAAGAGAGCGTGGGGTTTTATTTTAAAAGACATCAGTATTACTAGAGGAGCGATCCTCATACATAACCGATGTTTGACTATATTTCAGTCCACACATCTCAACAATCTCCACTATGGACCGAAATTTAATTAAAGTGCATTAGTTGCACCTTAGACCGATCGAATTCTCTCTAAGATGCATCATCACATGATTTGTCGTTTCACTATCTTGAAGCCGCAACTACCAACGTCGTACCTTCTTCTTACATTACAACTACCCAAAGCTAAATTTGTTAAAAGAAATAAAAAAATTAAAATTGAATTAGGGGTTTCTGAGTTGGATACTGATAAGTAACTCACTTTGCGCATGAAAACACAGCCATATACCTTCTTCTTCTTCTTCATCCCCTCTCAATCTCTTCTCCTCAACATGCATGCCCAGAAACTCCTCAGCGACATCTGCACATGGGGCATCGGAGGACCATGTGCCCACTTCGCCCAAGTCTCCAACCACGCCCAACTCATTTTCATTATCGGGTTCAGCAATTCACTCATTCATTCTTTCATTCTCTTATTAATTCCTTGTTACTTGTTGTTGAAGGTTTTTGGGGGGTTTTCAACTGATTCTGTAGAGATAACTCAATTGGTTTTGTGATTGTTGGGAAGGGCTCCAACTGTCTCTTTGATGACAAGGTACTCTCTTTTTCTAACTAATTTGGGATTCTGTCTATGTTGTTATATTGGTTTGTTTTGAACTCTAAGTAATTGGGTGTCTTTTCTTGAGCTCTTGCACTTAATCGAGAGCGTAATGCAAGAATTTGATCCATGTAGCGGACCCCAACTAATTTGGGATTCAGGCTATGTTGTTTTATTGCTTTGTTTTGATGTGTAAGTAATTGGGTGTGTTTGAACTTTTTAGGAGACAAGTGATACAGTTGATAGTGTTGAGATTATCACAATTGATGGAGAGAATCGGGTTTTCGATAGAATTGATCTCGCATTTGGGTATCGCTGGTCGTGCTTCCAGGAAATGGAAGACTTGGCGGCAATTGTTTCGGTCACATTTTGTCTTAAAGCTTCATCTTCGTCGAGGGAGAGACAAAAAGATTATATGGCAAGGTTAGATACACATGGAGTTTTATTTAGCAGGCTTGTTGAGTGATGTTGTTGAAGATGACACTAGCAGTTTTAATGTTCAGGAGGAGGTTGTTGCAGCTAGTGGGGGAACGGAGTGCGGGATCGGTGTTTAGGAATCCTTTGGGCGTGGGAATTTCGGCTGGAGAGCTGATTGAGAAGGCTGGAATGAAAGGCTTTAGAGTGGGAGGTGCAAAGGTTTCGGACAAACATGCGAATTTCTTCATAAATTTGGGGAGCTCAACTTCAAGAGACATGCTTGAACTCATCCACATTGTTAAAGAGAAGGTTAATCAGAAGTTTGGGATACAACTTGTTGAAGAAATTAGATATATTTGCCCCCATCATCAATCACCAAGATGAAAGGGTCAGTTCAAAGGGAAACAACTTTTTCCAGGTGAGTTGCAATCAAGTTCTATTTTTAAAGTTCAATTCAATAATTATCAGGTGATTGAGATATATGTTTACTTATACTCCAATGCGAAATCCTAATAACACGGTATCCATTTACGCTCATAAAATCATTTCCGAAATATGTTGATTTGCATATCATCCATTAGTTATGCTTGAATGTTTACAGTCACTGAATTCTTTGTTTAGTATTCCAGGTCTTATATTTAGTGTCTTGGTCATTCATGAATGATGGAAATGAAGAACCTGTGTAAGAAAGAAAGATTGTGCGGCGCTGAAAGTAATTCTTTAAAGCCCATCTCTTGCAATTAACAATAAACAACTCTTAAGTCTGCGCCTGAAATGCTTAGGGAAGGTTGGTTATCAAATCGACTGTTCCAATTGGAAAGAAAAGCGAGCACAGAGTAGTTGGATAACCGATCGAGACACCATTCTCCAACGCATCATAAAAGATATAGCTGAGTTTTTTTTTTTTTTTTTTTTTTTTTTTTTTTTAATAAATTTTCTTAAGAGAGACAAAGCATGATATAACACCTAAAGAAACATACAAGAGAATGTTTGTTGCTATTAATAACTAAGCTTCAACATCAATTAAGCAATATAAAAGGAAAGAAAATGGTGAAAACTATCTTCGAGAAAACAATTCTTAAAATCATGTTAGGAACAAAAGGCATAGGCAACTATAGTTTAAAGTAGATCTAGGCATGCATATTTTGATAACATTTCGAGTGATCACAACTCTTGAACCTTCCACAATAGCTCATCCACTAATCACTATCACAGCCAAAAAACTCAGTGATCTAGGGCCATGACTAGGTTTCCTTTTTAATGACATGAGGACAAGGGTAACATGATTCCTAGCATCTGATTAACCTTTAAGTAAAGCGTCCTGAATTACCATGTTTCATGTGTCTTATTATTTGAAACAATTAAACCAAAACAACAACAACAACAACAACAAATAGTGTGGTTTTAAATTTGAGACTTAGATATTTCATGAAGAGTTCTTTTCATGCACAAGAGAAGTATGCATGTTTTTTGCAAATTAGCTTTGCCATTTCTTTCACCAAGCTAAGATTTTCTTCATAACTTAAAATGGACTGTAGACTAACTAATGAGTATAAAAGTGACAAATGAGGGTACCCTACAATGGACCAACTCCCAATACTTGAATTTGTAGAGCATGTTATGCATAAAAACAATGCAGAACACACTACTACTGCAGCTAGTTGATACGATTCACGGTCGTCCACCCATTCATCAAGTGTACATGCGAAAGAGATGCGGGAACAAGAGGTCCAAGTCATCGGTGGGACCGAGATGGGCCCAACCGAATAAACAACGTTGTGTTAGTATAACCGAATTGATGTGTCCATAAGAGTCTTGTTATCGTGAGTCTAGTTGTGTGTCACATGTGGTGTCCATAGAGTCCGGATGGGGTGTCCATAGCGTCCGATAGAAATACTTAATACTTATATATAAATAGTGCTACTACAATAAGTCGGTGGGGTTATCGTATATTTTGGTGAAAGTTAGGGTTTGGTGGGTTGGAGCTCGAGAGAGTCTCTCGGTTGGTCGCGGGAGAGTTCCCTCCCCTCTCTCGTTGTATGTTGTACATGTTTTCCCCGGTTGGGGCCATCAATTGAATCTCCGAGGCGACCCCTCGTTCTCCCGCTCTGTACCTTATCACCGGTATTCGAGCATTCCAACGATGCCGTCAAAGATCGATGCTCGGGTGGAAACCCCAGAGCGAGAGTTGCGAAGTTGCCGGCGCAACTAGACGGGATCCCGATCCGGAGTCTTCCTTGGTCGGGTTGTCGACGAAGGTGGGAAACTTCCGGTCGGAGGTCGATCCGAGATCGCGGATGTGAAGACAGAGATCCGGGGATTGACTCGAAGATGGAGACCTTCTTTCTCCGTGCAAGGCTCGTTGTCGCCAGGGGAGGAGATCCGATGAGTGTCCCTCGGGGTCACAGATCGAGGCGGATCCGGGTGGTTCAGTCCGGATCGAGTTTTCGGATGCCGGATCTAGCGGATCCGGTTCGACGACGCGCGATCCGAGAGCTTTTTCCACAGATCCGCCACCGTATCGTGGGACCCGGATGTGCGGAAGATCAATATGCCTACATGTGATGGGGATGACCGATCGTGTGGCTTAACCAAAGGAGCACTATTTCGCCCTCCATGAGATGTCGGAGGCCTCCAAACTTCGTGCGGCCGGATTTGTCTAGTGGGAGCGGCTCAAATATGGCTCCAAGCGGAGGAGCAGAACGAACCTTCGTTTCGGGCGAACTAAAGGCGAACTCTATCGGCGGTTCAAAGGGGCTCATCCCCTCGAGTTGTGCCAAGCAATTTTTTGCCGTCAGCAAGAGACCACGGTGGCCGCCTACGAGAGAGGTTCGAATTGCTTTCCTTGCACTGGGGTCGGTGTTTCTGAGAACCACAAGATGGTTGTCTTCATCAATGGGTTGCAGGAGAGGATCAAGTTGGAGTCGCTTGCGGACCCGCCGGAGACGATGAGGGCGGCGTTGGATCGCGCAGTGTGGATCGAGGCCAAGCTTATTGGGCTTGAAAATCTTGGGCTATTACCTAAAGTAAGCCCAAGAGATCGGCACTAGTTCCATGGGCTCGTCCTCGGGGCCCGACCCAAGGCTCGAGGGTGGGTTACTCATACGATTACGGGCTCAAGCAAGGATAGTTCTTCGGGTCACCCCCAAGGCCCACTCCAGTGTGAGCCCGGCCAGACGAGAGGTTCTCCTGTTACTTCGGTGTCATCCTCCAGGCCAACAACCTTTTCAACAACTTCTTCCACTACTTCTCCGCCTAAGTTTAAAAGGCTCACCGAGGCCGAGGCCAAAGCACGACGGAGCAAAGTGGTCGTGCTACGCTGCGATGAGAAATATTTCAATGGTCACCGTTGCAAGGTTCGGGAGCTCCAGGTTATGCTCGTCGACGATGAACCGAGTGAAGCGAAGTGGCTTCTCCCGAATCGGTGGAGATGGAGGATTGCGTCGATTTGGGTTTGATTGAATTGTCGCTCAAGCCATTGAAGGCTATCCGGTCCGGACCATAAAAGTAAAAGGGCAAGTGCACGGAGTGAAGGTGGTCATTTTGATCGATCGTGGGCGTCGCACAACTTCGTTTTCGATGACTTAGTGAACCTTCTCAACCGCCAATCTCTCCCACATCCAAGTACGGTGTCCTCGTGGGTGACGGTATCAAGTACTGGCGCTCCGGGGTGTGCAAGGAGGTTGTTATCTAGTTCCGGGGGATCAAGGTGATTGATGACTTCTTCCCTATGTCTCTTCCAAATTCGGATGTCCCTGTTGGGCATGAAGTGGTTGTACTCTTTGGGGGTAACTACCACAGACTAACCGAACCTTACACTTACATTTGTGTCGGAAGGGAAGGAATATTTCGTCATTGGGGACCCCAACCTCCATCGAGCATTAATCTCGTGTCGTTCCCTCCAACGGACCTATGAGGATGCCATGGGTCGCTCCCGATTGAGTTGTGTCGGATTACGGCGGGGTCGGAGGAACCGGACCTTCCGGTGGTAGCACCTTGCATTCAATAGTCTTGCAGCCTTTTTCCACTCTTTCCGTAGACGCCACACCCTTCCACCCCCTCGTGCCTTTGATCACGCGATTGTGTTGAGGAAGGCACGGACCGGTCCGGTGCGCCCATACCGCTACCCCCACATACAAAAGGAGGAGATCGAGAAAATGGTATCGGAAATGCTCAAACGCCGACCTTATTCAACAGTTAGTCCATTCTCAAGCCCACCTGTTGGTGAAGAAAAAGGATGGGAGCTGGAGATTTTGCGTCGACTATGAGCGCTCAACAAGGTCACACGGTGTCGGACGTGTTCCCTATTCCTAACATCGATGAGTGCATTGGATGAGTTACACGAGTCGCAGTTTTCTCTAACCGGATTTACGTTCGGGATATCATCAAATTCGGGTGCGCCTCAAGATGTACATAAGACGGCTTTCCGCACTCACGAGGGCCACTACGAGTTTTGGTGATGCCTTTTGGTCTTTCTAACGCCCGACGACTTTCCAGTGTTAATGAACTCTATCTTCAAGGGTCTTCTACGACGTTGCGTACTCGTCTTCTTCGATGACATCTTGGTTTTTCACCGATTCGCCGGACGAGCATGTGAGCCACCTAACACAGTCCTCTCGATCCTTTCCACTCATTCTCTTTTTGTCAATCTTAAGAAATGTTGTTTTGCTCAATCGCAACTTGATTATCTAGGCCACATCATCTCCGACAATGGAGTGATGGTCGATCCAGGGAAGGTGCGGCGATGGTGGATCGGCCTACTCCCACAAATCCTAAGGAGTTGCGTGGCTTCCTGGGGCCGACGGGCTATTGGGCGCTTTGTACATAATTATGGAAAAATTGCGCTCCACCGACTCACTATTACTAAAAGAGGGGTTCTCTTGGTCCGAGGAGGCCTTACCGTGCCGTCCACGCCTTGAAAGCGAGCTATGGTTGTTGTCCCATTCGGGTTTACCCGATTTTGACGCCTCTTCGTCATAGAGACCGATGCGTCGGGGGTAGGTGTGGGCGCTGTTCTTTCCCAACATGATAGGCCGATCGCTTTCTTCAGCCAAGCTCTTTCTCCCCGCGCTCGGCAGCGTTCCGCGTATGAGCGGGAATTGATGGCGATTGTGCTGGCCGTCCAAAAATGGAGTCACTACCTTCTTGGGCGGAAGTTTGTGGTTCGCAATGACCAGCGCAGCCACAAGTATCTGTTTGAGCAGCGTGTGATTGCCCGGAGTATCAACGGTGGATACCGAAATTATTGGGCTTTCGGTTTGAAATCCAATACAAACCAGGCTCTTCTAATGCCGCGCCGACGCCCTTTCCCGCTTCCCATGCATGGAACTTCAGTCCATCACCACTTCTTCATTTCGGACATGGCGCGAATCATTTTGAGGTTTTACAGACCCTTTCTTGGCTCCCATTTTGATCGCCTTACGACAAGAAGCCGAGGTCCCGCCAGTCGGTCCCTCTTTCACGGCACTTACGCTTCGATGATCGGTTTGTCCTATCGGCCTCTTCATCACCGAAAGAGAGAATCCTTACCGAATTTCATGCGAGTCCGATTGGGGGTCATGGAGGCTTTCTCAAAACTTACAAGCGGATCATGGCGGAGTTGTTTTGGGTGGGCATGAAGAGTGACATAAAGTCGTTTGTTGCCTCCTGCAACGACGTCCGCCAACGTCACAAATACGAGACGCCGTCCCAACAGCTTGCTCCAACCTCTTCCAGCCCAAGACCATTTGGGAGCATATTTCCATGGATTTCATTGAGGGCCCGCTCTATCCTTAGGCTGGAATTCCATTTTGGTGGTGGTGGACAGATTCAAAGCAAATACAACCATTTTCTCCCGTTGAAGCATCATTTTTCCGCCAAGACAGCCGCGAACGCTTTCCTTCATGGGGTGGTACGCCTTCATGGTTTTCCTCTTAGCATCGTATCGGACCGAGACAAAATCTTCCTTAGCCATTTTCGGTGCGAGCTTTTCCGCCTCCAAGGTACTAAGTTAAATCGGAGTTCGACCTATCATCCTCAATCGGACGGCAAAGCGAAGTGGTTAACCGTTGTTTGGAGACGTACTTGCGCATTGTTTTATCATCAACGTCCAAAGGAATGGTCTAAGTGGTCGAAAGGGTCGTGTATCGGTATAATACATCTTTTCATTCTTCCTTGAAGTGTTCTCCATTCCGAGTGGTTTACGGGCGTGACCCTCCTCCATTAGTTCGATCGGGTACGCTTCTCTTCCTCCACAAATTCCGATCTCGAGGCCCTACCGGTGGCTCGTGATGCCGCCTTGGTGGAATTACGAGATCGCCTCTTGTCGGCACATAATCGGATGAAACAACAAGCGCACGCCGACCGCCGTGAAGTCTCCTTTGTTGTGGGCGAGTGGGTCTACGTTAAGCTCCGCCTTACGTCGTCAAGCGGTCGGTGGCGCGCCGATCTAACACGAAGCTCAGCCCCAAATTTTTTGGTCCATTTGAAATTGTCGCAACTATTGGCTTGCATTGCACTCCCTCCTTCGCAACGATCCATCTAGTTTTTCATGTGTCCCACCGCGCAAGGTCATAGGTAACCACACCGTCGCTCCTTCTCTACCGCCTCTTCTCTCGGATTCCCTCATTTTCCCTTCCGAGCCGAAGAGATCCCGGCTTATCGGCCGATCCTACCGGGCCGATGGTGCCGGTTCGGTGGCTCGGGTTACCCGAGGCCGATGCCACTGGGAGTTAGTTAAACATGTGCGGCGTTCTTTCGCGACTTTCCACCTCGAGGACAAGGTGGCTCTTCTTGGGGGTGTATTGATACGATTCACGGTCGTCCACCCATTCATCAAGTGTACATGCGAAAGAGATGCGGGAACAAGAGGTCCAAGTCATCGGTGGGACCGAGATGGGCCCAACCGAATAAACAACGTTGTCGTTAGTATAACCGAATTGATGTGTCCAAAGAGTCTTGTTACTATGAGTCCAGTTGTGTGTCACATGGGGTGTCCATAGAGTCCGGATGGGGTGTCCATAGCGTCCGATAGAAATACTTAATACTTGTATATAAATAGTGCTACAAGAAGTCGGTGGGGGTTATCGTATATTTTGGTGAAAGTTAGGTTTGGTGGGTTGGAGCTCGAGAGAGTCTCTCGGTTGGTCGCGGGAGAGTTCCCTCCCCTCTCTCGTTGTATGATGTACATGTTTTCCCGGTTGGGGCCATCAATTGAATCTCCGAGGCGACCCCCTCGTTCTCCCGCTCGGTGTACCTTATCACTAGTCAATTCAAAAACTTAAAGAAGACCATGAAAAAAAAAAAAAAAAAAAGACGAGAACAAATTCAATTCTCACAGTACTTGGGATTGCAAAAACACGAAGAAGAAATCAAATAAATAATATGGGAAAGGCACATAAGAGCTTGTTGCTTTGAGTGAGCTTTTCATTAAGTAACAAGAACAAAGAGTTCCATTAATCAAGACTCTGTCGAAAAATACTTTCCTTCTTTTCCATGTGTTGTTAAATCTTTTGAATGGCTTTCTGTTTTTAATGTAGCTTTGATAAAGGTATTGGAGTAGACTTGAATAATTTGGAAAATTAACTTTTGGGGATAGGTAGTTACTCTAGACCTTGGTTTTTCTACTGTTCTCAAGGAAGCTCTACAGAATTGTTACCATTAATCACTACCATTTGGGACTATTTGTAAATAGAAAGGTAGCTTCTTTATTTACGTTGGTACCGCTTATTTTAGTTTTAAAACCACTTCTGCTAATATTCTTTTTTAATTTTCTAAAGACAAACAGTCTATGTTTGGATGTGGAGTAGCACCAGAAGCGTTGAGATCAACAGTGGAAATGAGAGCTGCGGGAATAGATACCATGACATCCGGTCAGTATATGAAACCATCAAATTAAATAACATGTGCCAGTACGGCAGTACAACCTAAGGGTATAAAGCTGAACCATTCGCGAAGTATCAAGCGATTAGCATGGACATGGTATGTTCTTATTCTTTTTATTACGTTAATTCTGATTTTTTGGTGAAACAGAACAAAGCAGACTAAAGATGTAACAAAAGGTACACCACTTCGTTAGCCCAATTATGAAATACAAAAGAGAAACATGCAACTTAAATCAAAAGGTACAAAAACACCACCCCAACCCACCAACAAGAAACAAGAACGGAAAAAAAATGCTTAATATGAAAGAGTCGCGATGAGTAAGCGTAGGCCGGCAATATCCCAAGCAAAAGCAATTGCAGCAATGAAAATGAGGGCAAGCACATTCCCTCTGAACTTTTGTTTTGTGAGTGTGAGTAGAATTGCACCAATAAGTATACTAATCAGGAAGGATGCATAACACAGCTTCAAGAATTCTTTTTTTCTTGGTTCGATGGATTGGTTTGTTCCAGCCACTATAACAAATATGCCTATTGAGAATGGAAGCTGACAATATTTAATCACAGCCGCGATATTTTCTTCAATACTAGTACTTGGCATTTGCGGTTCATTTCTGTTTCCATCAACAATCTGATCATGATTATAACTCTGCATCATCCAAAAATTTCATCATGTAATTTAACTTCTACGATTTTCATTTTACCCTACTAGTACTTGTTTGCTAACTTATAGGGATAGCGTCATATATTTGCAATCAGTTAAATTTTATCGAGTGAGATTACGAGAACAAATAAGCAAATTAATGAAATTATATAGTTTGACTTACATAGTTTTCTTCTACACCATTACTATGATTTATACTTCTCCAGGGTTGGGCTTCAGTAATTATAGTGAGGGTGTCATCTAAAGGTGGATCTTCGTTACTAGTGCGAGAATCTGGCCCGATTAGTTCCTGCATTTTAAATAAATATGTTTTTTAGCTATTAGCCTTAATCGATTGCCTATCATAATTGATTGAAGTTAACCTGCAGACTAATTGTCAGGTTTTGGTGGTGCCCTCTTGCAGTGTGACTGAGACACTGTAGAGGTTGAATGGCGTCGATAGCTTCTTGAATTCCAACTACTACTTCTGCTACATCATCTCCGCCCTCACCTTGCAATGCTGTCTCAACGTGTTCTCGAGGCGTCATTCTAGTTGTAAAGAAATAAAAGCGCATAGAAGAAGCATAGGCAACATCGACCTTCTAATCCTTGTCTAGAGGGCTTATAATGGAGGCGCAAGAGGGGTCGACTATATATAATTCTAAATTCCAGTTTCAGGTCTGGCAAGGTTTGAGGTCAATCTTGTAGCTAGCTAGCATCATTATTTATAGTAATCTTTGAACTTAAAATTCTTTTTCTTGGATCAAAACTTTAATTAACATGATTGTTGTTGCATGCAAAAGTAGCATATATGTATATATGGGGTTGATGTCAAGGTTTTGCTTTGTTTTACATGGTAATCGGCAGTAAGCATTTTTGTTGGTTTATATGGTGGTGGAAGAGCTGGAAGTGATAATTTACTTTATGGACGTTTAGTCTAAATATTACATGCATGGTGTAAAAGGGAGATCAATGTGGATAATTTATTTTACTCCAATTGTGGAGGTGATAAGCAAGCAGAGAAGTCAATATATAGAAATTAATGTTATCATCATAAGTTTCAAATTAAATTAAACTCTCATCTAGTTCGAGCCGTAATTAATTAGTAATTAAAAGTGGAGCTAGTCATCACATGTAGTGATGACATTTTGTTCCATCGAGAGTGTCCATCTTGGACTAGTATATATAGCACGTACTGCTTCTTCATTAAGGAGACATTTGCATAATTTGGTGGGCTTTTGATAACAACCTATGTATTATTTTATGTACATATGTATAATCATGTGATAAGGAAGAGACATCCAAGGCCTGCCATGGTCGAGGCAAAGGTAGCTGTGCCGAGGAAGACGAGGGGCAGCGAGTTTCCTCTGACTGGCCTGCTTTGCTTAGCCACCACAAGAAGAGTGGCTCCTATGAGGATGCTAATCAAGAAAAATGTGCCGCATAGCCTCAACCACACCCTTCTTGTTGGTGCAACCGAGTGGTTCAGTCCAACAACCACGACGAAAACGCCTATCGAGAATGGCAGATGTACGTACTTCATCACGACTGCAATCTTCTCCCCGGCGGCGGCGGCGGCAGCGGCACTGCTTGATGTTTGCTCTCGGTCATGATTCTTTCCAGTATGATCTGGTGGACTACTCATTGAGGCCCCCTGTTCCTCTGTTGTTGTTCGAGGTGAAAGCTGTTCCTGCATGTATATTAATTGATGTTAAGCAAATAGTTACTTTGCATGAATTCTTATATATTAATTAAGCTACATATATACGTACATATCATGATATATATAATAGGTTGATTTCTTTAGGGTCGACATAAGGTTTCCTGGCCCGGCTAATTAATTAAATCTCCTATAATATATATAGTCGAGCCGGTTAGTAAGGAAGGATTGAAAAAAAGTTGTATATATATATATATATATATATATGCATTTGTATGAATGATCTAATTAATTTAACTATACAGATGTACAACATTTTATGTTTAATGTATATATTATTTGTATATTACTAGTCCCAAGCCCATTATCAGCCCAAATAGTTGGGGAGAGTTTTTTTTTTTTTTTTTTTTTTTTTTGGATAAACAACTAATTGCCCCGACTAGGGTTAAACCATGCATGACCTCTTACTCCAAAATCCCGTTTGCCATTGGGCTGGGGGTTTTTTTTTTTTTTTTTTTTTTTTTTTGGAATAAGAGAGGCGGTGCTATCATATTATTTATAATATGTAAATAGTTATGTACAAAACTACTTACATATATTAATTAATTAATTTACAAAGCATAAAACAGACAGAGGGTTGCGTCTCATAAGTTAACAGACAATATTAAAGCGTTTGATATATACAGCCAAAACTCAAGTAATTTAGAACTGAGACTTTTGTTTCTTGGATGTTCGATCTAGTTTGAATATCAAGCACTCTTATCAAATAAATAAAAAAAAATCATGTATATATGTAGATGATAATTAACCCGGTTGATAATCAAAGCTTGATGAGATAGTACTCTGCTAGTACTACGACGCAGCAGAGGCTGGATCGGAGCCATGGTTGATGAGGGCGTTTCATTGGCCTGAATTTCAAGTATAACATCACCACGGCCACCGCCGCCGCCGCCACCTTCATCTCTATCTTCATCTCCGCCTCCACCTTCCATTAATCGTCCATGTCCTCGATGTTGGGGTTACTCAACAAGAAAGTAACCCCTTCAACTCGAGAGACAGATGAATAAAATCCACTAAGCCACGAACAATGCACCAAATCAATCACACCACAAAGAACACAAGATTTAACGTGGAAAACCCTCCAAATCAGAGGGAAAAACACGGGCCAAACTCTGAAAAATCCACTATGTGAATAAAGAGTACAAGATATCTCAATCGCTTGAGATTCACTAACAATGGAGTAATACAAAAATATCTCTTCCAAAAACTTAGATGATCACACTAAGAACGAAGAAAAACTACCCCAATTGTATCAAACCCTTGAACCTCTTTTCTTGAACATCAAGAAATCACCAAAGCCTCTCCACGGGTCTTCAGATTCGAGATCTTGATATGCCTTCAATGTAGAGAGAAGAAAACTAGAGAGATTGCACACTTCAGCTCGAGTGCGCACACCAATCGGTCACCAAGTCGAACTCTCAAAGTCGACTTTCCAATGCTTGTATATCTTTCTACCAAAATCCTTATTCGGTATATATCCAAGTCGATCTCTCAAACAACCGAAATACATATTCGGTCTCTAAGTCGTACACAAAGTCGACTTTTCAAAATTCACGAGTTTCTAATTCGTACTCTCCCATCCGTTTACAATTCTAATCAAGAAATTAGAATTTTCATGGGCTGGACTTTTGGTTTTGGACCTACACCAATCCAACAATCTCCCCCTCAAACCCATGGGGAGATATCCAAACATCGTTGCTCAACCGCAACTTAGTCCCACCAAGTTAGTGTATGACTTACGCTTGTCACGAGTCACCAACTTGGTGAACATATCGATTAGATTCTTGTCGGCGAGAATCTGAACTTTCGGAAGCTCTCCGCTCCCCCTCTTAATCGTAACATAATTAGAACCGGGGTACCTAGTAGAAGGAAGCAACCCTCTCTCAGACCTTCTAAGTGAAGGTTCAACTAAATCTGTTGGTGGAGGAGTTTGCTCCCCCTGCTCAGCATCATCAACTAGTTCTGGCACATCAACCCCATGTTCTTCAAATGAGTATCCCTCATGTGTGGCTTCAGTAATGGAAGAAGACTCCAATCCAGAAACATCATCATCATCAACTATGATTTTCTTTGATGTCTTCAAATCTGCTATGGTCTCATATTCATGAAAGGCCACATCCCTGGACTTGACAATCTTTTTCTTCTCTGGATCCCATAACCTATAACCAAACTCGCATCTCCAAATCCCAAAGGATACACGAACAGTTCTATCATCAAGTTTCGTCTCTGCTCCTTAGGCACATGCATAAATGTCTTGCATCCAAACACCTTCAAGTGAGAGTAAGTAACATCTTTCCCAGACCAAACTCTCTCTGGAACATCAAACTCCAATGGTGCTGAAGGAGAGCGATTCATCAAGTAGCAAGCGATCGAGAGCCTCACCCCAAAACGACTTGGGCAACTTAGCCATTTTTAACATACATCCGACTTTATCAAGGATGGTCTGTTTGTTCTTTCAAAGAACACCATTATGTTGAGGAGTACCCGGAACAGTCTTCTCATGTCTGATTCCATGTTCTGAGCAATAATTCTCTAACTCCTTTGAAGTGTATTCTCCCCCGTTATCACTACGAAGGCACTTCAAAGATACGCCTTTTTCTCGTTCCACCATCATATGAAACTTCTTGAGGTACTCAAGAACCTGACATTTTGTTCTCAATACAAACACCCAAACCTTTCGTGAAACATCATCAATAAAAGTAACAAAGTATCTGTCACCTCCCATAGTTTCCACATCAATGGGACCACAAACATCAGAGTATACTAACTCAAGTAAATTTCTTTTTCTTTCAGATGATGAAGAAAAAGAAACTCTATGTTGCTTACCGAATAAGCAATCATCACAAGGGTTCAAATATTTACCTTTGGCAAAGGGAATGTGAGACTTCTTTGCCAACACCCGGCACCCTTTCTCACTTCAAGTGCCCTAGCCGCCTATGCCACAGATCTGGTGAAGAATCATCTTCAATTGCGTTCAGGTCACCTCTGACGGTCTTCAATTGAGTCTTGTAAAGTGTATAGCTCAATTTTCCTCTAGCAACAACAATTGAGCCTTTGGTGAGTTTCCACTCCTTGCCCCCAAAGATGTTGTAGTAACCATCTAGGTCCAAAGCATGAATAGAAATCAAATTCAGACGCAGATCCGGAACATGTCGCACATCTTTCATAATTACCGTGCAACCCATGTTTGTCTGCACACATACATCTCCAATGCCAACTATATCTGCAAAACTGTTGTTCCCCATCTTTGCCTTACCAAGATTCCCTGCTCGATAAACAGAGAAGAAATCCTTCCTCGGAGTAGCATGGAAGGATGCTGCGGAATCAACTACCCATTCACTATCTGTATTAGTGACATGACCTTGATCCTCAACTAAAGAAAGCACAACCAAGTCTTCAATTGCATCGATATAGCGGTAGTAGTATTCGATCATTCGCTTTATTTTGATTTTTCTCATCATTTTTGTTCTCTTTTCCACACTCTACAATTTTTCTTTATGTGTCATTCCTTGCCACAATGATAACAAGAGAATTTTCCTTTTCCTTGAGACTTGCCTCTAGATTTACTCCGCCCCCTCGGACCTCTAGACTGACTTCTGCCTCTATGTTCTGCAGTAGTAACAAGAGCTTGTGAAGTTTCAATGCCTTTATCCTTTCTCCTAGTCTCCTCGTCAAAGAGACTATCCCGCACTATGGATGAAGACAAGACACCGCCGGAGCAGAATTACTTAGAGACACCACCAAGGTTTCCCAGCTTTCTGGCAACGAGCTCAAGAGTAAAAGTGCTTGTAACTCATCCTCAAGCACAATCTTCATAGCACTTAATTGATTGATCAATGCTTCGAAATCATTCAAGTGCTCTATCATCGACCGCCCATCTTTGTACTTCATATTAACAAGCCTTCTAATTAGAGAAGCCTTGTTCTGAGCCCCCTTCCTCTCACACATATTCTTGCAATTTTCTCCACAACTCCTGTGCATCAACCTCTTTGCTGACATGGTGATAAATACTGAGATCGATCCACTTTCGAATAGTCCCAGCAGTTTTTCGGTGCAACTTCCTCCAATTAACATCAGATATTTTCTCTGGTTTGTTTTAACCAAATTCAATTAGATCAAATAAATCCTTGCAATAAAGATGATCTTCCATCATCGGTTGCCAAATTGAATAATTCGTAGCCGTCAACTTGACCATATTGCTTGATTTATCATCATCATCCACCATCTTGATTCCCACAAAGATTCCCGGAACACGAACTAACCGCGTCTCTGATACCACTTGTTGGGGTTACTCAACAAGAAAGTAACCCCTTCAACTCGAGAGACAGATGAATAAGATCCACTAAGCCACGAACAATGCACCAAATCAATCACACCACAAAGAACACAAGATTTAACGTGGAAAACCTTCCAAATCAGAGGGAAAAACCACGGGCCAAACTCCGAACAATCCACTATATGAATAAAGAGTACAAGATATCTCAATCGCTTGAGATTCACTAACAATAAAGTAATACAAAAATATCTCTTCCAAAAACTTAGATGATCACACTAAGAACGAAGAAAAACTACCCCAACAAGAGAAAGTAACCCCTTCAACTCGAGAGACAGATGAGTAAAATCCACTAAGCCACGAACAATGCACCAAATCAATCACACCACAAAGAACACAAGATTTAACGTGGAAAACCCTCCAAATCAGAGGGAAAAACCACGGGCCAAACTCCGAACAATCCACTATGTGAATAAAGAGTACAAGATATCTCAATCGCTTGATATTCACTAACAATGGAGTAATACAAAAATATCTCTTCCAAAAACTTAGATGATCACACTAAGAACGAAGAAAAACTACCCCAACAAGAGAAAGTAACCCCTTCAACTCGAGAGACAGATGAATAAAATCCACTAAGCCACGAACAATGCACCAAATCAATCACACCACAAAGAACACAAGATTTAACGTGGAAAACCCTCCAAATCAGAGGAAAAACCACGGGCCAAACTCCGAACAATCCACTATGTGAATAAAGAGTACAAGATATCTCAATCGCTTGAGATTCACTAACAATGGAGTAATACAAAAATATCTCTTCCAAAAACTTAGATGATCACACTAAGAACGAAGAAAAACTACCCCAATTGTATCAAACCCTTGCACCTCTTTTCTTGAACACCAAGAAATCACCAAAGCCTCTCCACGGGTCTTCAGATTCAAGATCTTGATATGCCTTCAATGTAGAGAGAAGAAAACTAGAGAGATTGCACACTTCAGCTCGAGTGCGCACACCAATCGGTCACCAAGTCGAACTCTCAAAGTCGACTTTCCAATGCTTGTATATCGTTCTACCAAAATCCTTATTCGGTATATATCCAAGTCGATCTCTCAAACAACCGAAATACATATTCAGTCTCTAAGTCGTACACAAAGTCGACTTTTCAAAATTCACGAGTTTCTAATTCGTACTCTCCCATCCGTTTACAATTCTAATCAAGAAATTAGAATTTTCATGGGCTGGACTTTTTGGTTTTGGACCTACACCAATCCAACACTCGAGGGATGACTGCAGATAAGCACAACAGCAACGCAGAAACCAACATCTTCTGTTTGAATAATATTGGCTTAAGCATATTAAATCAAGTTCATGTTTCGTATCTTTGGAGGGGGTACTTACTGGCTAGTTAAATAGTTTTCCACAACTAACTCTACGATTGCGAGCGTTTATTTTTTTTATATTAATTATAGATATAGATGCGGTCATTGTGTACGTACGTATCTCACAGCACAGACTGTTGACTTTTTCTGACATGCGCCTGTTTCATGGAATTTTTGAGTTTGACTTAATTTTTAGTCAAAATAATTTTTTTTTTTTTTTTTTTTTTTGTAAAACTGTTATAATGACATTAGACTAGCTCCTCCACATCTTAAAGTGTGCACCAACGACTTATGCAGGCTGTACGTCATTCTCCAAAGTTTTTGTTATTATAAACATGAAAATGTGAGTGAGATGTATTACAAATTTGTTAGAGCTCTTTAGACGCACGTTAAATATGTGGATATGTGTATGGGCGCATATAATGTATATACAATAAATTTACTTGGACTAATGAGTTCATACTCATATGAAGGTTTTTAAATTTTTTTATTAATGTTTAAAATACATCAAAAGAATTTTACAAGTAATTATGGTTGCTTCATTAATTGTTCGATTATATATTTGAAAGTTAAAAAAGTTTTGATTTACGAAGTCGAACTTACGAGTCTAAATAACACTATATCTATATATATATATATATATTAGTAGTAGTTAAGGTGTGATATCATTTAACCCAAAAAAAAAAAAAGTTGGGATATCATCATATCAACCATGCGTAAGCCATCATGCGTGATGTGAATAACTTAAAATCGTACAGTTCGAGGCCCATCTGACCATAAAGAGTAAGCTGGTAACGTGGATCCACGTGTCATATTTGTTTCATTATTCTTGCCGGCCTACCGTCCAACTATATATTACCTTTGTTTTACAATTTTTAAAAAGTTATTTAATTATCTTAAATAAATAAAAATAACAGTTAAATAATTAAATCACTATTTATCTCCCTTAACTCACCATTAGTACATATACTAGTTATTAAAAAGTATATATAAAAGGCAATTAAGCAATTAATGTGTATTAAAACTATCAAATGATAAATATTGTGAAACATTTCAAAATAACTAAAACATCATTTATAAAGAAGAAGAATATAAATTTGTTTCACGGATTAATGGAGTGCATGTTTCTACTAACTTATAGATTGAGTTTTTATTTTATAATGGCGTGCATGTGAGACCTTGTGGACATTTTGACTAAACAAATAAATACAAATTGGAGAGTGTTAGGCGGACATCAAAAATGTCATCGCGTTCTGGGCGTTTATTTGTGATGTATCTTTAGAATTATAGTATAATATTCACCATCCGGTCATTTATATAAATCTTTCTAGCAAAAACTTCATATTCAAAATTGTAAGTCGTTTTAGAAATTCAATAGTATATTTATTACATTTTTATCTATTTTATTATTATACAATTTTAACATCTACAATTCTTTGATTCTTTAATTTATTTAATGTCAAAAGATATATATATATATAAATAAATTACACTCCATATTAAAAATGTCTTAATTCTTGTATCGAGACCTCAAATATATATATATAAATATATAAATCACCGTCCAAAGTATACCGCGCGTAGCTTGATCATTTGCATTGCTTACAAATGGTGTACCTCATAAGTCATAAGTCATACGTCATTCTTCTGACTTGTGAAATGATAAGCATTTATCTGATAACTTATACTACGATATATGATAAGTTATGTGTCTGATGATAAGTAGGAAATACAACTTAACGTCTCTTCAGCTTCCAAAGCAACAACTATATATATATGGCGCTTCTCCGATGAAATCTAATTACATAATATTTATTAAGTATTTAATATGTTTTACATTAAACGCGTTACATCAATCACAATTATATTAAAATCTCATAGTAATTCAATAATAAAATATATAATACCCATGACATGACTATATATTTAAATTATATTATAAAAACACCCATATATATATAAGGTAGTGCTAAACGGACTCATTGAGTTCGGACTCAAACGTCTAAAAAGACTCAATGCCCTTGATTTAAATCTATAACCTCTTCTTCAATCCACCTCCACTGTTGCGGCCACCACAGCTCGCCATCTATGCCGCGCATGCCATACCGCGCCACCGCCACCGCGTGACCACCGTCGCCGCTATAATCACCGGCCATCGATAGAGCCGTCTTCACCATCCACCACCGCCGGCGACCATCCTCTCTTTCTTTTCTCTCTCTTTGGCATGGAGTAGACGGCCTCCCGGCCACCATCCTCTCCTCTCTCCCGGCCACCAGGGAGAGAAACGCGAGAGAAAAACAAAAGAGAGAGCAGAGAGAGAGAGAGATGTATATTGTAGAGAGAGAGAGAGGGGAGAGAGAAGAAAGAAAGCAGAGAGGGGGCAGAGAAAGAGAGAGAAAAGAGAGAAACGAGAGAGAGAGAGGTCACCGGTGTTGGTGAAATGTGACGTTGGGGGCAGTCGGCGGCGGCGAGCAGTTGTGGTGGTGGAAGTGGGTCAATATGTTAATGTGTGTTGGGGTTGAAGATGAGGGTAATTGTGTCTTTTAATTTAGTGGTGTATTTAAACTACAAGTAAAAGACATTTTGAGTCCGGACTCTTTGAGTCCGAATAGATTTTTTGATATATATATATACACACACACGTCTCTTCATCAGCTAATATAAACAAGTGCATGATCAAGAGTAATTCCTGGTCTTTTTTTTTTTTGTCAAAAATATGTGGTCTTTGTTAAAATTGATACGAAAGAATATTCCATTGTAGGCCAACACACAGCCTACGAGTAGTATATGCAATAGTATGTATTATATTATGGATTGGTCTACACGTACAATACGCAACAAAAACACATTGAAAGGCCAATTGGTTTCTTTTTCTTTTATTGCATAAATTAAAAACAAGGGAAATGATACACATATACTTATTTGTTTTGACTTTTTTTTTTTTTTTTTCTTTTAATTTTAATAAAATATTAAAATACTATAGAATATATAACCATGCTAATGCACAACACCTAATTAACACAAATGGGCCAAATTGGTTAAAATATACTAAACTTAATATATTCACATCTTGTTATTAATTATATGTTCTTACATTCTTTGATTGTTTGAGGTTTTTTGAACTCAACATTTGATGAGTTAACACTTAACCAACAATTATATAGTTTTTTTACTTAATTAAGTGGAAGTCGAACTCGAACTTATGATGACCTCTCCAAACTTACTTTTTTACAAGAGATGTCTCCACCATTTCATCATAGATGCTTCGAGTTCATCAATATAATTAATAGTTTATATAAAACTATAAAAGTGACTTAGAATACAATCAAACAATCTAAAACTCGTTCTTTTCAAGCAAAACTCGGCCAGTACTGTATGGCCAAAAGAGTAGTAACATATTTTTGAGAAAAAAGACTATATAGTAATATATAGATCATTTTCTTAGGTAAGACTAACATATACTATGATTTAATTTCATGCGCGGATTGCTGCCTTTGCTATCATGTAAAATAACAAAAGAAAGAAGAAAATAGGAATTTGATTAACTTTTCATTGAAAAACAACTAATATATATATATATATATATATATATATAGCAAAGGTCAATGTTTCCTTTAATTTAGCTATTCTAATATGCATAATTGATTTGTACATAACATATATGGAATGTTTACATATTTAGTGAAATCCAATACACAACTACCATATATATAGATTCATAGCATTCATGAATCTCTTGATATGGTAGCTTTTCTAACACTCCCCCTCAAGTTGGGGAGTGAATATCCAAAACTCTCAACTTGCTTTTCATTGTAGAGAAAGCTTCTTTCCCAAGCAACTTTGGTGAACACATCAGCGAGTTGTTCAGCGAAAGGAACATACTCGGTTGTGATTGAACCATGTAACGACCCTAAAAATCTAACTCGTGTCACGTGCCATGTCAGAGTCGTATGTAGGATCCACTCGTCGTGATCCGTATGTCCAAATCTCGAGTGTAGTGTGACGGCCCCAACTACTAAAAAGGGCACCGTCCGGCCTAATCACGTAATCAAGACTTAATCCAAATCACATAAGACGTAATTACGTATTAGTCAGCTTTTCATCTCTATATTACTATGAATCCATGTATTGATCTATATTATCATTTTCATGTAGTTTAAAGATCATGCGGAAGCTATTATGATTCAAAATTTCTAAGTGTAGAAAACCAAAAAAATACAACATCACATGTCTATATATATATATATGAAACTATTCACTCAACCCAATGTACAACCCAAAATGACATAACAATAATAATACAACAAAAGTCGAGACATACAAAATGAGTGAGGAGAGTCGCCGATCTTCTCATTCCCTGGTTTGCTGCTGCTCGACGGACCTACACCCACCGTCACAAACTAGACGGTGAGTATAGTGATATTTAAGTACTAATTGGAGAATTCTATGCCACATTTCCAAAATAAACGAATGGTATTTAAAAGCATAAAGTAGCGAAATAAATTGTTGAAACAAAAAATGCAAGTAAATACCATAGTTAAAGATGTAGAGACAGACACAGGCTAAGTCGAGATGATCTACGTCCGGTCGGCGATGATAACTATCACATAACCTTTCCCACTACTATATGGAGTTGCGCTCAACATATCTCACACAAATAGCAGAGCTGCGCTCTACGCTTTACAACATCAATCTCATGCTTGCCGACCACCCCGAGTCTCATAACTCGTGTGCCGCGCAAGTGTAGTGGTGAGTGCCGGAACCCCGGTAGACCCATGTCCCCGTGAACCGCGCATCTCTCGTGCAATGGACACTAGATAATCTCTACTTTACTTTCAAAGACAAATAATTCCAAAATTCTAGGATTCCAAAACAAGTTAGGCTACAAAGCCCAAAGGAAATCGAATACAAGTCCAATTAAATCCAAATTATTCCATTAGCATGCTTTTCATCAATCTTTTCAAGAATGACATCAAGTGTAGGAATCAGAGTCAATGAAACAATTCACAAGGCATCATGTCACAATATTCACCCATGAATAGATACAAGAACAACATGATGTGCGAGTTCAAGTAGTAATGTCTACCAAGAGACCAATAAATCAACAAAGATGAATGAAATGAAATATAAAATTCTCACAGTTGTATTTACAATTCACACGCTTGTCCTAGTCTATTCGATCATTGGACACTTCGAAATGTGTGCCCAAACGTCTGAGTTCTCCCCTTAGTGCCCTAACATTCAATAATGTCTCAATTTAGGTCAAATCAAAGTCGAGACAAATTTCTAATTTTTTTTTTCACGAGCTGGGGTTGGCGATCCAACCCCAGCTCGTGTAGGGAGGGGAGACGACTCTCCCGAGTCGTCTTCTTCCCCGGGAGCACAGGAGCTCCCAAGCTCCCTCACCAACACCACTCCGCAACACCCCATCAATTGAACAACACCACACTCACCTTGATTCGTCTCTGGTTCTCTCATTCTCCTTCTCCTCCACCTCCACCAGCAGCGATTCTTCTTTCTCTCTTCTCTCCCGATTTTTTTTTTGTGAGGATAAGGAGATGAAAATGTTGACTTACTTATTTATATTGTGTAAGTTTAAACCTTAGCCTTAGATCTTAGTGTGCACACGTATCTCGAGGCTCATCACATGGAGTACATTGTCCCACTTGTCCCCCAAGTCACTTGTGAGTGACTTTACAAAGTGACACTTTGCCTCATGATGGGTTAACACGTGTCTCGATGCACATCCAATGCCTATTGTTTTATTTTCCTAACTATAGGCCATTTAATCCTTTAGCTACATGTGATCACATTAAAGCCACTCATTACCCAATAAATTCACATTTTACTTAAATAAATTAAACTTACCCCAATATGCCGCTACCTCGGTCCCACGTCGACACGCGACTCGAGGTACGTCCCCGCTCGTCTCGATACCTACACACCCGTAGAAAATTAACTTAATAATCTACACAAATACAATACACTAGGTATACATCACAACAAATATAAAATGTACATCGGCCCTTGCCTCGGTAAACGGACATATCACGGTGTGGGTCCCACATTACGGGTCGTTGAGCCTGTTTCAAGACGTAAACACGGTTAGCAATTTTGGGTCATTACGTGTAGACACCGAGGTATGTTATTTTGTGTGATTCTTGTATTATTTATTATACAAAAGAGTGAACAATTTACAATAATGAATTTCGAAAACGTGTAAGTAAGATCTTACCTTGAGTTTCATGTTAGTTGGCAATAGTCGAGGTTGAGATTGAGTTTAATTTAGTGTAAGATTGGTTAAATATGGCAAGAGAATTAGTTTGTGAGAGTTGAGTATGTCATGGACGAAGTTAAAATTTTTGGGGTTTTGGCGTGATCAAAACCAGTATTTTGGACATTTTATGAAGATGGACTATTTTGTCGAGAGTTTGGTTCAATTTGGTGGAAAACATGATCGAAAACAAGCACCGGAAGTCAAAACACGTCAAAACAGAAATTTCGGAAATTAATAAATAAAAAGAAATATGAGGGTTTATATATAAATATATATAAAACATGAAATGAAAATCAAACATTTGATTTGTTTTAACAGAACGTTCATTTCGAAAGTTCCCTAAACCCCTCGATTTGGGTTTTCACTTGCGGAGCTTTCGACATCTTATTTTCACCCGGTTTCTTTCCGCAAAATCGTAGAGGATCGCAAGACGGTCAATTCGAGCTAAGTTTCCGCGGTAGAAATGAGGTATTCAGTCCGTAATTTGGTAAATTCTTAATGCAGGGCATTTTATTCAATTCAACTTGAATTCTCGCGATTTTTCAATTTCTTTTGTGGGGTTTCGATAGGAATTGGTATGACTTGTTGTTAATTGATGTTTTGGGTTGATTTGCGTCAATTTGGGATAAATTTCACCGACGTGGGTTATGGTTTTGATGATTTGAATTAATGCAATTCAGTTGATAACTGTTTCAGAGATATTTTTATACTTGATATTTGACTCCACGAGTCGTGAAAATATTTTGGTGTTGGTATCGAGTGGTTTCGTGTCATTTATTATTGATTTTTGAGGATTTAATTGTGAAAATATTGATTTGGAGACATTTTCTAGTTGAAAATAAATAAAGTTTGTCAAGTTGACATGCCATATTAGAAAATTCGTAACTTCTCCGTTTATGATCTGATTTGAGTATTCTTGGAGTCTATGAAAAATACGTCATGAGTACTAGAAGTTCCTTTTTGGTTGTCATGACAAATTATGAGGTTTTCAGAGTTAAAACCGTAACTCTAGTGGGTTAGTTGATAATACTTTGAAGTTATTATAAAATATTATTTTTAGAAATAGCTCTCGAGCATACTTTGGTCGTAGTATTTGTATGGTTTAAGAGCTCTAAACCAAGGATATTGGACTTGAATTGATACTAAATGATATCAGGAAATTTAAGGAAGAGATACGGAGGTTCGAGAACGCGTTTGGAGTGTTGGGAGGCTGGATAGGTTAGGAATAAGCGTGTGGATCGAGGTAAGTAAACCAACTAGGAAATTGTACAGTAATTTCATTTTAAGCTATTGAATATTGTTGTTCATTGCTTTGATATCTATCCTTGGAAATTCCATTCTAATTGTAATTGAGTTGTTCGAGGGTAAGTGAGTCAACGGTGATCCTTGGAAGGATTGGCTGGCTGAGGTAACATACAAGAGTCATGACCTCGGGATGCATTGCACTAGATACTGATTTTGACGAGGTGTGAGTTCTTAGCGTGGTTGTTCCAGGAAGTCTCACTATCTCGTGGGTTTAGGACTTGTGAATGTACCGAGTCCTAGAACCCGAGTCTTGATGTTTTACCAAGACTCAACGACCTATTGGTCGGGACTACTTGCCTTCTCTGTTTGCACTCTTTGGAAACTCATGTATCGATTGCTTTAAATTTATTTACAGTCTTTTATTTATTCATGCGTCCTTATATCTTTCTTTCTATCTGCATGAATATGGACTGATTTATTTATTTTGAAATCCTGTTAGTATCCTACTGGCGTTACTTACCTGGGCTCGTCAATCTTGTGTTTGACTGAGTGCAGATCCGCAATCGAGTAAGGGAAATGGGCCAGTGCTAGGAAATTTATTGTGAGGACTTTAGAGCAGCTTTCCCTCTCACATTTTTGTGTAGTTTTTGTAATTTATGTATATTTTTTTTACACATGGGATATATAGGTTTTGTGAGATATTTACATGGAGTATATACGGGGTTTCAACACTCTATGATGTCCTAACTGATTTGTGTAGAGTTGTTTAGATTTGTTAGGTTGAAATCGCTTCCGCATAAACTTTGATAACTTACAAATTTGAATAACTCACTAAAAATGTAATGATAAATGGTTAGGAAGGCTGACTAAGCTTACATTGACGTCGCGAGGATTGACTCGGGGTCCACGTAAGTCTAGGCCGGGCGGGGCCCAGTTTAAGTTGTGGAACTGGGGCCGTCACAAACCATCTTGTATCTTGTTTTGAACAAAATGACAATCCATTTCTATGTGTCTAGTTCTTTTGTGAAATATCGGGTTAGCTGCGATATGCAAGGCTGCCTTATTGTCACAATACAACAATGCTGGCTTTGGATGCAACACCCTAAAATCCTTCAATAATGATCGTAACTAAGATAACTCACAACATGTACCAGCCATAGCTCTATATTCAGCCTCTGCTGATGATAAAGAAACATTATTCTGGCGCTTCGTTCGCCAAGAAATGAGTGAATATCCCAAGAAAATGCAATAGCCTATAGTTTACTTTCTTAACATTGGACAACCTCCCCAATCCGAGTCGCTAAATGCACGTAGAGATAAATCATTTTTCGATGCAAAAAATAAGCCTTGACCAGGATTTGTGGATCGTTGGAATAGTACTTACTTTTGTGTGAGTTTGCTTACAACAACAGCTATTAGGCGAGTATTGTGATGCCACCATTTGAGGCACTTTATGGTAGGCCCTGCAGGTCACCAGCATGTTGGGCAACACCAGAAGATATAGCGGCTATAGGCCCGAGGTTGTCGTGGACCATACTGAGAAGGTAAGATAGATCGGGCAGAGACTTCATGCAACACAGGATAAGCAAAAGAAATATGCGGACAAGTATCTTGAGGGTCTGAGCTACGAGGTTGGAGACTTAGTGTACTTAAAAGTTTCGCCCTGGAAGGGTCATCAAAGGTTTGACATTAAGGGGAAACTAGCACCAAGATACATTAGGCCGTTCAGAGTTGAGGAACGCGTCGGCAGAGTGGTATACCGTCTGGAGTTGCCACCGCAGTTGACAAGGGTACATCCAGTGTTTCATATTTCCATGTTGAGGCTGGCTGTAATGGCCCGCTCTAATTAATTACAATTGATTGAGTAATCACAAATCACGACCCTAAGCTCGAGCCTACGTAGACGTCACTGACAAGTTGAGAACACGTGTGACCAAAAAAATACTCTCGTAAAACAGGTCAAGTTTTGCGGAGAACGTAAAAGAGAGTCAAACAAGTTAGAGTGATTAACTAGATAAGTTGGGTTACTTTAAAATGGTTAGTTGTGGTTTAAAAGTTTGCATAAAAAAAGTCAAATAAAATCAAACAACACTCAACCTCTACAATGTGGACACCTCATCACATTGATGACATCAGACATTCATTTTTTTCTCTCTCCTCATTAAAAACCACAAACTTTTTCTCTATCTCACTCAATCTCAACGATTTCACTACCTCTCTTTTACTTTTTTTATTTCTCTCTTACTTTTTTTCTCTCTTACCTTTTCTCTCTTTAGAAGCAAACAAAAAAAACGAGGAAAGAGACCAACCCTTTCCCCAAGCTCCTACATCTTCCTCCCTCATTCCTCCTACCTCTCGGCCTCTCATGGCTTCCCTCTTTTCTCTCGGTGCCCTCACTCGAAGTCTTCTCGACAACACCCTCCTTGCTCGACGATCCTTGCTCGAGATTTCACCCTCCTCGACCTCCCTCATCATTGTCGAGGTAAGTGATTTATTTTTATAGGATGTGGGTTTGTTGAAGAAGATTGGGTTTATATAGTGGTTTTTGAGTAGATTTAGTGTATATGGTGTGTGTAGAGATCCCGGGGTGAGCTTATAGTATTCGGGTGTATGTCGCCTTGGGATTTGTGTTATAAGGTGATTTGAGACTATTTTAAGGATGCTTAGAGATCCGTGTTCATGTGTGAGGCGTAAATGATGCATTGGGATGCGTGTTGAAGTCGCACGCATCTCGAGGCAGTCTAAAGATGCGTGTTGCAACCACACGCATCTCGAGGCAGTCTCGAGATACGTGTTGATTTTTAATAATATTAAATGAATTCGAGATCCGTGCCATGATGTTGATGCTTTGATGGTCGCCTTGATATTCGTGTTGATTTTGGAGTGTATATTATTGCCTCGATATGTGCACCAAAATCGCATATATCGCGAGGTTTTTCTCGAGATGCGTGCTAATTTTAAATAAATAAATAAACTATAATAAAATTATAACAAACAATAATAATCTTGATATTTTTGGGTCGAATGTTTATATATAAAAAAAAAAATAAAAATTGCATCGAGATGCGCATTAGTTGTTACACGCATCTCGAGATTTTTTCGAGATGCGTATTAATTAAAAATAGTAAATAAATAAAAATATAAAAAATAGATATAAAAAGATGGTCTCGAGGTGCGTGTAGATCAACGGTGTCTCTATGTATCCTCGAAATTGATATAAAGACTTAAAATACAATGATGACCCAAATGTGAGTCGTCTCGATAAATGTGCAATGACCCAAAAATATTTTAAAAGCGATTCGAGTCAAGGTTTACCTCGTTATGCGTGTGATTCTGATAAAAAAGAATAATTCAAAAATGATAATAATCAAAGATAATTGATTGATTTAAAAAATTTGGACACGTCGATTACGGAATGGGAGTAAGAACCGATATTCGGATAAGGTATCGACATGATTGATGTAAGTAAACCTACGAGAAAATCAGCTTAGAATTTACTTATTTTCATTGTAAATTATTTATTTCACATTACCTTTCGTCAGTTCAGCTTGCATGTTAACTCTATTCCCGCGTGTGTCTGTGTATTGTCGAAGAGACGGTGTGACCCCTTTCCGGCTCTCTCGTTGATGATGATCCGATTGTTGCTACAGTGTTGGTCATACTTAGACTACGCGTGAGATTTTCTTAGCGAGTTGATGATCTCGAGAGCGAGTTTACGTGAGGCTCACCTCCGTCATAGATTTCATCTCCTTTGAGGCGCTGAGCGGAAGTCTACCTTCCGACCAACAGATGTCCTCATTTCGATCGTGAAAATGGGGTATTGTGACGGCCCCAGTTTCCCACAAACTGGGCCCCGCCCGATCTAAGCCCACGTGGACCCCGAGCCAGTCTCGCAAGGTCAACGCAAGCCTAGTCAGCCTTTCAATCCACCATTATAAGTAAATTCATGATTTTAAGTTGAGTTTTTAGTATTTTTTTCAAGTTTTACAAATTAGATGAATCAATTAATGCATTAAATAATTCAACAATAATGTAAAAGAGTTAGACAACCTAATTGTGGAACCTTGTAAACATGTTCATTCATGTATATCTTGTGTCAAGAGTTATAACTTAGCAAAACGATGTACCAGTCGTGTGTATCTCTCAACCCAAATAAGTATCGCAAATGTGATAACAACATATATAAGTAATACAAAAAAGTTAGAAACCTACAAAAGTGTGAAGAGGAGGGCCGCTCCGATATCCTCAGAGTAGATCGCCAAGTGTCGGCGTCTTGCCCTTGCTCGGCTGCGGATCTGCACTCGATCAAACACAAGAATGTCGAGTCCAGGTAAGTAAAAGCCAATAGGATCTAAACAGTAATTCAAAATAAATGAAGCAGTCTAAAAGTCATACGGATAGAAATAAAGATGTATGGAATGCATGAAAATAAGACTGTAAAAATGAAAGTACAACGAAAAATGAGTGTCAAAGGAAACAATAGAGAGGTGCCCAAGTAGTCCAAAACCACCGAATGCGGGTGCCACAGGGTCTGGGTCACAGAGTCGCTGCAACGCCAAGCAGACTCGGGTCATAGGACGCGGCATCGCCTGCTGTACCTAGAACGCCGCGAATGAGGGATATCAACGGTGCCCCGGATAAAACACATCTCATTCCGACCAAATACTCAAGTGACTCGAGGTCATGGCCCCGGTTGCAAGCCGACAACCACTCCAATCAGAGACACTCGTATGACTCACTTGGCCATCGGACACTCATAAGTGGGTGGGAATTCCAATGAAGGGACACAGTACAATATCAATAAAATATAAGCTCAAATGAAATATTGTGCATTTCCTAGCTGGTTTGACTTACCTCGAAAAATCGCAAATTGTCCTCAAAACGTCTCGCTCACGCCTCGATATGCTCACCCGACACCCGACTATAGCCGCCTAAGTCTCTGGTGTCCATTTATACCATTTTAACTGTTTTAGAGTCACATTAAGTGAATTTACACCATGGGATCATATATTTGTAATTTTTATTTTCAAATTAAATTGATTTTTAGCACCCTTTTCGAATTATACCGGGGTGCCAAATGCCCGAAAAAGCATCGAACTCATTTTCTAGCTTTCCCTAATTTCTTCATATTTTTCGAGAGTTTTCTGAATTTTTTCATAATTTTAATCTATTTTAATCTATTTTCTGTAATTTATTTTTATAAAAATCAGTTTAATTTAATTTAATTTAAATTATTATTTTATTAATGGGGTGGGTCCGGGTCGACCCGACCAGACCCAGACCCGGGTCGACCTAACCCGGTCCAGCCGGACCCGGGTCGACCCGGCCACCTACCCATCTTCTCCATTGTTGACTTTTTTTTTTCTAACAACAACAACAACACTACAACATCAACATCAATCCAACAACAACATTAAAACTCCGATTTCTTCAAGAATTTAAAACATAAACAACCACTCACCTCTATCAACAAATAGGTCGCCGACGAGGGAGGTCCCCCTGCCGAAATGGACGCGCATCAAGAAGAGGCCGAGATCTTGAGGCCGTGGAGGAGAGGTGAGTGAGACCGAGGGGTGAGAATGAAGAACATGAGAGGGAGAGGAGAGAGTTCGGGTAGAGGAAGAGGAGTGAAAATGTGTGTTTGATTTGGAGAGAGAGAAAAATTTATGTGAGAGAGAGAAAAGTGAGAATGGTGATATGATTTGATTGGTGATGTGATAAGATGCGTGATGTGACAATTAAATCCCGGACTACCCCATACACCTGCGTTCTGCGTACATTGTAACGTCGTACTCTCTCGTCACTACGCGCGCACATTACGACCACCAAAAATATTGATTGGTGCGATGTGAATTTAACAATAATACAACTAATTTAACACACGTCACATGAAAATAAATGTTTGTACCTCGATTGACATGCCCTAGACTTATCGATGGTGTCCCCGTGAGTTCGAGCTACGGGTTATAATCTCGGTGTCGACTCTCGAGGGTTGACCAAGTGTGCAACATCACAACGAGTCCGGGTCACAGTCCTGAGATGCCACGTGGCACGTGTTAAATTTTTAGGGTCGTTACAGGTATGGATTTTCTCACCTCCAGGGCCTTCTCGGTTTATTATTTACGTCTCAGGGCTCGACAGCTATACACCACACTCGCGTTCCATATTCTTGATTATCTCACGACTTATATTCATGCTTTACATTTCCGTTTATTTATTTTATATGCATGAATTGTAGCCATTTTATTGGATTTCTTGTGAATACTAACTGAATTTCTCTGGGATTTACTCACTGGAACTTGTCATTGTTTTTTGTGACAAGTTGCAGACTATACGACGATCCGGATCTAAGGAGCCGCAATAGCTTAACTTGTAGGTATCTGTATTTATATATGTAATACTTTTTGGGATCATTTTGGAAGACTTATTACCTGATACATTTATATTGACACTTATCATACAATTTTCATCGCCTTTATTGACATATATGGTATCTTTTTACCGGGTTTCCACCCCATAGGTTTGTTAATCAATACATAATTTATTTACATTACTTGCATATTATTAAGACTTCCGCTACTAAAATAACTTAAATAAATCAAAACAAATAAATTAAGTTATAAAACTTTATAACTTAGTATATTTTGCTAAAATAATCATTTAAACATAAAAAATTACTAAGTTAGAGTATTAGATGGTAAGTTTGCGGGCCGTCATGGACAGGTATGCCGGTGACGTGACATGATCTGGTGACGTGTTTGGCGATGTGGTGGTGCCCGATTTGCCTCATAATTTGGGGTCGTCACACTGGTTAAGTCAGGACCGAGGCTATGGTTGATATACGTCAGATTGAGTGTGACCTGACGTGTCATACGAGGAGCAGCCTGTGGAAATCATGGATATGAGGACTCAGATTTTGAGGAATAAGGAGATCCCGAAGGTTTTGGTACATTGGCAACATCACGAGACCGAGGGACTCACCTGGGAGCTTGAGTCTACAATGCGACGACGGTATCCCCACTTATTTATCGATACGTATTTTCAGTTTAATTTTAATTTCGGGACGAAATTTCACCTAGTTGGGAAGAACTGTAACGGCCTGAATTTAATTCGCCGTTATTTCTGACGTGGTTGTAGACGTGGTTGACAGCTCAGACGCTCGTGGGACCCGCAGCTAGGCTGTGCGCGTCTGGAGCTAGGTAAGTCGTACATTTGTGTGTACTGAATTGTTTAATTTGCGATGCTTATATTGAAATAGTGTAAATGACATCGCAATGTGTGTTATTATAATACATTTGACGGGTGAGACCGTATGTTAAGTAGTTGCCTCGATATGCGTGTCGACGCGGATATCGTGTAGTTTAGTCGACTTAACACTAGGACGTGGGAAATAATACATACGAAATGAATAAAATTGGCTAAATAATTAATATGGAATGTATATATAGTGGTTAGGGACATGGTGGTACGCGTATGTCGCGGTTTGGGTCGAGAAATCGGGCGTCGGAACACCCGAAAATGCCACTTTTGGATTTAAATACAAGGATGAGTGTCCTAGCAGAGTCACAATCGGAGTCACTAGTGGTTGGAAAGAGAGCAAAAGAAAGTCATTGGATTGCCTAGAGATGCACATGTGAGAGGAGATGCAAATCAACTATAAAAGTCAATCATTTGACTCATTTTCCACCACATTTTCTCTCTCTTATCCCATAATCTGAAAAATGGAGGAGAAAGAAACAAGGGTTTGGTGATTCAAGGAGCTTGGATAGGTGTAAACATCAAAATAAAGGTGAGAATCACAACTATCTCCAATTTCTCTATCTTTTGATCACACTTTTGGAGGTGTTGGTGATGTTTTGGTGGATGTTGAGTTGTTGTTTAGATAGGTTTCTAGTGCTATAAAGTTGTGTTGTTGGTGTTGTGGCTGTTGTTGGGTTGGTGGGGTTGTGTAAAACCCAAAAATTTTCAGCAAGTTTTGTCCAGAGCGCGATTAGCGCACTAATGTTCTTGGGCGAAGAACGTATTACTGTCTGGGTATCTAGCGCTAATTCCCAGACCTAGCGTGCTAGATTCTACTGTTTTGACATAATTTGTGTTAAATGACTTAAAACACATCCAAATGACTAAAAATCACTTATAAATGGAAATAGTTCATTACGGGCGGTATCTTGGGATATCCGGGACTAGGTGGAGCCGGATCGGGGGTTAGTGACGGGACACGGAGTGCGGTGTGAGGTGTGTAGTATCCCAACTGAAATTTCTTGAGCAGTATTTACTTTTGCTTTTGAATTCATTTTCTGTTTTTTAATACTCTATTCATGGTATGTTGTAATGGACGGACATTGAGGCTCTCCCTCCGTGTCATTTCTGTGTATACGTCCACTAGGTCATAACACGTGTGTCATCCCGGTGAATAGGGCTACCCGAGAATTGTGACGGGCACGTGTGGGTGCGTCGTAGGTTCCACGCCGACCACCTAGCGGATCTAAATACTAGCCTTGCTTGAGTGCTACTCGCCGGCATTAGTCTGTTGGGAGTCCAAAATATGGCGCTAGTCTGACCATGAACACACACTTTGAGCTTTCACTATTACATATGCATGCGATGAGCACAGTTGCCTGTTTTTATTTACGTATGTTTATTTAATAGTTTGTTTCAATTCCAGTATTTACTTTCATTATTGCTCGCTTAATTTCCTTGGGAATACTCACTCTGGACTCGTCATCTGTCTTTTCGTGATGGCTTGAGTGCAGGTTCTAGTATGAGCCGGGGCAAGGGCAAGCTACCGGAATACAGATACGTTTAGCCAGGCTTGTACGTTTGTATTATATATATATTTTGTTTTATTTTGGGATTTGGGATTGTGAGTGATACACTATGACGCTATACTGTTAATATTGTGTTACATTGAAGTACATTCTTGATCTATGATGATATATGGGTTTTCCACACTAGGTATCAAAGTTGATTGCATGACTTAATTGTTTTGTATTTATTTTAATGGTCACGATAAAAGACTTCCGCTGTGGTTTATTTGTGATTAACTTGATCTTATAGGCATATGATTTGAGTTCAGTAACAATTTAAACAGTAACAATTGTTGTAATTTGAGGATAATCATGATAGTATGGTGGATGAGATGGCATGTGGGGCACAGGTGGCGCTGGTAGGCCAGGTTGTGGGCTCGCATCGGCCCTCGTGGCCGTCCATTTGACAAATAGGTCGTTACAATTATTTAAATAACGCAATACACGCATAGCAACTTCCATATGAGGTTTACATGATGCCTGCATAAATATGCTTAATATGTCCACTGAATAAGTAATATCCTGGACGAGTAATGGTTAAATAAATTAAGCGTCCTACCAGTCGCCTATATAAGGAAGGATCTTTCAACAATTCCTCGAATCTAATAACTTTAAATTTTGTCCCATAGGAAAATCCAGAGGTTTTGCTCCTAAATATCATCCATCTTTTATGATTTCTAAAGCATATTTCCTTTATGAAGACCAAATTTCCCAAATCCTTTATTCGAAAACGATTATGAAGAAATTGTTTGAGTCAGATATGGCAGTAGGATCATTACCAGTAATCAAAATATCATCAACATAGATGAGAAGGGCTGTAAAATATTTTTCTTTCTAACATGTAAACAAGGGGTAATCTGCTTTGGGCTGAATAAAACTAGCGTCTTGAATAGCTGTAGAGAATCTTGCAAACCATTGACGAAATGCATGTTTCAAACCACATAAGGATTTGTTGAGGCGACACACAAGGTTCTCCCCCTGTCGCTGAAGACCAGGAGGAATGGACATGTAAATTTCTTCAGAAAGATCTCCATGAAGGAATGCATTGTTAACATCAAGTTGGTGAAGAGACCATTTCTGATCCGCTGCTAGAGCTAATAAGCAACGTACTGTAACCATTTTAGCAGATAGGCGAGAAAGTGTCATGATAATCCACACCTTCAAGTTGTATGTAGCCTTTTGCAACTAAATGCACTTTATAGCACCCAAGAGATCCATCTGATTTACGCTTAATTTTGTACACCCAACGACAACCAATAGCCTTCTTATTAGAAGGCAAAGATGTGAGTGACCAAGTATTGTTGGCTTCCAAAGCAGCCAACTCATATTGCATAATTTCTTGCCAATGAGGTTGAGATGCAACTTCCTCATAACACGCAGGCTCGACATCATTAATAACAGTAGTAATAAAAGAATGATGTTGGGGTGAATAGCGGTGATAAGAGATAAAATTGCAAAAAGAATACCGTGTACCTTTATTGGGAAATGATGTCGAGGGTTACAATGGTCCGGGAGATGTAACTTGATTGCAAACGTAGTCACGCAAAGTTGTAGGGCGGACATGTGGTCGCTCAGAGCGACGTAGTGGAGTGGAAGTGAGGACGGAGCATCATTAGTGGTAGAGATTATTTTTATGGGAGTTGATTGAATCGATGAAGTCCCTAAAAGGGGATTTTGTGCTAATATGACAATAGGTGCGACTGAGTCAATATTAGGTGAGGAAATTGATTTATAAGGAAAGATTTTCTCATGAAATATAACATCTCGACTAGTAAAAACACGATGATTTTCAAGATCATATAATTTATAAGCTTTTTGGCCAGCAGGATAACCAAGAAAAACACAACGTGCTAGTACGAGAAGCAAACTTGTAAGAGATATGAACATTAGTGGCATATGCAAGACATCCAAAAACTCTAAGATGAGAATAAGAAGGAGTTTTGTCATAGACGCTCAAAAGGACTTTGGCGAGATAGTATCGCCGTGGGTAACCGATTAATTATATGAGCTGTTGTAGAAACACAATCTACCAAAAAATGTGAAGGGAGATTTGCTTGAAAACAGAATGCTCATGCAGACTCGAGGATGTGTCGATGCTTACACTCCACAACACCAGGGCTATAAGTACACGAATGTTGATAAATGGTGCCTTGTTGTTTAAAAAAATCTTAGTGAAAAAAATTCTCCTCCATTGTCAACCAGAATATTTGCAACATTAGTGTCAAATTAGAGTTTTCACGAAAGAGAAAAAATCGATAATTAGATGTTGCGTTTCACTTCTATGATGCATAAAAAATAACCAAGTAAAACGAGAAAAATCATCCACAATAGTCAAAAAATATTTAGCACCAGAAAAAGAAGGAATTTTATATGGCCCCCAAATATCACAATGAATTAATTGAAAAGGTTTAGTAGAAGAAATTGAGCTAAATGGAAAAGGTAGTCTTGTTTGTTTTGCAAGAGCACAAATCTCACAATTGTTACTAGACTTTAAAGAAAAATGCAACAAATTCTTGGCCATGAAATCTAATCTAGAAAAGGATAAATGTCCGAGTCGTTGATGCCATAGTGATGTAGTGATGTCTTAGAGTTGGAGATGAGATGATTGTATGGTATGAGCTACTGCATATTGATGATCATGTGACTTATTTGATGTCATTGCAACCAAGGAATAAAGATCATCTTGTTGTTTACCCAAACCAATCGCCTCCCAGTCATCAAATCCTGCAAAATACACCAATAAGGAAAAAAAGTCACCTAAAAATTTAAATCTTTTGTTACCCGACTAACAGACATTAAATCTACTTTGCAAGATAGTACCCCAAGCACATTTTCAAACATATAATTGAACTCAAAGGTAAATTTCCAGTTGAAGTGATTGGAGCCATTTCTCCATTTGGCATAACAACTGGTGAAAGGAAATGTTCTCCTTACTGTTGATGAGCAAAATACGAGAAGAAGTAATGTGATATGTTGCACCATTATCAATTATTAGTTTGAGTGATGACAAACCTGGAAGGCATTGATGTTGTTTGCCTTTGGAATAGTTGATTGAGATTGCCCATTACCCTGCATAATAGACAACATATGTTGCAATTGTAAATCCGTCAATCCATTCATAACGGATTGAATTTGTTGCATCATTAGAGCCTCTTTAACATTATTAACTGAAGATTGATTGTTGCCATTGTATTTGGGATGAGAGTTTTTTTGTAGAAGCATGTTTGGGATGACTCGGCGGGTAGCCATTTAAATTCCAACAAGTTTCTTTGACATGGTGATCTCTGTCACAAAAGGAACAATGAAGTGGTTTTCGATTAGATGAATTAGCACAAAAACTAGATTTGTGATTAATAGCAAGGGCTATTGGTTCATCCTTTCAAACGACCATAGTTGAAGTCTTCATTTTGTCTCGAGTTGTGCCCATATTTCGTTGCTTTTCTTTTTGAACTATGGAAGAGTATGCCTGCGCAACATCAAGTAATGGATTTAGTAAAAGAATTTGGCCACGAATGGCGCTATAGGTCTCATTCAATCCCATAAGAAACTGCACAATCTGCGTTTACTATTATCTGCACCATACGTGCAAATTGCTTCATTGTAGGAACCTAACTCATCCCAAAGCTTTTTACGCTTTGTGTAATATGCTGCAATAGACATTTGGTATTGAGTAAAACAAGCAATGTCTCTCTCAATTTGAAAAACTCTTGGTGCATTGCTTTGAGAAAATCGATTTTTAAGACCTTCCCAAATTTCATGAGCTATACTACAAAAAATAACAATGTCAGCAATTTCAGGAGTTAAAGAATTAAGAATCCAAGATATCACCAAATCATTGCACTTCCTCATGCTGCGTGATCCTTTGATTTGTTTTTGGAAGATGGCGTTTTAAAAGATCCATCAACAAAACTTAATTTGGGTTTTGCATTCAAAGCGATGGTCATCGCTCTGCACCAAGTCGAATAGTTGTTTCCATCAAGAGGCTTGGAAACAAGGACCATTCTAGGATGATCGGAATGGTGGAGAAAGTAAGGGTTGCTATGATCTAATTCACTTCCATCATCATTAGCCATAGCAAACCAAAAAAAATGAGGCAAAAAAGGGTATCGTTGACTCACTGATACCATGTAAAATAACAAAAGAAAGAAGAAAATAAGAATTTGACTTTCTTTTCATTGAAAAACAACTAGTATATATACATAGCAAAGGTCAATGTTTCCTTTGATTTAGCTATCCTAATATGCAATTGATTTGTACATAACATATATGGAATGTTTACATATTTAGTGAAATCCAATCCAATACACAACTACCATATATATAGATTCATGAATCTTGTGATAAGGTAAGTTTTCTAGCATTCATGAATCTCTTGATATGGTAGCTTTTCTAACATATCATAATCACGGCACCCAACAGAACATTTATATGTAGCGCTCGAGGCCTTGTTAAGCATAGAAATTCCATATTTATCGAAACAAATTGAAAGACAACATTCGCCTGGTCGCTGTAATAGAATATATTTTGCTATTCTCATGCAACAAGCTCGATAAGATATAATTCCTGTCAATGTCTTGTCTGATTGTGATAATTTAATTTCTAAATTTAATCTTCAAGATTATATATAAGCTGTTATTAAGGATGCAAAGCGGGCCGGGAATCCCAGGAATCCGCTCGCTTCTCAAGCCCACAGGGTCCTTGACTTATTCTCACCATGCATGAGACAAAATCAGGAGCGAAATATAGATGCGAATACTAACTAAGTGGGTAGCTCACTAATTCGGTATGACCTGTTTTAGTATAGGGTAGGGGTCCGAGTCGAGGGCAAGAGTGGTTTCTTCCTTTCTTATAAAGAAAAAAAAAATGAGGATGCGAATTGCTACTCCCCATGAATTGCAACTAAAAATTGTATTCATTGCATGGACTGCAAACCAAGCAAAGCCAAGATATGCAAAAGTTTCCACATCCACAAAAAGCTAGCTATGAATGTGGATGGAAGTCCCATTGTTCCAGACATTCTGAAATTCCCTAATTTTCTTAAAAATGCATTAACTTTACTTGAATGTACATCAATGAATGCTTTTCTCAGTATTGACAGCTCTCTTTGAGAATGCCTTGGTTACTACATGACTGAGGATTCCAATGGGACAGAATAGTAGGCAAAGGGAAACAGAATGTCGAGTCTCGACGTCGTTCAGCAATCCATCTTGAAAGATTTGTCTGGATGATCAATCCCAGTATGAGCAATATATATCAATGAATGGATATTTATATCTATGTCATTCATTAGATTCATGTTTAAGATTAGTAAGTACCTTGCAGCAAAGAGATCCACTACCAATAGATGAATCCACGCCGAAGCCAATGTCATTTCGTTCGAGAACATCTTCGCTATACCGGGCAGCTGCAGATATCAAGTGCTTGTCAAGTTAGCAAAATCATTGAATATATGTGTTACACATACACTGCTCTCAAATACATATGTCGCGCACCTCAGGTAACCAGTATTGACTCGCAAACATCATCTTTAAGGTCTCGGGTGTCCATGAGAGGTACAGGAGATATGCATAGAGAAGACCGAGAGCGACATACGGAATCGTACTCTCTACAGTTTTCCTCGTCTGCTTTTCAAGGATCGAGTCAAGAAATGTTGCTTGTATATCCAATGATTGAAATTCTAAAGTTCAGTAGCATAAATGTAGGAGTCACGAGGTAGACATCAAAGCTTACCAATTTTGCTTTCGGAGCTAGGACCATGAATGTATAGAATGGGAGGACAGCAACTGTTCCTATGGTGAAAACACCGCTAGCAATCTGCGCATTTGTAAACCCTGTAAGAGAATTGTGAACTTTGAGAGAGTTTTTAATATGCGTCGAGGAACATGATAATATCTAGGAAGATCATATAACATAAAGATAGCAGAAAACTAGAATAAAAGCTGAAAGTGTAGGGACTGTCTGCATCAGCCAGTGCAGGTATGCCGCCATTCAGAATTTCAAATTTATGGTTTCCAGAATAGAAAATATTGGAGATTACAAAAAAGAATAGCCAAATACAAATTAAGATAATTTGCACAATAATCTTTTTCTATTTTCCTTTATTTGGTAGATGATGATAGTATTGACTCAATGATTTCATAGCCTGTTCGAACATTTCAAACCATTGAGCTTAAGCTTGAAGCTGATTCACACAATTTGCATCACATTCATCCTATTTAAAGTATTGTACAATGTTCCAAGTATATAAAATTGCTGACATGAGCCTATTGTAAGGAACATAAAGATATATAAATGATGGCACTAACTGAAAACAACAACAACAACAACAACATAGCCTCAGTCCCAAATTAATTAGGGTCGGCTACATTGATCAAACTTTTCCATTGTGTTCGATTAAGTGCAATTGATGGTAAGCTTTCCAAACCATTCAAATCCCTCTTAATTAATGCATCCCATGTTAACTTTGGCCTACCCCTACCTCGTCGAATTTCTACAGTTTCTATTGAGTCAAGTTTTTTAGTGGGGGCATTTGTAGGCCGTCTTTGCAAGTGATCAAACCACCGCAACCGCCCTTCCCTAATCTTTGTATCAATTGGTGCTACTCCTACTTGTCTTTGAATTTCTATATTTCTTATTCTATCTTTACGAGTTTTACCACGCATCCACCTAAGCATCCTCATTTCTGCTACGTTCATTTTATGTAATTGTTGTTGCTTTACCGCCCAACATTCACTACCATAGAGCATAGCTGGCCTAATTGCGGTCCTATAAAATTTTTCTTTTAACTTAGTAGGAACATTTCGATCACAAATCACCCCTGTTGTACTCCGCCATTTCTTCCATCCAGCTTGAATTTTATGTGTGACATCATTCTCAATATTACCATTATTTTGTATGATTGATCCTAGGTATTTAAAGTGGTTCACCTTAGGAACTTCTACTTCCCCTAATTTTACCACTTCATTATCTCAATGTCTAGTGTTTCTAAGCTCACAGTGCATGTATTCAGTTTTCGTCCTACTCAACTTAAAGCCATTAGATTCTAATGTATTCCTCCAGAGTTCAAGTTTCCTATTCACTTCATCTTTTGTTTCATCCACTAAAACAATATCATCTGCAAATAACATACACCATGGTATATCCTCTTGAATATGCCTAGTGAGTTCATCCATAACTAAAGTAAATAGATATGGACTTAAAGCCGATCCTTGATGTAGTCCTATCGTAATGGGAAATTCTTTTGTAGCTCTTCCAAATGTCTTTATACTCGTTACTACTCCATCATACATATCCTTAATAGTGTCTATGTATCTAGCATGCACTCCTTTTCTTTCTAGAACCCACCAAAGAACATCTCTAGGGACCCTATTATATGTTTTTTCTAAATCTACGAATACTATATGAAGATATTTTTTCTTTTCTCTATATTTTTCTAACAATCGTCTTACAAGGAAAATCGCCTCCATAGTTGACCTCCCAGGCATGAAGCCAAATTGGTTCTCTGATATTGTTGTTTCTCTCCTTAGCCTATCGTCAATTATCATCTCCCAAAGTTTCATAGTGTGACTCATAAGTTTAATTCCCCGGTAGTTTGAGCAACTTTGAATGTCTCATTTGTTTTTGAAGATTGGCACAAGCGTGCTTCTTCTCTAATCCATTGGCATCCGTTTTTATTTTAGAATTTTATTGAAAAGTTTTGTTAACCAAGCCAATCCAATTTCTCTTAAGCATTTCCAAACCTCTATGGGTATCTCACTAACCGAAAATAAAATGAAGAAAAAAGATTTTTGATCACTCAATATGCGAGCGTAAAGAACGCACCAAGATTGAGCGAAATAGTTAAACCACGATCAACATTGATTTAAGTTAAAACTGTTTTTAGTTCTCAATAATGTGCTTTGCTAATCAGACACAAATCTGTATTGCATCTTGTACCAATCAATGGAGAAATAGAAGATAACACAATGATGCTACAATAAAGCAGAGCTCTCTGAACGGCATACTTATGGAAGACAAGATCACGTACTATTTTCTAAAAATAGAAGACTGTGCATGAGATATGCATTCTCGCTAGGAACCCTGCAATGTGGTTTGATGTGTCCGAGGAGTTTTATTTCAAAGAATAAAATTAAAGAGAAAAAGGAATGGAAACCTTACATGAAGCGAATACTCCAGGTCCTTTTCTTTTGGGGGTGAGTTTCACAACTTTTGGATTAACAAGTTTCGATCCTCCTATAAATGACCAACCATTGACAGCCATTACACTTGCTCTTCCATGTGGTTTTCTTAGAAGTTTAGCAAAAGTTCCTCCAACACCATAACCAGATTTTCTATCGGTCACAAGAGTATGGTATGGTTGAATAGTTTTCCATTGATAGTCGACCTACAAGACAGGAATCTTTTTCATCGTAAGCAAAGTCTATTCATTGAAGCAACAAAAACCAAAAACTGAACATTGATATAAATTTATAAATTACACGATTGTGTATTGTCATCCACCGGCAACAAAAACAGAAAAGGGTCAAAAGAAGAGACCTTTACACCATCATGATTATTTTTCAGATGTAGAAAAGCATAAAATCAACATTAGTTTGGTTTCATTTTTTAATTAGAGTGTTAAATTCATTTCACTCTCGATCCCATTAGTTTGGTTTCTTTTTTTAATAAGAGTGTTAAATTCATGCAGAAGTCTTTTGAGTTTTGAGACATTCGCCTGCAAAAACAAAATGGCCCACCCTCCAAAACTAAAATATGTAATGATTCAAAAGAATACGATCTGCACAAATACGAGAACACGGACCAATGCTGAAATTTACATGTTCACCAAAATAACAAGGGCAAATAAGGTCTGCAAAAAGTTGAGATTTGCATATACATAATGAACATGGGAAATTAAGGTCCAGAGAAAGAGAGATCGCACCAAAAGACTAAAGTTAAATTTGAAATTAGCATGCCAAGCAGGCCAAACAAAAAGTTCAGCGTGAATTACCAAACCATCCAAAGGCTTTGTAAAATGCCAAAATAAATTGGCCAAATTCAAAATAACCATACACTGCCTGCATAAAATTGAAATTTATCTCAACAGCTATACAGATTGCAAAAACAACCTGGTCAATGGAACAACAAATAGGTAAAATCTAGGAAGATCCACAAAAAGATTTTCCACAGCAAGATTTAATATTTAATAAATAAACCAAATATTAAATGAAGATACCAGAATTGAAGCAAAGCAAACAAGCCATAAAACTACTTATTTCACCATCATTAAACATCCCAAAATTATCATGCCATCGGTTAAGTCCACGAGCTTAACTCATCTCTAAAATCCTGCTCGCGAAGAAAAGGTTGCCCGCATTTTATACACTACACATTCTATTGTGCCCAAACGACACGGGACTACGCTAAAACCTCCCTTTGGTTCCAGGCCCCGAGCAACGTACTCAGCTTCAAACCAAATCCATCCCGGCCAGACTCATGCTCTAGTGGCCACAGTTCTAGTTTCAATCCCTAACCCTAAGTGGAGGGTATGCGCCGAATGACTTCAGCACCGGCGCTTTACCGGTGGTTGTTAGCATTGCCCCACATCATTTGGGTATTGGGTATGATACTATAACGAGGATTTGCAGGTCATAAGCAGAAGCCAACCCTCTCCTTATGACCTCATTTCCAAGAAAGCATGAACCTTACAGACTCCAACACTAAATATGCACACCAACTTGCCAAGTTAAAAATTATTATCCAACCTACTCCATAATTTGGCAAGAAAACCAAATAATTACAAGTTTTCCTAAGTACCCATTTCAGAAAACCCACAAATTATCCAAACAACATTTCAAAATCAAAATAACCCACAAGAATTCAACACATACCCAGCACAGAACAACCATACAACAAACCAAAACCCCAAAAAAAAAAAAAAAAAAAAAAATCAAGACAAGTACCGAATGCCCAGTAAAATTCATTACATACCCACTAATTAAAACCAAAAATTGAACCATAGATTGCAAAAACAAACAAGTAATCAAAAACCCAAGTGAAGAAAAACAGTTACCTTGTTGAACAAGACCCTTGAAGGGCAACAAGAAGCAGAGGCGGCCATCTATGGAGAATGAATGGTATGCAGAAGAACCCAAAAAATGGGTGCAACATTGGGTTGATATGAAGTACAAAACAAGGTTGGTTGGTTGGTTGGATTCCACTGAGAGGAAAAAGGAGTGTATGCAGATTAAATGTATGGGAAGTGCGCACTAACTCTCACTTGATTCACTTATTGGTGTTAGTTCAATCCGACAGCCGTGATTGTCATTTTGCTTTCTTGTGTGGTGGAGCACATGGACTACTGGCTTTACAAATTGGCCCTGATTTTTGGAATGGCAACAATAACAACAATGTCACGCTGAAGTCGGTTATACAGACTCGACCCGCATGTAATATATTATGATTTATATATGAAAAATATTAGAATGACAGCAACCATGTCACACCACAAGACACGTTGGTTCACAAGAGCTTTTTATGTGACTTCGACTCGCGTGTTGTGTATTGAGATTTATTTGTGCCCACATCTCGAGACGTATATAGATGGTTTTTAGAAGCTAATATGTGTTGTAGTGTGACATAATATTGTCATTCTAGCCCTTCCCTTTATATATACTCGCATCTGGAGCCATGTCTAGTGAACTTATGTGTCGTGCAATGTGTCATACGGCTGTCGTCTAGCACTTCTTGAAAGTGAAAGCCTACTTGGTTGAACTCATCAAGTTTACAAATTTGCAAGTGTAGGGACACCATTATGAGTTCATGACTTGTGGGTTGGAGGTGTTGCGTATCTCGATGTGCATGGAAGATGATCTAATAGATGCCATCCAAGTTTTTTTTTTTTTTTTTTTAATTACAAGCTCACGATGAGGGATCAACCACTCCCCTTGTGAGACGATAATGTCCCAATTGAAGCTTACGATGAGCAATTTCAAAGTTACTTATGGATAGACTTAATCAATCGTAACACACCCATATATGATGCTATAACTTAAATGGTTCACAATAAACTCATAAAATTTATGTGAGCCTAGATCTATGATGGAGCTATATTATTTTACCAAAATTAATGAAATCTTGGATTAATTATTAACTAAACATCTAGCATTTATTTTGTAATACATTATAATCTATCATTGGAAATACTAGAGTTTGGCGTGTGTGTGTGTTTAAAAAACGTAGCTGTTGTTTTATATGGTATAAAAATAGCAAGACAGGCTATATGGAACTTTTACTTCTCTTTTTTTTTTTTTTTTTCCTTGTTTATCTTTGTAAAATTATCCAAAAACAAATAAATAAAAATCATTTGCCCTAATCTGCATTTACGTTCTTTTAATTTCAAAAAATAAATATTCTTGCCCACTTTCTGGTATACAATAATAATAGAAAAGTATTTTTGAATAATGAGAAATACACTAGATCGAAGGTTTAAATGGTAAAAAATAAATGTCCTTTGAGATGAAGACAAGAGTACTAAGTGAAAAAAGAAAAGAAAAGGACAAGAGTATTATATATTGAGGTATTGTTTGAGAGGAAAACAAGTATGAATGTGGAAGAAAAGAATAAAACACCAACTTTTCTAATAGTATTGGTAACATCAAATTCTTCCAATGTCAGTACAAAGCAAAGAATCACGTACGATGGTAAATCATACATATTTTTTATACATATATTTGATATACAACAGTGTAAATTTTATTGGGATATGTGTTGCACTTATTTCAATAAAATTTACACTATTGTGTATCAAATGTATGTATTCAAAGTATGAATGTGGAAGAAAAGAATAACTCCAACTCTGTATCCAGTGCAAGCTTTTGTATGTTGACATGTCTTTAACGACGAGAAATAAGGCCTTGCATGCATGATAATAATGTAGTATTAACTCGCAATTTAATATGATCAAGGCTCAAGAGCATGCACACAACCTTCACACACACACACAAATGAAACATGTATAAACTTATAGATAGTGCCATTTATAATTTTTTTTGGTGGCTTGAAGAATGAAAACCTGAATTTGAAAAGTAGGAAAAAAAAAAAAAACAAAAACAAAAAAATGACTTATATTAAGGATGTGGTGCATTGACAGTAAATGAAGCACCATAACTTTTTTTTATTATTATTATTAATCATGAGTATCCATACAGATGTATGACTAGTCTCATAGGCTTTGAGATTGCAAAGAGACCACCAGTAGTCTGACGTTTGATTGTCATAAAGAATCGAACTGGAAATCGCGCGTTTAACCCACACAATCCTCGCCTTCGCCATTTCCACAAATCAACCTGTCAAAAATGCGCACCATAACTCTTATTGAGGTGAAAGTTAGTAATTTAACTTTTAGTAGTTGTACTATATTTTCTTAGTTTTATCATAGTTACGGAGTTGGAGCACCCGACGAATCATTTACTAACTCTTAAATGATTAGTCGAATTAAAGTAAAGAGTGGCTGAAAAATATCGCGATATATATTGTTATAAAAATAAAAAATTAAATTACGTAATTCCTATTATTTTCTCAAAAACTTTTTTGATTTCCCACTATTCAGGGGTTATCAAGCCTCATTACATGGGTAGCTCCCCAACCTAATTGGCTCCATCCATCAGAGTTGAAATCGATTATATTACATTTCACTCGTTGAAATATTATAATAAGTTGACATATCTTTTTGGGTTATAAAATAAAATCCATTATCATTTGAACCAACACGCTCTTTGTTGGTATTATTTTGTCCACATTTACATGCTTTAAGTCGGTGAATCTAAGTAACAAATCGACGGCGAAAAACAAAGAATCCATCTCCTTTACTTTCTTTGCTTTCCCACCATCCCATCTATCTCTTCATCCAAAACCCTCTCAATCAAATCCAACAAAAGAATCCAATATCATCATCGTCGTCGTCCCGATCAAGGCCTTACCGATTTGGGTTCTTTTCATCCTGTTTTCTAGTCATCTTCACGTTCTACTCACCCAAATATACGATCAAACTTCCATCAATCGGTGGAATTTGATCAATTCCTGAAAAGGGCACGCGTGAAACAATCCAAATTGAAGAATCTGAGGTGGGGTTTTGAAATTTTTGTGGGAATTGGAAGTTCTGGTGTCGGAATTCGGAGTTGGGTTTTTGAGGAATTGTTGCAGGACAGAGTGGATAGGGAAGACGGGGCACTGGAATTTGCGGAATTGGGATTTGGGTATTGAAGAGGGGAAGTAATCAGTGAATACCCATCAAGATTTTGGTTGAATTTAAGGGTTATAGAGGATAATTTGTCGAAATGGACATGGATTGGATGGGGAGAAATCAAGATTCAATATTTTGAAGGTTTGATTGTTTGGAGAGATGGCAATGGTGAGTAAGACCAGAGATATAATAGAGGGTCTCGTGAGAGATGGGTCATTTAAGTGGTTGCTTGGTGGCCGGAGCTCCTTTGATGAGGACTTTGAGGATTTGGGGAAGTCCCCATCTGCGAGGAAGAACTGGATTCCGGAGCTATCGACCATTGCGAATGTCGTCCTTCGCCGATGCTCGAGGTACTAGTTTGATTTGCATTGGTTGTTATAGTAATCTATGGTTGTTATAGTAATTTAATTGTTGAATAAGTTGTTCTGCTTGATAAAATGAGTTGATTAAAGATGGCCTACAAATGCGCCCTCACTAGAAAACTTGACTCAATAGAAACTGAAGAAATTCGACGAAGTAGGGGTAGACGGAAGTTAACTTGGGACACATTAATTAGGAGAGATTTAAATGGTTTGGAAAGCTCACCATCAATTGCACTTAATCGAGCACAATGGAAGAGTTTGATTCATGTAGCCGATCCCAATTAATTTGGGACTGATTTGGTGATAGGAACTAGTTGATTAGTTGTTTTCACAGTAGATCTTGAATTGCTAGTTGGTTTCTTTTTGGTTGAAATCAAAATGATAATCAGATTACTTTATCAAAAATTGATTTATACAATTCAAATGGGACAGAATTCTCAGCATATCGATGGATGAGCTCCGAGATAAGTTCGACGGTGAGGCTTCTGCGTCTACAAAGCATCCAGAACGATATGCCAAGAATTTCTTGGAATACTGTTGTTTCAAGACTCTTGCTGTGTCTACCCAAGTGGCTGGTCATCTTGCTGACAAGAAATTTCGACGACTAACATTCGATATGATGATTGCGTGGGAAATTCCTGCTGCTGCTAGTGAGACGTCATACAGTGTTGTAAGGATTGCTTGCTTGATGTTTATTCTTTTTGTTGTTGTTGCTGTACTATTAAGAAGCTTTCCCATGTTTTATCGGCATAGGCTATTGTTACGACTTACGAATTCTAAAGAGCTCCTTTACTCACCATTTTTTTACTTTTTCTCATCCACGAAAAGTTCAATTATGAAATTTGATGGTTTCATGGATTATTTGTTGTTGGAGTTTCTAATCTCATGGTTCTTGACAGTTTGATGAAGATAGCGCAGTGGGAGAAGAAGCTTTTTCTCGAATAGCGCCAGCAATTCCCACAATTTCAGACATAATCACCTGCACTAATTTCTTCAATGCTTTAACGGAATCAACTGGAGGCCGGCTTTATTTTTATGTCTATGAGAAGTATCTTGGTGAACTAGACAGGTATGCTCTTTTTACTTATACCCATGCTCCCAATTTGTGTTTATAATTTGATTGTTTTCCCCTCAGTGATCGATGGTGGAAATATGCTACATGATATTATATTAGAAGATCTTCTATAGTTTACGTTTTCATGTAAGAAGTGGGGCTTGGCTGGCATGTTTGTTTTTTCACTTAGCCTATTTGTAGAGTTCTAGCTACTTCAAATGTTGAGGTGAAATTTCTTGCATCAACATGGAAAAGAGTTGCTTCCTTGTCCATTGGCATTTTCTTGAACAAACCCATCTTTAATATGTTGATGTGGTAGAATCCACCTCATTGATAAATGATGATATTAATTCTTCTCTTTGACACTATTCTTTTATCTTTTTAGGCATTCCATCTTAAACTTTCTCTCTTATGCTAATTCTAAATAGTTAAAAGATAATATGTGTGCATTTGGCTTAGGATTTGAGAACATTTCCCATTGTTTTCCTTAAGTCTTGCCTTAAAAGGTGAAACACTTTGTAGACAGTGAAAGGTTGTTTTCCAAGTTTCCATTTTTTTAATTTGTTTTTTCGGGTTGTACTTGTATCGAAAAACTATTTCTAGACATTTCTTTATTTAACACGAATCTCTTGTTTTCCAGCTTCATGGATATTAAATAAACCAAAAAAGGTTTTTAATCATGAACCAACACAACCTACATTCAATTATGCTTCTTTTAAAGGTAAGAAGCCATAATTTTTGTGATGCATAAAGCTGGAAGACACGCGGAAAATGGGGGAGGGAGGTTCCAAGTCCATTATCCATACCTGGAAATGGGGGAGGGTTGTGATAGGTCTACAGCTAAAGTAAAACTTTTGTCGCTCTTTATGAAATGGATCAAACAAGTATAATCGTTGGGGCGTTCCCAACTAGTGACGCTTTGCATTGGAGCCCGGGTTTAGTGAAAAATGAGCAAGTGTGTGTTTCACATCGTCGCCTGGGTGTGAAGAAAAATGAGCAAGGGTTCCCACTCGTAGGATGGGTGTAGGTAAAGAAGCTAGTTCCTTTACATTGCCGCATGGATGTGAAGAAAATTATTCTAAATTGAGCATAATGGAAGAGTTTGATCCATGTGGCCGACCCCAATTAATTTGGGATTGAGGCTTTGTTGTCATTGCATAAAGCTGGAAGACGAAACATTTGACTGGACTAGGACTTGTCATATAATGGGATCAAAGATCAACACCTTTTAGCATGGGATGGTTTGGCATATTGCACATGTTTAGCACACATTTTGCTGAGGTTTTGAGGAAGATTAAGAGTGATTTGTGATAATTGATCGGCCAATACCTTATTTTAATATCAGCTAGACTGTCCATAGCTTCATGTAAATGTTCTATTCATTGTGCATATTCTGTTTCTTTTCATTGTGATCTTTCGGTGGTATGAATTATGAATATGTAATTGAGTCAATTGAAATTTCAATGTTATTGTATGGACCTAACAGTGTGTACTATGGGTGAGAGAGTTATCTGGTTACTAAATTTCAAAGAATTTTTCACATTCAGAGCACTAAAAAAATTGAAGACCCATTCAGAATCGTCTGTTCTTTCTGCCATCCGATCAGAAACTGGGGAAAGGATTCTTGACGTTGATGGAACTGTCACCACGCAACCAGTACTTGAACATGTTGGAGTTTCTACTTGGCCTGGTAGGTTATTCAGACTGGAAAAACCAATTATGATTGTAGGCTTGAATCTTTTTATTTTAAGTGAGGAGCAATCATGTTTTCATGATCTATTTAATCCACTTGGTCCTTTTATGTACACTTCTTTAGAATATAGTCTAGTAACTATTTCTAGCTTTTCGAAAGTCATGCATTTCCATGTTGCAGGTCGTTTGACTCTGACGGATCGTGCACTTTATTTTGAAGCTCATCGAGTTGTTTCATTTGACAAGCCAAAAGTTTATGATTTATCGACTGACCTAAAGCAGGTCATCAAGCCTGAATTAACAGGACCTTGGGGTACACGACTTTTTGACAAGGCTGTCATGTACAAATCGATTTCCCTGTAAGTGATTGGTCGCTTCTGGTTTGATATTTTTAGTTTTCTTTGCTATGTGTCTACCGTGCCAGTCTGAATGACTCTGAAAAACTGCAGATCTGAGCCAGTAGTAATGGAGTTTCCAGAGCTTAAGGGCCATTCTCGTCGTGATTATTGGTTAGCCATAATGCGGGAGATCTTATATGCTCATGCTTTTATACGGAAGTTTGAATTGAAAGGTGTCGAACAAGATGAAGCTCTTCTGAAAGCTGTTCTAGGAATCCTGCGATTACAAGCTCTTCATGAAATAGTGACCTCAAAACCACTTCGAAATGACACGCTTCTTGTGTTCAATCTGTGTAACCAGCTTCCTGGAGGTGATTTCATATTGGAAACACTTGCTGGAATGTTAACCTCTCGGGAGTCAGATAAGACGAACCATAGAAATACTGAAGGTGCAGTGCATTCAATATCTGCTTTGGCTGTGATGTCCAATTTAGGACTTGGACTTGGAGCGGGACCAAATGTTTCTAATGAGGCGGGCATTATTGTGGGAGAGATGGCTGTGGGGGAGATGACTTTTTTGGAAAAAGCTGTGAAGGATTCCAGAAGTGGCTATAAAAAATTGGAATCTGCACAAGCATCTGTGGATGGAGTTAAAGTAGAAGGGATTGATACCAATTTGGCAGTGATGCAGGTCAATTTCTTTCCATCGCCAATATTTTTGGCTTCATATTTTTATGAGGGTATTACCGCAAGTAGTAGATCAGATGGATATTTACAAATTGTTTAGAATAGTAATACTCTTGTGTCTAATCTATTATTATGCGCGTTTTGTTGGTAGATGGTTTAGGTATAGAGGGATTGAGAGTTGGGGATAAGGATATTAGCTTTTACTGGGAATTGGTTACTGCTGGTATCAGGGTATTATGTCCTCGATTTCAGAAAAAAATATACCTTTAGTGAAATGCATGGTAGGTCGATGGGTATTATAAATAATTTTATTGTCAACGCAGCAGATTTAATTTTTTAATCTTCCATTTGGCAAGTCAGAACCCTCAATATGCTGCCTCCCTTGTACTATCATCATCCCATTATGTCTCTGTCTGTATTTAGTATTCTATTGAGCCTAGAAGTACTAGTATGCTCAATACTGCTTCTTTGATTTTTCTACTCTTTCATTGGAATAATTTCCCTTTTGACCTTACATTGAGGGATACGTATATATTGTTGTTTGAACAAAATCGATTCCTTTAAACATGTATATACTATTATTATCACTGTTTGACTAGTACGCGATGCACAAAGAACTCAAGATCTGTTCTCAAGTTCCTGTAATAAGTCAAATTGTACTGTATTCTATATTCTTCATGCTTTGGTGAGAGTTAGTCTTGCTCTTGTGGGTATCAATACATCTCCGTAGCACCAATTTTTTTGTTGGTTTTTGGTGTTTTTTAACAAACCAAACTCGATAATGAAATTTGCAAAATTTTATGATTCTTATCTCAGTTTATTTTATTAGAGATTCCTAGATTAATATATATTGAATGCTTGCAAATAAACTGGAAAAACTGCTGTGAGCTAGTGCTGAATGATTGTATATTTGTATATAGATGGCTCATAAGACTTTGCATTCGTGCATCACTCCAATGATCTCCGGCAACATTCTAAAGCTTTTCTCTTTTCTGCAGGAGTTGCTCTTTCCCCTGATACAACTTGGGAAGTATATTCATTTTCTGGCATCGTGGGAGGATTTGACTAAGTCTTTGGTCTTCTGTTTTCTGTCAACCTTTATCATCTTCTGGTAATACATTCATCTTCGCAACTCCATTTGTCAAATGAAAACCATGACTGCCTGCTAAATCCAACTCTGGTGCCCGATGCTAATGAAGTTCACTTGAGTGTTGTTTTCATTTGCAATCCAAGCTCCAAGCTGCTTAGCAGGCTATAAAAGCCCAGCGGCGTGCTCTCTCTTTAATAAATATGCTTGAGCTCTAAAAGGGTGAAATTTTGTTTAGAGGATTGATAATTTGACAGCTTATTTAAAAATTGTTATGAGCCTTGAAATAGATTCTTCGAATTAGACCAATCCATGACTAAGTCTTAGAAGAGTCGGCGACTGTTTCTCCTTAGACTAATTTATCTACTGGTAATAGCTTATTTTATTAATTGCATAATATTTCAATATATTGATTATCTTATAAATTATAATGAAAAATGATTTTCTAACCCACTTTTGACACTCGCAAATCGACACCGACCATTTAAGTTTATAATCAAAATAGAAACCAGTAATAGGAAATAGCAACTGCTAATTAGAAAACAAGTTACCGAATCTAATAGAAACTTTCCTACTAACACTACCTAGAAAATAGAAACTTCTAAACTTCCTAAAGATCGTATAAAATTTTAAAAGATACCGTGTAAAAGATTTAGTGACAATTTTTGACCCATTGATAACCTCTGTCTGGAAATTTATATTGAAATGGAAGTTCTTCTATTGTGTACTGCTTCTTAAGTTATGTCTTATTGCCAGTCTATATAATTCTTGGAATGTTGTTGCCAGTGCACAATGCATGTTCGAAATGCATTGGATTACCAAGTATTTTAGTGTATTTGGGTAAAAGTGAAGTTGTATGGCTTCTATAACGATTAGGTTGGCTACTTGATCATAAAGGAAAAAGGTAGAATTTTTGGAGGAGGTGGATCATGTTGATTAGCTTGCGGTGTGGGATCGAACAGACCTTTCTAGAGCTGGATGGCGAGTTGTAACTTGCTAATGTTTTTTCTGTTGGAGAATGGTTTCAGGGTTGGGCTCTTGCCAATGGGTTTCACTGCATGTAGTTCTGTAGTTTTCTGTTTGTAGTTGAGTTAGTTAGTTGGCGTTCTTCTTCTCCCTTACTCTCACCATATGCTTTATTACCTCCATTTCCATGATTTGATTCCTTCTCTAAAAAAGAATAAAGAAAACTTGTAACACAAATTCATCCAAGAGATGATTCGTCATCACTATTTTGTTGATAAGCATGACTATGCATCGTGGACCATTTTTATGGTCTGAAGTCTGAACATGGAACAACAACTTGCATACAATACTACATAAAACTTTTACTGAACTTAGTTTATTATGTGAATAACGCGGAAAGCTTTGAGTGTCGTAAGCCGTTAGTTTCATTTTTAGTAAGTTTATATTTCGCGTGTTATATCTCGAGTTATTTCTTTTGGTTATTCCTTTGATGATTCTGAAGGGGTTTGCAATACGAATGATTTTATCTCAGGGGTTGGACGGGCTATGCATTAGCTCTACTGCTTCTCTTTGTTGCTGTCTTTATGCTGATTACGCGATGGTTTAACCAAGGTAGACCTGTTGATACGGTCAAAGTTACTGCCCCTCCAGTAATGAACAAAATGGAACAGCTTTTAGCTGTTCAGAATGCTATTGCTCAACTTGAAGAGCTCATCCAGGACGGCAACATTTTTCTCCTCAAGTTGCGAGGCTTACTCTTCTCAATGTTTCCTCAGGTTATACGCTTCTTCTTTTTCTCTCCGAACTTTATACTTTTGAGGTTTTCTCTACTTGTCTTTGGCATTGAACGTAGTGTGCTAATTAATGTTCGAGCTTTGCTATTCATTCTATATCTTAATTAATCTAACGGCAATTTTCTTGATGACTGCCATGGAGTTGATCACTTATTTTTTATAATCCATGACTGATATCAGTGGAAGCAATGCCTACTGTTTTTTCCAAATCTCAACTGCTTGTGACGCTTCTTCTTAAACAATGAATCCTTGTTTGCATACCCAAAAATTTGTACATAAAATGATTTTATATAATCCATGACTGATATCAGTGGAAGCAATGCCTACTGTTTCCAAATCTCAACTGCTTGAGATCGCTACACCATTTTATGTTTTCTACCGTGCTATCTTATCCTTTACAAGATTACTAGCCACGGAAATTCCTTACGATAGTTTGTGTTTTACGTGATGTGCAGGCTAGTAATAAACTTGCATTCACTCTGGTTGTTATGGCCTTGTTCGTCGCATTTCTACCCATAAAGTACATATTCCTCCTGATCTTCCTGGATACGTTTACAAGGAACTCTCCGCTCAGAAAGGCAAGCACTGAGCGTTGGATGAGGAGATTGAGAGAGTGGTGGTTCAGCATACCAGCTGCCCCCGTGGTACTCGAAGGAACAACTGAAACAAAAAAGAGGAGATAATGTTCTTTCACCATCTGTGATCTCTCTACCCTTGTTTATATTTTTACACTTCTATATGTATCTGTATGTATATGTGTGAAACTTTACTTTCGGCCCCCCCCTAAAGCTTCGCTGAATAATGTGAAAAGCATGCGAGGCGACATGAAATGAGAGGGAGATTGCTCCAAAGTCGGAATTCATTTCTTTCTTGTCTCTCCAAAAAAAAAAAAAAAAAAAAAAAAAAAGAAAAAGAAAAAAGAAGTGTTGCTTTCTTTCTGTTCAATAATGAATGAAGCCTTTTCACAATGCTAGTTCTATTTTGAGCCATTAAAACCTCTTTTGCATTCTTGCATTTTTAGCTATTTAATTATATCTTTTTTTTTTGGTCAGTTTCATGTTGGCAGCACAGTAGAACCATTTATTGTTGTTTGCCCTTGACCTTGCAGACTCATTCATCCATGCATCCTAATGCTCCTCTATTGATATTCAAAGCCTGTCTTTAGACATTTGAATCTTTCTTTGGTCAGTTGGTGTCAAATGTCTCCAGAACATTAATTAATGCTCTTTTATGGGTCATATGATATTTTTTGAGTCATTTATGGCAACTTTCTGTTTGAATAATCGACAATCGAAATGAAGAATTTAGATGAATATTACATTAAATCAAGCCGTATAGCGGACCCTTACTAATTTAGAATCGAGGCTTTGTTGTTGTTGTTGTCGTCGTCGTCGTCGTCGTCAACATCTCTCTCGGAAAGATACAAGAGTGAAACAATCAACCTACTGATATTGGAAAGTCGTACTGGTTGTAACAACCAAAGATTAGTTATTCTTTTAGGTTTCTTGACATTGCTGCTTTGTTATATGTGTCTTGTAACATTTGTTATAAAAAAAACTAAGTTTCTGGTATCAAGCCTAATTTTCTGATATAGGGTGATATTGGTTCTCTGTTGGATTGATATTGTAACAGTTTTGCCAATGTGGATCCAGTCTGTACTTGATTAAAGAACACATTGTTTCCTCTCCTTTTCTTTCCATAATTATGTTCACCTTGAAAAGTTTAGACAACTTGATCCATGAACAAAAAAAATAAAAAATCCAACCTAGACCTTGACTTCTGACCATGAATACAACAATTGAATGCAATAAGTGTTACGGATCAAATTTATAGTTTCGAAGATGACAACTAGAGATCCAACCAAGTGGTAGCTCGCTAGTTTGGTATATGAGATATTTGAGTAAGTGGTTGTAACTTGTAAGTTCGAGTCTTAAAGGGGGTACGATGGTTTCTTTCTTATTAAAAAATAAAAAATGACAGTCAAATATTATTTCTTGCATGATTTATATAAGTCTAGAAGGCCTTAGTATTAGTATTTTGTACGTACTCGTACGTGTTGACGTGTATTGTTCAGTCTTCAAGTAGGTGCGTGACTTGTTATGCGATGACGTCTCTCTTTATTTAACTAATTATAACGTGTGGTGTTCGGGCACGGTTGTCTTCGACTGGGTATTTGCCCGCTCTATTTCTTCTTTAGTCTCTCTCTAAAGGAGTTTGGACTCCAATCCACTTGTAGTGGCAAGGAGAGCTAGAAGGTTGGAAGCTTTGGCTTCATTTTGCCTACGACCTTTTTTTACTCTATTGGAGGGAGTACGGGAATCCATAAATTGATGAAAGAAACATTAGATGAGAACCAGATTTCAGTGTATATTGCATTCATTATTTTTTTTGTACAGAAGCGTTAAAGGGTACACAACCTCTCCTATGTATACACTTTGATGAATATAGTAGCTTTCGGGAGCTTTTCTCCTGTTTCTTCAAAAATAAAATAAAAATAACGTGTGGTGTTGACACAATAAATACTTCCAAGAAATGAGAAACGTACGTGTGTTTGTTTCAATCGAAACTTGGAAAAAAAATTTCTCACCTTCTTCAGATTTGGCATTGTTTTTTTTTTTTTTTTTTTTTTTTTTTTTTTTTGTCAAAGCATTGGCCTTGTTTTTCAAACGCCTATATATCACCCCTCTCGTCTTAATGACAAAAATAACGTTGTTGGTCTTGTTTTGATTACTATATACCAGCTTGCATGATAACCTTGCAAAACATGGAACACACATTGAAATGTGTGCGACACATTGGCCTTGTTTAATGTATTTCCATTGAATAGTCTACTAGTCTCCACATCATTCATGAAGGACTCTTATCTTAATTAATTAATTAATTAATTAATTAATCGGTTGTTTAATGCGAACACACTTAATTAATGCAGACGATGAATTTTGTCCTTACCACTAATTACATTGCTTAATCATGATTAGTATTTATATCGGATATTCGGATATAAAACCAAACAAAACACGTCATTTTCATTTATTTTTAAGATCTACTACTTGATACTACTAGCATAAACTAGACTTCCCGCACCAAAAGCTCGCCAACTATTTTAAAAGTTTGGATGGAACATTGCAAAAGTATTAGTATAACTTTGATAAGGGATGAGTATTGCTACCTCAAAAGTCACATTTTTTTTATGTAGAGCTCATTGCGCGTCTTTTCGAGTGTGGCTTTGGGGTGTCATTGTGGTAACTTCTTTTAACAAGTTTTTTTTTTTGTTAAAGATGCAGCATTGTGTTTATAACTAAACTGACAAATCAATGTATTACAAATAAATATTGTAATTAACTTCTACTAACTAATCTCTTGGACGAAAATTACAAAGGAAAGCACGAGATCTACTGCCCCTAGAAGGCTAGAAACCTCCCGATTGAAACCATCAATATCATCATGCACCGTCCATCACCTCATCACATCAGTGGCCCCACCACCCCTCTCGTCGCTGACTCCATCACTACCGTCCATTCGCCGACCAATTAATATACGTATCATCGTAAGGAATTGCAGTCACTCGTAGCCTTTAAGTGAATAAGAAGGATCATTTCACCCCTTCTGTTAACTTTTGTCCGTTCAATCGTATTCATCCTTTCAATGCACTTCATGATGCGTGCTCATACCTACAACAACAACAATAACATGACTACAATCTCAAATTGATTGAGTTTGGATGCATGGATCAAACTCTTCAATTGTGCTCGATTTAGTACAATTGATGGTGACCTTTCCAAATCATTCAAATCTTTCATAATTAATGTTTCTCAACTTAACTTCGATCTACTCATACCTCATCGAATTTCTTTAATTTTTATTAAGTCAAAATTTTTAATAACAATATTTGTAAGCCGTCATTGCAGGTGATCCATGTATCGCGTCATTAGCATCTTATTGCCCCGAGGCAGCTAATAGGCCTCAAAACAAAAGTAGATATGCAACAACAAACACCCAGAAGCAGAATTGGCACAACCAACCCAGCGCTCACATCCCACCACGTGTCACCCTCCCAATGGCCCAAAACACTTGACACCTTCAATGCCACTAGTTCATCTTATACACAACCGTGTCGCTGACTCACACCCAAAGCACAATCCACGTGCTGACTCCTCGCTCCCATCCAAAACCCCCAACACTTTTTCAACGTGTCACCAATCACACCCCTCCACGTCACTCCCCAACCCACCCCGCATCTTTCCCCATAATCCCCTCCCACTCCCCTCCCCTCCTCTATATAAACCCCACCTCCACCCCATTCCTTCTCTTCCTACATTTCTCAACCTCTCTAGCACTTAAGCTTCATTAATGGCGGCCACGATGGAGTTGCCAGTTATCTGCTTCGAAGCGGAGATCATTAACAGGTTCGAATCTAATCCTTCTTTGATGTCTCGTCTTCTTCTTCACATCTCTGATGAGATCTTCAGAGTGTCAAGTCTCTGGACCTTAGGAGCTCTCCTCCTCGCCTTCCTCGCCACCTTCTTCCGCCGCCGGAAGCTCCTCCTCTTCCGCCGCCGCCTCCGCGGAGGAGGATCCTCCTCCTCCGCTGTTGTTACCTCGCCGCCGACCTCCGCCGACTCCGACTCCGACGATGTCTCCTCGGTGAGCTCGTCTTCTGATGATGACGAGGAGGTCCAGATCTTCGATGATGATGATGATGATGATTTAGACTCGGTTAGTAACCCTAATTTTGGTGAGGATCGGCCGGAGCGGCGGAATCGGAAGTTCCGGCTGTCGCGGCGGCGGAGCAGCTCCGATGGCCGGTTCTCGTGGTCGGATTTCGTGAATGGGAAGAGTGTGGTGAAGACCTGGGACGGATTGGGGCTAGGGTTAGGGTTAGGGTTCGAGAGCTCTTCAGGTCTCATTTCTTCGCTTTGGGATTTGAGCAAAGAAGATGAGATCACGGCGAGCTCTTGCTACGATTCCGGCCGAACCTCTCGGTTTCCGGCGACCGGAGCTCCGTCGCCGGCGGTGGTTGTGTCCGCCGGAATCGACGAGCGGAGGAACAACATAGGATTGAAAGTTTGGGACGCTCGCCTCGGACGGCGGAACCCGGCGATCTTCGCCGAGTGGGAGCCTCGCCGGAGGAAATCTCCGGCGGCGAGTGTCGTGGAGGTTAGGGACATGCGAAACGTGGCGGCGCCGTTAGAGGAATTGACGGAGTCCGAGGTGGAGACGTGGTGGGACGCTGACGCCGTGATAGTTGACGGCGACAGTGATATTTGGCGTCTCGATAGAGGCAGCCTTGGTGGGTCTGTGGTGTCACGTTGCCGTAACGCGGTGTTATCTTACTTGTTTTGATTTTGTCGTATTTGTTGTTGTTGTTGTGAAGTTAATTTTATTCAAACCCCTTGACACGTTAAGCAATTGCGTCGAGGACACAATGAAGTGTACCACTGCTGCCATGTTTTTCTTGTTGTACCTGTACATAATTTTTCTTGAATCAGTTAATCAAATCAATAATTGTTGATTCAAAATCTTCATATTTATTTTGCTACCATTGCTTAATGAATTACAAGTTAAAAACTTTAAAACTAAGTAGGTTGACTAGATGTCTCGAGTTATTTTTAAGAATATAATATAGCTACGAAAAATTGAATCCATGACATGTGTCTCCGTTAGAGTTTTTGATCTAGTGGTTTTTTTTTGCCATTGCACCACACCCCTAAATTACATGTTGGGTTTGGGTTTGATTTAACTTGTCATAAAATTACGTTAGCATTAGTATTTGGTGATTTATGGGAAGAGAATTTCCGTTCAACTTCTTTAACTATATCTTGTCATTTTCACAGTTTATAGAGATCAATCAATACATGTAGAAGACAAATTAAAGAAAAAAGGGAGTGGAGAAAAGTTAGGAAAGAAAACAAAAAAACAAAAACAAACTTTAAAAAAATTAAAATATATTAAAACACCCGATGCGTTATTTATTTATTATTATTATTTTTTTTGGGTAGATAGCATGCGTTATGTTTCATTGTCAATAATTTTGTCAATTTCAAACACTAGAAAGTCTAGAAGATGTATTAGTTAGCATTTAACTACTCATCAAAATAAACTGATATATATATATATATATATGCCCCAATCGTTTCGAAGATTCGAGCTTTATTGTATATTGGAGGTATATAAATATAATCACAAACATGAAAAGGGCATATAAAGTCAAAATATGCTCAACTTTTGTGTTTCTTTTTTGTTTTTTCACGAAGCTCAACTTTTATGTTGCTAAGAATTACGTTGCAGCACATTATGTAGAAGAACGTATGGGGCCAATATTGTATTATTTAGGAGTTGTATATGTCAGGTATCAAAGACTTGGTCATGGTGTGAAAGAATCTCTCTTTCATTCTATTTTTTCCTTAATTTTATTTTATCTTGATTATGGTTCACTATCATCTCGCATAAAAGAGCCGTGTCGTCATGCCAATTATTTGTCTTAGTTTTTTTTTTTTTTTTTTTTAAATAGGAATGAAATTTAATTTGTTCATATTAATTGTACGTGTAAAAGAATAAAAATAATGGTGTGAAGATTAAGGTTTCTTGCTCCTCCAAGTAACCAAATTACCCCAAACATATGAACAATATCCACAGTAGATCGTCTATCTGTTTGAGATCCAAGATAATCGAGTCGGTGTATACATCCACACTTCTACTCGATTTTTCGTGAAGAACAATCCCTTTCCCTGGACTTCCTCGAGATATCGCAGAATTCGAAATACGAACTTCCATATGAGATTCCTTGGGATGACTCATGAACCCATCGACTAAACTTACAGCAAAACCAATATATGGTCTGGTATTTGCTAAGTAAATCAGCTTCCCTACGAGCCGTTGATAACGTCCTTTGTCCACATCAGCTTCCTCTTCCTTAGCATCGAGTTTTAAATTTGGCTCCATTGGTGTCTCTGATGGTTTGCACCTAAGCATTCCAGTCTCTTCCAAGAGATCCAGAGTATACTTACGTTGAGACACTGAAATTCCTTTATGAGATCGTGAGACTTCCATTCCCAAGAAGTATTTTAGCTGTCCAAGATCTTTAACTTCAAATTCCATGGCTAACAATTGTTTCAACCTGATAATCTCTCTTTCATTGTCACCAGTTATCACAATATCATCAACATATACACTTAGGATTGTGATCTTTCCATCAGTGTCATGTTTGGAGAATAAGGTATGATCAGCTTTACTTTGAGAATAACCAATCCTTCTTAAAACAGTGGAGAACCGACTGAACCAAGCTCGAGGACTTTGTTTTAATCCATACAAAGATTTCTTAAGCTTGCAGACTTTCCCTTTTGAGTCGATCCTCAAAACCAGGGGAATATCCATGTAAACTTCTTCCGAGAGATCTCCATTTAGGAATGCATTCTTCACATCAAGTTGATGAAGTGGCGACCTAAGTTTGCGTATTTAGTGAAAGTAGCACTCGAATTGTGTTCGTTTGGCAACCGGAGCAAATGTCTCCTGGTAGTCGATTCCATAAGTCTGAGTATATCCTCTAGCAACTAACCGAGCCTTTAGTCTCTCAACTGAACCATCTGCATTGTGCTTCACATTGAACAACCATTTACATCCAACTGTTCTTTTCCTGGTGGTAGAGTGGTGATCTCCAGTGTATTGTTCTTTTCCAAAGCCCCGATCTCCTCATAAGTTGCCTTCTTCCATTCTGGTGATGCTAGAGCTTCCTGAACTGTTCTAGGAATGCTGATTTTATCAATGTTAGACACATAAGCTCTGTATTGTGAGGAAAGCTTGCCATAGTAGATAAAATCTTTCATCTGATATGGTATATGAGTTCTCTCAGTTCTTCTCAATGCAATAGGCATCTCATTAACAGGTAGATTCTCATAATTTTGAGAGGCATTTGAATCAGACATACCTTGTTCATTTGACAGTGGAGTTGAGGCAGATGATTGACAGTCTTGAGGTTGAGTCTGTGATGTATCTGGAGTCTGAGAGGGATCTGGTGGTGTTGATTGTAAAGTACTTATATGATCATGTTGGATATTTGTAGGAAAGTATGTAACACTAGTGTTCTCCCCCTCACATAGATACTGATTTTGAGATTCTAACAGTGAGTTCTCCCCCGAATCGAAGAATTAAGATAGAAAGGCTTGTTTTCAATAAATGTAACATCCATAGTGTGAAAAAATTTTCGCAAGGATGGGGAATAACATTTATATCCTTTCTTAGTTGGAGAATAGCCTACAAATATGCATTTTAAGGATCGAGGAGCTAACTTACTTTGATCATAAAGATGGACAAATGCAAAGTGCAACCAAATAGTTTGGAAGGGATGTTTGAAAGAAGTTGTGTTTGAGGAAAAGCTGTGTAGCAAAGTTTGGCAAGGTGTTGCAAAATTCAATACTCGTGAAGGTAATCGATTGATGAGATAGGTGAAAAGTGAGGACTCGCTTCACCCCAATATTATTGTGGAACATGTGTGGTGAACATGATCGAACGAGCAACTTCAAGTAGGTGTCCTGTTTTTCCTTTCAGAGATTCCATTTTGTTGTGGTGTTTTGACACATGAGCTAGTGTGTACAATGCCATGAGAGTTGAAGTAATCACCTAATATGGAGTTAAAATATTCACGTCCATTATCGAGTGAAAAATTTGTATATTAGTTTGGAATTGAGTTTGAATCATGACATGAAACTGTTTTACAAGGTTACAAGCCTCGATTTATGTTTCATAAGGAAGACCCAAGTGAGCCTAGTGTGATCATCGACAAACAAGAGAAACCATTTAGCATTTGTAATAGTTGAGATGTTTGAAGGACCCCAAATATCACTATGAATCAATGTAAATGGTTTAGATGCTTTATAAGGACTCGTCACATATGAATTTCTAGTATGTTTAGACAATTGACACACATCACAATTCAAGGAATGTAAATCTTTATTTTTAAATAAGGAAGGAAACAGTTTAGAGAGATACATGAAGTTATGATGACCAAGTTGAGAATGTAACAACATGATTTCTCTATCGACTTATTGAATTGTGAGACCAAAGAAGGAATGTGAAGGAGATGAATGTTGGAGAAGATACAAGCGGACTTTAATTCAACAACGCCAATCATCTTCCCCAAGTCCCGTCTGAAAAACACAAGAATTCTCTGTGAATTGAGTGAGGCAATTCAAATCTCTATTTAGCTTATAAACAGACAGTAAATTGCAATCCAACTTGGGAACATATAGCACAGATTTGAGTTGTAGATCAGAAGAGATGTTCACTGTTCCAATGCCTACAACAGATGAGATTGAACCATCGGCTATAATGACTGAGATCGACTTGGTACATGGTGAGTAGGAGGCAAACAAATCACGATTACCAGTCATATGATCAGTGGCTCCTGAGTCTACAATCCAAGAGGAAGTGCAGACCATTTGAGAGAGAAATCCATAGGGAAAGTACCTCCTTTGATAGTGAAAGCATTTCCATTTGAAGGAGAACTCGAGAAGCTTGTTGAGACCGGCCGATCGACTTTGTAGGAGCTCTAATTGCTCTTCTTACCGACATGGAGCAGAGACGAGATTTCCCGAGATTCTTGATCGGAGGAGGCTTTTCGAGGCTTCCAATCGATGGTTTCCCATGGATTTGCCCAAGAGTCACGAGTGTGTCCTGGTTTGTTGCGTTGATCGCAGAAGGTCGTTTACTTTGCCTCCTAGTAGTAGAGACTTTAGCGGCATGATTGTCACTTTGGAAATGGAGAGTGAAAAGCCATCGAAATGGCACTTGGTGTGGTAGAGTCTCCCAACATGATCTTTCGTCGACTCTCTTCGTATCGAATCACTGAGAAGGCCTCCCTGATTGAAGGCAATGGCTTGGTGCTAAGGACTCTACCCCGAGCTTCATCAAGGTCTTTGTTGAGTCCAGACAAGAATTTGAATACCCTCTTAGTCTCGACAATGGATCGGTAGAGTTTTCCATCCTCTGGACACTTCCACTTGTGAGTGTCTATACGATCAATTTTCTGCCAATGTCGGGTGAGTAAGCTATAAAATTGTGTGACTGAGAGATCACCTTGTTTGAGTTCATGAAGAACACTTTCAGTTTCAAAGATCTTTGATGTATTCTCAGAACTGGAGAAGGTGATCTTGGCTGCTTCCCAAATTTCAGCCGCTGTAGTATAGAGTAGAAAGTTCTCACCAATTTCAGGGGTCATGGAGTTGATGAGCCACGACATTACCATATTGTTGTTGGCCTTCCAAGTTTTGTAAGTAAGTTCATCGTCCTTTGGAGCAATGGTTGATTCTGTGAGGAGATCATCTTTGCCCTTCCCAGAGATGAACATAAGGACCGATTGAGACCACTGCAAATAGTTTTGGCCATTGAGCTTATGGTTTGTAATATGAGCAGAAAAAGGATCGGGAATGGGAGAAGATGAATGTGGTTGTGAGGATGAGGAGACTTCATTGGAAGAAGAAGAAGAAGAGGTGAGTCCATGGATCTTATTCCCATACTTCACCATGAAGGCTCTGATACCATGAAGATTAAGAACACGTTAGGAAAATTGGACTTACTTTTTCTCATTGATGATTTATGGCGGACCAGTGAGATCCCTACTATATATATATCCTAAGTTCAAGTAACTAAGTTAACATCGAGAAAAAAAAACCAGTGAGATCCCTACAATAAAGTCCGAAAAAAAAAAAAAAAAAAAAAAAAACTTTACTTAGATGGTAGTGAAAAAACTGCATCGTTTCTAGTCCACTAGGACAATTATTTGTCTTGTTGCTACAATAAATTAATCGTTGGTTGAATTATAGAAGTAATATTGTTTCGGAGTACCATTAAAAATTAACATAACTTTTAAAGTACTTGAAAACCTTTATGATTATTGTAATTACTATGCATCTCTAACTATGAATTATGAGATTTAATTTCATCTTCTCTGCAACAACTAGTAGCAACCTTCACTCTAGTAACTTGAAAACACTCTGATAAAATTGGCAAGTTGAAAAGGCACCTCCTGCATATCATCCACACAAAATCCTAACCAAAAATTGAAAACTGAGCTTATAATTTTGATACAGTTATCTAATTGTGTTAACCAAAAAAAATGTTTTTATTTAGTTATATACTAATTTACGCATTATTTGTCTTTTTTTTAAGGAACCAAACTTAATTTATTCATATTGGATGTGTAAAAGAATAAAACAAGGGAACGGCTAAAAGGACCTCGATTCTTGCTAAACGTACCCTATTTTTAAATTTTTACTTCGTCGTATCCCACTTTTTACTTAGCATACCCTTTTTTTTCAAAATTTCAAAAATACCCTTGTTGTACCCCATTACCATCACCCTTACCCTTACACCCATTCTAAAGATGTTTCGAACACAAATAGTGACACCTCTGAAGAGGTGTCGAACACACAGATCCAACACCTCTAAAGAAGTCTCGATTGGACTTCTCCGTCATCCACAAAAACTTAGTTATTTTTGCAATTTCGGTTAAAGTCGATCGATACCTCTTTAGAGGTGTCGGTCTTGTGTGTCCGACACCTCTGAAGAGGTGTCGTTTCTGTATGTCCGACATTCACGGGACAACGAGAATGAACACAAAATTTCAAAACTCTCAAAAATCACATGAAAATAAACAAAAAATTGTGGGTTTTGCTCAGAATTGTTTAATATCATCGATTCCATCGAAACTTTGCACTCAAAATACAAGATTCAACTCCCAAATCGAAGCCCTAAACCCAACAACAATCTTTCAAAATACCAACTAAAAAAAGTAAAAAAACCCAGAAAAACTTCAAAATCGACACTAAAATAAATGAGGAATATACCCACTGCGTCGAATCGACGTGGTTTTGCTCGGATTGAGATTCAGATTGGTGGTGAGATGCGATGAATGATTGGGGCAGGTGGGGTACGAGGTAAGTGAGGCGAGTGGGGTATGGTTAGTAAAAACCTTTTTATATAGAGGGGTAGTTGGGTCATTTCACTTAGGTGGGGGTACGTTTAGCAAAAACTGAAGTCCTTTTAGTCGCTCCCTAAAACAATATGGTGAACTAGTGGGATCCCTGCAATAAAATCGAAAAAAAACCCCCTATTGTAAATAATGTGGATGACTATTCACATTGGACATGTAACATCAAATATGTATTTACTTGTACTCCATTACGTAGCTTGTTTCACTATGTGTACTCTTTTGTGTATCTTGTACACTATGTATTACTTAAAAGGCTTAAGCTTTTCTTGTAACTTATACACATTGTATTGCTTCTAATCTTTGTTCAAGGTATACATTGTCATCATGATCAAAGGCCTATAAAAGGAGCTCATTCTCTTGTAAACACACACTAATGTATGAATGAAATCTCTATATTTTCATCTCTAGCTCTCTTCTCTCTTGTCTCATCGTCTCTACTTGTTCTAGTATTTCTTAGTTTATGCCTTCTATGCTTAAGTATCTAGCAAGTCCAACTTAAATTCTAGTTGGCTTACAACTTAGTTTACAACACGTCATCAGCACGAAGTTGTTCTACAAGATGAGGTCTTGAAGAACAAGAAGCTTTTCAATGAGATAAAGCTAAGAAGGTATGATTTTTATTAATTTAAATAAGTTCAATTCATTTCCATGTTATCATGGTTAATTTCTATTTTGTTACATGCATATTTAATTATATAAATGTACTTTATTGATACATTGTGCATTGTAACGTCGCCGATTGCGAAAGTATGCTTTATAGTTGCGTCTTCTACGATCTTCTACATCAAAAATCAAAAGTCAATGTGTGACATGTAATTTTTCTCTTAAAAATACAAATGATTAGTTATTGTTCTATTCTTGATTTTATAATACAAATAATGTTATTGTGACGGCCCCTCTCATAATCTAGGGCACCGCCCGGCCTAATCCCGTAATTAAGCCCTAATCCTATCCACGCAGGACTCAACTACGTATTAGTCAACCTTTACAACCTAAACGCCTCTTTTCTCGTATTCAAGATAAGTAATACACTAGTCCTACCAGTTTATAAAATTTAGAGTTAATTAAAACTTTTTATTAAATTAATTATTTAACGGAAGTCTTATTGATTATGCGGAAGCAATTAGTAACTTATGCGGAAGTCATTTATAAAATTTTAAGTGTGGAAAACCAGGAAATGACATCACATATATAAAGTCCTCAAAATGCATTGAAACAGTAAAATAGTCTAAGTCAAGTCAGGGAACTAACGCTCAACCCAATATACAACCCCAAATAGTATCTGAAAGACATATAACATATACAATCAAAAAAATACCAAAAGAAGACCTACGATCGATGGAGTGACGCGCCGCGAGCTCAGGGATAATCGCCGATCTTCTCCTTGTCCGTCATGCTGGTAGACGACTCTGCACCCACCCTCATAAAAAGGACGGTGAGTACAAGAATAAAACAGTAATCCACGATGACAAGTTTAATTTGCATTTCCAAATATTCAAATGGTATTTAAAAGCATATAAATGGGAAAACAGGAAAATAAACCATATGCGAGTAAATACCAGAGTTAAACAAGTGATACTGACACTAGGCTAAGTAGTGGTGATTTAGGTCCGGTCGGCAGTGAAACATGTCACTCCGACTAAATAATCATATAGCACAAGGGACTTTAACCCAAGTGTTACCAGGAACTCTAACCCCGATGTGTAGACCACCTCGGGGACTCTAACCCCAAGTGTCATACAGTGTCAAGTAACATGTGCCGACATCCCCAGGGACTCTAACCCCGTGAGTCGCGCACACCTCGATCGAGTACGGGACCTAAATGCAAAAACTACTTTTTAAATTTCAAGAAATACCAAGTATGGATTGTCAAGGCATATGCACATTTACACACCTAAACAAATAAGAAATACAAGTCCTCTTAAACATTTATAAGATATTCACTAGCCTAATAGCATGATGTTTATCATTCAATTCACATTTAAAACAACAAGAATAGACATAGCATGGGATAGAATCAATGAATCAAATCAAATGAATGAATATCATGCAAACTAGACTCATCAAGTGAGCATAGACACAAAGAACACATGATATAAGAATACAAAGGAAAAATAGTCAAAAGGACTATGCAAGGACAACAATTAATAGAAATGAAATGCCAAGTAAAGTTGCCATTGGGTATACTCACAACAACAAAGTAAAGTCCTAGCCTTACTTGCCTCCCGATACTCCAAATCTTGTATTCGCTCTCCCGTACCCTTTTCCTAGGTTTCTGAGTTTGATGTCTCATTAGTTCAAGTATAGTGGGTTTAAGCTCAATTTAGTGGTGTTTATTGTGTATTCAAATTGGTTTAATAGACTTTAAATCAATCTTCCTAAATCAGCCCCTAAAGACTAAATTAAGTTTCAATTTCAGTCCTACATTTTAATGCACTTTTATGCATGAAATGGTCCAAATATCGAAATCCTCCATCAGTACAATTATTGCTGGTCTCTCACTTAGCTTTCCGGAAAGGTTTAGTTTGCAGAATTCTGATTTAAAATGAAAGAGATGTCATGATTTTACTAAACATAGGTCTAATTAGAATTTAATCCGACCAGCGGATTTAGAAAATCTATTTCTCCTAGTCTATAGTTCCTAAAAATGTGAATTTTTGTCACAAGGCAGAAAATATACCCAAATACAACATACTAAAAGATCAGCTCATTTGGATAAGTAGTCATGGAGTTATGCCCTTAACAAATTTAGTTTCAAAACTTTCATTTTTAATTCCAATACCTGTTTTTAGAGCATGTTTGGACATAAAAACATTTGAATAAAAATACTTTCAGTTAAGCAAAGTTATTCCCCTTTAAATAATCTTTCAAATGCCACTAGTTTGGATAAATTTGGATCTAAAATGGGCAGATTATGACCAAATTACCCAGGTTGATTCCTAATACAACATGCATAATTCTAGTTTTGGTGTTGCAAGTTCAAAAATTCATATCTTTATGATTTCAAAACCAAATTAAGAACTTCAATATAGCTGGATTATCAGCTTGAAATGAGGAACCCAAATATATAAATCAATTGCAAATACTCAATAATCTACCATCTGAAATTAGCTTAAAACCGGAACTTGTTCTAATTTCAACTAAAAAGATGTGTACTTAGTTGATGTAGCACCCTAGCTTGAGAATTTCTCACCAACTCCCATGGATTCCTTCAACACCTTGATGATTCACTCCTCTTCAAAATTTCCTTCTTCTTCTCCAGCAAAAATGAATGAGTGATTTGGTTTGCATGTTGTTTGATCACTAATGTTATATATTAAGGTGACGTTCCTTCCTAGCCCTTGATCTCCATGGATTTATGTATCCCGAAGAATATCTAATGGTCCACCTCTTGCCATATATCCCACTAACTCCCACTAAATCAACCTCAAGTGACACCATTTCATTACTCACCTAGTTCCTAGATGTGCCAATGTGTATCTCTAGACCAATCCTATGTTTTCCATTTAATTTACTCAACTATAGGTCTTTAATTTGATTTACATTAACAAACACAACCATAGGCTTATAAGTAATTCTTTATTTCATATTAGTATTAAATAAGACTTACCAAAATGCTAACTACCCGGTTCCCCGACTCGCACGCTACTCGAGGCGTGTCACCGCTCTCGTCTCGACGCCTACAACTGTACAAACCGACTTAGTAAGTTTACACAATACATAACACTAGGCATACATCAATACAAAAATATAATATACCTCGACCACGTGCCTCGGTCGGTGCACGTATCACAGTGTAGGTCCTACGTCAAGGGTCGGTGATCCTGATTAAGGAATTAAAACGGGGGTTAGAGATTTGGGCCGTGACAGTTATAAGTTTGAGCTGATAGTGAGTAAGCCTTGTCCCTGGTAAAGCTAAACATTGAAAGGGAGACTGGTTATCCCGTTCGAGGAGGCATGGTATTAAGTAGACTTTGTCTCGCCACCCAACCTCGAGGTTGTCCCACCAACTCATACGAATATTACATTTTATTTATTGATGAATCAAGTTGTGAACATATATTGAATTATACGTTCTGTTCTTTACATTAAAAGGGGAAAACTATTTTATATTGAATTTATTTTCAAATTATTATTCAATCATAGTTGACAAAATCTACTTGTCATTACAATTAGATACTACAATTTATGAATAAAACATCTATGCGATACTGTGTTATACACAATCATTCGCTAATATCTATTTAGAGATTTGAAAAGTGAAAATATAAAAAATGATAATGTTCCAAAAAGCTCAAAATGAACGTCTGGGTCTCATGCTACAAAATTTAATCAGTCAAATATTAATTATGATTCCGCAATTTCAATTACCTTTATGTTGAGGCTATGTGGAAATCTGACTGAAGAGACAATAATAAGAAAGTCACGTGTCCCGCCTCGATTTATTACTGCAACAAATATCGAGTGCGCACGTCAATCCAATAAATGTTATGCATTGATTTTTTTGTCTCATGGTAGCTGAGTAAAATAATGAGATATTATAAATATAATATCGCTCCCTGTGGCGGCCCTGCTGCCCCGGGGTGACGTGTCTCAGTGTACTTCTTGCTAGGTGGGCCCAACTACACGTGTCCGCCACCTGCCTGTCCACCTCTTGTCTCAGAATTCGTGTCCACGTGTGTTTTATCAAATTAGTTAGTGGATTATCAATATTTGCTTAACTTATTCTCCTTAAGTATTTGAATGTTTATTCTAATGTATAACCATTCTAGTGGGTTGTATCTTACAAGTAACACATATATCAGCGCAGAATCTTTAATTGATACATTTGGTAAGTAATTTAGCATGATAAGCATTATTCATAATAGCTATGGAAAACTCGGAAAAGTACTCTATATATAAGCGACAGTACCATGAATATACAAAATATCAAAATAAAACACGTACGAGTAGGTCCTCGACGGCGGACAGTAAGATGTAGTCGCTTAAGATCCCTTTACCCCTACTGGTACTAGGATGCACTCAATCATCATAACAAGACAGATGACAAGTACAGTAAGTAAAATCCCGAGGAACCCCTCTGAGCATTCGTATGATAAAGTAAATGAAATGCAAGAAATACTGTCAAGTAAACATGCGGAATATAAACAGGAAACTGTAAATGACTCATCGCACGAATAGATAACGGATAAGCTAACAAATGTGTCTGCTCGCTCCAGATGGACTAGACTGTACTTTGGGTCACCAAGTTCCCACCAGTGGTCGCACCCAAATGGCTAGACATTTGGTCCATCGTGATGTTGACCAAATCCGCTGAGTCACCGACACGTGCACCAAGGGCAAGCTCAGGTTACCATTCACTGAGGGCCGGGTCACACGTGCTACAATCCATTGCATCATGTGAACACAACCAGGAAAATCCGGGAAGTAACCTCAACCCACGTCCAAGTAACGGAATAGAGTAATAGAAACAACAAGAAAATGATGAAAATGAAATAGAAGACATAATCAAATACTCAGAGTTTTATAGTTGGGTTTTACAAACCTCAAACCGCTTTTCGACCTCCCCGACTCCCGTATCCAACCCGACAAGCTCCCGACACCGAGCTACGGTCCCCCAAGTCTTTGAAGTCAAAGTTTCATAAGTTTAGGTTATTTCCTAGTGTTTAGACATGTATTAAGTGGAAAATCACCAAAACAGCCTTTTAAATCCATATTTAATCTGTCGTTAGCGCGCTAAAGGGTACACATATCGCGCTAGGTGATGGTAGCGCGATATAGGATTCATGTAGCGCGCTACTGTTCTTCAGGACGAATAACAGTTGGAAACCCAGAACGATTAGCACGCTAACCGTTCCAAGTAGCGCGCTATCTGTCCTTTGGGACAAAATTCTTAAGTTGAGAATTTTGTATTTCTCCTCTCAATTGACTACCTTATTAGTTTAAACATGCTTTACATACAATATCAACTTCAAAACAACATCTAGCACACTCCAGAACATCAATTTTAACCCAAATTCTCCAAATTCATGCATTCACCACAACTTCCCAATTTCATCAACATCATCAAATCTAGTTAAACTAACGATAAATTCCCTATGAATATGATCTAACAACATGTAATTCATCATGTTTTAACCTAAAATCAGAGGTTTAACCATCAAACCCGAATTCACTCAATTCAATAAAAAATTGGTTCATTGGAGAGTGGAGGAGATGAAGATGATGATTACCTTGGTTTGAGCTCTTGAATTGGTCTAAGGTGTTGAATTCTCAACTTGAAGTTCTTATTCTCCTCTTGGTTTTACTGGTTTTTACATGGATGATGTGAATGGTTTGAATCAATAATCCACAAAGTCCTGTATATATATATTTGATTAAGATCAGGGGTGCATACGTATCTCGAAGATTATCATATGGTGTACAAACATGTTGTAACACACCCCTTAATGACTCCAATAGCACACTCATCTTCTAGTACTACTCATTATGATCATCTAAATATTCATCTCATGGTCTTCATTATTTAGTGTAAACTACATGCTTAGCTTATTTAATTGATTTCACATTACATTAAGCCTTATAAAACCATATGGTTAGTGTTTTATTTATCCAATTTAACCAACTCATGGTCCCACTAACCTTCGACTATCTGGTATCGGTGCCCCGCGTCTCGACACACATTTCGAGGCGCTATAGTCTATTATTTAAATTTCAATATAGTTAGCCTATGGTTACATTAGCCATTTCAATTTAATAACTTAGTCATGTTTGTGTAAGTTTGTTGAGTTTTTCTAGTGTACCCGTACTTCGCCTCTCGATACTCGCATTGACACGCACTTTGAGGCAACTACCCTTCAGACACCCTCGTACGCTATCGCTATTCAACATACACACATGCGATGTATTAACAAATAAATTTATGAAATGCCTCACAAATAAGCAATCCAACACAAAATTAATTAGTGTACCTAAGTCGACGTGTGTCCTAGCTTACCCGCGGCGTCCACGTGGATCTAAGCTGACGTCCTATGTCTGAAAGTACGAGATGAATAACGATGTTAATAACACGGGTCATTACACTCATGTCCAATTGGTTCATCTTCAAATTAAGAAGCATATGTTGCATATAATGACCATGGTCGTAATAATAAAATTTCGGACGTGGAAAATGTGAAAAGATTTGGTAAAGATCGTATTGACAATTCCATTAAAAGTTGGAATAAAAATGGTGCCTAGAAAGGGCAAATAATTATTGACAATGAGCGCTCATCAATGTGATATTTTTCGTCACATATGAAAAGCTATTTTGCCAAAATATTGTCATATATATACCCCGAATATTTTTATGACCTTTACCATGCCTTCAAAATCAAAGGCAAAATTATGAATCTTATCATTGAAAATGACTCGATTAAATAGGCACGTCGAGATATGTTCAAATCATGAGCTAAATATAGGCGATGAATTTATTGCTTGTGTATTGTGCTACATACATATATATTATAATATGAAAGATAATCTTTCTCGAATTTGAACTTAGCTGAGACTAACGTTCAGATAATATATGGTACAACAATTATATTGTTAATGCCTTGTTCAGAAGAAGTTTACTCGAATAATAGAAAATCTTTTTATATGATTATGATTTAATCTGAGTATAAAATTCTCGGCTTTAACTTCTGGAATATATAAGACACATTAAAACGATGTCGTCATAAATCAAATGACATTCATAATGTGAAAAGATCTATTTGATTGTCCAGAATCATCAATAATAAGAAAATATCGTTAATTCGCATGGACATCATTTATCGAACTGGGTTTTTTTTTATCAACTGGTGATTATCTCAAGACAAATCAATAGAAGACTTATATTGATTAAACTCTCCATCAATCATATTATAAGATGCCTTGGGTCCCTAACATGGAATTTATTTATAAGAAATTTTGCTAATTAATCGTCAATTTGATAAATTAATATTTAAAGCAATTAGCCAATTCAAAAAGAATGGCATGTAATTTCTTGAAACACATTAAATTGCCTCAAATCTATTGTATTATGATCCATGTATAAATTAATATATATGAACTTGAAGTTCAAATGATCATTCATTAGCAACAAGTTATGAATCAATTACTTGATGCAAGTACTATATGTAAAAGAGTGACAATCATTTGTTCCAACGTTAAAAGTTCACGATAAAATGATGTCCATGTGCAACTAAATGTACAAGAACCAATAAAACGCTTAAGGCGTAAAAGACAAGCTGTTCGAAGGACACAAACCCTTAAAAAATAAAGTAAGGATTCAATGTATCTTTTGGGTATATGTCTTCATTATAATATCATCGTATATTGATGATTTAAATAAATTATGACGATATCATTCGAATCCATGAAAAAAGAATTCAAGATGGAAGATTTTGGGAAAAATAAGATTTAGCATTGATTTGAAAATCAATTATTTTTCAAGTAAAATAGTTGTCCATCATATAATTTATTTTACTCAATTTTTTTTTTGGGTTTACAAAGGTTTGTTGCAAAATAATAAGATGTTCCACTTATGTCAACATCAGGGGGAGAATCAAAAGGAGTTATTGATTAGTGCATTGCACTCTTTTTCCCTTAGCTATGGTTTTATCCCACTGAGTTTTCCTAGCAAGGTTTTTAATAAAGCAATTCTAACATTATTATATTCCATATAAAAAAGAAATTTATGAGAGCAATTAATGTACTTTTTTTCCTATACTAGATTTTTTTCCATAAGGTTTTTCTAGTAGAGGTTTTAATGAGACATATTCTCTCAAAGTGTATCAATGTGTTGCACTCTTTTCCTTAGCTATGGTTTTGTCCCACTGAGTTTTCCTAGCAAGATTTTCAGTGAGGCAATCAACAATATTATACTACAAAGCAAGATTGACGAGAACATTGTACTTTTTTTTCCTATACTAAATTTTTTCCCACGGGGTTTTTCTAGTAGAGGTTTTGACGAAGCATATTCTCTCAACAAGTGTCATCCAAGGGGAAGGTTGAAAAAAATGTGGATGACTATTCATATTGGACATGTAACATCAAATATGCATTTACTTGCACTCCATTATGTAGCTTGTTTCACTATGTGTACTCTTTTGTGTATCTTGTACACTATGTATTACTTATAAGGCTTAAGCTTTTGGTGTAACTTCTACACATTGTATTGCTTCTAATCTTTGTGGATGACTATTCATATTGGACATGTAACATCAAATTTGCATTTACTTGCACTCCATTATGTAGCTTGTTTCACTATGTGTACTCTTTTGTGTATCATGTACACTATGTATTACTTATAAGGCTTAAGCTTTTGGTGTAACTTCTACACATTGTATTGCTTCTAATCTTTGTTGAAGGTACACATAGTCATCATGATCAAAGGCCTATAAAATGAGCTCATTCTCTTGTAAACACACATCAATGTATGAATGAAATCTCTACATTCTCATCTCTAGCTCTTTTATCTCTTGTCTCATCTTCTCTACTTGTTCTAGTAGTTCTTAGTTTTATGCCTTCTACGTTTAAGTCTCTAGCAAGTCTAACTTAAGTTTTAGTTGGCTTACAACTTAGTTTACAACACCCCCTACTTTTATATCACTTGAGAACCTTTACTGACACGATCGATTGTAACTACAATGCAGCTCGAACTTTGAATTATGAGACTTAATTTCAACTTCTAAATGGCAATCTAGTAGCAACATTCACTTGAATAACTTGAAAACACCGTGACAAAATTGGCAAGTTCAAAAAGCATTATCCACACAAAATTCCTCCCAAAATTGAAAATTGAGCTGATAATTTTGATATTATCATTATTTTTTTTGTAAGATTAACCAACAAATTATTAACACCTATGGGGTTTTACCGAAGGCCTCGGTAGTTCAAATGTGAATTCCATCGAAGAATGCGAAATAGTATTATTTTTAAATTTTGGGCCAAACTTCCTAAATTAATTAAAAACAAAGGAGTATTTGTTATTAATTATAGGGACTAAAATAAACTAATTAATGAAGGTTCTTTTGAGGCTTAGCTGTTTAGGTACACCTAATAGAAGGAATAATTAAAAGACAAGCAATACCATGTCACATACAAAAAAACTGGTAATATAATGGAGGTGAATGCTAGAATAACATTCCTTACTTGACAACACAACATAACGCAACCACTACATCAGCCGTTGGTGTTCGCCTCGGAATGTAGGCTTACCCATTCCGTGATTCAGAACACGTGTGGTGAGATGTGGGGTGTGTGTTAGGGTGCATTAAATATTTGACCCACGCAATTAGGACACGCCAAATGAACGCACACTTATTAGTGTCCTTTAGATACACATCGATTTGTGTTGGCACAAATTAACAGCAATGAACAAATCAAAGGACACCAACAAGAAAATATATGCTCATTTAATTGGCGTGTCCGATCGATCCAAATTAAGTGGGCCATTCAATCATTTAACTTCCATTAATTCAAATGCTGGCAAAGACTGATGAAGTGAGATCAAAACTATAAGGAAATGATCGCTTCTATATAATACTTCTTATATAAAAAAAACTCTATATGTTTCTTTTGCTTTTATAAGATTTTTGTACGTACTAAATTGAGTACAATTGAAGAGTTTGATCCATATAGCTGGCTCCAACTAATTTGTGATTGAAGTTTTGTTGTAGTTACTTTTATTAAGTTGTAATTTTTTTTGTGAATCTACCAAATTAAGACTTGTAATTGTTATTTTTATGGCATGGTTAAAAACTAATTATACATAGCGGAAGAATTAATATAAATGTTACATCGGATCACGATGAATTACGTGTTCGCCTAGCGTCGTTCGAGTTCCTACGAGAGTGATCGCACTACCATTATAGAGCGTGATCTGTATCCACGACCTAGAAGTGGAAGGCGAAGAGAGAACACACACCACTATTCTCTAGAAATTCAATTAATCAATTGTACATCCTTTATCTCCTTTTAGATATTTATAGAAATCCAAAAAGTATGAATCTAAGGTTGCAACTTTTGGTAAGACGTGTCTCTACACGTACTTAAGGAAAGAGTGCAACTCTTCACATGAAGTGATTTTTCATACACTTGATTCCATACGTGTTACCAAAAAACTCTAACAATCTCCCACTCGCACATGATGTGGGTAATTATCACACATTAATGGGTGTTATTTTTTAAAGTTTTGTGTATGTTGAATTTCTCCCACTCGCACATGAAGTGTGATGGTTCTCGATCTTCCTCGATAACTTCCATACTAGCTAATAGGCCGTGCGACCGTAAGATAACCTACAAATGGGAGCTCTACATTAGCAATAAGCAGCACAGAGACATCAACCCCAAAAAAATGCCTTACATGTCTTAGATCCATTTTAGTTTCATCAATTCTTAAGTATTTCTAATCCCTAAAAAATAAAGAGTCTTACTTGAACTACTGCAAGCATTATACAAAATATCCACAATTATATTCAACATTTAGATATTTGCAAAATATAATGATCCGGATTCAGGATATAGTGTATGTCATGATGAAAACTTAATGATCTTTATTTTCGCCCTCCCACTATTCAATAGAATAATAATCGCTTTCCCAGTGAAGTCCCATCATACCAAATCAATCATGACCATTAGCAACTTACCAAAGTAGCATACATCATTTTTCCACCTTATAGTGTAGTCGAAAGTGATAAGGGCATTCTGTAGAAGCATGTTTCAACGGAGTCGCACTTAAAGAGCGTATGTTCGACTCTAAAACACTGTACAAATCTTAGTCTAGTTGTGACGACCCCTTCTTCTAAACAGGGCACCGCCCGACCTAATCTCATAATCAAGCCTTAATCATAGTCATGTAAGACTTAATTACGTATTAGTCAGCCTGTCGTCCCTATTTTCTTCAATACACATGTCCAGATATTATTAGATTTCAGAGTTAATTAAAACTTTTTTATCATTTGAATATTATCATGTAGTTTAAAGATTATGCGGAAGCTCTTATTACTCAAAATTCCTAAGTGTGGAAAACCAGGAATACAAAACATCACATGCATGTATATATATTAGTTTCAAAACATGAACTATACACTCAACCTACTATACAACCCAAAAATGCACAATAAAGACATAAACAATAATAATACAATAAAAGTCGAGTCATACAAAATGAGATAGGATAATCGCCGAAATGCTCAAAGAAAGTCGTCGATCTTCTCCCTCCCCGGTTTGCTGCTGCTCGACAGACCTACACCCACTGTCACAAACTAGACGATCGGTATAGTGATATTTAAGTAATAACAGGAGAATTCTATGCCACATTTCTAAAATATAAGAAAGGTATTTAAAAGCATAAAATAGCGAAAGAGTTGCTGAATCAAGTAATGCAAGTAAATACCACAGTTAAAAATGTATAGACTGACACGAGCTAAGTCGAGATGATCTACGTCCGGTCGGCGGTGAGATCTATCACCTAACTTTTTCAACTACGATATGGAGCTACGCTAAACATATCTCATACAAATAGCGAAGCTACGCTCTACGCGTATACATCATCTATCTCATGTTTGCCGACCACCCCGAGTCCTATACCTCGTGTGCCGCGCAAGTGTAGTGGTGAGTGTCGGAACCTCGGTAGACCCATGTTCCCGTGAACCGCGCATCTCTTATGCAATGGACACTAGATAATCCCAACTTTAGTTTCCAAAGATAAATAGTTATAATTCTCTAGGATTTCAAAATTAGTTAGGCTACAAAGCCCAAGGAAATAAAATACGAGTCTAAACCAATCAAACTTATCCCAATAGCACGCTTTTGACAAATTACCTATCAAGAATATCATCAAAAGTAGAACTTGAATCAATGAAACAATTCAAAAGGCATCATGTCACAATATTCAATCATGAATAGACACAAAACAACATGATGTGAGATAACAAGTAGCAATGTCTACTAATAGACCATAAAGTGATAAGAGTCAATGAAATGAAATATAGAATTTTCACAGCTTTACTTATAATTCACAACGCTTGTCCTAGCCTATCCGATCTCTCGACACTCTGAAATGCGTTCCCAAACTCCCGAGATATCCCTTTAGTTCCCTGAAGTTGTTTGACAGGTTTTAAAGTCATTTATAGTGTTTAAAACATTTTTGGAACTTGCTGATTTTTAGTACTGGCTGGGAAATTAGCGCGCTAATTGCCACATTAGCGCGCTACTTCGACTTTCTAGCGCGCTAATTTTTTACATTAGCGAGCTAATTTGAACATTAGTGCGCTAATTCACATATCTAGCACCCTAGATTTTCTACCTAGCATGCTATGTGCAGCAGAACCTAGAATTCTGCATTTCGAATTCTGGGTTTTTGCTTCACATAGGCCATGTTAACGTCTTAGGGACCCTCATACACACTACTAGAGGTCCCTAACATCAAACCCAACGTAAAACAACAACTACCAACATCAAATTCATGAAGTCAACAACTTAATGGAGTGGAGAAGTTACCTAGCTTAAAGAACTTCTTCTTTTTCACTTAACCTTCAATGAATTACACACCTTTGTCCTCCCCAAATGCACTCCAACAACTCTTCTTCTTTCTTCTTTCCTATCCAAAGATTTTTAGTGATGAAGATAAGAAAATTTGTTGACTTATAAGGATCATTTGACAATTTAGATATGTTTAAACCTTAGCCCTTGATCATGTGTACACAAGTATCTCGAGGCTCAACTAATGGACCACCTTGACATACTTGTCCCTCAAGTCATGAGTAAATGACTCCAAAAGTTGACTTACTTGACCTCTTGATTTGGCAATACGTGTCTCGATGCACATCTAGTGATCATTGTTTTATTTCACTAACTTAGGCACTTAATATTTATTCAAATGTGACCACATGAAAACCACTTACAAAACCAACATTAGTTCACATTAATTACACTTACCCCATATGCCGCTACCTCGGTCCCACGTCGACACGCGACTCGAGGTATGTCCCCACTCATCTCTATACCTATATGCCCGTATAAAATTGACTCAATAGTCTACACATATACAATACACTAGGCATACATCACAACAAATATAAAATACACTTCGCCCCTTGCCTCGGTCAATGGACATACCACGGTGTGGGTCCCGCAGTACGGGTCGTTGATCCTGTTTAAGGCATTAAACACAATTAGAGATTTTGGGCTGTTACACTAGTTGCTATTGCAAGCACCTAACCCGAGTTCTGTATAGCTTACTATCATTCAAGCGTCAAATACTAGATCTTGCATTTGGTATCAACTTCACTACGGGCAACATGGATAGTGAAAATCCAAGTCGATCATAATACTGATCTCATCTTGACCTCTATCAAGGCAACAAATAAAAATGAGCTCGATAAATCTAACTCCCTGATAGATTCAATCTTAACAATAAGCTCCAATGTCTCATCTTTGCTTGTTAATTTCAAAGCGCCAAAAGCGATCGCTCATGTGAGAAAGCCGATCTTCAAGTTCGGAACATATTAATCAACATAATAGAGTATTGTGTGTGCTACAAATAATCAAATAAGCTTCCGTAAAAGCTATACTTCATTCATTAAACAACAAAGGTCTTATACATAAATAACTATCTTATCAAAAATGTATAGAATATATTAGTCACAACCTACGCAATCCTAAAGCTCTAACATGTGTGATAAAAACATCACGAGCTATAGTTTTTGTTAATGAATCTGCTACAATTTGCATTGTAGGTATATATTCTAAAGGCATTTCTCTCTTAGCGACAATATTTTTGATGAAATGATAACGCAAATCTACGTGTTTGGTTTTTTCATGGTATTTGGGATCTTTAACATAGGCTAATGCAGTCGTGCTATCACAATTAATTATCACAGGATCAATGGTGTTTGTGACAATTCTCAAATTGTAAAAAATCTCCTTAACCAAATAGCCTCTTGTACAGCAGCAGAACATGCAATGAATTTTGCTTCCATCGTTGATAGGGTAATGCATGATTGTTTCTTGCTACACCATGATATTGCACCTCCATCAAGCAAAAAAACGTATCCTAATGTGGATTTATGTTCATCAAGATCTCCACTCCAATCTGCGTCGTTATAGCCTACTGAGTGCAAACTCGAATGTTGGAAACATAGTTTATAATCAGCAGTTCCTTTGAGATATCTCATTTTCCTTTTAACTACTTTTCAATGAGCAAGTCCTAGGTTAGATTGATAACGACTTACTAATCCTACCGCATAGCAAATGTTGGGGCGTGTACACATCATAACATACATTAGACTCCCAACAACACTTGAATATGGTACACAAACCATCTTTTCTTTTTCTTCTAATGATTGAGGACATAAATTAAGGCTTAAGGATTCACCTTTGGTGATAGGAGTGTCAATGGGTTTGCAATTATCCATTTAAAATCGTTCAAGAATTTTGTTAATATAAGTTTCTTGAGACAAAGCTAGAAGTCTTTTAGAACGATCCCGCATAATCTTTACACCTAAGATGTAATTCGCATCACCCATATCTTTCATCTCAAAAGTTGAAGACAACTATAACTTGGTTTCAACAATCATCTTCTTATCATTACTAGGCATTAAAATGTCATCAACATATAAGGAAAAAATTATGAGAATTGCCTTCGATTTCTTAACATATACACAATGGTCTTCATTTATCATCGTAAATCCATTAGAAGTAATTGCTTTATGAAATCTTAGATTCCATTGTCTAGATGATTATTTTAGTCCGTAAATGGATCTATTAAGTTTACAAACTTTTTATTCATTTTCATTTACAACAAAACCTTGCGTTTGATCCATATAGATCTTATCTAGTTCTTTGTTAAGAAAGACAGTTTTTACGTCCATTTGACATAATTCTAGATCTGAATTTGCTACAATGGTTAAAACAAGGCGTATTGAAGTGAATCGGACAGCAGGGGAAAATGTTTCCTCATAGTCGATTCCTTCTTGTTGAATGTATCCTTTCACGACTAATCACGTCTTATATCGCTCTATGGAACCATCAGCGTTACATTAAAATTTTAGAACCCATTTGTTCTCGATAGTCTTACGACTTGGTGGTAAATCAACCAAGTCTCATTCATGGTTAGCTTTCATAGAGTCTTATTCCTTATTCAGTGCAGCAATCCATTCTTTGCTATTAGAGGAAGATAACACATCTTTAACATTTTTAGGATCAACATCATCAAGTGGAGTAATCATTAAAGCCTCCCCCTCAATCGCAAATCGACGGCGTGGGATTTGTCCCATCGCACTGCGCCTAAATTGTTCTTCTTGAGTATTTTCATCAAGATTTGATGACTTAACTTCTGGCATTGCACTCTCATTCTTCATCATATTTTGAGATACTACATCCTCCATAATTATTGGATTTTGAGTGCTGTCAGTTTGATATTCATTTTCATATAATCCGATGTCTTTTGTCACTTGACCTTGACTCGAAAAATCTTTCTCTAAAAAAATTGCATCTCGAGATTCTATTTATGTGATCTCCCCATTGGCATGATCACCTAGAAATACATATCCTTTAGAAGAAGAAGAATATCTTATGAAGATACACTTCTTGCCTCGAGGTCCTAATTTCCTATATTTATATGAAGCATGTAAGTAGCACACCCCCATTAACGTAAATAACTTAAATTTGGTTTGTTTCTCGTCCATAACGGGGGTAGTTGGCACAGACTTTAACGGAATACGATTCAAGATGTAGGCAATAGTTAATAATGCATTTATCCAAAAGGAAATTGGAAGATTTGCTTGCGCTATCATTGATCATACCATTTCTAGCAATGTCAATTCCTTCGTTCTGCAACACTATTTTGTTGTGGAGTACGAGGAGTAGTCAATTGCCTAGCAATGTCTTTTTCATCACATAGCTTTTTGAATTGTTCAGATAAGTATTCGTGTCCCCGGTCAGTTTTTAAAGATTTTATCTTTCTATCTAACTGATTCTCTACATCTAATATATAAAGTTTGAAGCAATCAAATGCTTCAGACTTGTGTGAGATCAAATAGACATGATCATAACGCGTACAATCATCTATAAATGTGATGAAATAAGGTGCTCCATATCTAGCCCTTACATTCATTGAACCACATATATCAGAATGGATTAACTGTAAAGGCTCCAATGTTCGTTTGGCTTTACCATATGGTTTTCTTGTTGCTTTTCCAGCGAGACAACTTTAACAAGTAGACAAGGTTAATTTAGCGAGTGAACTTAAAAAGCCCTCTCTAGCTAGCCGTGCCAACCTTTCTTATCCAATATGACCTAATCTAACATGTCATTTGATAGAATTAATATATCAAAATTCGATGAAAGATAACACAAAGAATCATTATCATCATTTATGCTAGAATATGCAATATCCATTATTAATAAACCATCTTGTGCATGAACAGAACCATAATAAGTATTGTCTAAATATAACTTCATACCATTGTTTGCAAACGTAAATGTAAATCATAAAACCATTAAGTTGAGCACTGAAACCAAGTTATGTCGAATCGTTAGAACATATAATATGTCATGAGGTATAAAATTCGTCCCGATCGCAAATCTGGACGATATGTACCTATGTCAAGAATATTTGCACTCAGTTGATCTCCTATGAAGATTTTGCGACTCCCAATAGAAATTTAGCGAAACTCAACATATCCTGCTCGACTTCTCGCTATTTGGTTGGTTGCTCCTGAATTTACAACCCACAATTGAGGAGAATAAGCAACTAAACTTGACTTGTAACTAAATAGTCAGAGGTTAAAAGTTGAGATGCATATACCTTCTTCGGCTCGGTTCATTCACGAGCAAAGTGTCTCAGGTTTTTGCAATTATAGCAAGTGACTTTGGATTTTTCACATATTCCACCTCTTTCGCCTCTTTTGAACTTCTTAAGTTTGCCCTTTTCATATGAGCAAAATTAGAGTCGTTGGTTTTCCTTTTGCGATTCTTAAATCGACCATGAGAACTTAACTCTACAACATAAGCCAAATCATCTGTCTTGAGAGACTCAAGACGTTCAGCCTCCAGTTCTAAATGACGTGAAATGTTCTCAAATGTCCGGACATTTTCATTGCGAGTCATGTTTTGTTTCATTTGATCACATAAAGAAGACAACGGTCTCAAGATCGCTTGAACCTATTGTTCATCGGTTAAATGATGTCTGGCTGCTCCAAGCTCTCGGATCATCCCTGACATCACTTTATATGTGCTTCATAGATTGATTAATTTTCTTCTAATATGAATCAAATTTCATTATTAGTCCTTGAAATTTGGCAAAATAACTAATACCAAAGCGACGTTTTGTTGCTTCCCACAAATCTTTTGCAGAGGAATATTGCTCAAACTCGCCGATCAAGTCATTGTGTCTGCTACTGAGCATTTTGAAAAGAGCACAACTATCTTTATCAAGCCACTTCTTATAGACTTCTTGATCGTGTCTATATTGAGACGTATTTCCCTCCTCAGGAGCAAGCATTGTTTGGTCAATGGTAGTGAGAACATTCTGCTCATTCAAGAGGTACTGGATCTTACGATTCCAAATATCGTAATTTTCACCATCCAATTTTTCTCCATTATTCAAGTCCGCTACATTATTCTTAGCAGCCATCCTTGGAAAAATAAATTTTCGATTTAGTATGAGAATTAATGAATGGCCACACACAATTTATACATACTGCAAAAATCTAAATAATAGGTAAAAAATTAAAATAAGGCGCATGATTGAAAATTCGTTAAACTCTTAATCATCACATGCACACATGATTAAAATCTTAACTATTATTTAATTAATGCGCTATACATTTCAATATTGATTGCACTACCTTTTGGGCAACTCCCGCTTGAAATAGAACGCGTAATAAAATGTAGCTATATATATATATAACTAAATAACTCATGCTTTCTGGTCACATTTCTCAAATTATTTTTTAAAAAACAATTAATGAATGTTACATGTAATAGCTATGAACCGCATGAGAAACTAATTAAAAAATGATATTCACATTGTTATATATTCATTGTGACTATGATCACATACACGTGTAAGTGCACTCACACTTACTAATTAAAGTAATTGTGTCAATCTAGAAATGTAAAGTGACCATCTCAAACTAGAACAAAAAAAAAATGGAACTATCTTAAAAAAAATTTAGAGTCTTCTTCTTTCCTTTTTTTAAATTAAAAAAATACTTAATGATGAATCGATGTTATTGAATTCACTGATGTCAAAAAAATGTTTCATAATTGCACTAGATTCGGTTAAGTAATGATCAAAATAATCACAATGGGATAAACATGAAATCCTACAGGTTTCAAATTAATATAGATGATAAACACCGAAAAATATGATTAGATTGATTAGTTGTTGAGAGTAGACTAAATTGTAAGTGGATATGTCAATATCTCGTCAAATCTCGAAAAAATACAATGATTTTATTAATTCGATTAAATATCGAAATTATTTTAACATAATGAAACTCGCTTTGTGTTTTTGGGTTCGTTATTAAAAATGGACTTTAAAACACGAAATCATCGCATAAAAGCTCTGATACCAATTGTTATTTGTATGACATGATTAAAAACTTAACAAACATACATATATACAGTGGAAGAATTAAATATCAGTGTTACCTCGGATCACGATGCATTATGTGTTTTGCCTAGCATCCAATGGGAATGATCGCACTACCACTATGGAGCGTGATCTGTATCCACAGCCTAAAAGTGGAAGACGAAGAGAGAACACACACCATTATTCTCTAGAAACTCAATTAATCAATGTACATCCTTTATCTCCCTTTAGATATTTATAGAAATCCAAAATGTATGAATCTAAGGTTGCAACCTTTGGTAGGACGTGTACCTACGCTTACTAAAGGAAAGAGTTGCAAGTGCAACTCTTCACATGAAGTGACTCTTCATACACTTGACTCCATACTTGTTACCAAAAAACTCTAACAGTAATGTAGAACTGATCAATATTTTGTAATTAGAATGTTGTGTTTTGCCTACATTGTTTTATTGTGAGAACTGATCAATATTTTGTAATGTAGCTTTAAATTATTATTTTTTTCCTGTTCAAATCGGCACTGGAGTTTTTTTTTTAATTACTATTGTTGGTTGCTAGTTATTCTCCTTTATGTTTTCATGGTCAATCTCATGTTCTTGTTGTTGCAGAGTTTTCATACCATGAAGTTACCTTCCAATCAACAAAGTCGATTCAAAGGGCACAATTATGAGAAATAGAGCAACATAAATCATTCTTATTATCATGAAAGGTACACAAAATTAAAGGTTTATATACATAGACATGCATGTCATGTGTCTTTAAAAAGAAATTAGCCTTTCAAGGTCATCTACAAATATTCACTACTCTGTCATTGATTTTCAGAAGTCAATTTCCTAGGGCACTGACCATCTGTTGTTGCTGCCACGGCACTTCTTTGCACGACGGATGAAATCCAAAATCTTTCACCGGTCACTCCCGGAAATGCTGAGGCATGGTGTACTCATGGTGGTGAGAATCGCGATTTGGATTGCAGAATCATACGATTCACGATCCGGATCGCTAGAAAAAGATTTGATTCCCATGAATGAATTGGAATGCTCTTGAACCGCTTAATGAATCGCGCTGAATCATGTGAATCGCACGATTCACCGATTTAGACGATTCGTGTAACAAAAAAAAAAAAAAAAAAAAAAAAAAAAAAACCAGTGGCATTAAATCTCCCGCCCTCATAAATTTTTTCGGTCATACATGTAAGGGTATTTGGGCTACTCACTTATTTGATGACATGTTAGTAGTCATGTACACTTCTCAAACATTAGATGCGTGACATGCCCTTAGCTACTTCATTTCTTACTTGTTTTATTTGAAATTTTGTAAGTGGAATTTTGTAGTGAGGTTGAGGATATATGTAAAAGAAGTTATGAATATTAAATTAGTCTGTTTGTTGGCATTATTCTTTAAAACATAAGAACATTTAACTTCAAAAAAACTTAAAATGTATAAAAATTATAAAAAAAAAATTTAATATTTATATGATTCAGTAATGTATCTTGAATCTTACGATTCGTCGATTCGAATTCCAATTCGATTCACTCAAGCTCTTAACGATTCACTTCCGATTCACGATTCTAACAAGCTTGGGTGTAATGGACTCAGTAAAGTAAGAACTCCTACTTAGATTCTGGTAGTTGCTTAGATTAGTCTTTAGATTCTCATATAAATTTGTCACTGTCAATTCCTTCCCTGATTTTGACATCATATGTTGATTGTATTATGCTGCATTGTTGGTCTTCTTCACAGTTTGATTTGCTTCATTTTTGAGCAATTTCTGGAGCTTCTTGAATACTTTGCTGAACAATGAATTTGAAGAGTTGAGGCGTGATAAGTGAAAGCCGACAACGTCCAAGTGTTAGATGAGGAATTATTTTTGTGCATATTATCATCTATAATAATATTGCGATTGGATGTACATTTGTTATTTTCTCAATTAGAAATGGAAATAAATAATTTTGGACATTCATCCATTAATTATTTTTTATTTTTTTTTGAAAAAAATGACATTTGATAGGGGTTTCAAAACCCCTATGTAAGCTTCTGACGATATTATAGAGGTTCCAAACCCTTATGAAATTGGTAGAATTGATAGAGGTTGGAAACCCTTATGTAAGCCTCTATAGATATTATAGAGGTTTTGACCCCTATGAAATCATTAGAATTGATAGGGGTTTATGTAAGCCTCTGAAGATATTATAGAGTTTCGAACCCCTATGAAATCGTTAGAATTGATAGTTGTTTGAAACCCCTATGTAAGCCTCTGAAGATATTATAGAGGTTCCGAACCCCTATGAAATCGTTAGAATTGATATGGGTTTGAAACCCCTATGTAAGCCTCTGAAGATATTACGTAGATTTCGAACCCCTATGAAATCGCTAGAATTGATAGAGGTTTGAAACCCCTATGTAAGCCTTTAAAGATATAACAACGACTTAAAAGATGACGCTTTTCGTAGAGGTCAAAAACCTCTATGAAAGGTCTTTTATAGAGGTTCAAAACCTCTATTAAAGGCTGAATTTGTTCTAGTGAGGGTTCGTAGGCAAGTGAATGAGGCTAGTTGCTCATGTAATGATACGACTTTCACGTAATTATGCTATTCAAATGGCCAAATGTATTAAATCAGCTCCTTGGTGAGGTAGCTATAATCGTAGTAAATAATCTCAGTGTTGAATAAAATATGAATACAACATATTTTCGTCAAAAAAAATAAAAATCTGCTAATCTATACATATCTAGATTTAATAAAACTAGCTAGCTACTTTTTTCTTTGTTTTCCTTTTCTCATGTATAAATAATATCTTACCAAAACGTAAATCTCAATCTCTGTGAAAAGTAACGCCAAGTTCATCGATTTTTCTTCTCGTTTAAATTTCTCTCGGGTTTTCATTATCGACTTTCCTAGTCGCGTAGTAAGTCTAGCAACAAGACGTAAGTCTAGTTGTAAGTCGTTGACCAAGCCATTTTGAAAATCATAGAAGTTAAACATGAGTGAATTGATAAAGAAAATGAAACGAGTGCTTTCTACTAAAAACTCTACAAACGAAATTGCGTCTTCTTTTGATAACGAACAATCCAAGATTTCTAAACCGATTGTTACGCTTGACTTAAGAAATATTAGTGAAATATCATAAACTAATATAGAACACTCTCTTCAAAATTGGGATATGCCCAAAATTAAGCCAACCGATATTTATTTAAAAGGATCTTTTTCTAAAAATCAAGATTTTATTATTAAATTAGAAGAAGATACTACATCAATAGATGATGAAGGCCAAGAATTATTTCTTATTTCTCCCGAGAAAATTAATCGATATAAAGAACGTTATAAATATTTACATATAAGACTTATTCAAGTAGCCATAAAACCATTAAGCGCATTAGGATTAAATACTTACGTATTAGCTTCGTTCGTGATAAACGACATTGTAATTTTAATGATTCATTACTAGGCATCATAGAAGGTAGTTTAGCCAGAAGGACCAATATTTTTTAATTGTTTTCTTAATTTCACAATAAGTCTCCATGATCAATTTGCCCATGAAGTAAAACAACATTAAGTCTATATACTCAAGGGTTTCAACTTAAAAGAATTTGTTCAAATATTTTGTCGTATATCATATTTATTATAAATTAATGCATACAATTATTCCAAGATAGCATATACAAATCTTCAAAAGGGTACATCTACATTATTTTTAGCTAATATACGGCATAAAGTAGTTGATAGAAAACAATTAAGTTGGAAAGATATAGATATTCCAAAAACATGGCTTATACAAGATAAAAATCATGAAGAACGGTCTAGTACAACAACGTCTGATCAAATAAATAGTATAATCACCCATGATGATGGTATCGTTGAAATAAACTTTCAATCAAGGCGATCTTGTTCGTCTATTCCTTCTTCCATAGACCTATTGTATCACCTATTGTACCATCAACAACGTCATCCCCTCCTAAAGTAACTAACCCTCGATTACCAACTCAAGTTGCTTATCCTATTGATCTAAATGATGATACGGTTAGTATAAATGATTTTATTTGAATAAGATTAATGTGATTAATGAAATCGAAGAAGATTTTGTAGTTGATTATGCAACATTAAAATCTCGATTCTTGACACATCCTTTAACTCCTATTTTTTGTAAATTATGTTCAAAACATCAACAAGCTTTGCTTCGTGATCGATATTTTAGTTTTATGAAACAAATTTCAAACTTAATATTCCATTTTTTGAATTCTTAGCTCAATCTTGTCCTATGATTATATCAAAAATAAATACTATCGGGAAGGTTCAAATGAGGAACAATATATTCAACCGCATCCCCCTCTAAAGCACATCTTAAGATTAAAGGAAATATTAAGGCAACTCCACCTTTGAAAATTGATTTTCCGAAAATGAGCCTATTACGAAAAAAGACTTAAATCACATTATCGAACAAAATAATTTTACTAATATCTATTTATCTATAATAATTAAATCTCATGATCATACATCTACTAGTACTTCTAAAGTTAAGGCTTCTAGCACTGATCTACTCACGTTTCATAAATCCCATGAGCCTATTTTATTAAATAAATCTTTTCTTCCTACTTTTACATCAACTCCGGCATTTAAACCAAAACTTCCTTACTCTTTGAATTACTTGAAAAATATCTACACGATTAGCTAATCTAGCTACAATAACACCGTTAACAAAAGATAAGATTGTTGTAAAAGATAAAGCTCTGTTATCGCTACGTTAAACCAAGACCAAGAGTCGAAGTCAAACTTCTAACTTCTATTTCTGGTTCTTCTTTCGCTAATTTCGATTCAGGTTCTAAAGCGATTCTAGTACATCTACCCTTGCTATTCAACGACTACAAAAATGACAATCTAATTTTAAATATAGAACTAGATATCCAAAACAGAAACAATTTTATTCAAAACCATCACCCGCCTTAGATATAATTATTGAAGAAAATAAAACTCGTCATCAAAAATTTGATGGTAATTCCATTTATGAGTGGAATATCGATGGATTATCCGAATATCAAGTTGTCGAAATATTACATCATATGTAAATTTATGCTAAAGCACGTGCGTTCTAAGCAGACCATCTTTGAAGGCAATATTCTTTGGTGCCATTGCTAGTGGTTTTACTAGCCAACTTTATGGTTGGTGGCACTATGGTTTAAGTCATAAGCAAAATTAGATATTATAGGATCTATAATGAAAGATGAAAATGGCAATCCAAATAGTCGACAATATTGGAAGACAACAACATAATGGAGTAACATGTTTACTCACCAATATTATTTGGCATTTTCTTGGAAGTTTAGCCTCTATTGATACTAAAGTCCTGAACAATTACAAAACCTACGATGCAAAACTCTTAATGATTATCGTTGGTATAAATATACTTTTATTATGAAAGTATATCAACTTTACTACCTGGCTCTCAATTTTGGAAAGAAAGATTTATAAAGCGGGATTACCAACACATTTTTTCGAAAAAGTGAAAACATGGTTTCGCATGCAAAATAATGATGCCTTAGATTATCAATCTCATACCTATGGAGAATTAATGCAAGTATGTCCAACAAGTTTGGATTAGCTTTATGTAATGATATGCGTCTCAAAAAACAAGTAGATAAAGATAAACATTTAACTAAAAAATCATTAGGAAAATTCTCGCTATGATTTTGGACATGACTACGAGAATGCTCAAAAGTATGCCTATAATCCTCGCATGACAAAAAATACTTTCCTTCAAAATCTACGCGCGATTATTATAAATCTTCTCCTTCAAAATCTAAGCCCAAAAATCGCTCTCAATTTAAAAGATCAAATAGATATCAAGCTCAAAAAAATGTTTGTTATAATTGTGGAAAACCTGGTCATTATGTTAATAAATGTCATTTTAAATCTTCCAATAAAAAGATTCATCATTTACAGAAGCTGTTTCTTCCGATTCTCGAATCTTGCCATTGTACTAATAATCTTCCAAATACATCGACTTCTTCGTCTCACTCGAGATTAATGTTCTAACCGCCCATGAAGAACTTATTTTAAAAATTGGTGAACAGATTCTTGATCCTAAAATATAAATATTTTCTTGAAATTTTACAAACTCGGACTTCTACTTCACATTTAGATACTTCTCATTTAGAAAATATCGAAGTTGATCCAGATCGCTTAAAACAAACAAACCAAATTTAAAAAACAAATAAGTCTAGATCCATCGAAATACTCAATGACTACTCTATTACAAGAAGCCAATAAACGAAAGCCTAACTTTACTTCTATTTCAACGCTGACAAGATATAAATATTTTGAAAACTCGAAATTTAATACGGTTATTAAAGGATAGAATAACTCAATTATAAAATACTAATTCTCAAACATTCGAAGGCTTTGACAATAATGTTTTTATTGAAACTCTTACTCATTATGTTCATCAACGATGGTTTACACCTATTACTTTAATTATCAAAGATTTCAAATATAAATGCTTAGCATTAATTGATTAGTCTTGATTTAAATTGTATTAGAGAAGGTTTAATTCCTCTACGATATTGTGAAACCACTAATAGTCGCATATCAACTAAGCGAGAAGGAAATAAATCTTCAATTAAATATAAAATACCTTTAGCACATATATGTCATCAATCTATTTGTATCCCAACTTCTTTTATAATTGTCAAAGATCTTCAACATGATATTTTATTAGGAACTCCATTTCTTCAACTTATCCAACCCTTTTCGTATCAACAAAAGGTATTTCTACTACTATTAATAATAAAGAAATTTTATTTTCTTTTTCTCGATTTCCTAAAATAAAATATTTAAATCAATTTGTTAATCTAATAGAAAATAAACAATCACATATTTGGTTTTTACGTAACGAAATCAATTTTTAAAAACAGATCAATTAATTAATACACCATCTTTTCAAGTAGAGTAGTTAATTTTCAAGAAAAATTACAAAAACAATGTTGTTCAGACATACCATCTCGCTTTTCGGGATAGAAAAAAGCATCAAGTTACTCTTCCCTATATTGATGAGTTTAATGAAAAACATATTCCAACAAAAGCAAACCCCTTCTCAAATGAATGCTCGACTAATAAATCTATGTGACGAACTTTATACACAGACAACACTCATAACTCACATACACAAAAACTTTATACAGAGACATAACTTTATACACGAATGACAACACTCACAACTCACGAGACATGATTGGTAACACAGATTGGTAAACAGATAAACAAACTTAGAACACTCGAATCGACCACAAGAGCGAGACTTTGCAAATTGGAAGCTAAAAACATTTACAAACTTAAAACTCTTTCCCTCAACACTCATGAAATGGGTTATTTATATCTAAACCGACGCACTATCGTGAAAAGATAGTCCTACAATAAATCGACACGTAGCATATCATAAGATGCTTTGTTGATAAAAAGTAAAAGCAAAAGTAAAATACAAGCTGTTTCAACTTTATCTTGTAGATATTGTAGCTCTTTTTGACTTTCTTTGCAAAAGCTTGTCTTGATCTTGAAATATGATAATGTGATGAGACGTAAAGTAAGATAGGATAAGATTCTTGATTGAGGTGAGGGACAAATTGTATATATGACGAGGCAGGCAATAATGGCCTGGAAGCATGTGCTTGATAAGATGTTTGGCATGGACTGTATTACTTTATAAGGTGTAGAATTCACCGTAGTCGCACATTGGAGAAAGGCGAAGGGTTCGCCATAAGTGGTAGTGCACATAATCAAGCAAAACGAGAACATATCGGGATAATCGATATAAACCTTTATACGAGGTTTATCCATTAAATACCATAAGGAGAGAAGAAGTTTGCCTTCATCAGAGTCCGATTGAGTGTTTGAATGGCGAAAATGACTAGTTGATAGGAGCCCATAAACCATAAAGTATCAACACCATAAACAATTAATTCGTCGATAAGGTAGTCGATTAAAGGATGTTGTATATTTGGATTTTGAAGAGCAAGTGCCGGTGTCGTCATTTATAAGTCAATAAAATCTCGGGTGCAAGTAGAGTGAGCGTCAAGCATTAGCTTCGAGAAGATGTTCGGAAGAAGTAGATAGCTTTTCTTCAATATTTTTTGAATTCTTCTTTTATGGCCTATAACTCTTGAAGAATAGTTTTAGCAATATCGGGGAAGAGAAGCTGGATTCAAGATACTAGGTTTTGTTGGCGAGGAGCAGGAGTAGTAACATCTTTATATGTTTTGGTTAAAGATGGATAAGAGGAGGTAAGGATGTCATTGGGAGTTAGTAATTTGGAAGGAGTAACCAAAGGAGTTATAGTATGGTCATTGATGGAGGAAGTATCAAATTTATCCCACCATTTGACATGGATTTCTTGCGAGAGATAACTAAGGTTGCAATCATTGACTTGAATTTTATGTATACCGTAATTCCATTTGAGGGTCCAAGGGATCGTATGTTTGTGAATAAACCGGAAAAGGGAGAGTTTTCTTTTTCAAATTTGGTTTGCACTATAGGAGGAAAAATGATTGTTATCGGGCTTGATTTCTCCCACCAATTTGTCATGAACCACTTTGGTAGATTGATGCGCAAAGACTTCTTGAATGTTATATACCATGAATGACCGAGAAGAAGGATCCTTATAGAAAAGGATAACTTTCCAGGCTTTAATGTAATCTTTATAACAAGCAGTAATGCGGGAAGCATTGGGACCAAAGTCATTAATTGATAAAAATAGGGGCATTGTTGAATCACATTTTGTTGAGTCCATTCTCGACCAAGTAATTACCTTTTGAATCTTGAACTTGGAGTAAGCAACTTCGTCGTAATTCGGTCGTTTAAAATGTTTAATAATAACTGATTGAGTTTGAGTAAGTAAAGCTTCATAGAATTTTAAAGACACATTGGGGCGAGAAGGAAGAAAATGAGAGTTGGGAAGCATAATCAATTTGACTTGAGACTCAAAGGATTGATCAAGTAATTCATGCTCAAGAAGGGTAACCAAATGACGATTCGTATTTGTACATAGGTTTATGTTCTTGAAACTTTATTATAGACTGAAAAAAAGGAGAAAATTTATTTGTATAAGACGATGAATATATTATAGATTTGCCTTTGTTTACACCATGATCTATAGGAGATGAATTTGTGGTGTTACAAGAAATTCACGAGACAAGAAATCGGGGAGAGAGTTATTTGCACCCTTTATATATTCGATATCAAAGTCAAAAACACTTAAAATTGCTTGCACAATGAGCAAATAATTGTTTTGAAACTAAATTTTTGACATCTTTTAAAAGAATTTCTTTTGCAGATTTGCAATCAACTATAAATTCTTGTATAATACCTTCTCCATATATGGATGGTGAATATTGACTTATCTTTTTGAATGTGTGCAAAAGTATCAATTAGTTATATTAATAACTTTTAATAAATTAAAGGAAAATGCTAGAATGACACCCTACGTGATACCCCTATGACATGGCGGGTGGGTCCCACGTAAAAATGAGTGTACGCAAAATAGTTCTGGTGCATAACACGCGTGGTGTGTATCTCGAAGTGCGCACGACAGCTCCTACGAATGTGGGTCAGCACGCCACGTCACATTTTTACGTAGGACCCGCCTGTCACGTCATAGGGGTGTCATTAGGGGTGTCATTCTAGCATTTTCCTAAATTAAATACGTGCACAAGTATCAGAAAAGCTATATTATTCATTGGATCTAGTTTTAACAATTTTGCATTCGAGATTGAACAAATTTTTACATGAAAAAGTACCAAGAACTTATATTAATAACTTATATTACTAAAGCCGCCTCATTATTTACATGAAAAAATATACATAATTTTATTTTGGATAAAGAAAGTTGTTTTAGTGAATCTTTGCAAAATGGGGATATTCCGATTAGTTCGCCTTTACAAAAGAACACACACACATATATAATGTGTATAATCCCACCTGTACGGCTGTACGTACCTTTTGATATTGTTATCTCTAACTGGTCATGAAGTGAAAAAGATCCCCATCGTTTGAGACCAAATTAACACCGGAATGTATATAACTTCTCAAACTATCACCATTAATTGTTTGTCATCGATATTAATTTTTTGTTGGATACGTACTCCTTTATTTATAATAATGTATACACAAAAAATAGGTGTCTATACAAAGCATCATATATACAGGAACAAAATAAAAAATAAAAAATCGGTATATATATATAACCCTCCATCCCTAGCCATTCAATCCAATCGCGCATATGCTCCCTTGCAGCAAAAGAGTATATAGATCTACCCAAAAGATTGGCATGACCTAACCGAAACTAGCCAAAATGGTCATATGCCTAGGGAACTTTAATTGTCATGTATATCAGATGAATATTGTGTTGATGATGATGCAAGGCCAGTGAGCCTTTGTACCACAGCCATGAAATCATGAGGCTTGATGTGTACAACTTTCGGCGAATGCGTGTAAATAATCACCGGATGCCGCCGTTGATGACATTGTGGCTTGTAAATTGCATGAGACTCCTTGTTGATCTCCAATGGCGGAGGTACTGCCCGTGCAACATTATTTATAATGCTCCTCCTCATCTTCCCTTCTTCATCATCTAAATATTGGTGAGACCTTGATGGGCTCATATTAATTAATTGTTACTTGTCAGTCACTCTTATGATGAATTATATATATAGAAGATCAAAATAGGCTTTGTTTGTGGATCTGATTTTAATTGTTGTGAATTTTATATGGGAAATTCTATAATGACAATTTCAGCACTCAATGCCACCGTGTTATACACCTCGTGATGCGTGCAACGCACAGACGATTCCGATCCAACGGTTTTGGCAGGCCATTGTGCCTTTTGTTGTGTTCTGATGTTGTCATTGTAGACCGTTGACAACAAGATATGAGTCGTTCTTTTTTTTCGAATTAGCGCTTTTGTTGGCTGTACAGCTACGGCCTAGTTGGCGAATCAACATCAAATTCGTCCAATAGGGTTCTCACACGTGGAGATTTTGGACTGGTGAACGCGTGGCGGCAGACCAAGCTGCCCACGTGGAGTACGCTTTTTGTGGTTACGTCATGTTTCACACGTCAAGGTTGACTTGGCTGCTTGAACGCACGTGTATACTGTGCATGAAGCCGGGCTTGCTATTGTGATTAGTGAGAGCATCTTGTGATGATGATGTTTCGAGGCGATCTGACAGTTGATATTGAAGAATACGATGGTTTGATTTTGAATTTTTGAGGCGGTTTTCTCTTTGTTTGACCGAACGATTGACAGCTTGCACCTACATTCCCTCTTACAGTATTTGTTTACTCTATATAATAACACAAATAAATTAAAGTTACGTGCCTATTTGAAAACTGTGCAATACAAATCGAGAAGAGCACTTACACATCTCGAAATGCATTGTACGATTAATTTCTAAATAGATGGGCGACTGGCGACCTATAGTGTGTGACTTTAACTATGTCAAAATGTTGGAAAAAATTACACAAATAAATATACGAATTAGAGATCATCAAATTTTTGAAAATATAGATTTTAACATGCTGGAATATAGACGTGTACAAATAATTTTATTAATTGCTTTAGATATAACAACTTCATGTAGTTATCTTTTTGAATGTATATATTCTAAGAGAGAATTTATCTCTAAAAAGCGAGTTTGAATCTCAAGCACAAATTTTATTCTCTAATTAACTTAAGTTCTTGATAAATGTGAACAAAGAAGAAAGAAATGATTTGATTGTAATAATGCGTGTTTACATTGATCTTGGAATTACTCTATATACATGAAAACATACTTTATTTAGCCTCTAGCCTAGATGTATGCAACTACCATATATATATACATAGGTACATAATATTACCTTTGCACCATATATGTGCATACCAAATATAGATAGATACTTAGATATGATATAGATACATAATATTACCGTTGCACAATATATGTGCCTACCAAATATAGATAGATACTTAGATATAGTAATATTCCCCCTCAAGTTGGAGCGCGTAGATCACGAATGCCCAACTTACCTAAAAGGTGATTGAATTGTTGCTTCCCAAGTGCCTTTGTGAAGAGATCAGCTGGTTGTTGATTAGAACGAATGTGAGTTGTTGCAATGGTGCGATCAAGAACCTTCTCACGAACAAAGTGACAATCCAACTCAATTTGTTTGGTTCTCTCGTGCAAGACGAGATTTGCAGCAATATGTAAAACTGCTTGACTGTCACAGAACAATTGCATAAGAGTAGTGTGGAAAATGCCTAAAGAAGCCAAAAAGGATTTCAACCAAACAAGCTCACATGTAGTGCTCGCCATGGGTCTATAGTTAGCCTCTGCAGAAGAACGGGAAATTGTCATTTGTTTCTTAGTCTTCCAAGATATTGAAGATTGTCCAAGCATAATGAAGTAGCCAGTGAGAGAGCGTCTATTGAGGGGACAACTGCCCCGATCGAGTCACAATAAGCATATAACTGCAAATCATTTTTCTCTCTCAAGAAAATGCCTTGACCAGGATGAGCTTTTAAATAACGCACCACACGCATAAGAGCATCATGAAAATGTACCTGTTTAGGAGCCTGCATAAACTGAGACAAAATAGGAATAGCATAACAAAGCTCTGGTCTTGTGAATGTGAGATAGATAAGTTTACTTAAAAGACGACGATATAAGCCAACATCATGAAAATCCTTCCCATCAGCAAGAGCTAAAGAATGGTTTTGCTCCATGGGAAAATCAACTGGACGGGCACCTAGCATATCACACTCAGATAGAATGTCAAGTGTGTATTTTCTTTGACAAAGGAAAATACCATATGAACAACGAGCTACTCCAATCCCTAGGAAATACTTTAAGGACTCAAGATCTTTTAATTTAAAATATGTACTTAAAAATGCTTGAAATTAACAATTGCATCAAAATTATTACCTGCCAAAATTAAATCATCGACATAAATAAGAATGCCAAGAAAAATACCATTGTTACGATATATGAACAAGGAGTAATCAACATAAGATTGAACAAATCCATATTGTTTTGTAACGACCCGAAAATCTGACTTGTGCCACGTGTCAAGTCAAGGTCGTATGTAGGACCCACTCGTCGAAATACGTATGTCCGAATCCAATTTGAGATGATAATGCTAACTATGCGAGGAATTCAGTGAGCCGAAACATGAACGAGACGCGCCTCGAGTCGCGTGCCGACATGGGACCGAAATGTGGCTATAGTGGATTTATGTGGTTTTAAGGTAGACATTGGATACGCCTCGTGATATGTGTAGCGTGAGTATCGAGATTTTGCAAGGAGGCGGGTTGGTGCCTCGAGATGCGCGCTGCTCGGTTGTTGAGTTGCCTCGAGATTCGTGTTGCACGAATGTCGAGGACACTTTTGATTTGTAATCAGGAAATAAAAAGAAAATGTTATATATGTTGTAAACTAAGTTGGAACTTGCTAAGAACTAGAGAAGGAAATTAGAAGACTAAGAACTTATACTACTCAAAAAAAAGAAGAAATAAGATAGTTGGAATGAGAAGTTTTCATTCAACTTGGTGTGTTCTTACAATGAAGTTAGTATCCTTTATATAGGCCATTTGGATGATGACAAATGTGCCTTAGCAATGTGGGACTAAAACATACACCCCATGTACATTGAAATGGTTACAAAGAACATGACAATATACAAACCAATGGAAGTACATAACTACACAATATGTTGATGTACATGCATGGTCATCCACACTTCACAACACTCCCCTTGGATGACACTTGCTTAGAGATTGTGCCTCGTTAAAACTTCTACTAAGAAAAACCCCTGTGGGAAAAAATATAGTAAAAGAAAAATAGTACACTATTCTCATAAATATTAAGACGGGTATAATATTGTTAAGATTGCCTCATTAAAAACCTTGCTAGGAAAACCCAATGGGATAAAACCATAGCTAAGGAAAAAGAGTGCAATACACTAATCAATAACTCCCCTCATGTGAACATGAGTGAAACTTGTTCGGTTTCTTTGCTTGCAATGTCTTTAAGTTTACGCAAGCCAATACCATATGTAAGCCTTTTAAATGTCGTAGTTGGTAAGGCTTTTGTAAATAGATCAGCAAGATTATCATTATCGATCGGATTTGCTTGACATCAATGCATCGGGTAATTGATTTGCAATTTGTTGCAAATGAATGATCTTTTGAACTTCAAGTTCACCTTGATTTGTGCGTGGATCATAATGTGATAAAGTTGATGCATTCGAGCAATTTCGCGCCATTCCTTTTGAATTGGCTTCTTATCTCCCCACAATGGTGGGAAAATTGCTTCATCAAAGAAAGTGACAATCAGCAAAGCGTGCGATAAATAAATCCCTGTTAAGGAGCTCAAGGTATCTTATAATAATGGACGATGAGTTAAATCCAACATAAATCCCGAGTTTTCATTGTGGGCCCATCTTAGTTCTATTGGGAGGTGGTATAGGAACATACCTGTTGCCTGACCAAAAATTCTCAAGTGTGAAATATTTGGTTGTTGACCTAAAATGAGTTGCATGGGGGAATGTTCATGGTATGCGGTAGGTCTATAACGAATGATATATCTTTTGCATGAAGAATTTGCATGTCCCAATGAAGTTGATAACTTAGTTCTCATGATTAAAGGTCCACGGCAATTAATTGAATGCGTTTGATAAGAAGTGCACGCAAGCCATTACGGGTATGCACATGTGGAACGAGAATGTTCAATGGTAATTCCTATAGACATGCAATAATTTCTAAATGCTTGAGATTGAAATTCCCAGGCATTATCGAGACGGATGGTCTTGATTGGGTTGTCGAGCAAATTGTGCTCTTAAGCTTAATGATTTGTGCTAAAAAGTCTAGCAAATGCAACATTGCGGGTTGAAAGCAAACAAACATGTGACCACCTGAGTTGATGCATCTATCAAAACCATGAAATATCTGAATGGTCCACAGTGAGGATGAATAGGACCACATATGTCTCCATGAATGCGTTCTAAGAAAAGCTGGGGATTCCACGACAATTTTACAGGGATGGTTTAACTATCAATTTACCTTGAGAACAACTAGCACGATTATAATCACCGAGTGAAAATATTTTGTGGCTCCTTAAAGGATGTCCATGCGAATTATTAATTATTCTTCGCATCATTGATGATCTGGATGACCAAGCGGTCATGCCATAAAATGAATGTCTTTGGATCATTAATTTTCTTATTGAGAACGACATTCGTTTCGACATGCCTTATATGAGTAAAATATAATCCGAGATGATAAAAATTTGGAAATTTTTCTAACACTTCTTTTTTCCCATTTGAAACCAATGTGACATGAGAAATTCTCTATTATTTTAAGTTCACGGTTTCAATGTGATATCCATTTTGTCGAATATCTTTAAAGCTCGGTAAATTTCTTTGGATTTTTGAGTATAAGGCATTGTCAACATGAATTGTTGTTCCCCGAGGCAACATAATATTTGCTCTTCAGAGCCATTAATCAAATTGGAGATGCGGATATTGTTTGAACATTAGCCTCGGCTAAGTTCAAATTGGAGAAATATTCTCTGTTTTTAAGGATTGTATGCGTTGTAGCACGATCGACAAGGCATATATCGCTCTTATTTGATTCATGACTTGAACACGTGATTTGTTGATCCATCGGACAAATAATGTTTGGCAAATCGAGAAAAGAGTCATATTTCAATGATAAAATTCGTAATATAAATGTTATATATATATATATATATATATAAGAGAAAGAAAAGGATGAGATCAGAAGGAGAGAAAGAGATCGTGAGGAGAGAGAGAAAGTGATGGGGGAAAGGGACGATCGGACGGCGGCTCCCGGCGCGCCACGACGGCGGCGAGAGGTCCGGCCAGGCAACAGCCGCGGCGGCGGTGGAAGCGAAGCCGCGACGCGGACGACCAGCTCGAACGAAAACGGCGGATGGACCACCAGCAGCAGCAGCAGCAAGGAGCTCCGGCGAGCGGCCTCGCCATCGTGGCGGCAGATCGGAGACGACGCAGGCCAGTGAGCGCGGTTCGCGGTAGCGGTGACGGTCGGCAGCGGCTCGGCCGGTAGCAGCGCGACTCGCGGCTACGCGGAGGCCGCAGACAGCAGCGCGGTACCTGCGAGGTAGCGGCGGCGGAGGCTTGGACCAGCAGCGAACCAGTCGCGATGGTGGGTGACGCAGTGGCGCGAGCAGCCCGGTTCCAGTGACGGTGGCCAGCGCGGCGGCGAACGGTGCGAGCGGTGCCTCCAGCGCCAGGAGTGGCGCGACTGCCGCAGAGGCTGCGGCGCGGCTCCGGCAGCGACGTCGGCGAGCGACAGCGGCAGCGCCGTCGAGGGACATGCGGCGCCGGCGACCGACGAGCGAAGGCGTGGCTACGACGCGATGAACGGCGCGGTGGCGCGTTGTCGACCGGTCGCGACGACGCGATGAATTCGAAATTGATTTTTAAAGGCCATGGTGAGCTTTATGTTGAGGAATTTGGCTGTGATTTGAATGATTTGAAGTAAAATAGGCTTAAAATGTCTAAATGGACACCAGAGACTTATGAGTCGGGTGTCGGGTGCGCCAATCGAGATGCGAGCGAGACATTTTAAGGTTCGCGATTTCTCGAGGTAAGTAAACCAGCTAGGGACATACATTATTTCATTTCTCTCCATTGGTTGTTGTTGTTTACTGTTTTCTGATAGCTTTATTGTTGTTCATTGCTTTGTGATGATAGCTATCGTTGAAATTGTTGTCGATTGAGTGAGTCCATTGGCAAGTGAGTCATGGTTACTGTTTATCTGCGATATGAGAGGGTTAGGGCTGGAAGGCAGGGGCCTCGTCCTAAATCCGATGTCTTTCATGGTCGTCCGTCGATACTATCCGGGTCCATGGATGGTTCATAGTCGTCCGTCGATATTATCCGGGTCTATGGATGTCTCATAGTCGCAAGGGTTAGGGCTGGGAGGCTGGGGACTCGTCCTAAACCCGAGTCTGCTGGGCTTTTGCCGCAACTCAACGACCTTTTGGTTGGGACTCCTTGTTATTTGGCCTCACTCATCGATTGATTGGTTTACAATCTTGTATTTTCATGCGTTCTTTATTCCTTTCGTACTATTTGCATGAATTCGACTGCTTTGGATATTGTGAAATGTTGTGTATATGTCCTACTGGATTTACTTACCTGGGCTCGTCATTCTTATGTTTGATCGAGTGCGAGTCATGACGAGTAAAGAGGGAAGGCTTCATAGCTAGGTGAATTTTTGTATATTTTGTATTTACTCCTCTCTGATGATATTTACTGGGTTCCACAATTAGGTTGCCTAACTCCCTGATCTTTTTGGTTGAGTTATTTAATGTATTAGTTGCTTCCGCTAAATTTTTAAATCTTGAAAAATACTAATAACTCAACTTAAAATATTGAAATGACTTGTAATAATGGATTGGAAGGCTGACTAGGCCTGCGTTGACCTTGCGAGACTGGCTCGGGGGTCCACGTGGGCTTAGGCCGGGCGTGGCCCAATTTTATGGGAAATTGGGGCCGTCACATGTTTCAAGGCACTTGTCAATTTTGCAAACCAATTGCGGGGAGCTTGACGAAGTCCACATAGAGATTTTCGAAGGCAACAAACTTTGTTAGAATTAGGAGAAGTAAAACTAGGAGGTAGACGCATGTACACCTCTTCATCGAGATCACCATAAAGAAAGGCATTGTTGATATCCATCTGATGAAGCTCCCACCTTTTAGCTATAACAACAGATAAGAAACACCGAACATATGTCATCTTTGCCAATGGAGCAAAAGTTTCATTATAATCCTAGCCTTCAACTTAGGTATTGCCCAAGACAATAAGGAGAGCTTTGAAACGCTCTATGGTGCCGTCGGGATTATATTTGATTCGATATACCCATTTGCAACCAATGAGTGTTTTGTTCGGAGGTAAGTCCTCCAAAGTCCATGTGCCAGTTGACTCTAATGCCTTAATTTCTTGTGCATTGCCTCACGCCACCTTGCATCCTGCATAGCTTCTCGAAGATTTTGGGTTCCATATAAGTAGAAATAGCAGCTAAAAAATTTTTACGAGCTGAAAAATACTTATTACAAGTAACATAATTAGTAATATAAGGCATACATGAAGAGACTTTTGGAAATGGGGTCTGAGAGATGGAGTTGTGAAGTTGAGTAGTATGACACACATAATCTCGCAAATATGATGGAGGATGGCGACTGCGTTGTTCCCTGTCTATATGAGATGATTCATGAATATTACTACTCACAGAAGGCACCAAGAGAAATGAGTCTACACCACGAGATGATGAGTCACTCCCCCTTGCTTCGATACTTGAATCTACATCATCAATATATTTCACTCTATTTGTGGGACTAGTTTGTTGAGATTGTGTGTTTGATGAGTCAACACTAATGGAAAATGGAAAAACTAATGTGACTATAGCATGGTCGTTGGTTAAAAAGAATTTCATAAGGCGTTTTTCCATTTAGAAGAGGTGTGAGAGTTCGATTAGTTAAATAGGCCGCAGTAAGAATACATTCTCCCAAAAACCAATAGGAAGAAAATGAAGCGCCCTAGCTACATTTAGTATGTACCGGTGTTTTCGCTCTACTCGTCCATTTTGTCGGGGAGTCCCAACACATGATGTTTGATGCAACATGTCGTGTTCTCTATAAAATTTAGGCATAGGTCCTCTTTGTAAATTCTAGCCCATTATTATCACTTCGAACACATTTCACACGTTTTTCAAATTGAGTTTTAACCATAGTACAATACTCAATCAAAAAACTACTTGCTTGACTTTTACTACGCAATTAATAAACCCAAACACCTCTACTAAAATCATCAACAATTGTTAGAAAATAATGAGCACCAGAAGATGAGGGTGTATGATAAGGTCCCCAAAGATCGCAATGAATACGCTAAAAACATTCATTGAATTTATTTTCACTTTTTGGAAAAGAAGAACTAGTTTGCTTTGCATGACAACAAACATCACTCACATCTAGTTTATTACGTATATTTTTATTCAAAATATCAGATATAAGGGAAAGATATTGACTCGATGGATGACCCATCCGCAAATGCCATAAGGTATAAGAGTCCATGCTTGTCGCTTGCATTGCCGAATGTGATATCGTGTGCTTGTAATAATAAACTCCATCTCTTAGTTCACCCACTCCAGTCAATCTCATCAAGGTGAGGTTTTGTATCACACAAAAAATTACTTGCCAATAAATGTTACAAAGCAATTAAGGTCTCCAATGAGTTATCCAATTGAAATAAGATGACATGAAAATTAGGAACATAAAGAACATTTGATAACACCAAACAAGAATTCAACATCACTTTGCCACACTTGGTGGTTGTAGTATAATTACCATCTAGAAGACCTATTGGAGAAGGTGTTGTGGCAATGCAATCAGTCAAGTGATCAATGCAACCTGTCATGTAATTAGATGAACACTATCTAAAATCCAATTACTGTAAGTCATAACATTTGCACACTTACCAGATAGTTTCTCACCATAAATGTTAGGTTCCAACAAGGCCATCAACTTCTGCACTTGGTCTGCATTCAAGGTAGGTAGGTTTATGGTTGCAGTAGTGGACTGCCCCATTTCATTGTTGGAGCCCTCTTTTAGGAATGCATGTGCAACTTGTTGTGAACCAATAACAAATTGCTCACCTTTATCATTTGAATTGCCTTGCCCGACACCACGTCCACCACGACCGCGATCTCGACCCCAACCTTGAGGATAACCTACAAGTTTGAAGCAGTGTGATTTATCATGTCCCTTTTTGCCACAGTAATTGCAACTGATGGCTGCTGCTGATTCATCTTTCAATTGCTTTGAAACTATGAATTACCATATGTATGGGTTGCAAATGTCATATGCTCAGGTCATTGTTCTCTTTCTCGAGCAATTGATTTATGGCATTCCTTTCGAGTCACCATGGAGAAAATTTTGTTCAGTTGGGGCATAAGATCCATTGCTAAGGTTTGTGAACGCAAAGTCCAAAAACAACATCGTCAAGCCCCATTAAAAATTGATAAACCTTTTAATCTTCTCGTTCTTGCAATATTACCTTTGCAGCATCACAAATGCAAGTTGGGGCCTTTGAATAACTTGCTAATTCATCACATTTTCCTTTCAGCTTGATGTAATAGGCAACAACATCCATCCCTTGTTGTTTAAGAGATGAAATCTCACTTTTTAACTCATAGATGCGAGGGCCATTTCCGACTGAAAATCTTTCTTTTAAATCATCCACATAGCCTTAGCACAATCAACATAAGGTATGCTAGGCTGCAGAGTTTTATCAATGATATTAAAAATCCATGAAATCAACATTGAATTACACATATCCCATAATGGTGCTTCAAACTCATCTTCCTCTGGCTTTTTGATAGTACCATCTATGAAACCCAATTTCTTTTTGGCCTTGAGAGAATTTCTCTTTGCCTTTTGCCATGTTTCATAGTTGGTTCATATCAAAATACTAGAACAAATTATCGCACCTGGATTATCCGAATGATGGAGATAATATAGAGAGCTCACATTGATGGAGTTCTTGGGGCTACTGCCTCTGTCATTACCTTCGTTACCTCCGCTGTTGTCTTCTGCAGCGTTCTTAGCTTTGTTGTTTTTCCCGCCACCTTTGGTACTCATGATTCCTTATTGATGGATGTTTTGAGTTTTAGGAGATTTTAGGCTAACCGCTCTGATACCATGATAAACTGTGAACAAAGAAGAAAGAAATGATTTAATTGTAATAATGTGTGTTTACATTGATCTTAGAACTGCTCTATATACATGAAAACATACTTTATTTAGCCTCATATATTTCTAGCTTAGATATATGCAACTACCATATATATATATATATACATCGATACATAATATTACCGTTGCACAATATATATATGCACCTACCAAATATAGATAGATACTTAGATATGGTAATAGTTCTTCCGTTATATAAGGTATGTTATTATACGTACGACAATTCAAATAGTAACAACTTTTAAAAGAAAAAAATAAAATAATAACAAGCTTATACCAAGTGCCAAAGCCTCTGATGAGATGGTAAATACATCATTTATCAAAAAGTAAGATTTAGGGAGATGGTAATTAAATTCGACTAAGTCAAAAAAAAAAAAAAAAAAAAAAAAAAAACAGCAAACAACAAGCTTAATTATACCAGGTCGAGACCCATCACCAAAAAAAAAAAAAAAAAAAAAAAAAAAAAAAAAAAAAAAGTAACAATGAGTGTTGGGCCTCTAACAAAAGGATTTTAATGTACGCAAGTCTGTCTCTCCTTCTTATGGAAATTTTAAACATATAAGGCCCAAGTTCTTCCGCTCAACGCATACAGCAGTGCAAGGTCCATTTAAAAGAATAGTGGAGCCCATGATCTAACTAATGTTTTAGATTTTAGGGTTTAGTCTCTTTTCCATTAGGATAACGTGCATGAACCGAGACATCAACTACATACAACCCTAAACCCTAAATAATGTCTAATTGTCTACATTTATTACATAATTCTAATTAGTTTTCTTATCCTTTTTAATTCACTTCTAACTATTATATTATATGTATAATCGAACATTTTATTTTTACTCGCCAAAACATTAGTTGTGAAATGAGTGATCACTTGTCAAAATACAAGGTCTAGGAAGATCGTTGGTTCGATTTCATTTCTTAAAAAAAAAAAAAAACTCTTTTTAATCAAATATATATGGATTAAACAAAAGTACTTCCTTTATCCAAAACTTTTTGAAAAAAAAAAACAAAAGTACTTAATTTATATATAACTAATTTATATAATTTGAAAAAAAAACTAAAAAAAAAACTAATATATATATTTCTCATTATTCAAAATCATCTCCAACACAATGCCTTGTGCTTCATTCCATGAAGTGTATGCTCTAGCTATACTCCATGCTCCATGATGCCCCCCTCTCTCTCTCTCTCTCTATATATATATATATATATATATATATCTCTTCAAAAATAAAAAATAAAATAAAATTTGTTTATCTCATACTTATTTAATATTTATTTTAAGTACTTTTTTCAACACTATTTGTATTTTTATGTTTTTTAGGATAAAGAAAGAAGTGTTATTGATCCAAAAGTAACAAAAAAATTAAGGAGTTGATAATTTTGTCCTCGTAACCTGCTCATAAATTATTTACCTTATAATTATATAAAATGTGGTACATACAGTGATAGATATGTAGCTCAATACTATATCCTAGGATTAAACCTTATTAATTAACATACATCATTATTTATTTTTGCCAACATGTGGTCCTCCATCCTGGTCCTACCTGCTGAATCCCTAACCCCTTGTCCTGGCCCTGTAATCTCTGGTCCCTACCTCCCTGGTCCTAAGTCTTGTCTCTGCAGTGGCATTGGTAGTGCTGGCACATCATAAGTTATGGTTGTCCGATTATTATTCCTACGGCCTCGACCGTAATTTTTGTCCTTTTTATCATCCTGATATCTATATCTCTTCTGCCCAGAACTCTATCCAATCTGTCTCTCTCGACTCGATAGACGAATGCCCGTTGCCCCTTTGCATTAGATGTGTCTCATAGGTAAGTGCTCTATCATACATCTCTTGTAGTGTCTGGGCTTCGGTGGAAATAGTGGCTATGGCTATGTCCTCAATCAAACCTCGAACAAAGTAATAAATCTGTAGTCTCTCGGTGCTGCGACGTCCGTGGCAAATTGTAATAAGTACCGGTATCAATCCATGTATTGTAGCACAGAACGACTGCCCTGTCTCAAAGCCAAAAACTCGCTCTCGCCTCAGCTGGATCTCGATCAGAATGTATTGATCGTTAAAAATCTATCAAAACTCAACCTATGTGGTTGGATATGGATGAGTGTCTATATATGTTGTCCACCACACGGCAACATCTCCTCTCAGCATATGCATTGATATTCTGGTTTATATGCTCTTGTGAATCCATAGTAGCTTATATAGCCTCTGATATGCAATCAACCATTTCCCAGCTACTCCGGGTTTCAGTGTGACGGCCCCAATGGCCTAGACATACGTGGGCCCCTGGTCAATCCCCGCAAGCGTAGTCGGCCTCTTTTACCATTTTATTTACAGTTAAGTTGCTTATTAGAGTTGTTATTAAGTTTAACAAGGCTTAATTATTTGCGCAGCGAATAATGAAAGAATTAAAGCGACAATAATTTAATCTAACACGACGTTGGGATAACCATATGTGTGGAAACCCTGCAAAGTAGATATCATGCATACAGGTGACAAAAATGAGTGAAATAACGTATACATGTATCCAAGTGTTCGCTCAAGCCATTAACTAGTTTTTAAACAAAAACAATACATAATTATAAACACAAAATGGACCTACGAGTAGCAAAAGTAGAAGTCGTCTATGAGGCAAGCTCAGAGGAAATCACCAAGAATCGACTAGAGGGGCCTGCAATTGTCACCAAGATGAAGACAATTCCAATGAGTAAAACCAGAGGAGTCTTAACATTATTTCAAATGTCAAATAAATAGTTAATCGAATAATCATGCAAGAATTACCATGAAATAATGAATAAAGCATGATTTCAAATTTAACAGAGATATCAACAAATAATTGAGTGTCGAGTACACAAAGCAAAGGCATCTAAGTGCTCCAAGTCCATCAAGTGCGATAAAATACCACAATTTGACTTTCAAGACGGTCGGTGGACTTAGCTAAGTCACTTGACTGACAGTTTAGATCGGGTCCATCAATTGTAGCAGACCGCAGCCGCTTCTACCAGTTTGATTTTCCTCAATCATAAACTGTGGGCTTAGGTAAGTCCAACAATCCGTGTAGTTACGGTGGAAGAAAATATCACAAAACATTTCCAAAGTGACTACCATATCGCCCACTTAGACCCTACGCCACTTATTACAGAATCCAAAGAAAAATGCACAACCAATGATGTAACAAGGATAACATAATTCGAAACACAAGATAACAATTCATGTGAATAGATATCACCATAAGGCCAAAGTAACACAAGGACAACATGAATGAAAATTCACAAAAGAAGCCAACAAAGAATGCATCTCAACATGGATTAGCAACGGATAATAACCAATAAATGCACAAATGAAATCATGTTAAGGCTCCAACTGGTTAACTTACAAATAACCACGCAACAAGTCCAGTGAACCGTTCGACGTACTCGAAGTCCGTGCTATCGTCTCGCGTTCATCGCGTCCGAATTGTCTAAATTATTTCACGATCTTTATTACACTTAATTTTAAAATATGAAATTTCGACCACATTCGTCGCATTTTGGGTCGGATCGAATTGGTCAATTCTTGGCACTAGCAATTTTCTTAAACTTTGGCTTCTTTTTCTTCTTAACCAATTGATTATTATTTTATTTTATTAATTATATATATATATATATATATATAAAGATTATATTATATCTAAATATACTATATATAATGTATACTATATAAACTATAAAGCATACAATATATACCGTTGTATATATATAACATAATATATTATATAATTTTAATAATAATAATAATTATTATTATTTTATAATTATTTTAAAAATAGCATGCATCTCGAGGCAGTCTCGAGATGTGTGTGATTTCATCGCGTTTGTCAACATACAAATCTAGAGACACCCTTCCCACACACCATGCACTGAACGAATCTCGAGGAGGTCCTCACCCCACATAAATCCCGAGGTGTACACTTGCACACACTACACACATACACATATTAAGCCCACTTCAAAAGCACTACTCACACACCATTTTCTTCGTCAAAAACACCAAAATACCACAACCACTTACCTTGGTGGTGGAGGAAAGTCGTTGGCGACGGTGGCCGCCGGAGTCATGTGGAGGCCGAGAGGATGGTGAGTGAAAGAGAGCGAGATGGAGAAGAAACTAAAAATGAGAGAAATGAAGGAGAGACCACGAGAGGAGAGAAATGAGACTTTTTTTTTTAAGCGGTGTTGAGGAGGCGAGGGAGGCGAGAGGCGGTGTGAGGGAGGCGGTGTTGAGGAGCGAGAGAAGCAGAGAGGCGTTGCGAAAGCGGTGTTGATAGCGGTGTTGAGGAGACGAAGAGAAGCGAGAGAGCGGTGTGCAGAGAGCGGCGGTGTTGAGGCGGTGTTGAGGAGCAGAGAGGCAGAGAGCGAGAAGCGGTGTGCAGAGAGGCGGCGGTGTTGAGGGATCGAGGCAGAGAGGTAGAGTAGACGGAAAGGAAGTTTGTGAATGGTGAGAGGGTGAGAATTAAGTTATGGAGTGTGAAATTACTTATATGCCCTTCAAATTAATCACTAAACGGGTACCCGGTTTTTTAAAATTTCTGCCCAGACCGGTCCCGTATTTTTAAACGGACATAAAACATTGTCCGGACCCGTATGTTTGTCAAAAAAATATTGCCCGGTCCCGTTTTAAACGAGACCGGACAAAACGGGCCAAACGGGACCGGGCACATTTTGCCAGCCCTATGGGAGAGGGAAAAGGGAGGGATAGAAATTATGAGATGTAATGAGGTGTCAACAAATGTGTGGTTATGTGTATTTTTTTTTTTTTTTGTTGACTTTCTTTTAAAGTTAGGTGTCATTTTTACATAGGTCTACTCGTTCACTTAAACCAACGCTTAGGTACGTCCTATTTCTCCCATTCGAATCATCGTACTTTACTACTTTAACCAACAAATTATACCAATTAATCATTTTATTTAAAACCTAAATGATTGATACATTTAAATTTAATTAAAAATTATGGTTTTATAAATTATATACCACATTAATTTTTTCGGGTCGTTACATTCCGCCTCCATGAAAATATTCGAGATCGAATTTGATGAACTCCCTCATCAACTTGACATATACTGTCATCGAAGTTTCAAATACGTCATACTGTGTCGGTGTAGCTGTTGGCGCCTCAATCGTAGCTGTCACCGTCTCAGTCTACACTACTGTCGATGCGACTATCACTGTCGGAGTCTCTTGTATCATTGCCTGAGTCCGTACACCCTGAATAATCAGTGCGATTATCGTCGGAGCAATCGTCGTATCAGTCGTGCTCTGTATCGAGTGGCAACAAGTGATGCAATAGCCGTTGTCTGTGCGCGCGTCATATCCATTAATAGCTCAAACTGTTTATCATGAGATGTGAATCGCGAGGCTACTGCTGGACCCAAACCCTCATCTCTGGTCTAATCACTCGCTTGACCGAAATTTGTAGTAGGTGGAGTCGGCTGGTCATCCATCGTGATTTGCATCGAAAAGTGTGTGTCGAATCACCTTTCGTATATGTGTATATAATATAAACAATAAAAAACATAACACGTATATAAGCCATATCGCTACCTTACTCACATTTGCTTCCCAACTAGGATTCTAAGTCACGATCTTCGGGTTTCCACATCTAAGTTTTGCTTATTTAAGTTTTATCTGATTTCCTTAAACTATTCCCGAGGCACCATTAAACCTCGCTCTGATACCAAACTATGGCGGCCCCAAATTTCGAGGCAACTCTGGGCACCGCCACGCTGCATGACACGTCAACAAGCCTCGCCACATAGTGGCTTACTATCTACAACACCCTGCGACTTAACTGGTTGTTTACACGTTTTTCATTATACCCTAGCTTAGTTAATTAGTCTTCATATAATTATTAGTGATTTAATATGCCAGTTAATCAATTGTTCAAGTTATAATATAATTTTACTGTAACGATCCGAAATTAAATTATTGTTATTAATGGCGTGGTTGCAGACATGGCCGACAGCTCAGACACTCGTGGGACCCGCAATTAGGCTTGTGCGCGCCTAGAGCTAGGTAAATAGTTAATTTTGTGTGCTGAATTGTTTAATTTGCGATGTTTATATTGAAATAGAGTAAATGGCATCACAATGTGTGTATTTCTATTATATTTGACGTGGGAGATTGTGTGTTAAGTATTTGCCTCGATATGCGTGTCGACGCGGATCGGGTAGTCTAAAAGACTAAATACTAGGCCGGGGGAAATAATACACACATAAATGAATAAAATGGGTTAAATAATTAATATATAATATATATATATATATATTTGGTGGTTATGGACATGGTAGTACGCGTATGTCGCGGTTTGGGATGCGAAACCGGGCGTCGGAACAACTGAAACACCACTTGTTGAGTTAAATACAAGAGTGAGTGTGCCATCAGTGTCACAATTGGAGTCATTAGAGGTTGGAAATAGAGTAAATGGTGTGCTTTGGATGGCCTTGGGATGCACATGTGAGAAGAGATGCAAATCACCTATAAAAGTAAAAAATTGACTCATTTTCCACACACTTTTCTCTCTCTTATCCTTTTAATCCGAAAACTAGAAGAGAAGAAACAAGGGTTTGAGTGATTCAATAACTTGGTGATTCCAGGAGCTTGGAGTGTGGAAATCATCAAAAACAATGTGAGAATCACATACACCTCAACTTTCTCTATATTTTGATCTCAATTTTAGAGGTGTTGGTGATTGTTTTGTGGTTGTTAAGTTGTTGTTTTGATGGGTTTGAAGTGCTATGTAGTTGAGTTGTTGGGGTTGTGGTTGTTATTGGTGTTGGTGGGTGTCGCGACCCAAATAATTAATACACATTTACTTTGTTAATCGGGACAAAAATGACCCGTGACGTGTGACCCGCAACGAGATACGTGTCACTACCGAGGTGTCACACCCCCAATAACATGAACCGAGTAGGCTGGGCTAGGCAGCGGGAAAACCTAGCAAATGACCGAGTTCCGGAGGACTCGGGTGCTTCCATGAAGGTTGGTTGCATGCGGAACGGTTAAGGCAGTGCGCAAGGACAATGTGGGTTGAGCCTTGGCACGCGCCTAGGCGCAGGCCTGGGCACGCCATGGCGCAAGGCGTGGGCACGCATTGACGCGAGGCGCGGGCACGCATTGGCGCGAGACGCGGACATGTCGTAGCGCGAGACGCGGACATGCCGAAACGCGAGATGCGGGCACGCCTTGGCACAGAGCCTAGGCGCAGGCTCGGGCAGACTTAGGTACGAGCCGTGGCACAGGCACGGGCGGACTTAGGTACGAACCTTGACACGGGCACGGGCGGACTTAGGTACGAACCTTGGCACGGGCACAGGTGGACTTAGGTACGAACCTTGGCACGGGCACAGGCGGACTTAGGTACGAACCTTGGCGCGGGCACAGGCGGACTTAGTTACGAGCCTTGGCACGAGCAAGGCCGAACCTAGGTACATTCTTTGGGCACGAGCAGGGCAATACCTTGGCGGATTCCTTGGCACGAGCAAGGTCATGCCTTGGCACGAGCAAGGTCATGCCTTGGCACGAGCAAGGCCGCGCCTTGGCATGAGCAAGGCCGCGCCTTGGCACGGGCAAGGCATACCTTGGCAAGGGTTGACAAATCTTGACTTGGGCGTTGACCCAGGTCAAAGTACGCTTGGTCTCATTTTGGGATGTTTTCTATTGGAGCTGAGGAAACGACTTAACATCTACTATAAGGAGAGGTGGTCTCTCCTAGGGGCGGCATGGGCTCGATTGCAAGGAGGACCTTCGAGCATGCCTTGGGCACCATGCCAAGGCAAGACCTATGGACGGGCCATGGTGCCGGCCACCCCGAGCCGGTGGGACTCGGACGGACCGAGCCCCGGCTAGCACTCAAAGCGCCTGGGCGGACCCAGGCACCACTAAGCTGTCTGTCCGTCCCGTAGAAAAGCATGGACCACGTCCCTTGAGGAGTGGGGAGACCGAGTCAAGGCAGTTCCAAGCGGTTGGGTAACTACCTTGGTCATGGCTGGAGGCATGACCAAGGCACGTCCGAAAATGTTCGAGCATGTAGCGATTGACCAAGCTGTGGAGGCGGTTATGGAACCATGTGGTAGCAAGGGAGCAAGGCAGTTGGGTAACTGCCTTGACCACTAAGGGAGTGGGGTTTTACTTAGTCTATGGATCAATGTAATCAGGGCAGGTGTCTGGTTGGTTATGTAACTACTTGATTGGCTGTTCTATAAAGCCAAGGCATGTAAGCTTGAGTAGACACAAAGAACTCGGGATTTCATGTATGAGATGCATGAGATACTAGAGGTGTAATTGCACTGAATTAAGTAATAAATTTCCTTTGTGCCATTGTTGCTGTTCATTCACGTTTTCGTTGGTGTTCTGAACTAAGGCGGTCCTTAGACACCACAGGTTGGGTTGGGTGAGAAAAATCTTCCTTAGGGTGAACCACTCACTCAAAGGCCCCGTGACACGAGGCACGGTGGCGAGGTAAATATTATATTTGTTGTGTTGTTTGACTAGTGTACTGTACATGTCTAGACTACTAAGTCATTTACGGGTATGCAGATATCGAGATGAGCGGGGGAAGCGCCTCGAGTCGCGTGTCGACGTGGGACCGAGGTAGCGACATATGGGGTACGCTTAACGTATTTGAGTTAAATAAAAAAAAATAAAAAAAATGAGTGGCTAGAATTAATTTTATATATATAGAGATAAATATATATATCTAAGGATAATGTAGGGTTTTATCCAAACTTCAAAAAAAAAACAAAAACAGAGAAGAAAGAAAAAACACTGTGAGGAGAGGAAGAAGAAAGAGAGAGCGGGAAGAAGAAGAGACCGGGAGAGAGAGAGACCGACAACTCGACGACGAAAATGTAAGGTAAGTTGAGTTACTTTGGCATTGTTGCTTGTTGATTGTCGTTGTTGTTGTTGCGGTTGGTGGCGGTGTGGTGGCCATGGAGGTTCGACCTCCATGGCCGGCATGAGTGTCTCCCCCCTGCCATCAAAACCAGTTGAGGTTGGGGTTGGGAGCCAACCCCAACGCCTCAAGTGAAAAAAAAGAAAAGAAACAGAGCCGAAGCTCTGTATCGGGTGAGGAAAAAGATGGGTGTGAGTCGAGTCGAGTGAGGCCGACTCCAGAGTGGGCGGACACGACCCTGGACCAACCGAAACGGGTCATACTGGCCGGATCGGTGGGACCGAGGTCGGGTTAACCCGGACCCACCCCAATAAAGAAAAATAATATATATATATATATATATATATTTAATAATTTAATTAAATTAAACTGATTTTTAATAAATAAATCCCAGAAAATAGAGAAAAAATATGGAAAAAATTCAGGAAAATTCCAGAAAAAATAGGGAAAAATATATTTGTGACCCGAATTAATAGAAATTCGAGATTTTCATAAAAAGTGAAGAATTCAGAAGTCGGTCGAAACGTTATACGGGGGTTTTACCTCGAAAAACGTGAAATGGGTCAATTGGCCGAAATAAAAAAAAATGGTCGATATAGTCTCGACTTCGATTTAGCCTAAAATGTTCTATTATTAAATGTTAGGGAACTAAGGGGAGAACTCAGGTGTTTGGGCACACATTTCAAATTTGTCGAGGGATCGGCTAGACTAGGACAAGCATGTGACTTGTAAGTACAACTGTGAGAATCTTATATTTCATTTCATTCTTTTATTGCTTTCTTGGTCTATTGGTAGACATTGCTACTTGAACTCGCACATCATGTTGTTCTTGTATCTATTCATGAGTTAATATTGTGACATGATGCTTTGTGACTTGTTTCATTGACTCTGATTCCTACACTTGATGTCATTCTTGAACAAAATTGATAAAAAACATGCTAATGGAATAATGTGGATTTAAGTAGATTTGTATTCACTTTCCTTTGGGCTTTGTAGCCGAATTTATCTTGGTATCCTAGAATTTTGGAAATTATTTATCTTTGAAAATAAAGTAGGGATTATCTAGTGTCCATTGCACGAGAGATGCGCGGTTCATGGGGACATGGGTCTACCGGGGTTGCGGCACTCACCACTACACTTGCGTGACACACGAGGTATGGGACTCGGGGTGGTCAGCAAGCATGAGATTGATGTTGTAAAGCGTAGAGCGCAGCTCCGCTATTTGTGTGAGATATGTTGAGCGCAGCTCCATATAGTAGTGGAAAAGGTTAGGTGATAGGTCTCACCGCTGACCGGACGTAGATCATCTCGACTTAGCCTATGTCTGTCTTTACATCTTTAACTCTGATATTTACTTGCATTTCTTGTTTCAACAATTTATTTCGCTACTTTATGCTTTTAAATACCATTCGTTTATTTTGGAAATGTGACATAGAATTCTCCGGTTAGTACTTAAATATCACTATACTCACCGTCTAGTTTGTGACGGTGGGTGTAGGTCCGTCGAGCAACAGTAGATCGGGGAAAGAGAAGATCGGCGACTTCCTCTGAGCAGTTCGGCGACTCTCCTCACTCATTTTGTACGTCTCGACTTTTGTTGTATTATTATTAATTATGTCATTTTGGGTTGTACATTGGGTTGAGTGAATAGTTTCATATCTATACATGCATGTGATGATGTCTTTTCCTGGTTTTCCACACTTAGGAATGTTTTGGAGAATTAATGCTTCCTCTTAATATTTGAATTACCAATGCTTCCGCTTAACATTTGAATTACCTGTCAATGTGATAATATAACAATACATGGAGATTTGGAGGATATATGGACGATAGGTTGACTAATACGTATTGAAGTCTTAGATCATGTGGATTAAGGCTTGAGTACGGGATTAGGTTAGCGGTGCCCTGTTTAGAAGTAGGGGACGTCACAGTGGGGTTGTTAAAAACTCAGAAATTCAGCAGTTTTGCTGTCTAGAACTCGATTCGCGCGCTAATGTTCTTCCTGACGAAGAACGTATAAATGCCTAATTCACAGACCCAACGCGCTAGATTCTACTATTTTGAAATTATTTTTGTTAAGTGGCTTAAAACACATCCAAATGACTAAAAATCAACTATAAATGGAAATAGGTCATTTCGGGTGGTAATTTGGGATATCTGAGACTAGGCGGAGCCGGACTGGGGGTGATTGATGAGACACGGAGTGCGGTTTGAGGTGTATAGTATCCAAACTGAGATTTCTTGAGCAGTACTTTATTTTGCTTTTGAATTCACATTATGTCTTTCATTGCTCTATTCTTGGTGTGTTATAATGGACGGACGTTGAGGCTCTCCCTCGTGCCATTTCTGTGTGTATGTCCACTAGGCCATAGCACGTATATCATCTCGGTGAATATGGCTACCCGAGAGTCGTGTCGGGCACGTGTGAGTGCGTCGTAGGTTCCACGCCGACCACCTAGCGGATCCAGATACTGGCCTTACTTGATGAGTGCTACTCGCCGGCAGTAGTCTGTTGGGAGTCCGAAGTATGGCGCTAGTCTGACCCTAGGCTATAGGAACACACACTTTGAGCTTTCACTATTACTTATGCATGCGATAAACACAGTTGCATGTTTTTATTTCTGCATGTTTATTTAATAGTTTTGTTTAAATTAAATATTTAATTTCCGTATTGCTCAGTTAATTTCCTTGAGAATACTCACTCTGGACTTGTCATCTGTTTTTTTGTGATGGCTTGAGTGCAGATCTAGTACGAGCCGTGGCAAGGGCAAGCTACCAGAATATTTGTGATTCAGAGACATAGCCAGACTTGTACGTTTGTATATATCTATTTTGTTTTATATTGGGAATTTGGGCTTATGAGATAGAATATACACTTAAATTTTGAGCTCTTTGAGGTTTATATCTGATATATGATGTCATATGGGTTTTCTACACTAGGTATCAGAGTTAAATGCATGACATTAATGTTTTATAATTATAGATTGTCATGATACAAGACTTCCGCTGTGGTTTACTAGGGTTTAAAATGATCTTAGCAGATGACTTGAGTTCAATAACAATTTAAACATTAAAGTTGTTATTCATTGAGGTTAATAACGATTAATGGCAGATGAGTTGGCATGTGGGACACAGGTGGCGCTGTTAGGCCAGGTTGCGGGCCCGCATTGGCCCCCATGGCGGTCTATTTGGAAAATGGGCTGATACATTTACAGTGGAAGTTTTAAAGTGAATAAATTATGCAACATTTAGCAATCATAAGTAGTGGAAAACCATGCAAAAGGATATCATGTATATAACAAAGGCGAAATAATACATCAAGTGATCCATATACATGTATTCAGTGTTCTGCAGTCCCCAAAACCCGATAAAACATAAATATATACATATTGTAGCAAACACGGGTTGGCATCAGTATGTAGAGGTAGTCGCCCAGAACCTACTTGCTCTTGCTCGTTGAAGGATCTACACTTGGTCACCCAACAAATATAGTGACGAGTCCAGTGAGTAAAATCTCAAGAGAAGTCTGAAAAATATTCATGAAATAAAATTGACAAATTACGAGACATGCGAATATGACATCTGGCAACAATAAGTTATACTCCTATGAATGTAGGCGGCATACGGCAAGCACAAATAGTAGCGATTAATAAAACAATACATACTTAATAAACAAGCTCGAAAATAAAGCGTTAATAAATAAACAACCGAATAATCACGAGAAAACCCCGACTTAAATCAGTCGGTAATCGATAAAAAGACATGAATCACGTATATACTTACATGCTTACAGTGATTAAACCCTAACAATGGCTAACAGATGAACCCATCCATACGCTATCTCAATGTGACGGACCCAGTTTTCCACAAACTGGGCGCCTCCCAGCCTAAGCCCACGTGGACCCCCAAGCCAGCCTCGCAAGGTCCACGTGGGACTAGTCATCCTTCTAATCCATCCATATAAGTAAATTCATAATTTTACGTTGAGTGATTAGTATTTTTCAAGGTTTACAAGTTAGCGAAAACGATTAATACGTTAAATAACTCAACAATAAAGTAAAAGAGTTTGACATCCTAAATGTGGAACCCTGTAAACATGTGTACTCATGTATCTTTGGTGTCAGGTATAATAACTAAGCAAAATTATATACAAGTCATGTGTATATCTCAACCTAAAAAAGTATATATCCCACGTGTGATAAAACAACATATATAAGTAATACGAAAAGTCAAAAACATACAAAAGTGAATAGAGGAGGGTCGTTCCAATATCCTCAGAGTAGATTGCCAAGTATCGGCGCCTTGCCCTTGCTCGGCTGTGGATCTGCACTCGGTCAAACACAAGAATGCCGAGTCCAGTAAGTAAAAGCCAGTAGGATCTAAATAGTAATTCAAAATAAATAAAGCAGTTTAAAAGTCATGCGGATAGAAAGAAAGCTATAAGAAGTCCATGATAATAAGACTGTAAAAAATGAAAGTACGACGAGAAATGAGTGCCAAAAAAATAATAGAGAGGTGCCCAAGTAGTCCAAGACCACCAAGTGCGGGTGCCACAAGGTCGGGGTCATAGAGTCGCGGCAACGCCAAACAGACTCGGGTTCTAGGACGCGGTATCGCATGCTGTACCTAGACCGTTGGAAATGAGGGATATCAACGGTGCCCCGAATAAAACACATCTCATTCTGACCAAATACTCCGGTGACTTGAGGTCATGGTTCTGGTTGCAAGCCGATGACCACTCTGTCAAAGACACTTTCATGACTCACTCAGCCCTTGGACACTCATATAAGGGTGGGAATTTCAAAAAAGTGATACAGCGCAATATCAATAAAATATAAGCTCAAATGAACTATTGTGCATTTCCTAGATGGTTTTACTTACCTCAATATCGCAAAAATACCAATCGAATCGCGACTCCCACACGCCTCAAAGTATGTACCCGATGCCCGACACTAATCTCCTAGGCTCCTGATATCAATTTATAATGAATTAGGTGTGTCAAGTCCCTAATTCAAAAATAATTTATTGAATGCTATTTTCTTTCCATTTACCTTTTTTTTTGAATTGGAGCTGCATCGATCATGTCTCGAGTCGAGCCACATTGGTCAATTTTCGGCTCGACCCATTTTCTTGAAATGGCCTTTGTCCTTTTTTTATACATAAGCACATTTGTATATACTTTTTATATAATACAATGTACAATATATTATATATATGTAAAATATATATTATATAATTTATTTTATTTAATTATATATTATGTGTTTTTTTGTTAATTTGGTGTTGGTTCGGCCAGCTTGAGGAGTTGGCCACTAGCACATAATAGGTGCTGGTTCGGCCAGCTCCTCGTCGGTGTCTTTGACGCTTCGCCGACACCACTTCAACCCTCATTTATGCCCCATCAAATTTTCACTAATTCCCCAAATATGAACTCACTTTTTACTATATAAAATTTCACAAAGAACCCAGTACAATCCATAGCTACAATCAAGTTAAGGATTTACAAGAGGTAAGTTAAGGATTTACAAGAGGTTAGAGAAGAAGATGACTTACCTAGTTTTCTTAACATCTCTTTAATGTTGCACCCACTTCACAAGAGCTACAAAATCACCACCAACACTCAAGATTCTCAAGTTTCCTCCTCTTCTCTCCTCAACCCACTGTGCTTCATGTATCCCTTTTTTTAACAAAAGCACCCAACACAAATGGCCAAGAGAGTTATATATTTCTCTCACTTCCAAACAAACATATAGGCATTCTCCACCACATGTTTTCTATATATATATATATATATATTTAAAACAAGACTTCTATTTATCTTTTTTCCTACCACTACAACATGACACATCAATTTATTAAATTAAATTTCTTATCCCATTTTAGGAAATATCAAAAATACCCTTTTAGACTTAATTTTAAACTTACGCACCTCTTTGATTTATTGATCAACTATAGTCATGTACCTATAAACACACGCATCTCAACAAGTTACCTCACTCACAAATTGGCGGTTAAATAAAATAATTAAATTACAATTATTTTTTTTTAATAGGTAATATACAAATCATCGAACAATTAAATACCTCCGTGTCGACTCCCGAAGGTTGACCGAGTGTGCCGCGTCACGACATGTCCATGTCACAGTCCTGAAATTTCATGTAGCACAGGTTAAAATATTAGGGTCATTATACTCAAGTCAAGGGAACAACTTACATGCCTATCGATGGTTGTGGATATATTCTACTATCGTCGACACGAGCACTAACTGTGACGGCCCCAGCCCTACAAATTGGGCCTTGCCCGGTCTAATCCTACTTGGACTCCTGATCAACCCCTATGAAATCAACGCATGCCTAGTCAACCTCTTTTCCATGTCATTCGATCATTAGTTGCTTATTAAATTGTTATTTACTTAAATAAGTCTTAACAAATCTCAGCGGAAGTTAATCAATTTAAAACAACTTAAACAATTAATGAGTAAGAGTTGGGACAATCCTAATGTAGAAATCCTACAAATATAGATTTCATGTATATGCATGAAGTGGGAATCAATACAATACAACGATTAAGTCATCATATACATATATCTCAAGTCTCACAACCCATAATATCCCAAAATACAACAAGAAACAAGTGTAGTTCATATGTACATCCAAAATATAAAAAAGGACCTACATTAGTAGTAAAAAGGAGCTGACTCTAAGGGAAGCTCAAAGATAATCGTCAATCATAGGCTCCTTGCTTGTGCTAATATAGGGACCTGCAATTGTCGCCAGAGACAGAGACAATCCCAGTGAGTAAATCTAGCAGAAACTCAATAATATTTCAAGATAATAAATGATAAGTCTATAGATCATGCATGAAATGAAAGAAGAGTAAATAAAAAAATAAAGTGCATGATTGACAGCCTAGGACAATCAAGGATAGGAACCAAGTGGCTCGAAAGCAAAAGATAGGGAGAGAGTGGTCTATACACTCTACACCGACAAAAAGTGTAAGTGTGGAAGTTCGTACCATGGACCAAAGTCTCACAAGCCATACCAATTCATTCGGCACCGTCAGCTTTACCTAAGTCGCAGTCCGAGAGAGTTCCAAAGGAGGCTACAGTGAGCTAGGATGCCTGCTACTTGTGGAACTTGAATGCCAATTGAGGAGCCACAGTGACCCTGGATGCTTATATAAAAAAGACTTAGACTTGAGAGGAGCCGCGGGAGCTACTTAGTCGCTTAACTCACGAGTGATCATAGTCAACTAGGTCTAACCACTCAAACACCTAAGCGTCTTACTGGGGAATTAGAGTTCAACAATTTAGTTCAACAATTTAGTTTCACATTTAAAAAATAAATAAGAAAAGTGAAGGGAAATAGTATTGATTTTCTGACTGGTTTACTTACCTCAACAAATAATAAAATCTAAGCTAAACGCAGCTCTCACACGTCCGTACTACACTAGCGATACCCAAAATCGACGCTCTAGGTCCCTGGTACCTATTAGAGTTTATTAGGTATGTGTTAGAGCTTATTTAAGTTTAAATATCCTGTTCATTATAATACATTTCACTATTTGCCTCAATGTCGTTTCCACTTAACTTAAACCAAATATCAACTTCAATGTGTCCTAAACAAGTTTATGCTAAATCCTCGGGGTCCCTATTCGCTTGTTCATACCATACACGAAGACTTGATGCGAAGGGATAACCCCGATATGCCTCTTTTATTCATTTTAACTTGGTCAAAATGCTCAAAGTTGGTGTTACAAAGTTGTAGACATTTTTCCTATTATTTTTAAGTGTTATTGAATCATCAAAATCCATTGGAAACCATTTTAAGTTGGTTTAGTGCATTGGTTTGCAAAACAGTCCCTTATGGACCTTAAAATAATTTTCAAAAACTTGATTTTTATGCAACTTGAAATACGGTTAAAACACTCATATAAATTCCCAAAATTCTAAGTGTTGATTCATTGAAGTCTATTAACTTAAAACCAAGGTTGTTGAGAGCTAAAATTTCATTATTATGATCAAGAACCAAATTTGAAGCTCTAAGTAAAACTTTAAGTCCTTATTTGTAAATATTGATCTCTTATTTGAAGCATGACTTGAAAATTAAGTTAGACACATCAGAAAATCACAAAACTCAGTGTACACCTTTACTATGATCCAATAACACATTCTGAAGACTTTGGTTCAATTCCGACATCATTTGATGCCGGAACACCTTATATAAAAAATCAGCTCATCAAGTAAGTAAATATCCCCTATTTCAAAACTCATTTGAATAACCCTTCAAAACACCTCATAATCACTTGAAACTCTTTGGAAACTAGATTTATAGTATTTCAAACTATTCTAAAGATTTAAGTTATTTTCTTATTAGTGTAGGCCCCCGAAAGATGTCCCGACATCCAAACACTTACAAAAAGAATTGTCTCTACGGATAAGTACTGAATTTCAGTCCATTTTTGATAAAGAATGTAACTCGACTTTTAAGAGATACTAGTGTTAAGTTATTGTTTCATGTATAAGCTTTTCGAAATGATAAAGTACGCTCAAATTCGATTAAAATTGAGAGAGTTAAGCTCAAAATGCTAAAACAATTCACTTTGATAGAGTTTCAGACTAACAGTATAAAACAAAACTCATAACTATCAAACCACACATCCAAATAACGTGATTTTTAGTGAAAATCTTGTCCAAATATCCAAGAATAACTCATAAAAAATCAGCCAATTCGAAAAGAAATGAAGGATTTACGCTTTCTAGAATTTCCTCTATATTCTTGATATTTCATCAAACATGCAACATTCATGAACAACTAAATTCACAATGCATGGTTCAAACTCCTTGATTTTTGTCCAATATTTACACCCAATACGAGACATCATTGAACATCAATATATGAGTAGAAACTCAAAGATTAAATATCCAATTATACAAGAAAAATCAGTTCATTCTTCCATTTACCTAAAATCCCCAATTCTTGAACCAAGACATAAGTTTTTCATGAACATAAGAGAAACTTTGATTTTCTTGATTCATAATCATCTCATAAAATTAGGGAATTCATCAAACTTGACAAAATTTCAGCACTAGAATGACTTAAAGAACCTCAAATCATCACAATGTACTATTGAAATGGAAGGGATTTGTTACCTAGGGTTTGATCCTTCAGTAAAACTCAAGCTCCTTGAGATCCTTAGCTCCAACTCCACCTTCTCTTTGATTTTCCAGCACTATTTCTAACCAAACCCCTCTCTTTTCTCTCCAAACCTAGCTTAAGTGTTTTGTGTTCATGCATGGTGTAGAGATTAAGTGTGTCTTTTATACTCAAACTTTTTGAAGCTTGGCCATTAGATTGTCCTAGTACCATTCCATCCATTAAATCTCTAGATTTATCTATAGTTGGTGTTAGTTCCCACATGCATACCATAGGATCCATTATGACTCATTTAGATCTCCATATGGACACATCACTAGGTAAATCAATGTACTAAGTGCATGGTCTCCATTCAAGTTTCTAACATTTCTTGTTTTTTATCATCCATAAAGACTATGGTATGTATTAAGTAAATATGTTTCGTGAAATTCATTTGATAAGTTAGGTACCATAATAATATGAATATTTTCTCAACTTTAAGATTAATTTATATGTCTAAGCCTGGTCACTCACTTAGGAAATTTATAACTTTTCATTTTTTCTTAAACTTAGGCCTTATTGAAATGAAACACATAGACTTAATTGATTACATCCTAAATTCTTTAGGATTAATTTATATGTCTAGAGTCTAAGTAAGTGAATTTAAGTCATGAACCTAAGCCTAAGTTTTCAATCCACCCGATCGTCCCGCGCGTACCAATATAGAGGTAACTTGGCAGACTTTCTTTTATCAATAAAAAATCCAAAGTTGTGCACATATATATAAACATATAGTACAAACCTCAAAATCAAGTAAATTTATTTAATTATTACCTCGGTGTTGACGCCCTAGTATCGACCGCGTTCGCTACGTAGGACTAGCCGCCATGTCACGATCCTACAAAGCATACAACCAGGATTTGATTATTCGGGTCATTACACTAGCACAAATAACCCGTGCAAGTGATTTAGCCACAACCAATATATACGCAAATCGAAATTTGAGTGGGGTGGGCAGCGGTCTCCGTAAAACCGCCCAAAGTGCATGTTCTGACTTAGTTTTAAAAATTTGCGGTTTGGGGGTGGTTTGAAAAACTTAAAAACCGCGATTCCGCGTTTGGTAGTGGTTTTCATTCTTGAAAAACGGCGGTTTCACCAAACTGAGGGTAATTTAGTAAATTTACTTGATTTACATCTCAAAAGTTCAAAACCCTAATAATCTAAACAATAAAACAACATTGTACACTTAACATTCGTCTCTCTCTCAAAATCTTTTTTTCCTCCACTCACCTAACTCTTTGTCCGCCTCCTCCAACCGACACCTCCTCTTACCAACGTTTCCCACTTGTCGCCGGCGCCTACTACCAGCCGTCGCGTCCCACCAGCCACGCCAGTCGACGCCTCCCAAATACCAGTCGCCCACCAATCGCCTCTCCCACCGTCGCCTCCCACCACTAGTGGCCGCCTCCCACCATCGCCTCCCCCACTAGTGGCTGCCTCTCGCAAGTCCCTCCTCCTACCACTACGGCACCCACCAGTCACGCATACGGCCACCGCCTCCCACCACTTATGACTCCCTCTGCCAGTCCCACCTTCCACTAGTGTGCTGGAAAACCGCGAAACCAAACCGACCAAGCCGCGCAAATCGCGGTCGATTTGGTTGCGGTTTTGAGGCTTCGCGGTTTGGTGATGGTTTGCAAAATGGTCAAACTGCGAACCCCCGGTTTGGTGGCAGTTTGATTGTTTTCACCACCAAACTGCGGTTCGCCCACCCCTAATGCTCACCAGTAGTCACACATCTAATCTGATACCGATAAAATAAATCATAAGTTATGTGAGGCATTCCAATGGTTTACGCACCTCAAAAGTCGCGCTCCAACTTCGTCGGACTCTCGAATCCAACCCCTAATAGCTCCGCGGTACCCGAGATATGGTCCCTTTAGTCCCCTGAAGTCAATTTATTATTTTTAGAGTGTTTACAAGTGTTTTAGTTAAGTGTGTAGGTCAGAAATGCAGGACAACCCTTTAAAATTGGGTTGTCAGCTGTCATTAGCGCGCTAGGCAGTCCTCCTAGCGCGCTATGTCTTAGTAGCGTGATAGGGAGGCACCTAACGGGCTATCCAACCTAGGTAGCGCGCTAGGTGTGTTGGGCAGCAACATTCTCAATTGGGGATTCGCTCCCGGTACCCCAATGGGCCAACTTAAATGTCGTCCACCCCATCCTCGATTCGTGGGGGAAATCAAACACCAAAAACAGCCGGATTACAACCACATATTCATCAAATTATAGAATCATGCATTCATTTCATATTTTCTAAATTTTGACCAAAACCCAATTTCTATACAAATCAGTGATAAAACTCTTAATTGTAGTGTTAATTAGACTTATAAACCAACAAATATTCATCAAAACAGTGATCTAATCATCAAATTCAAATTTACACCAACATATCTCAAGTTGACCTCAATTTCATGTGTAGGAGGTAAAAAGATTATTACTTTGGGTTTGATGTCTAAATTGATCTCTCCTAGCATAGAATTTCTTTGATTCTAGTCCGATTCCCCTCTTTAAATTCTAGATTTTGCATGCATTTTGTGTTGATTTTGAAACCAAAACCCACTAAGTTCACATTTTATACTATGTGTAAATTAAATTTTGGCCTTTGATTTAAATATGTATACCAATCTCTAGAAAAATCCAGGGATCCTCATTAACTAAGTCACACTCCAGTGACACACACATTTGTACACATCTAGCCTAGGAATCATCATCTAGGATCATCTAGATGCATATCCAAAGTACACATTTAATCATCCTAACTATAGACCTTATATTATTTGATCTAGTATAATTAATTTAGGCTCATTTTTACGTATAATTGATGTTCTTAGACACACTTATTGATAATTTAGTGTTCCTACCAATCTCCAACTAACCGGTGCTTGGTTCTCCGCGCCCCGAAACGCATCTAAAGGTGCGCCATATTTTACTTTATTAAATAAACTAACTTAGACTATGGTTTAATTAAATACCATACAACATTAATTTAGCTTAGTCTAACATCCCCAAGGAAATTCCTACCCGATACCCGCGTCGATACGCTTCCCAATGTAACTACCCGTAACACCAACTCGCATGATAGCATCATACACACATGCGATGCAATGTAATAAAGAATGATTTTAAACACCGCATTATAAGCAACCACCTTCCATATATAACATATTCCCTCGACTTTCGAGTCTGAGTCAACTGAATTGTCTGCGTAACGCCCAAATTATGACCGTCAATCCTCGAGATTGCTAATTCTAGTTAAATTAATTTGGGTCGTTACATCATGACCCAAATTTCTACCCCTAATGTATATGCTCTAGCTATACTCCATGCTACATCTCTCTCTCTCTCTCTCTCTCTCTCTCTCTCTTTATATACTAGTCTAAGTGAAGTATTTTTTTTACATTATATAAAAAAAACCTAAAGTCTCCAATATTTTTCTATTATTATTATTTTTTTTAAGGAAAAAGTCTTCAATTGTTTAACGTGTATATACATTGAATTCATTTGTTGAATTTTGATATTACGGTCCCCTTTTTTGATGACAAATACAACAGCTACAACAACATAGTCTTAGTACCAAATTAATTAGGGTATGCTACATGGATCAAATTTTTTTACTTTGCTCGATTTAGTGCAATTAATGGTGTAGTGTAAACCATTGAGAAGAGTTAGAGTGTTGTATTACAGGACATGTACAGTGTGTGAACATTGTTGTACTGTGAGAGTTGTTAAGTTAGTTAAAGAATAACCTGTAGAATTGTAACACGTGTAAAGGAGATGAACACATACATTGTATGTACACACATTCATATATAAATACATGTGTTCTTTTCTCTCTCAGATCATCAAGAGAGATAAGTATTTTCTTGATTTCATTCATTGTTAATATGGTATCAGAGCTATTAATTCATCATCGCCATTGTTGGTGATCGATTGACATAGTTATCGATTCATCATCTCCTTTTTTAGTGATTGATTTCAATCTGATCCTCAGAGAATAGTTAGGTGTGATTGTTTGCTTCTTGCTTTTACAAAGATTTTTTATTTCTGCAAGAAAGTGAAGATTTGCAGATATATCAGTCTTCTTCATCACAGAGTTGAAGAATATTTGCAGATCTTAGATGATTGTTTGAAGATTTGAAGTGATAAAGTCAGGAAATTCATCTCAGCAGTCATATCTTCCTTCTCTGTCTCTAGGAGGTTTGGAATTTTGCTACAAAGTTTCATGCTTGCACTGATGAAAGACGATCGCCTGCTCCATTATTCGCCAGAAAGCCTCAGTGGAGATTAGAGTCGACCTTCGCTCTACACCGGCACAGTCAGCCGACGGGTAAAATAAAGACAAAGCGGAAGGACACCGGGGTCTTCAATCTGAGGCAAGGCAGATCGTGTTATAGAAAACACGAAATGACGATTCTTCCACGATTTACTAGATTGCTGTAGCCGGATTTGAGTACGCGCTTTCCATGCAGGTAAGAGGCCTCTGGGTTCACGAGGAAGAAGAAAAGCAAAGAACGTAAACTGTATCGCTGTGCTGCTAGCCGGGACGCACGCAAAGTGCATCTAACATGGCTTATGGTCATTGCATAGAATCGGGATTGGTCATGCTGCTATGCATGTCGAGGGCACTACCGATGTGGTTGCCGATGGAAATTGTGGATATCTGCGTGTGTTGCCTCTCTGGCTTCGACTCTGCTGATGATGACGGTTGAGGATTGTTCGTAGAAGGATGGATGATGAGATTATCGGGTATATGAAGCAACTTTGGCATGGGAAGCCGTTTTGGCACGAAAGTTAATGAGATCACAAGATTATGTGTGCATTTTCCAGACAATCAAGTTGCATCTTTCAAAGAATGGCTGAAACTTGCACATGGGATTGTTAGTATCCACCGATTCAATGTCATTCTTGTAAACCTCTCGTAATGGGAGTGCCTCTAACATTTCTACCTCTACGTAGTGCTCCACCGTTGTCGTTGCACAATCGCACTCTATCATTGCCATGATAAATGACAGAATATCCAGGTCAAGTTGTAAAGTTCTATGACTTTTTTTGAATTGCGGAGGTTTCCCCCGATCGGTTCATGACTAATATCTTCTATGTTATACTTTTCACTCGACAGTGAAAGCTCATGCTGCAGAATTAATCGATGCACATCCTTATATCCATCGTGGGACCGCAGATATGTTGAGGACTCGCGCACAAAGTGTTGGCGAAGATAGTGATTCGTATTTCGAGATATCGCGCCTTCTCAGTAATCGTTTAAGGAATGTAACCATATCTGTTGGAGATTTAGGGTACACTGTGAGTGTAAAACTTGTACCAGCAATCTTGATGGTCAGGATTTTTTGTAATTTAGAAAGTTAGTTTGAATGTTATATTGATATACGATGAGTTAAGTTTCTGGTGCAAATTGTTGTATTGTTGTACATTTTGATTCTTGTAAAGATGTTATGTTTGAATGTTATATCGATATATAATGAGTTACTCTTGCCAAGTCGCAAATTGTCATGTTGATTTCGATCGTCAGAAAAGTTAGTTTGAATGTTACCGAGATCTATAATGAGTTAAGTTTCTATGTGGAAAGGATTGTCGTGCCCTAATGACCGTAGAGCATTCGATCAGATAGTCTCTGCTTATACTCCAGTAATGCATAAGTAACGCTGATCGCATTTGCCGCACAATGCTGTAATTTAAGCTTCGTCGACCTATGCGCCGATCATACTTCAGGTGCATTTCGGCCATGAGCAACCGCTGAGTTTGTCACCCATCTCGCTACTTATCGCACCAAGAGCAGTTTGGTACGGCTCATGTTCAACAAATGCATGAATAGCTGGTCGGATCAAAATCGCGCATTTACCACGCTAAGATCGGGGCATAATGTTTCACGCTACTTAGGCACCGATAATCTGCACAAAAGCGTTTCGTCCGTTCAAACTGACCACATTGGAAAATACATGATCCACCTACATTCTCGGCCAGCCACACCGAATCCATCGCTTGTGCTTCGCTGGTCGTAAGATTCGCATAATTCAATATAAATGTGTTTTGACCCGCTTGACCTATAGAGACACCTCTCCTAATCAAAAAAATCATTTATTTTAAACCAAAACTGACCAAGATACAACTATAACTAATGCATGTAATAAGTAATAATAAAACAATGTCCAAAATGTCAGCTTCACGTTTAACATTAATCAAATGATCCAAATCTGTCATAAATCACTCATCAAACATACAAGTACTTCACCAAACCGTCATAAACCATTCATCCATGTACCTAATCGCATTAAGTCATGCTGCATAAACTCACATAAAAACATATATTCCATCAAACATTCATCAATTAGTCTCAGGCCAAACAATAAAATAAATGTTTATGTTCCTCAAACACTCATTGCTCATTGCTTTGCTCTTTTCAAATTCTTCCTTTGATACTCATTCCCAATCATTCTCTTGAGGGCGAGCATCAACCGCCGTCATGGGCGAGCATCGCTCTGGGTGGAGCCAGCAGGTAGAAGTGCTACCTACGTCGGGACCGCTCGGGCTCGCTTCGCAGAGGGGGATGTGGCATGCCGGTGCGGCTAAGACATGTCACGGAGCGTAGTCGTGGTGGTGGGACCTATACTCCTCCCCGAAAGGAAATTGACGATATCACTCAGCCATTGTCCCGCAGCACTCAGCCAGTATTAACAACTCCTCAAGCTGGAGGTCCATCCATCTAATCGCCTACGTCCAACGCACGCCTATTACGCTCGATGAAATTAATTCGGTTAGTGTTAATGTAAAACATATCAGTCGATAATAATAATACATGCATAATACATATAACCATGTCATTTACTCAAGAGCTCGTTGTCTCATGGCGGTGGCATACTCATGTCCCGGTCCTCAAGGTTCCTATGTGATCACGTGGATGAGACACTTCGAGGAACCAAGGCAGTAGTCCGATGTAGCGGCAAACTCGAACTCGCCTTTGTCACTCACGAACTTCGAGCCAACAAATGGTTCCTCCATCGTCCCAATTGTCTTGTTCGGAACCCATACTTGACCGAGTATTTGTTCGCAGACGTGGGCTCTCCTGCAGCTTCTAATGGACTATGACAAAGTGAGGATCCTGGTATAGATTGCACATGGCCAAACCGTCTCGTAATCCTCTCCGATGGTAGTGGCTCCACCACATCCATGTACTTGATCGTCCCACTGTAAAAGGCTACATCGCTTTGCACAACTCCATTTTCCTAAAAATTCACATATCCCAAGTGACCTAATCAAAATGCAACAACCATTGTTAGCAACCAAAAATACAAAAACATCATTCATCACAAGATATGGATAACCATCTCACCTCACTTCGTCAGCAACCTATCCAAGGTTCTCCTAATGGACCCGAGCTTGTCAACATTCGCGCACGGTCACGTGCTTTTTGAATCCATCTCAGCACACGAGGTTGCACGTAGTCCATGTACTTCGGTATGGGCAATGGCAAGACCAAGTTTGAAATGGTCGTACACCCATCCCTCGCAAATACATACAATGTTAGTTACCACACAAATGCAAGTTGGCCTAATTATTATACCAAAAGGAAAGTAAGTCTATTTTATAACAAACCTCAAGCAATGTGGGAGGTAGGCCAAAGAACTGAGACACTCAGCCTCGTGCAGCAGCACTCCTAAGTGTCGATACAGTAGCAGGCCAACGCAGCCGCAGACTCCCATGCGTACTTTCCCACATCGTCCAAGTCTTCAAGAAGCTTCAAATAGTCATTATCGACATCCGCACCCACTTATCTGCAAAATGGCAAGTGCAGACAAAAGGTACAACAGTACGCTCTGCCGTGCATTCCACATGAGGATAATTTGGCGGGTCTCGAACTGGGGCTTGGGGCACCATCGACTCTTCAACCAACATTTGCATCACAGCCCTCACGATATTCACCTCCTCTCAAATTGCCTTACCTCGACGCTAACCCCAGAGAGGTTCGAGACCATCTTAATAGTGTCCGAGCGAGATTCCTCCGCGTACTTGCAAAGTTCTCTCCACGCACAACTTTGCCCGGGTCACAGGAATCTTCAGAGGAAGCTACATCCTCTAAGGAGATAGACATTTCACCAAAAGCGTAAGTGAAATGCTGTCATTCTCCGCTGCCACCGCTCCACAAATGCATGATAACCTCCTCGTTGGCCTTGCATGTGTATGAACAAGCCTATCGCCGTATTCAACCCGAACGTCGAATAATCCTTCAAGTCCCGCCGTGTCGTAAGTGGCACGTCCAGAATCCCATTCTTGATTCTTCGAGCTCCGCGATTGATACACTCTGAGAACCACGCTCCCGCAACATAATAATACATCTCGTCATATTTGCAGGAAAACCCCTGAAGTTTTAAATTACTCCGTTCAATGAAATTTTAATTACCTCATTGCTCCAAATCGCTAATGCGACATGATTTTGGTAACTCTCTCAATCAAACTAGGAGAAAATATTTTTTCATTATTGAAATCTATCATTGTACTTGTACTGGAAGGATGTAGACTTGATGGAATCATTTTTGGTACAACATCAATTCCTGTTAAATTTGATGATAAAAGAGAATTTACTATTGAGTTTCAAGATTGGTTCTCAAGAGATAGGATGTAATATGCTTGGTTATTATGCACTCTTGAACCATTTATAGCGCAATCTGTGACTGGGGAATCTGGTGAAGATAAACCAAAAACTGCTAATGATTTGTGGAAATCAATTGAAAGTATGTGTGGTGCTCAAAATAAGGCTCATACTCAGTTCTATAGGACTGCACTTAGAACTACTATCAAAGAAAACTTGAAGATGATAGAGTTCTTAAGAAAAATGAAAGTTTATGCTGATTGTCTATCTGTTGGTGGTGATAGTTTACCTGAAAAGGAATTGATTTCTTGTACACTTTATGGTCTAGACAGTGAATTTCTTCATATTACTACATTGTTGCAGCTGTTGGGTTTTGGGGTTCATACGTAGCGGAGATTACAAAACAATTTTGACAAAAACCCCAACAAGATCCGAATCTAATTCCATTAAAACGTTTAAACCAAGAAAATTTAATTATACCTCGGTCGCAAAATACCTTTTTGAAGGTTGATCGATCTCTAAGGCACTGCCAACGACGAACGCCCTTTATCAGCAGTCCACACACGAACGGCGGCCGAAATTCAAAGTGCTAGCTTCGAGAGAATACCAAACCTTTTGTTTCTCTCCAAAACGATCCAGAGCGTGCCAGAAAACCCTAATTTGTTTCTTAAATGAAAATAGAGTTTCAGCCCTTAATTTTTCGTCCGTGTGTTCTAACTTAAAGCGTCTATTTATACAACCCTTGTATATAGATGATTAAGTAAATTACACATATACCCCTACTTAAAGAAGTATAAGCGTAATACACCACAAGGACGTTTCTGTCATGAATTTTATCATATAAAATTCATTTTTCTGAACCATCTTAAAATCTCGCAAAACCATTCTTAGTGTGCGACCCAATAGGCTCATACAACGTTGGCAATGTACCAAAACACATTTTGGTATACAAGTCATAAGCGGCCTCTAGCAAGACATTATGACTACCCAAGTTGTACGAATATCAAATCGATAATACCTAATCAATAGTGTATATAACATCATTTTGTCACACGATATCATTTTGATCAAACATAAGGCATGGAATTGTCATCCAACATGTTCAATCGTACTAGTCTCGATCTCTAGGTAGATCGAAAACATCCAAGTGACATTGATTAATATCAATTCACTTAGACTAGGCCTTTTAACGATCTAACACATCGAGGATCCTTTGGATATCTCATTTTATATGAGATGGACAAATTTTATCTTGATTACACAACTTCATCACATTGGTCACACATTAACCAATCACAACCTTTATAATCGTCCGGTTAAAGACAACGTTTGATTGTGTCAAATCACTGTGTTCCTAATGTTGAAGTCTCTGGTAATCTCAAGTCAGATGACTGAAAAATATACTTATCTTGAGAAACAACTATGACTTAATCCATGTGATGTTCTCATAGCGGATCGGTCCAGTACTTTGTTCCGTAACAAGTACTTGTGATCTTGATTTGTATCCCTATATGTATAATCATTATATGATCATCAATCAAGGCTTACACTAGTCTAAATTCATTATAGTTCCCAGTATAATGATCGACTAAGGACATTTAGGATATTTCTATAAATACCCATGGATCTTATTATAATGTAAACATGTAAATTAATTATAATAAATAACAAATGAAATCCTCTATTTTATTAACTAAAAGTATTCATAAAGACAGTTAATGGATTGACCTAGGGCACATGCCCCAACATCTCCCACTTGCACTAGGGCCAATCATACATGCATCTAATGCCTAATGATCTAACATGACCATCATGTTTTGCTTGTGGAAGAGCATTTGTCAATGGATCCGCAACGTTGTCTTGATAGAGTACTCTGCAAATCTTCACGTCTCCCTCTCTCAATAAGTTTCTCGATGAGATGAAAACGTCGATTATATGTTTGGATCTGTGGTGTGATCTAGGTTCTTTGGCCTGTGCTATTGCCCCGTTATTGTCACAATACAAACAAACAGGGTTAGCAATACTTGGAACCACACCTAGTTCAGAAATGAACTTTTTGATCCAAACTGCTTCCTTTGATGCATCGGACGCTGCAATATACTCGAACTACATTGTAGAATCGCCACGTCTCTTGCTTCGAACTTTTCATTTACAAGCACCCCATTCAAAATAAACACATATCCAGACTGCGATCTAAAATCATCTATATCAGTTGAAAACTTGCATATGTGTAACCATTTACAACTAAATCATTTTCAAAACCTCCATAGACCAAGAACACTTCCTTAGTCCTTCTTAAGTATTTAAGAATGTTCTTTACTACTATCCAGTGACTCTCACCAGGATCTGACTGATATCTGCTTGTAGTGCTTAAAGCATATGATACATCAGGTAGAGTGCATAACATGGCATACATGATAGATCCAATAGCTGATGCATATGGAATCTTATTCATATGGTCTCGCTCATCATTTGTCTTAGGACATTGAATCTTGCTAAGACTTATGCCATGAGACATTGGCAACAATCCTCTTTTAGAGTCTTGCAAACTGAACCTATTCAACACCTTGTCTATGTAAGCACTCTGACTTAGACCAATTAGCCTCTTAGATCTATCCCTATATATCCTTATCCCTAGGATATAGGCTGCATCTCCTAAGTCTTTCATTGAGAAACACTTCCCTAACCAAGACTTGACATTCTGCAATGTTGGGATGTCATTTCCAATGAGTAATATATCATCAACATATAGTACCAGAAAAACAACTACACTCCCACTGACCTTCTCGTATACACAAGGCTCATCTTCGTTCTTAATAAAACCAAAATCCTTGATTGCTTCATCAAAACAAATATTCCAACTCCGAGAACTTGCTTTAATCCATAAAAGGATCTTTGAAGCTCGCATACCTTCCTAGAATTCTCAGGATGTACAAAACCTTCAGGTTGTGTCATATACACGTCCTCAAGCAGCTTTCCATTAAGAAATGTTGTTTTTACATCCATTTGTCATATCTCATAGTCATAATATGCAGCAATGACAATTAAAATTCTTATGGATTAAAGCATGGCTATCGGCGAAAAAGTTTCATCATAATCAACACCTTGAGTCTGTCTGAAACCTTTTGCTACAAGTCTTGCTTTATAAGTATGCACTTTGCCATCCATGTCAGTTTTCTTCTTGAAAACTCATTTACATCCAATGGTCTTACCACCTTCAGGTAAACCAACCAAGTTCCAAACTTGGTTATCATACATGGATTGCATCTCTGAGTTCATGGCACTTAGCCATTTATCTGAGTCTGGTCCAGACATCTCCTCCTGATAAGTGGTGGGCTCATTTTGATCCATAAGCAACACATCACGACTATCAGTAATGAGAAATCCGAATTTCTCTGGCTCATGTCTTACCCTACCAGATTTACGTGGGCCTTGTGTCACTCGTGGAGGTTCAACTGGTTCGAACGTTGTTGAACTTTCGTAGTAGTTCGGGGTTTATCTCGTGATTCTTGAACTTCTTCAAGATTTATTTCTCTCCCACTAGTGTCTTTTGAAATAAAGCTGTTTTTCCATAAAGGCACCATACCGAGCAACAAACACTTTGTTCTCATCGGGATTATAAAAGTAATATCATTTTGTTTCCTAGGATACCCCACAAATAAACACTTGTCAGATTTAGATGCTAGTTTTTCTGAGACTTGTCGCTTTACGTAAGCCTCAAAATATTAAGGAAAGACAAACTAGGTCTCTTTCCGTACCATATCTCATATGGTGTTTTATCAACCGCTTTAGAAGGAACTCGATTTAGAGTGAAAGTTGCAGCTTTGTAATGCATAACCCCAAAAGGATAATGGAAGATCTCGCATGACTCATCATAGATCAAACCATATCTAATAAGGTTCGATTTCTCCTTTCGAAACTCCATTCCATTGTGGAGTTGCTTTGGTGGAGTCAATGGGAGACAATCCCACAATTTCTAAGATGATCATCAAATTCTTGGCTCAAATATTCACCACCTCGATCTAATCGAAGTGTTTTGATAGTTTTACCAAGTTGATTCTGCACTTCATTTTGAAACGTTCGAAACATCTCGACTGATTCAGCTTTATGTTTCATAAGATATACATAACCATAATCACTTTGAAATCATCGAGTAAATGTAATGAAGTACTGATAACCCCCTCTAGCCATTGTGTTTATAGGACCGCATACATCAGTATGTATTAGACCCAATAAATCACTTGCCCTTTCACTGTGTCCAGTAAATGGACTTTTAGTCATCTTCTCTAGTAAACAAGATACGCACGTTTCATATGTTTCTAAATCAAATGAATCTAGAAGTCCATCTTTATGGAGCTTCGTTATGCGTTTCTCATTTATGTGCCCGAGACGACAATGCCAAAGATAGGTTTGATTCAAATCATTTGACTTGAATCTCTTTGTATTTATGTTAAAGACTGGAGTATCATTTGACCTTTTCATGCTTAGAATATAAAGACCATCACACAAATCAGCATTTGCATAAAATATGTCTTTACGAGAAATGGAACATCTATTATTCACAATAATAAAATTAAAACCATCCATATCCAAACATGAAACATAAATGATGTTTCTGCTCAAGGCATGCACAAAATAACAATTATTTAAAGTTAAAATAAGTCCACTAGGTAAAACTAAGTCATATGATCCAACAGCCAGGGCAACAACTCTTGCTCCATTCCCTACGCGGAGGATGACTTCTCCTTTCTTCAATTTTCTACTTCTGGTGAGTCCCTGCACATTTATACAAATGTGAGATCAACATCCGATATCTAATACCCATGAATCACTAGTAGATAAATTAATTTCAATAACATAAATACATGTAGTGGTAGTCGCACTTCTTCTTTAGATCTTCCATATAAAATTTGCAATTTCTGAACCAATGTCCAGGTGCATGGCAGAAATGACAATTTCCTTCCTTTTCTTTTGGGTGATTTGAAGCAGGAACAGGCTGGGGCTTGACTTGTTCCACAGGCTTTGCGACAGTGCGACGATAGCCTTGGCAACTTTAGCCTTGCCTTTGCCTTTCTTCTTCATTACCTTTCCCTTTTAGACCATCAACACATTACTATAGGGTTTCTTGATATTTTGTTCAACAGTTTTGAGCATCAAATGCAACCCTGAAATTGATTTCTCCATATTATTCATATTGTAGTTCATCGCAAATTGTGAGTAACTTTCTGGTAATGAATTCATGATCAAATCCGTAGCCAACTCTCGCCTTATGGGAAATCCTAGTCTATCAAGCTGGTCAACATAGCCCTTCATATTCAGAACATAAGGACTAACTGACGCACCCTCAGTCATCTTGCAAGAATGTAGGTTTTTTTGTTCGAACCTTTCTTGCCTAGCTTGCTGTTGGAACATTTCCTTCAGCGTTATAGCCATGTCGTAGGCTTCCATTAGTTCCATGTCCTTCTGAAGTTCAGGAACCATAGTTGTCAGCATAATACATGCAACATCGGTAGAATCGTTGACATGCTTATTATGCGCATCCTTGTGCCTTTCGTAGCATTGGCTGGTGGGTCCTCAGGGATTGGAGCATCCATGACATACAACTTGTGTTCATGCTTAAGAACAATTCTCAAGTTTCTGAACCAGTCAAGAAAGTTAGTCCCAGATAGCTTATCCTTCTCAAGGATGGATCGCAATGACAGGGGATTATTGTTACTTGAAGATGCCATATATATACAATAAAGATTATGCAAAGTTTATTTTAGTATAGAGGAATAGACTCCCACTAAATTAATAACCCTCCTAAAACATATTGTTTATTTAGGGGACTAAAATCCATATTTCACATAATTCTATGACAGCTGTGGCATGAAACACATAACTAGATTATTTATGTAGGTAACAGTTACCAATTACATCTTATGTAATTTTAGATACTTTTATGAGATACGGGACATCTTATGTCTTATCATGTTTTTATCTCATCATGTGCCTAAAGCTCAAAACTATTTTGATAGCTTTATTAAGTCGGACCATTTTAAACATTTAGGTAACTCTTATCCAACTTGTCTCACCAAGATAACACAATACACCCAACTATGGTTGAAACTGTATTAGTGTGATCGAGGCCTTGACAAATGTTAAAATGGATGGCATGAGACTATCTCTTATCAAATAGAAATTTCATAACAAAATAGATATAAAGAGATAAATAAATAATTTCGAAGATTAATTATTTGCAATTTCGGTCCTCACCCAAATAATCACAATTATGTCATTGAATCATGAACAACTATCCCAATCGAACCTAATCATATTAGTTTCGAATTAATATTCAGACTTATACAATTTAAGAAACGTAAAACAATGTAACCTAAATATGCAAACTGAATTACAGAGATTTCATCAATGCATCAATACACGAAAAATAAAGATTATACCTAATGGTGTCATGGATCACGAACACGAAATTCAATTCATTAAAATTATTCGAATTAACCTAACATGGTTACTAGGATGTCGAAACCGATTTCAATTAAATCACGAATATATGTATCATATACACAAAACATGATAATAAATCTTACAGAAAACTTATGTATATCACATATACATCAACTATTAACTTGCTTTCAATCATATATCATGTATATATCAGAAGAAAACATGCAATGTTTTTAATGGAATCGAACTCGAAGGCTCTGATACCACTGTTGGGTTTTGGGGTTCATACGCAGCGGAGATTACAAAACAATTTTGACAAAAACCCCAACATGATCCGAATCTAATTCCATTAAAACGTTTAAACCAAGAAAACTTAATCATACCTCGGTCGCAAAATACCTTTTTGAAGGTTGATCGATCTCTAAGGCGCTGCCAACGACGAACGCCCTCTATCAGCAGTCCACACACGAACGGCGGCCGAAATTCAAAGTGCTAGCTTCGAGAGAATACCAAACCTTTTGTTTCTCTCCAAAACGATCCAGAGCGTGCTAGAAAACTCTAATTCGTTTCTTAAACGAAAATAGAGTTTCGGCCCTTAATCTTTCGTCCGTGTGTTCTAACTTAAAGCGTTTATTTATACAACCCTTGTATATAGACGGTTAAGTAAATTACACATATACCCCTATTTAAAGAAGTATAAGCGTAATACACCACAAGGACGTTTCTGTCATGAATTTTATCATATAAAATTCATTTTTCTGAGCCATCTTAAAATCTCGCAAACCATTCTTAGTGTGCGACCCAATAGGCTCATACAACGTTGGCAGTGTACCAAAACACATTTTAGTATACAAGTCATAAGCGGCCTCTAGCAAGACATTATGACTACTCAAGTTGTACGAATATCAAATCGATGCAACCTAATCAATATTGTATATAACATCCTTTTGTGACACGATATCATTTTGATCAAACATAAGGCATGGAATTGTCATCCAACATGTTCAATCGTACTAGTCTCGATCTCTAGGTAGACTGAAAACATCCAAGTGACATTGATCAATATCAATTCACTTAGACTAGGCCTTTTAACGAGTATAACACATCGAGGATCCACTGGATATCTCTCTTTATATGAGAGGGATAAATTATATCTTGATTACACAACTTCATCACATTGGTCACGGTAACCAATCATAACCTTTATAATCGTTTGGTTAAAGACAACGTTTGATTGTGTCAAATCACTGTGTTCCTAATGTTGAAGTCTCTGGTAATCTCAAATCAGAGGACTGAAAAATATACCTATCATTAGAAACAACTATGACTTAATCCATGTGATGTTCTCATAGCGGGTCGGTCCAGTACTTTGTTCCCTAACAAGTACTCGTGATCTTGATTTGTATCCATATACGTATAATCATCATATGATCATCAATCAAGACTCACACTAGTCTTAATTCATTATAGTTCCTAGTATAATGATCGACTAGGGACATTTAGGATATTCTTATAAATACCCATGGATCTTATTATAATGTAAACATGCAAATTAATTATAATAAACAACAAATGAAATCCTATATTTTATTAACTAAAAGTATTCATAAAGACAGTTAATGGATTGACATAGGGCACATGCCCCAATAGTTCTTAAGAAAAATGAAAAATTATGCTGATTGTCTATCCGTTGTTAGTGATAGTGTACCTGAAAAAGAATTGATTTCTTGTACACTTTCTGGTCTAGACAGTGAATTTCTTCATATTACTACATTATTGCAGCATCGTCATGATTTGACTTAGTCAGATTTGCAGTCCACCCTACTGAGTTTTGAGGCTAAACTAGGGAGGTTACAAGTCATGTCTGGTATGAACTCACTGAATCTATAGGGAGTAACTCACGCTAATGCTGTTGAATTGAAACAAGGACATAAAAACTGGTAGAATGGGAACAAACAAAGTTTTTAATTATAGTGGAGGAAGAGGTTATAATCCCAATGACAGAGGTAGAGGAGGAAGGTCTAGAGGAAGCAGAGGTTTTGAATTCTCAAACAATGTTAGACCTACTTGCCAAATATGTACTAAGATTGGTCATTCTGCTGCAACCTGTTACTATAGACAGGATTTGAATTACATGGGAGTTCAATAGCGGTTCAATAACAATGGTAATGTCTCAAATCGAAGGGATAATTTCTGGATGATCACAAAGAAGCAAACTTTGTTGGAAATCGACTCGGTTTGGGAGTTCTTCTCATCATGTTGTTTTTCCTTCTCTTGAATCAATTCTGATTCATCTTGGTATGTTGATAGTGGTGTCACTGCTCATGTTACTTTATATCCAAATCAATTGATTTGGTTATGCACCTTATCAAGGTAATGATACTTTAATTGTTGGCAATGGAAGTGCATTTCCTATTACATATGTCGGTTCAACTCACATTTTATCTGCCACTAGACTGAGATTTCCTAATACTTTGTGTGTTCCTCACATAAAAAAGAATCTAGTTAGTATTTCTCAGCTCACTAGATATAACAATGTAGTAATTTAATTTACTGACAAACATTGTTTGGTGAAGGATTCTTCAACTAAAGAGTTGTTGTTTCAAGGTACACTTCAAGATGGCCTTTATCAATTTAGTACTTCATCTTCACTCCTTCATACAATAAAGTCTTCGAGACATTCAGCTCATGCTACCTGGTCAGCAGAGAAGAATTCATCTAAACTTTGGCATTTAAGGCTTGGTCATCATGCCAAGCAAACTCTTCATCAAATCTTAAGAAACTCTTTACATGTATCTTGTTCTAATGATGAATTTCTTCTGTATGTCCACTGGGAAAACATCATTCACTTCCATTTTCAACTTATGATTTTTGCTGTAAACATTTACTTGATAAAATTCACACTGATGTTTGGGGACCATCACGTGTTACATCCTCATATGGTTTTAACTACTATATCAATTTGTGGATGATTGTACAAGGTTTACATGGATTTTTCTTTAAAGAAGAAATTAGATGCCTTTAATGTGTTCAAACTTTTTAAGGCTCAAGTTGAAAATCAGTTCTCTGCTAAGATTAAAGTTATTCAATCTGACTGGGGTGGTGAATACAGGGTGTTTAAATCATTTTTGGAAGAGCATGGTATATTGTTCCAACATCCTTGTCCATACACTTATGAGCAAAATGGTAGAATAGAAAGAAAGCATAGACACATTGTTGAGACAAGTTTAACATTGTTGGCACATGCACAGTTACCTTATAAATAATGATGGGATGCTTGTGAAGTCTGCAGTATTCCTTATTAATCGATTGCCAACAAGAATACTTCAAGGTGTCTCTCCTTATGAAAATGTGTTTCAGGTGAAACTAGACTACATTATCTTGAAGGTCTTTGGGTGCTCCTGTTATCCATACACAAGACCATACAATCAGCATAAGTATCAGTATAGGTCTGAGAAATGTCTCTTTCTGGGCTATAGTTCATTAACAAGGGTTATAAGTGTTTAACTTCAACTGGTAGATTATATATCTCCTGGCATGTGTTGTTTGATGAAGATGAATTTCCATATCCAACTTTATTCACTTCACAACAACAATCTCATATCCCTCTCAGTGTAACTGATTTTGTTATATCTCTACCTATTTCCTTTGTGCCCAATTTTTTTGATAAATATGTGATGCCTACACAATCTTATCCAGATTTTGCTCAGCCTTCTCAGCTTTCTCCCAAGTTGTCTCACTCATCACATGCTACTTTACCTTCTACTGAAGTTTTAGCTATTTCTGTCCTGCCCAGCATTCCATCACAACTTATTGATTCTCCAGCTGTGAATATTCATCCTTTGGTCACTAGATCAAAAAGTGTAATTATCCAGAAGAAAGTTTTTACATCTACTGTATCATTGTCAGTTGATGAGATTCCTAAGTTTGTCTCTCAGGCTTTAAATATTCCTCATTGGAAGGAAGAAATGGACAAAGAATATCAAGCCTTAATTGCTAATGGTAAGTGGTCCTTAGTTCTAGCTACCTCTTCTCAAAACATTGTGAGCAACAAGTGGATATTTACAGTCAAGAAAAACTCGGATGGGACTGTTAATAGATACAAAGCTCGCTTGGTAGCCAAAGGATTTAAACAAATACTTAGTATAGATTTCTCTGAGACTTACAGCCCAGTTGTGAAAGCATCTACCATTCGTATTATCTTTTTCATTGTAGTTACATATGGATGGCCAATGAGACAGATAGACATCAGTAATGTCTTTTTAAATGGCAATCTGAATGAAGGGGTTTATATATTTGTTGTGGAAGGCCAGTCTAGTTTGGTCTGCAAACTCCATAATGCTTTATATGGTCTTCGTCAAGCTCCAAGGGCTTGGTTTGATGAACTTAAGACTCAATTTCTGTCATGGGGATTTAATAATGTAGTTTCATATTTTTCTTTGTTCATTCTCCATCAGCATAACAGTTTATTATATGTGTTGGTCTATGTTGATGATATCATCATTATTGGTACAAGTGCTGATATGATTCACGGTTTCATTGAAAAATTACTTGGGAGATTTGCTCTAAAGGATATTGGTGACATCAACATGTTTTTGGGCTTTGAAGTTCATCGTGACAACTCTGGTTTGTATCTAAATCAGTCTAGTTACATTGCTTCTTTTCTACAAAAAGCTGGGATGAGCCTTAAAAAACCAGTGGATACTCTTGTTACTAAGAGTTTCATGTCTGATTCATCAGTTCCCTTCACTGATCCCTCTATATATCAAATTTTACTGGGTGGTTTACAATATGTTGTTAACACAAGGCCTGATATAGCTTACATTGTCAATAAACAAAGTCAGTATCAGCAGTCTCCATTTGTAGCTCATTGGCAAGGGAACCATTTACTCTGGTTTATGTTTTAAACCTGGTTCCAAGTTGTCTCTAACTGGGTACTCTGATGCTGATTGGGCATATTCCATTGAATGCAGAAAATCCATAGCTGGTTATGCAGTATACTTTAGGTGTAACTTGATTTCCTGGCAATCTAAAAAACAGGCAGTTGTTTCAAAATTAAGCACTGAATATGAATATAGGGCTTTAGCTCATGTTGCTTCTGAGTTAACTTGGATTAAGTCTTTTTTGTTTGAATTGCATTTTCCTCTCTTTCAACAACCTGTGGTGTGGTGTGATAATCAAAGTGCAACCGCTTTAGCTAGGAATCATGTTTTTCATGCAAGGACTAAACATATCGAGATTGATGTTCATTACATCAGGGACCAAGTTCTTAAGTTCATTGTTTGTTCACTATGTTTCATCTCATGATTAGATTGCTGATTGTTTTACCAAACCATTATCCTCTTCTCGGTTCAACTATTTGAGTACCAAACTTGGTGTAGTTTCACTCCCCCTTCGTTTGAGGGGGGATGTAAGTGTAAACCATTGAGAAGAGTTAGAGTGTTGTACTATAGGACATGTACAATGTGTGAACATTGTTGTACTGTGAGAGTTGTTAAGTTAGTTAGAGAATAACTTGTAGAATTCTAACACGAGTAAAGGAGATGTATACACATTCGCATATAAATATATGTGTTCTCTCTCTCTGAGATCATCAAGAGAGATGAGTACTTTCTTGATTTCATTCATTGTTAATAAATGGTGAGCTTTCCAAAACATTCAAGTCTCTCAAAACTAATGCGTCTCAAGTCAAATTCCATATATCCCCACCTCGTTAAATATCTTCGGTTTCTATATATATATAGTCAATTAATGTTTACAAATATGAAGTATCTTACATATATATTATTTTTTTTTTGACTTCAATGAGATTCGAATCCACAACCCCTAAAAATTGCTCTTTGGCAAGTCTAGTCCATCTAAAAAAAAAAAAAAAAAAAAACCGACGAAGACGACAACAAATCTTCAAAAGTGTGATTGATATTTGAAAGGAGAAATCTCAACATTGAATGGCCTAAACATAATCCAACAGCTGGAAGGATCAACTTTAAGGTTTCTTTTTGAAACAAAACTTTAAAGAAGAATAAGAAAATAAGCAACAAATGGTGGTGTGCATGCACATCACGTCACAGTTCACACTACTCACTCTACCATCGATTTAAGATTTCATTCTACACAATCTACTTCAATCTCTCTAGCATTCCCTCTGTGCGTGCGTTAGTCTCACATCGATCTCCTTAACAATCTATGTATTTGCGCGTCGTCGGATCAATCTCTCATCTTGATCTCTGCGTATGTTGATAAGATCTCAAATGATTCAGCTTTATGTTTCACAGGATATACATAACCATATATGCTGAAATCATCAGTAAATGTAATGAAGTACTGATAACCCCCTATAGCCATTGTGTTTATAGGACAGCATACATCAGTATGTATTAGACCCAATAAATCACTTGCCCTTTCACTGTGTCCAGTACATGGACTTTTAGTCATCTTCCCTAGTAAACAAGATACGCACGTTTCATATGTTTCTAAATCAAATGAATCTAGAAGTCCATTTTTATGGAGCTTCGTTATGCATTTCTCATTTATGTGCCCGAGATGACAATGCCAAAGATAGGTTTGATTCAAATCATTTGACTTGAATCTCTTTGTATTTATGTTAAAGACTGGAGTATCATTTGACATTTTCATGCTTAGAATATAAAGATCATCACATAATTAGCATTTGCATAAAATATGCCTTTACGAGAAATGGAACATTTATTATTCGCAATAATAAAATTAAAACCATCCATATCCAAACATGAAACAGAAATGACGTTTCTGCTCAAGGCAGGCACAAAATAACAATTATTTAAAGTTAAAATAAGTCCACTAGGTAAGACTAAGTCATATGATCCAACTGCCAGGGCAGCAACTCTTGCTCCATTCCCTACGCGGAGGATGACTTCTCATTTCTTCAATTTTCTACTTCTGGTGAGTCCCTGCACATTTATACAAATGTGAGATCCACATCCGATATCTAATACCCAGGAATCACTAGTAGATAAATTAATTTCAATAACATAAATACATGTAGTGGTAGTCGCACTACCCTTTTTCTTCTTTAGATCTTCCATATAAAATTTGCAATTTCTGAACCAATGTCCAGGTGCATGACAGAAATGACAATTTCCTTCCTTTTCTTTTGGGTGTTTTGAATCAGGAACAGGCTGGGGCTTGACTTGTTCCACAGGCTTTGCGACAGGTGCAGCAGCAGCCTTGGCAACTTTAGCCTTGCCTTTGCCTTTTTTCTTCATTACCTTTCCCTTTTGGACCATCAACACATTACTATATGGTTTCTTGATATTTTGTTCAGCAGTTTTGAGCATCAAATGCAACCCTGAAATTGATTTCTCCATATTATTCATATTGTAGTTCATCACAAATTGTGAGTAACTTTCTCGGTAATGAATTCAGGATCAAATCCGTAGCCAACTCTTGGCTTATGGGAAATCCTAGTCTATCAAGCTGGTCAACATAGCCTTTCATCTTAAGAACATGAGGACTAATTGACGCACCCTCAGTCATCTTACAAGAATGTAGGTTTTTGACTGTCTCGAACCTTTCTTGCCTAGCTTGTTGTTGGAACATTTCCTTCAGCGTTATAGCCATGTCGTAGGCTTCCATTAGTTCCATGTCCTTTTGAAGTTCAGGAACCATAGTTGCCAGCATAATACATGCAACATTAGTAGAATCGTTGACATGCTTATTATGCGCATCCTTCACAGCTTTCGTAGCATTGACGGGTGGGTCCTCAGGGATTGGAGCATCCAGGACATACAACTTGCGTTCATGCTTAAGAACAATTCTCAAGTTTATGAACCAGTCAAGAAAGTTAGTCCCAGATAGCTTATCCTTCTCAAGGATGGATCGCAATGACAGGGGATTATTGTTACTTGAAGTGGCCATAGATCTACAATAAAGATTATGCAAAGTTTATTTTAGTATAGAGGAATAGACTCCCACTAAATTAACAACCCTCCTAAAACATAATGTTTATTTAGAGGACTAAAATCCATATTTCACATAATTCTATGACAGTTGTGGCATGAAACACAGAACTAGATTATTTAGGTAGGTAACAGTTACCAATTACATCTTATGTACTTTTAGATACTTTTATGAGATACGGGACATCTTATGTCTTATCATGTTTTTATCTCATTTTGTGCCTAAAGTTCAAAACTATTTTGATAGCTTTATTAAGTCGGACCATTTTAAACATTTAGGTAACTCTTATCCAACTTGTCTCACCAAGATAACACAATACACCCAGCTATGGCTGAAACTGTATTAGTGTGATCGAGTCCTTGACAAATGTTAAAATGGATGGCATGAGACTATCTCTTATCAAATAGAAATTTCATAACAAAATAGATATAAAGAGATAAATAAACAATTTCGAAGATTAATTATTTGCAATTTCGGTCCTCATCCAAATAATCACAATTATGTCATTGAATCATGAACTACTATCCCGATCGAACCTAATCATATTAGTTTCGAATTAATATTCAGACTTATACAATTTAAGAAACGTAAAACAATGTAACCAAAATATGCAAACTGAATTACAGAGATTTCATCCATGCATCAATACACGAAAAATAAAGATTATACCTAATGGTGTCATGGATCACAGAACACGAAATTCAATTCATTTAAATTATTCGAATTAACCTAACATGGTTACTAGGATGTACGAAATTGATTTCAATTAAATCACGAATATATGTATCATATACACAAAACATGATAATAAATCTCACATAAAACTTATGTATATCACATATACATCAACTATTAACATGCTTTCAATCATATATCATGTATATATCAGAAGGAAACATGCAACGTTTTTAATGGAATCGAACTCGAAGGCTCTGATAACACTGTTGGGTTTTGGGGTTCATACGCAGCGGATATTACAAAACAATTTTGACAAAAACCCCAACAGGATCCGAATCTAATTCCATTAAAACGTTTAAACCAAGAAAACTTAATCATACCTCGGTCGCAAAAATACATTTTTGAAGGTTGATCGATCTCTAAGGCGCTGCCAACGACGAACGCCCTCTATCAGCAGTCCACACACGAACGGCGGCCGAAATTCAAAGTGCTAGCTTCGAGAGAATACCAAACCTTTTGTTTCTCTCCAAAACGATCCAGAGCGTGCCAGAAAACTCTAATTCGTTTCTTAAACGAAAATAGAGTTTCGGCCCTTAATCTTTCGTCCGTGTTTTATACAACCCTTGTATATAGACGGTTAAATAAATTACACATATACCCCTACTTAAAGAAGTATAAGCGTAATACACCACAAGGACGTTTCTGTCATGAATTTTATCATATAAAATTCATTTTTCTGAACCATCTTAAAATCTCGCAAAACCATTCTTAGTGTGCGACCCAATAGGCTCATACAACGTTGGCAGTGTACCAAAACACATTTTGGTATACAAGTCATAAGCGGCCTCTAGCAAGACATTATGACTTCTCAAGTTGTACGAATATCAAATGGATACAACCTAATCAATAGTGTATATAACATCATTTTGTCACACGATATCCTTTTGATCAAACATAAGGCATAGAATTGTCATCCAACATGTTCAATCGTACTAGTCTCGATCTCTAGGTAGACAGAAAACATCCAAGTGACATTGATCAATATCAATTCACTTAGACTAGGCCTTTTAACAGTCTAACACATCGAGGGATCCACTGGATATCTCTCTTTATATGAGAGGGACAAATTCTATCATGATTACACAACTTCATCACATTGGTCACACAGTAACCAATTACAACCTTTATAATCGTCTGGTTAAAGACAACGTTTGATTGTGTCAAATCACTGTGTTCCTAATGTTGAAGTCTCTCGGTAATCTCAAGTCGAGGAGTGAAAAATATACCTATCATGAGAAACAACTATGACTTAATCCATGTGATGTTCTCATAGCGGGTCGGTCGACCCAAGACTTTGTTCCCTAACATGTACTCGTGATCTTGATTTGTATCCATATACGTATAATCATCATATGATCATCAATCAAGACTCACACTAGTCTTAATTCATTATAGTTCCTAGTATAATGATCGACTAGGGACATTTAGGATATTTCTATAAATACCCATGGATCTTATTATAATGTAAACATGCAAATTAATTATAATAAACAGCAAATGAAATCCTCTATTTTATTAACTAAAAGTATTCATAAAGACAGTTAATGGATTGACCTAAGGCACATGCCCCAACAGTTCTTAAGAAAAACGAAAGATTATGCTGATTTTCTATCCGTTCTTGGTGATAGTGTACCTGAAAAAGAATTGATTTCTTGTACACTTTCTGGTCCAGACAGTGAATTTCTTCATATTACTACATTGTTGCAGCATCGTCATGATTTGACTTAGTCAGATTTGCAGTCCACCCTACTGAGTTTTGAGGCTAAACTAGGGAGGTTACAAGTCATGTCTGGTATGAACTCACTGAATCTTTAGGGAGTAACTCACGCTAATGCTGTTGAATTGAAACAAGGACATAAAAACTGGTAGAATGGGAACAAACAAAGTTTTAATTATAGTGGAGGAAGAGGTTATAATCCCAATGACAGAGGTAGAGGAAGAAGGTCTAGAGGAAGCAGAGGTTTTGAATTCTCAAACAATGTTAGACCTACTTGCCAGATATGTACTAAGATTGGTCATTCTGCTGCAACCTGTTACTATAGACAGGATTTGAATTACATGGGAGTTCAGAGTTCAATAACAATGGTAATGTCTCAAATCGAAGGGACAATTTCTGGACGATCACAAACAAGCAAACTTTGTTGGAAATCAGACTCAGTTTGGGAGTTCTTCTCATCATGCTGCTTTTCCTTCTACTGAATCAATTACAGATTCCTCTTGGTATGTTGATAGTGGTGTCACTGCTCATGTTACTTTATATCCAAATCAATTGACTGGTTGTGCACCTTATCAAGGTAATGATACTTTAATTGTTGGCAATGGAAGTGCATTTCCTATTACATATGTCGGTTCAACTCACATTTTATCTGCCACTAGACTGAGATTTCCTAATACTTTGTGTGTTCCTCACATAAAGAAGAATCTAGTTAGTATTTCTCAGCTCACTAGATATAACAATGTAGTAATTTAATTTACTGACAAACATTGTTCGGTGAAGGATTATTCAACTAAAGAGTTGTTGTTTCAAGGTACACTTCAAGATGGCCTTTATCAATTTAGTACTTCATCTTAACTCCTTCATACAATAAAGTCTTCGAGACATTCAGCTCATGCTACCTGGTCAGCAGAGAAGAATTCATCTAAACTTTGGCATTTAAGGCTTGGTCATCATGCCAAGCAAACTCTTCATCAAATCTTAAGAAACTCTTTACATGTATCTTGTTCTAATGATGAATTTTTTATGTATGTACACTGGGAAAACATCATTCACTTCCATTTTCAACTTATGATTCTTGCTGTAAACATTTACTTGATAAAATCCACACTGATGTTTGGGACCATCACCTGTTACATCCTCATATGGTTTTAACTACTATATCAATTTTGTGGATGATTGTACAAGGTTTACATGAATTTTTCTTTAAAGAAGAAATTAGATGCCTTTAATGTGTTCAAACTGTTTAAGGCTCAAGTTGAAAATCAGTTCTCTGCTAAGATTAAAGTTGTTTAATCTGATTGGGGTGGTGAATACAGGGTGTTTAAATCATTTTTGGAAGAGCATGGTATATTGTTCCAACATCCTTGTCCATACACTTATGAGCAAAATGGTAGAATAGAAAGAAAGCATAGAAACATTGTTGAGACAAGTTTAACATTGTTGGCACAAGCACAGTTACCTTATAAATAATGGTGGGATGCTTGTGAGTCTGCAGTATTCCTTATTAATCGATTGCCAACAAGAATACTTCAAGGTGTCTCTCCCTGTGAAAATGTGTTTCTGGTGAAACCAGACTACATTATCTTGAAGGTCTTTGGGTGCTCCTGTTATCCATACACAAGACCATACAATCAGCATAAGTATCAGTATAGGTCTGAGAAATGCCTCTTTCTGGGCTATAGTTCATTAACAAGGGTTATAAGTGTTTAACTTCAACTGGTAGATTATATATCTCCAGGCATGTGTTGTTTGATGAAGCTGAATTTCCATATCCAACTTTATTCACTTCACAACAACAATCTCATATCCCTCTCAGTGTAACTGATTTTGTTATATCTCTACCTATTTCCTTTGTGCCCAATTTTTTTGATAAATATGTGATGCCTACACAATCTTATCCAGATTTTGCTCAGCCTTCTCAGCTTTCTCCCAAGTTGTCTCACTCATCACATGCTACTTTACCTTCTACTGAAGTTTTAGCTATTTCTGTCCTGCCCAGCATTCCATCACAACTTATTGATTCTCCAGTTGTGAATATTCATCCTATGGTCACTAGATCAAAAAGTGTAATTATCCAGAAGAAAGTTTTTACATCTACTGTATCATTGTCAGTTGATGAGATTCCTAAGTTTGTCTCTCAGGCTTTAAATATTCCTCATTGGAAGGAAGAAATGGACAAAGAATATCAAGCCTTAATTGCTAATGGTAAGTGGTCCTTAGTTCCAGCTACCTCTTCTCAAAACATTGTGAGCAACAAGTGGATATTTGATCAAGAAAAACTCGGATGGAATTTGTTAATAGATACAAAGCTCGCTTGGTAGCCAAAGGATTTAAACAAATACTTAGTATAGATTTCTCCGAGACTTACAGCCCAGTTGTGAAAGCATCTACCATTCGTATTATCTTTTTCATTGTAGTTACATATGGATGGCCAATGAGACAGATAAACATCAGTAATGCCTTTTTAAATGGCAATCTGAATGAAGGGGTTTATATATTTGTTGTGGAAGGCCAGTCTAGTTTGGTCTGCAAACTCCATAAGGCTTTATATGGTCTTCGTTAAGCTCCAAGGGCTTGGTTTGATGAACTTAAGACTCAATTTCTGTCATGGGGATTTAATAATGCAGTTTCATATTTTTCTTTGTTCATTCTCCATCAGCATAACAGTCTCTTATATGTGTTGGTCTATGTTGATGATATCATCATTATTGGTACAAGTGCTGATATGATTCAGGGTTTCATTGAAAAATTACTTGGGAGATTTGCTCTAAAGGATATTGGTGACATCAACATGTTTTTGGGCTTTGAAGTTCATTGTGACAACTCTTGTTTGTATCTAAATCAGTCTAGTTACATTGCTTCTTTTCTACAAAAAGCTGGGATGAGCCTTAAAAAACCAGTGGATACTCCTGTTGTTGTTACTAAGAGTTTCATGTCTGATTCATCAGTTCCCTTCACTGATCCCTCTCTATATCAAAGTTTATTGGGTGGTTTACAATATGTTGTTAACACAAGGCCTGATATAGCTTACATTGTCAATAAACTAAGTAAGTATCGGCGAGTCTCCATTTGTAGCTCATTGGCAAGGGAACCATTTACTCTGGTTTATGTTTTAAACCTGGTTCCAAGTTGTCTCTAACTGGGTACTCTGATGCTGATTGGGCATATTCCATTGAATGTAGAAAATCCATAGCTGGTTATGCAGTATACTTTAGGTGTAACTTGATTTCCTGGCAATCTAAAAAACAGGCAGTTGTTTCAAAATTAAGCACTGAATATGAATATAGGGCTTTAGCTCATGTTGCTTCTGAGTTAACTTGGATTAAGTCTTTTTTGTTTGAATTGCATTTTCCTCTCTTTCAACAACCTGTGGTGTGGTGTGATAATCAAAATGCAACTGCTTTAGCTAGGAATCCTGTTTTTCATGCAAGGACTAAACATATCGAAATTGATGTTCATTACATCAGGGACCAAGTTCTTAAGTTCATTGTCTGTTCACTATGTTTCATCTCATGATTAGATTGTTGATTGTTTTACCAAACCATTATCCTCTTCTCGGTTCAACTATTTGAGTACCAAACTTGGTGTAGTTTCACTCCCCCTTCGTTTGAGGGGGGATGTAAGTGTAAACCATTGAGAATAGTTAGAGTGTTGTACTACAGGACATGTACAGTGTGTGAACATTGTTGTACTGTGAGAGTTGTTAAGTTAGTTAGAGAATAACTTGTAGAATTGTAACACGTGTAAAGGATATGTACACACATTCGTATATAAATATATGTGTTCTCTCTCTCTGAGATCATCAAGAAAGATGAGTACTTTCTTGATTTCATTCATTGTTAATAAACGGTGAGATTTCCAAAACATTTAAGTCTCTCATAACTAATGCGTCTCAAGTCAACTTCCATATATCCCCGCCTCATTAAATATCTTCGGTTTCTATATATAGAGTCAATCGATGTTTACAAATATGAAATATCTTACATATATATTATTTTCTTTTTTGACTTCAATGAGAGTCGAATCCACAACCCCCCGAAAATTGCTCTTTGGCAAGTCTATAAAAAAAAAAAAAAAAAAAAAAAAAACACGACAACAAATCTTAAAAAGGTGATTGATATTTGAAAGGAGAAATCTCAACATTGAATGGCCTAAACATAATCCAACAGCTGGAAGGATCAACTTTAAGGTTTCTTTTTGAAACAAAAATTGAAAGAAAAGAAGAAAAGAAGCAACAAATGGTGGTGTGCATGCACATCACGTCACAGTTCACACTACTCACTCTACCATCGATTTAAGATTTCATTCTACACAATCTACTTCAATCTCTCTAGCATTCCCTCTGTGCGTGCGTTAGTCTCACATCGATCTCCTTAACAATCTCTGTATTTGCGCGTCATCGGATCAATCTCTCATCTTGATCTCTGCGTATGTTGACCTCACGATTATGGGTGATAATTAATAAGGCTAAAAATGATAGAAACAACATGTCATTCAAATTAGCCTCAACAAAATATAGAAAGGATATAGTTGAAATTTTGAGCAAGTGGATAGAGATGAAACTAAATTAAAGTACCAATGATTTTAGAGAGCCTCCACACAAACAACAAACGAATTCCACAAAGGCCAAGTTGGAGGACACCCATCTTCCCAAGTTTTTTCAAATTACTTCTTGCTTATATTACTTTTATCAATATACTACTCAATTGAACAATAAATAAAAAGTTGATCAAAACATTTACTGAGGAAGTACCAAGGGTCCAAAGATAGAGTAATATGTGACTAGAAAACTTGCACGTACAATAAACCAAAAATCAATCAAATCTAACCCTTAAACCACAAAGAAAAGATAGGAAGAGATGGAAAATGAAACTAAACCTACAAACCATGAAATTGAACTCGTACCAGCAGTGGCTCCAAAAGCCTACCTTATCCTCCAAAGTCCTTTTTTGGAATGGTATATTTGGAAATTGATAACGGTTTTAGAAACCAACATCCACTAATTCCCTTTTTAGGAAACTAACTCCTTTAGTTGGGATTCACCCATACAAATTGACTTGTCATAGTTAAATCTTTAGGAATCAAAGCTTAAATCTCACAAATATTCAATTTCCATTTAAGTAGTTATCATTTACAATTGTGAAAAATTAGGGAAGTAAGGGTGCATAGAGACGCGGTTAGACAAAGATTCCTGGGAATGGGAGAGGAGATGAGATAATCTAGGAAAAGTTAAAAAGTTAAATAAAGATCCGTTTTAAAAAATTAAGTGTGTTTGATTTTCAATTATGCCCCATTAATTAATTTGTAACTTTTTTTAAACCAATTAAAAAAATCAAATTATGGGTAATATTGGAATAAGTTTAAATTTTAAACTAATAAAATCCTATGGAAGATTGGCATTATATATAGTATATATATATATTCAAACTCAAAAATAATAAATAAATAAATTACTTATCTTATAATTATTTAATATTTATTTTAAGTATTTTTTTCAACATTATTTGTATTATTATGTTTTTTTAGATAAAGGAAGCCGCGTTATTGATCCAAAAGTAACAAAAGAAAATAGAGAGAGGATAATTTTATCCCTGTACACATAAAGTATTTATCTTATAATTATTTAAAATGTCGTACATAGAGTGATAGAGATGTAGCTCAATACTCTTAACATCCTAGGATTAAACCCTATTAATTAACATATATCATTATTTATTTTAAAACATTTTACGACCGGGCTTCGGTTTAATGAGATGGAAAAGGGAACACCAAAACTCTACTAACTGTACGTGAGCCTGAGTGGGCCAGGTGAGCCCAAGCCCACTAAGAGGTCCAGTTGTCTAGCATGTCCATTGTCCAGCTCGTGACTTAACAATCATGTATCATGGGGTATATCAAGAGGCCCACTAAGAGGTCCAGTGATGCTAGAGTAACCAATTTTGAACACTTAGTGAGTCCAAATGGATGTCTTGCCATGCGATACACCTTGGGGAGTGTGAGCGCACATCACATGGAGGAACATCTACTTGAGCCCACTAATTAGCTAAAGTGGGTGTCTAAAGTTGGTTAGTAACACATTTTCCTTTAATTCATTTTCGTTTATTACAATTAGAGCTAGCACCTTAATTAAATGTGGCAGGGAACCCACCCACCAATGATTAGCACGTACGCTCTGCTGTGCCGCTCAGCAATCAATCAAGTACGCAGTACTACAGCATATATAAAAACGAAAAAACAATACTAGTATATAACATAAGGTGTACATAGTATAGTAGTATATTTTGTATTAATTAATGCATGAACAGTGCGCACACTCTAAATAATTTATGTGATATATATATACAGTTGGTATACATAGTGTGAGGTTGGGATCAACAGCGCACGCGCATGGAAAGCAGAGAGTCAGAGACGGCACCGGCCACTCCCACGTACTCACTACTCTTCATCAACACTTCACCTCATCTCTCACTATAGCACTACTGTACTTGTTCATTGTTTGTAGCACTACTAGCTAGTGCTGTACAATTCATGACCTTCTCCTCGAAAAGTGGTCTTTTGTCCATAAATATATATGCATACATGCATGTTTGTTCTTCAATAAAATATATATAGTCCTCTCCATAATACGCATATATATATATATATATATTATATATATATGTACAAATATTTAGAGCTCGACCTAGAGAGAAGTGTTGGAGAAGAAAGGCCGGCCAGCGGTGTTGATGGCATTGAAATGCATAAACAAGTGATTTGCATTTTTCGATGCTTTTTGTCTTTTGGTGGCATGTCCTTGGATCTCCCATGCTTTCCATCATGTCTGTCATTTCTTCTATACCAAACATTCTTCATTCCCCAATACACACACATATATACGCCCACATCGCTCTTTCATTAATTTCTTTAATTTCTTATGCACAATAATATATAGGTGGAAAGCTAGTTGCACACTATATATGGTCACACGTGGATTTATTTTCACTTTTTTTATTTATCATGTATTTTCACGCATACTGATAATTTCTGAATAGAATAAATTTATTGTGTGTTTAACTTGTGTACATGGTAACATATGTATATATACACAGGTTTAGAATACAAACGGAAAGTATAACCACAAAAGGAACCTACGAAATACACGAGATACTAATTTCTTTAACTGCTAAATATAATATTTAATTTTCTTAATTGCTAGATACAATATTTAGTTTCCTTAACACCCTCCCTCAAACTCAAGATGGGTTCGTAAAAATCAACTTGAGTTTGTCACCCAAAGCATGAAAACGACCCGGAAGATGAGCTTTAGTGAAGATATCAGCCGTCTGATTGGAGGATGGAACAGAAGAAAGCTGAAGAGTACCCCGAACCAAGTGTTGACGGACGAAGTGACAATCATTCTCAATATGTTTTGTTCTCTCATGAAAAACATCATTATGTGCAATTTGGATTGCACTTTGATTGTCATAGTGCAGAATGGTAGCAGAAGCATGTGTAACCCCCATATCTTCAATTAACCAATGAATCCAAAGTAGTTCAGATGTAGCATCAGCAAGAGCCCGATACTTAGATTATGTGCTAGAGCGAGATGATGTTGTTTGTTTTCTTGCTTCGTCAATGGAGAGAAGTGGAGATATTAATGAGTTTCCCAAGAAGAAACATTAACCGTAGTAGAACGCCGAAGCACGTGGTCGAGTCGGTAGAATCACCAGTGCCTAATTGTCTGCATCCAAGTAACCGAGATAATACCTATAGTTAAGTAAAATATGGATGGAGAGTTGACAGAGAAGTGGAGACCATGAAACAGGCGCCTTTCACATATCGAAGGATGCGGAGAAGACACTTTGTATGACAACGGTGAAGTGATCGACCTAAATCACCACTACTTAAGGATACGAGGAGTTGACATGAGATTATCCTTGACATGAAGGTCTTCTTTTGATATTTTGATTGTATATGACCGACGACATGAAAAACAAAAGAAATGTCTGGACGACTAACAGTGAGATAAACCAAACTTCCCACAAGTCGAAGGAAGCGAGTATAGGGTAAGATTTGAAATGAGATAAACCAAACTTCCCAGCTCAATTTGGCGTGTAGTGTACCATCTGATGGAGTCACCTTGACATTCGTGTCCAATAGAGTGGATGCAACAACAGTATCAATAATCACATAGCGAGAGATCAAATCAGATGCATATTTCACTTGTGAAAGATAGTATCCATCATGAGTAGAGGTAACTTCAAGACCAAGAAAGTAGCTCAAGTTACCCAAGTCCTTCAACTCAAAGTGACTTTTGAGATATTGTTGTAAGTCAGAAATCCCAGTGGAGTCATCCCCGGTAATGATCATGTCATCAACATAAAGCATGAGAAGAACCATGCCCTTGTCAGTTCGTCGAGTAAACAAGGCAAAATTCCGGGGACTCGACTGACAGCCAAACTGTGTAATAGTGGAACTGAACTTAGCAAACTAGGCACGATGAGCTTGTTTAAGGCCATATAATGCACGACGGAGGAGGCAAACTTGTTTTAGAGAATGAGAGTATCCAGGAGGTGGGCACATATAAACTTCTTCGGCAAGTTCACCATTTAGAAAAATATTTTTAACATCCATTTGGAACAAAGGTCAATATCGGACAGCTGCTACAGCAAGCAAACTTCGAATAGAGGTCAGGCGGGCTACAGGAGCAAACGTCTCTTCATAGTCAATGTCGTATTCCTGTGTGTAGCCTTTAGCGACCATACGAGCCTTATACCGCTCAATAGAGCCATCAAAGCGAGTTTTTATCTTGTAAATCCATTTGCATCCAATCGGAGTCTTGCCAGAGGGTAGATCCAATAAGTCCCAAATATGAGTCTTCTCTAATGCACACAGTTCTTCTGACATTGCTTGCTGCCAAAGGGGGTCAGAACTAGCCTCTCGATAGTAGGAAGGCTCATGTAAAGAGGAAATAGCAGAGAAATAATGATAATCTTTGAGGTAAGAGGGGGGTTCAGTTACCTGTTCAGAACGACGAGGGGGAACAGGAACAGGAACACGAGTATTAGAGAGGGCCGATTCGTCGACGACGGGTGCTGTGGAATGGGATCACGATCATTGAGCTCATCTGGAGTACTTGCAACAGGAGACGGGAAAAGCTCGATAAACGAGTTAGTGAAAAACGGTCGAGTACATGATAAGGAACTGTCGAACTTGGATAAGGTAGAGAACATGGTATTTTCTTAAAAAGTGACATGTTTGGAGATGCGTAATCTCCGAGAAAGAGGATCCCAACACATATAGCCCTTATGTTCAATTCCATACCCGAGAAAACAACACAGACGAGCACGCAGTTCAAGTTTGGTATGCTCATGGGGTTAAGAAGAACGAAACATGCACAACCAAAAACCCGAAGATTAGATTAGTCTGGTGGTGTACCATATAATCATTCAAAATGAGAGATGTTCTTTAACACTGGTGTGGGAAGTCGATTAATGGCATGGACACAATTTAAAGCAGCTTCACCCCAAAACTTTTCAGGACAGGATGCAGAGAGAAGTTGGGCACGTACAGAGTCTAGGATATGTCGATGTTTCCTTTCAGCTCAACCATTTTGTTGAGAGGTGTACGGGCAGGAACGTTGAACAATGGTACCTTGCAGTTTAAGAAACTGAAGAATGACAAAATCACGATATTCTAAAGCATTGTCAGTACGAAGAATTTTGATTGTACATGCAAATTGAGTTTTGATCATGTTAGCAAAATCAATGTAAGTTTGAGGTATTTCAGATCGATGCTTTAGAAAATATATCCAGGTAAACCTTGAATAATCATCAATGAAAAGTACAAAATAGCGATAGCCATTCACAGTTGAAGTATGTGCAGGACCCCAAACATCAGAATGAACTAATCCAAACGGAGTATTATTGATGGATTCGCTAAGACAGAAAGAAGAAGCAGGTTGTTTTGCCAACTGACAATGCACACAATTAAAAGACTCGAATTTAGAAATACCCAAGGATCCATGGGAAACAAGAGTACGAAGTTTACTGGCTGATGTATGGCCAAGACGAATGTGTCACTGATAGACTGAGGGGCTGGAAACTGCATGAGAGATATGTTTGACGGCAGGCATATGAAGTGACGTGAGCTCAAATAATCGTCCCACTTTGATTCCCGTTCCTAAAATTTGACCCGTCTGAATGTCATGTACTTGACAGCCAGTGGGAGAAAATAAAACAGTCAAGCCTTGGTCACATAACTGACCGACGAAAATTAAGTTCAGAGTGAGGTCAGGAACACAATGGGTGTCGAGGAGATTCAAACTGTGGTTGGACACGGTTCCTGAATAGGTAACAGACATGGAGCTACCGTTTATAGTTTGAATGCTCAAAGAATGCGGAGAAGGACTACTGTTAGAAAAGAGAGATAAATCTGGTGTCATATGATTACAACACCCAGAATCAAATAACCAATGGTTACCTGAGGTTACAAATAGGGCGGTGGGTTGGGAATGTATCACCTGTTTAATGATTGCTTCCAAATCACTCATAGAAAACATCGGAGAGGAATATGACCCATCAGAGACAGCAGCAACAACAGAAGAACCAGTGTTAGAGACAGATGCAGACTTAGGTGTGCCTTTGGGACGAGATCGTTTATTTGGGCAGTTCTGCACTATGTGACCACATTCGTGACAGTATCGACACTCAATTGTAAGATAAGTAACAAACGAATGTCCCATTTTTCTGCATTTCTTACAAAGGTGGGGGACTGATTTTGACCATGATTGAGTAGTTGCCATGGCCACTTCTGATGAAGGGGCAGAGTTGACCAAGCCAAGCCGAGTTTCTTCAAACAAAATTTCTTTCACAGCTGCGTCAAGAGAAGGTAGTGGATCACGATGCAGGAGGGCGCACAGACTGATTCATATTCAGGGCGAAGAGCCATGAGAACTTGGATAAGATGAAGGTGGTCTTTGCTAATTTCGGCTTGTTGTAACTGGTTCCAAATTGGTTGGGTAATTGTTAAGAATTCATTGATGGCTTGACCAGCTTCTTGTTTCAAACTGTTCAAATTGGTGAATAATTGATAATATTGTGCCAAACCAGAGGTTTTGTATCTAACAGACAGAAAATCCCAAATTTCTTTAGCCGTCCTTAAATCAACAAACTGAATATGAATAGAAGGAGTAGATGTGTTACAAAACCAGGTGATGATCTGATGATTCTTACTGTCCCAATCGTCAAGTCGGTCAAGAAATTTGGTTTGCGTCTCCGTGTCATCCTTTTCGTATTTGGGGTTGTCTCCCGTAACGATTCGCCAAAGTTTTCGACCAATTAGAAACTTTTAATCCGTTGGGACCAAAGTGAGTAGTTTGTACCATCAAGAATCATGAAGATAGGCTGTGAGACTTCACTTTTCTCCATTGAATAGTGAACCTGTCATATTGGCGGCTGGTGTGCAACGACGGTGTGTAGGCTATGACGGTGGCGGCGCTGCAGTGTCTGCACGATGGCGCGGGAAACGAATGTGTGTGCGGGAAATGAGCAGTGCAGCAGTGTGTAGCAAGCTGTAGCAGCGCGCAGCCGTAGCATCAGCAGCAGCTTGCGGTTCGAGTGTGCGATGGCGATGGCGAGAAGCGAGTTGCAAGCGGCGCGGCGAGGCGCAAGCAACAGTGGAGCGAGGTGCGGGAGCGGTGGTGGTAGTGTGTAGCCGCATAGCGGTGGAAGCGAGATGGGCGGTGTGCGCAGCGGCAATGCGGGGAAGTGTAGCGAGCGGCGGATGCGCGTCGTCAAAGAAGCAAACGCACAACAAGAAGAACGAAGCAGCGGGTGGGACGGGTGGCGGCGTGGACGGCTGGGCAACAACAGCAACAGGCGACCAGACGGGAGACACGTGGCGGCGCGAGCGGCGCGTCAGACGAGACTAACAGACGTGAACTACAGTTCACACAGAAAAGCAGTGTTGTGGAACACAAAACCAAAGGACATAGATGCAGGTGTAGTACAGGCACACCTACCGAGGCATCGCAGCAAACGAGACAGAAAAACAGAGAGAAAGAAACCCACGATTAGGGCTCTGATACCATGACAATTTCTGAATATAATAAGTTTATTGTGTGTTCAACTTGTATACATGGTAACATATATATATATATATATATATATATATATATATATATCTAGAATATATAGGAAAGTATAATATAAAGGAACCTATAAATACACGAGATACTAATAAACACTAAAACAATAGTTTCCTTAATTATAGATACAATATTTAGTTTCCTTAACACTACATTTTGTTCACTAAATACACGAGATAACTAATTTCAATATAATCGACTCCAATTAATTTAACGAGAATATTTAGTTTCCTTAATTGCTAGATACAATATTTAGTTTCATTAACACGCACCATTTTGTTCACTATCAATTACACTAAATCGAGCATAATAAAAGAATTTGATCAATATAATCAATATATATATATTATAAATTTAGCTAGCTAGCTTGGTATGCGCAATTGTATTGAACATTTTTGGCCTTTAATAGAGGTTTTGTTTTCCCTATTAAATAGAGCAGTATTTTTGCCACTGAAAATCAACTAGTTTTAATTTTTAATACATATTATATATAGAGTTTTTTAAAACTCATATCAATTATGTGTTATTTAATAACTAGCTTTAATAGGGGTTTAAAAACCTCTATTGCCCGCAATAGTATGTTTATAAGTTATAACTCTTTCAATAATTAATATTTAGTCCTCGTACTTATAATTAAATTGGAAGAAATATATGTATATATAGTATGTTTGAGCGTGTCCCATGTGATTGAGTCATGGGCTAAGTATAGAGAGTGATGAACACACTTAATTGTATATGCAAGGCCAAGAAGGCCAACTCATGTCTTCAATGCTGCACGCCTGTCGTTCTATAGCTAGTCCAGCTGATTATAAATTATATATGCATTCAACTAGCTATAGCCGCTGTTACATATATTCAATGTACATTCGAACATATATAGCTAGGTTATTCCTTCGATTTAGCTAGCTTCGGCTAATACTATATATATATAAATTAAATAATTACCATATAAGGTGATGACTCGCTGGTTTAGCATGAGGTTATTTGAGCTTCATATTGCACAAGTTGTGATTTCTTTTTTATTAAAAAAATATAAATTTATTAACTCGATCTCTTTTCACAAAAAAAAAAAATATTTATAATTAATTAGAGTAATACTATTTGGACTCATGAGTCTGGATTCAAAAGTCTTTTTTTATTTTAAAGTTATCCTCAAACAATTAATGAAGCAAACACAATTAATTGTAAAATTAATATGATACGGCTCATGTAAAACCATTGAGTTGATTAATTCTTTAATTATTAAGGATACATAATTATTAATGGACATGGTGTCATAATGCAACTAGCCATTTGTCGTCCACTCTTGATCAGTCAAAATAGATTACCACTAGTTAATATGAATGTGTAAGTTGAATAGGTAACAAAATAATTACTGCAAAAGCATGGTGAAACTCTTTTGTCATGGTTAAGAAGAGCTAGTATCAAGTGCTAGATATAGATTTACTGATTTATCGGCTTGCGCCTGTCAAAATTCTCTAGAATCAACTTAATCACCTTTCAACTCATAAGTGTGGGGTTTTATCTCAAAAGGCATCGATACTAGTTAAGGGGAGATCATCACTTATGTACTTCTTTATGAAGTCATATTTAATCGATGTGGGACTAAACCTTTCGGTCCATACATCTCAACAATCCACCTAATTAGACCGAAATCCATCCAAGGGGTTTTTTCTCGACAGGTCCCAACCGAATCATCGTCTCTGATACCATGTTGAATTCTTCAGATCGCACCGTACACGCGTGTGCGAGCTAGTGTTTCTCCTCCGCTAGCACCGATATTGTCCCCAACTTAACCACCTTCAACTCTTATAGGTGTGGGGTTTAATCTCAAAAGGCCTCGGTATTGTTGGGAGGAGTTAATCACTTATATACTTCATTTCGAAGTTTCATTTAATCGATGTGCGATTAACTTTTGGTCCACACATCTTCAACACTCCTTCATAGATCGAAAGTCACATGATCTAGGGGGTTTTTCTCCCAGGTCCCATCTGAACCATGAGCTCTAATACCATGTCGAAGTTCTCCAGACCGCGTCGCAAATGCATGTGTGAGCCCGTGGATCTCCTCCGCTAGCACAGACACTGTCCCCAACTTAATCACCTTTCGACTCATAGGTGTGGGGTTTTATCTCAAACGGCTTCGGTACTAGTTAATGGGAGATCATCACTTATGTACTTCTTTATGAAGTCATTTAATCGATGCGAAACTAAACCTTTCGGTCCACGCATCACAATAGTGCCTGCCTTAATTACCTGCACTATGGTACACATGTTTTTTTTTTTTTTTTTTTTTTTTTTTTTTTTTTTGATAAGAAAGAAAACCACAACTTAATTGTCCACTATGAGGCTCTAACTCCCAACCTCTTACACAAATAACTTCATACCACTATGGTATGTATATAAACTACAACACATATACAACTCAATTGGTGTGACTTGAACTCCTATCAATGCTAGATAATCTAAATATGTGCCAAGCCACCAAACCAATTGCAATGGTTAATTGGTGTTAACACAAATGTATACATATATAATTTTTTTAATAAGTAAAAACCATATATATCTATCATATATATAAAACAAACTATTTGCCTCCACTCTAATTCCTCCGAACTCCTTATCATATATACACGGTTTTCTCTTTCTCTCGGTCTTCAATCGATCACTCGTGTTCGGACGAACTCATTCTCATCAATCCAATACACGGGACCTAAATTGGAGTGTCACTTGTTTCTAGGGCAAATCGGTTTATATGAATTGCACAAGGCCCAGTTGAAGGTGAGATAATATCACATCAAGAAGGAGGTTTGAAGAAGGTGTTGGGGGAGGGAACAAACCCAAAACCCAAGAAGAAATTTGAATGAAAAAAATTCGATTAATCATGTGAAAAAAAAGAAGGTGTCTAAAGCTTTAATCCCAACTAATTCAATTATTTACATTTATAATTTAAAAATTATCCATTATATCTATAGAGTTTGAGGTAAAGATTGAACTTTATGTACAATTCTACGGAATATCCACAAGCTAGTGTTTACAAATTGATGGGTCAAAACCATTTGTGTGTTTTTTTTCCTTGTTTCCTTTTTTTTTTTTTTTTTTGAGGAAGTAATGTCCTAGCATGACTAGCTTGTTTTTTCATTCACATCTCGATCTGAGTCACTAAGCTAAAAAAGGTACTTGTATTTCTAATTTTTAAATTTTAATTACAATTTTAAATTTTATTAATAATTAGTTACAATCGTGCGTACGTTCTAGTATATATATATATATATATATATATATATATATATATATATATATATATATATATATATATTTATAATGGAGCTAATGTGTTAAGTTTTGTTAATAGAAAAAATTGAGTTGAAAAGACTGCCCTATATGATGTATAAGTGCCCAAACGTTGAATAGTTTGGTGCGGGCATTACGTGGAAAACCAAATAGTTATATATAGTGGATGTGTTTAGCAAAAAGATACTATTTGAACAGTATATCTATATATTTACACTATACACGCGAAAAAAGAAAAAGAAAAGATCAATACTACGTATGCCTGTAGATCATGAGTTTTCCTTCTATGTCAATGCATTGTTTAAAACATTTTTTGCACAAATGCTAGCCACGTATAAAAATTATATAAGGTGGTAAAATTAATGTAGACTCTTATTTGTTTTGTTTAATTTCTTTATTTGATAAATTAAATAGAATGTTAGAAGAGTTAATTGTTGCTTGGTCGGGCGCTCACCATAAACAATGGTTTGGCATACCTAGGAATAAGAACTAGCATTCTTAAATAATAGTGCTTTACAAGAAACATAGTTTGCACAAAGCTTCAATTATATATACATGGACTTTGAAGAATAAATATATTCATTGTCCGTGCAAATTAGTTATTTTGAGGCATTTATATATGTTCCCTCTTACCTTCTTTTTTTTTTATAGGAACAAGACCTTATTTTATATAGTCAAATAAATAAATATGTACATGGCGAGAAACAATGTCTTATCCTAAAATAAAGTCGTAAACAACCCCCTACCAGTTTAGTAGGAACGTATCGTCCATCTAAAGCATCATATCTATGTACATGCTTCCGTCATTATATCGAATCAAATTATCAATAATGCAAAACTCGATCTAACATGGTGTCGCACTCTCACCAAATCGATTAGGTTAATTGAACCCATGTGCGATTGTGTGACTGGACTATACAAAAGTGGGGAAAATAAAAGTACTATATAGCTGATCGAATGCAATCTACTCATTCCTCATTCCCTCTTACTCTAATTCGATCATTCTATGCTGTAATGTTGAATATTAAGTCACACGCTTACTTGCAATAAATGTGACATGTGAATTGATCACAGTATTTGGGCATGCATATTTTGATGTATATTTATTTTATAATGAATGTAATTGGAATAAATTAATTTTAAAGAGAAAGTACTACATGATATATCCTGACCTGCACAAATGTGATCTTGACTGGTATGTACAAGAAATTTATTTTAAGAGAGAACACCAAAAGTTAATTTTGTTTTAAGTAATATTCATTTATATATGCTTTAAAATTATGCACAAAATCTTGTGGTGATCCTCTTTGTCGGGTTCATTAGTGTGAATTTTGAGTAATTAGCAAATTGAATTAATCAAAGAACCCCCTCATATATAATTCGATCCAACCATATTAATTAAGTTGGAATAGCTAGGGTCAACTATAGAATCAACATAGCATATGACAAGGAGAGTAAGTCCCCAATTTCAATTCAATTTTATCTTTTAAGTTAGATTCAATCTGATTCTTAAGCCAGTGATCAAACAATCTCATCAATTGATGATTAGTCTACCAAATCAACTATGAATATATGATTATATCATATCTTGCAATCTGGAGAACAATTAAATTAATTTTACCAACAAAGAAATCAAATAATAATATGGTAGTTCAATACATATAGCCAACTTCGAAAAATCTTTTCTAAGAAAAAAAAAGTTGAATTTCTCTCGATCGCAAAGATGAAATAAGCGCACACATTTATATTACTCTATACTATACATTTTGTGAATTTATTCAAAGTTTGTCTGAAAATTGATTAGTCAACATCGCTGTTGACACCAAATGTTTACTGTAGAACAAAAAATGTCAAAAGACCAAAAAAGCAACAATATATACTACGCCATTGTGCCAAAGTATCTGAGTGAGACGGACTAGCTTTATCATGGAGTCGAAAAAAATAAAAAAAATACTTGGCCCTTGCTGCGACTCCTGTGAGGCTCTAACACATTCTTTGGAGGCATAATTAATATGTACCATCAGTCCTGAACCACGAAAATATATAGCAATAGATACGGATTTTATGATGAGAAATGACCAAAGTTTGCGCCATTAATTCAGTGAAAAACAAAGAAATCAGAAACATCATACTTTTCTTTTTCTTTTTTCTCAAATGTAAACGTGCATCATAATATCTGTACGTGGCTTTCATCTTTTGGGCTGATCATACTCTCCTTTTTGACTGATGACCACTTTACTTTCATACCTACATTGATGTTAATAACTACTTCTTCGTATACCTCACTTTAACTACCCCCACTGCATAGTGTAATTCTCTTTGATGTGATGACTGATGAGCAAACCAGAATGACTGCCAGCCAGAAAAAAGATATGAAAGGTATCAAAGGTTGGGCATGAAAAAAAAAAAAAACAAAGAAAACAAACATAATGGGGGACTTTTGTCAAGGCGGTACATAAATGCATCACTTGTTAAAATATAATGTGTCGTGAGTTTGATTTTCACTTAAGTAATATATATATATATATATATATATATATATATATATATATATATATATATATTTTGGGGGCTTCCTTATAAGATATTACCAACTTCACCTTCCTAACATTAGCAAATTTCATTCCCCCTTATAGGGGAGCTGGCGGGGTCAAAACTTACACAAAAATTGACAATACAAAGCCAACCAAACAAGATTAGTTGAAACTTCCTTATAAGATATTTCACTCCCCTCCAAACAAATAAGGCCTAATTTCTTTCTTGTCAAAAAAAAAATTATAATATATGCCAAACAGTAATTATCATGTGTTTAATGTTGCTCAAATACTGTACTTTTAAAGTACTGCCTCCATTCCAACTTCCAAGCAGTTTGTCACCATTAAATGCTTGAATAGACGATGATGCATGAGAGAGGGCACTTTTTTTTTCTTGTCAATTGATGAGAAGGTACTTTACCATCACATACGAGGAACATATTATATAAGTTGGTAAACAATAAAAGGCCACACAAGGTAAGCTGGCAGAGAGTCACAGACCCACCTCTCCTTTTCTCTCCATTTGAATCACATTTGATCACCTTTGGCCTTTGTTTTTTTTATGCTCAAATGAAAAGTCCTTCATTTCTTCAGTAGTGTTGGTATGGTTCGGTGTTGGCACTTGTGGGCCCAGATTTATAGATGCATTTATTTTTGTATATAATTTTTGGCCTCTATACACATGAGCAAGTAAAGATGGGGCCCACAACCAAAAAGGCAATTTTTGGATGGAGAGAGAGTGGTTACATTTTTGTGTAACATCACCTCTCACACACAAAATGTGATCCCAGGAGAACAAAACTAACAAAACGAGTGGAAAGAGTGGGAAGAAAACAAAACAAACAAAGATAATTAACCACCCTCCAAAAACAAAAACTAAAAAAAGAGATTCATAAGAGAACTTCAAACTAATCTCACTTTCCCTTTACGAAATCCCCAAAATTGCTCTATTTCAAAGCCCCCCATTTATTCAAAATTGTTGTCGTTATTGTCTCAATTCAATGATTCTTCCTACAGCACTAGAGTGACCAAAAATAGACACTCAAAATAAATACTTAGCTTCTCATTTCAATTTATGCATGCAAAAATTAATAGACACCAACAACTATACATTCATTTCGTGTATGCAAAATGAGTTTCTTAATGTTTCACATAAAAAATCGAAAAAAAAAAGCTTAGGGCTAATGGATCAAAATTTAGATGGTTGTTTTTTTTTATCAAGGGTTCTTCATGTATAATTATATATAATTTTTACATTAAAAAGGAAAATTAATAAAAAAAAAGTAGTGTGAGAGAGATAGAAAAACCAAACCAAAACCAAAACCAAAACCAAAAAAACGAGAGAGAGAGAGAGAGAGAGAGAGGTACATTTTTGGGACAACTAAACTAACCATCCAAAAAACTCTTCACAATGTTCACGCTTGGCATCAAAACCCTCTTCTCCCAAATCTCCTCCGCCGTCTCTCCCCTCATCACCGCCTCAAAAAACTCCGTGGCATCAATCCTCCTCATCTCCCACCCACCCAATCTCAGCCGCTCGATCTTCCCCATCTGCTTGACCGCCAGCTGACACGTGTTATACTTGATTCTCTCCACCGCCTCCCCAAACTCACCCGCATCTCCCCCCCCGCGTCGGAAGTAGCGAGCGAACTCGGGCACCCCTATAGCCTTCATGATCCCGACTCCGGGTCTCAACGCCGAGTCGCCGCTCTCGAGCGAGTCGTAGAACTCGGCCAACTCGGCCAGCATGCCCGAGTCGAACATGTCGTCGACTCGCTTGAGCAAGTATCGGTTCAAGACGGGCAGGGCGACGTCGACCCAGATGAAGCAGCAGTCGTAGTGGAGCGAGGACTCGGGCGAGTGGACTCGGCGGGTGACCAGGGCGTGGACGAATGAATTGGAGCCGCCGACAATGAGGGGGAGGCGGCGGCGGGAGAGGATGCGGGAGAGGGCGGAGCGGGCGAGGAGGCGGAAGAGGGAGGGGGAGACGTCGCCGAGGGAGGGGTGGAGGTCGCCGAGGAGGTGGTGGGGGACGCCGCGGCGGTCGGGGAGGGGGTCTTGTTGGTGGTGATGTCTAGGCCGCGGTAGACTTGCATTTTGTCGGAGTTGATGATCTCGGCGGAGGAGGGGAGGAGGAAGGGGGAGGTGGCGAGGTCGACGGAGAGCCGGGACTTACCGGCCCCGGTGGCGCCCATGATCACCACAATCTTCTCCTTGCCGGAAGCCGCGGCGGTGGCTCGGCATTTCGTGGGCCGCCGGAGGGCGGTGGTGGCGGTGGCGGGCGGTAGTCGGATTGGGATTGGGAGGAGAAGTTGTGATTGGTACTGATGATGGAAGGAAAGTCTCATAGAAGAAACAATACCAATGATAATATCAAGGGAATGAAGGCTTTTTGGAGGAGTTGTGATTTGATTTTGAGCTCACTCATAAGAACAGCCTTTCAGAAATGATAAGTTTCTTTTTCTCTGCCTCTCTCTCTCTCTCTCTCACTCTGTCTCTCTATGTAGAGATGCAGAGCAGGCGTGGATGAGGTGGAGAATTTATATGAAACATATGCAATAAGAGAGAAAGAGAGAGAGAGGGGGAGAGGAGCGGGGTTTATAACCTATATATTATGGGGTATATATAACTATATATATAGGTAGGGGAAATGCTAGAATGGCACTTGTGTAGATTTTGGTGCATAGCACGCAGTGTGGACGACACATGTGGGCTAATGTGTTTTGGGTGTGATTAATCGTTGTTGTCATTATAGTAGTATTTTCTAATGTTATGAATCTTGAGATGGAGTTGTGTTGTGTTGTGTTGTGAGTTTGGGGTGTTATTGTAACACTTACCATGTTTTTTTTTTTAAGAACCGAAGGTATCCAAGCCTACTTAATGGGTTCTGGACTAATCCCTCGAGCCTGGGGATTGGCGTAAAGAGATTCGTCCCCTCCCCAAGGATGTAAGGTGTCAGGAGTAGGATTCGAACCCAGGATCTTTCATCAGCGGATGCTCTTTTTGTCACTGCGCCAACTCATCCTTGGGTACTTACCATTTACGTGGTTATTGAGAGTAATATGACCAATGGTTAATTGTCCTTTAACTAGTGATAGTTTAAGTCTTGAAAATAAAAACATCAACGTTTGGGAGCTCTCTCCATTTATATACGATGCGCGACTCAAAGCGATTCTAAAGTAGTCAGATAGTTTAGGTATCGAGTGGTTTAGACCAAAAAAAGTACTACTATATTTAGAGATGGAAAAATAAGTCATAACAAGGTAACTTGACATGCTTAACACGAAAATTAGCAATTTAAGGTTGAGCTTGCTCAAATTCGTAGAGGAAAAGTAATTGTAACGCTTCCTATGTAGTTATAGAGAGTAGTACTACTGCATGTAAAGAGAAAGAAATGCAAATAGTTACTAAATATGCTTCTTGGGAGTTATTCATTAACTTCAGTCGATGCACATCATGATACGCATATATAGTATGCATCTTCTTTCCTGGAATTAAATGTAAATATGCGCAGGATAAAAAAAAAGGAAAATGTTAGAATGACACCTCAAGTGATACCCCTATAACGTGGCGCGCGGGCCCGCATCAATGGGAGTCGTCGTGCGCGCTACAAGATGCACACCACGTGCGTTATGCACCGGAAACTATTTTGCGCACACTCATTATTACGTGGGGTCCTCGCGCCACGTCATAAGGGCGTCATTCTAGCATTTTCCATATGTAATAATAAACACACCACAAAATCAAAACTGAATTGTAAAGCAAATTAACCACAACACATAGAGATGTTGACGCAATTCAGTTTAAGGCTTACATCTGCGGGACAACGCCCAAATGTGAAGAATCCATTAATGATAAAGAGTTACAGATTTATGTAAGACCCCAACCAGTGATCCCTCACTAGGATTGCTACGTTACCCTTTGCCCTCACAATGAACTCTCACCCCAAAATCCTCTTGATAATGTCAAGTCCCCTTGACTGGTTCACCCCAAGATCCCCTTAGTAATTACAACTCAATAAAGAAAAAGAAAACAAAAGTTCAAAAGAATTGCCAGTTGCAACCGCCGAACCTAAAACCATCAAGAAGAAGAACATAACATGATCGTTGATATATACAAGTTTTCTTCCTAAAAAACAACATTGATGTGAGCTTTCTAAATCCCAAAATAGCATGGATGTGTTGATCATCTCTTCACACATTTAGAAAGTCGTCCAAAATCTTCTAATAGATTGATTAGGATATAAATCCGAAATAGAAAAATTTTGCTATAAAGAAACTTACATTTTCGTATCAGTTGCAATTGTCCTATTTTCAATTGCCACAATTGCAACTGTCTTGCTTACAACTGCCCCTGTTGCAACGATTTACAACTTCACATCTAAAACTTGTATTGTGCAAATAATGACAATTAATTTATACATTAATTGTTCAATTTTATAAGGGAGCGGCTAAAAGGACCCCATTTATTGCTTAGAGGACCTCGTTACTTCATCATACCCCTTTTTTGAATTTTTTTTACTAAACGAACCTCGATTTTTTTTTGAAATCCCAAAAAATTACCCCTGTCTTCAACCCGAAAAAATCATATTCATCGTCTGCAATGGTCAGTGAGGTCGTGAGAGGTTGTATTCTACTCGAATCGCAGAGGATCCGCCGTTGACCAAAGACGAAGAACGAAGGACCACCGGTGCACTTTTTGGCTTACCGCGACTGATTTGGTAAGTTTTCGACACTCTAAGCTTGTAGGTTTTGTTCCTCATGATCTTAGGCGTCATTTGGATGGCCATTGATTTGGTGTAATGAGGTTAGGGTTTCTGGGTTACGATTCTGGGTATCCCATAATGGACGGTCGCTACAGAACCGACACCATATGATAGGTGTCGGTCATGTTGAACCGATAGCTTTCAGATGGTGTCGGATTAGTCAAGCCGTAATGTCTTATGTTTTTTGGTCAGTACACACCGATATCATTGAAGAGGTTTCAGATATTTTAGATCGATAGCACTTCTATTGGTTTCGGTCATGTTAAATCGACACTTTTATAATTGAATTGTTATTCTCATTATTTGAGCTGTGTACCGACTATACCAACATTTTACTTTGTCTTAAGATATGATGAGACCGAAAGCAAAAAGCGAGAGATCTCCCCATAAAGTTGTTACTAGTACCGCGGGGTCCCAAGCAGCGGAGGGTGGGCCTAAGAGGAAGCGTGCGACTTCCTTTTATAGGAAGCAAAAAAACCTTGACGCCAAAGAGCATCCAATTAAAAAATCCATCTGGGTCACCGGATTTAGGAGAGGGTGATGTTGAGGCCATTGCTACGACCTCTATAGGTGAGAGCGATACCTAGTTAGAGGAACCGATGGGAGTGGGTCCACGGGGGCACCGAAGCGAGCCGTACACCATCAGGTTGTGATTCTGCTGAAAGTGGGGAGGGAGATGATTATTTTGATACGTCGACCGATCTGACAGACTTAAATGCCACTCCATTTCCTGGTAGCCCCTTAGATTTAAGTCTCCTACCCTCATTCAGGCACCACGTGCTCTTGGATATTTGGAGGAATAAGGTAAGTTACATTTGGAAAGATTGATTTGATCATCTTATTGGTTATATAATGTTTTAAATGTGTATTATATATTTTGTAGGCCCGGGGTTATTGAGGTACATAAATCATGGTTATCAGATATCTATTTGGAAGACAATCACTCAGCATCCCGAGAATGAAAAGGGTTGAAAAGCTGATTAACGACTCAGGTTTAGCACCACTAGGCTTTATCTCATACGATGGAGGTAATAGAGACTATATTTCAAGCATTATGGAGAGATGGCAGCCCGAAACCAACGTGTTCCACTTACCCTTTGGCGAGATGACGATTACACTTGAAGACGTGCGAGTCCTTCTCGATATTTCGGTCACTAGCAATACCGTGTTTGCACCTTACAAGGACCGTAAAGTGGTGACGTCAATGATTAGTAGGTTGTTGGGGGTGTCAGTGAGTAATACTAACGAGGAGATTAGGACCAGGCCTAGGCTGACCATTGGTTTGTCATGGTTGAAGGATCGGTTCTCTGAACCGAAGAAAGGAGAAATACATGACGACAAAAGTGGTTGTGATGTTTATTCTAGTCCCGAGGTTTTGGTCCGAGCCTACCTCTTGTACCTCCTTGGAGCGACACTTTTCGCAAACAAGTATGGTACAAGAGTCTCCTTTTCCCTCATCCAGCTTTTGGAACAAGTGGAAAAGATTGGTTCTTACGCATGGGGAGTCGCAACACTTTCATACATGTACCGTCAACTTGGCATTGTCAGTCGAACCAAAGTCACTCAAATTGGCGGTTATATGACGTTGCTAGAGGTATAATATTGTATTTAAATTTATTACATTACTGCCGCATTTAATTTGATTTATGTATGTCATCCATACCATTGTTTTGTGCAGGGGTGGATGTACGATCGCATTCCATTTATTGAGCCTACTTTGCGTAGCGACTACTCCACCGATAAGCCATGGGTTATGAAATGGCACCACAAGAAGGAGTCCGGGCTCTACAAGAAGGACAACGGGCGAGCGTTGGATCATATTATTTTTTTTAGCGTCGCCTCGACCAGCTAAGATCCTATGATGTGAGAACCAAATTGGCTTATTCAACTATATGCCCTTATGTTTATTAACAACTAATATTTTTTGTTGTAGGTGATTTGGAATAATACTTTCTAGGGTGTACCGCCTGTCTATGATATTGCCTTCTATTTTGGCTCCATGCTGTGTATGGATATCGTGGAACCATACAATCCCATAAGGGTGCTGCGGCAAATGGAATACGTTCAACAGATTCTGAGAGAACATTACCGACCGATTAACGCTGATAGGAGAAGCGTAACTAATTTGTACAACGACAAGTACTTGTACGAGACCAAATTTTGGGAGGATTGTGAGGGGCATCTTGAATCTGTTGAGTGACGCGGTGAGAAGGCGAAATATCCTTATCAGGCTGCACTCGACTATATGGAATGGTTTCACAAAATTAGCCATCCATTTGTGGTGAATCCGAAACATGTTTCAGGGGTGGTCCATGAAGATGAGAACTCTTCGGTAAGAATTTCTATGTAGTTTGATTATTTTTGTCTCTCATATCCCCCCTATCGTATCGTATTTATGATATTTTTGAAAGTATATTAACACATTTTTGCCTTATTTGTATACAGCGCAACCGCTGGACGCTTGATGCGGCATTGCGGTTTCGGTGCATGGATAGGGACAACGTTACAGTTGTCGATGCATTTGACATGGCTGATCGTGTCATCGCCTTCCTTTCGGGAGGTGATGATACATACGAAACCACCGGGACTGCCACTCAAAGCAAAAGGAGGAACAACATCCACCGGGCTGCTCGTCAATATGGCCGGAAGGGCAAGCAGCTAAGAATGAAGCCTTAGTTCTTTTCAATGACTCAAACAAAGTTATTTCAAATTGAAACAATATGCCTTATGCATAAAATGCTTTTGTGCATTTTCAAATCAATATTATTCATGTACAATTGTTGTGTGGTTGGTTAACTTTGGATTACATTTTTTAATTTTTTTGTGAAAAAATGGAGTCGTGCATAAGGTAATATTATGTTCGTATTCGTCCCAAATTGATATCCACATTATCTTAGTTTTGGTGTTTCATTTATGCCCGACGGACATGAAGATCCGAGAGCAACAATATTCTTACGGTTCATTCTAGTCAAAAGTATCAGGCATATTTCAGAATAGTTGGTCCGACATTTTTCAAATTTAGAAATCATACATTAAAGGGTGAGTATGGGTGGGGTATATGCAGTCGAAATGTGGAGTACAACAAGAATTAAAGATTGTTTTGACCTAAAGTTACAGACATATCACTGTTCAAGTAATCTGAAAGTATCAGACATGTTTCGGTTTAATTGCACTGATACACTTTGTACACAAACAAGTAGTTTTTGGATGGGGTATGAGAAGTACATAAATAGGGTATGGCATGAGTTACAAATTATACAAACCGATAGTGTCAGACATGTTTCAGTTCATGTTCATCGAAAGTTACAGACTATTCACGGTTTCAATACTCTGATACAGTTTCGTATACAACCAAGTCGTTCTATCATGGGGTAGGAACTGTAAAAAGGTAGGGTATGGTCCCTTATAAAACGAAGTTGATCTGAGACAGTCTCCCAATTGTCGGACTAACGTAACCGAACCTATTTTCCATCGGTTTATGTGGGGTATATATGGTGTATGCATGTCACGGCCCAAATATCTAACCCCCGTTTTAATTCCTTAATCAGGATCACCGACCCTTAACGTGGGACCTACACCGTGATACGTGCACCGATCAAGGCACGTGGCCGAGGTATATTGTATTTTTGTATTGATATATGCATAGTGTTATGTATTGTGTAGACTTACTAAGTCGTTTTGTACAGTTGTAGGCGTCGAGACGAGAGCGGGGACGCGCCTTAAGTAGCGTGCGAGCTGGGGAACCGGGTAGTTAGCATTTTGGTAAGTCTTATTTAATACTAATATGAAATAAGGAATTACTTATAAGCCTATGGTTGTGTTTGTTAATGTAAATCAAATTAAAGGCCTATAGTTGAGTAAATTAAATAGAAAACATAGGATTGGTCTAGAGATGCACATTGGCACATCTAGGAACTAGGTGAGTAATGAAATTGTGTCACTTGAGGTTGAGTTAGTGGGAGTTAGTGGGATATATGACAAGAGGTGGGCCATTAGATATTCCTCGGGATACATAAATCCATGGAGATCAAGGGCTAGGAAGGAACATCACCTTAATATATAACATTAGTGATCAAACAACATGCAAACCAAATCGCTCATTCATTTTTGCTGGAGAAGAAAAAGGAATTGCTGGAGATGAGTGAATCATCAAGGTGTTGAAGGAATCCATGGGAGTTGGTGAGAAATTCTCAAGCTAGGGTGCTACATCAACTAGGTAGACATCTTTTTAGTTAAAATTAGAACAAGTTATGGTTTTAGGCTAATTTCAGATGGTAGATGATTGAGTATTTGCAATTGATTTATATATTTGGATTCCTCATTTCAAGATGATAATCCATATATATTGAAGTTCTTAATTTGGTTTTGAAATCTTAAAGATATGAATTTTTGAAGTTGCAACACCAAAACTAGAATTCTGCATGTTGTATCAGGAATCAACCTGGGTAATTTGGTCATAATCTGCTCATTTTAGATCCAAATTGATCCAAACCAGTGGCATTTGAAAGTTATTTAAAGGGAAATAACTTTGCTTTAACTAAAGGTATTTTGGTTCAAATGTTTTTATGTCCAAACATGCTCTACAAGTAGGTGCTGGAATTAGAAAGGAAAGTTTTGAAACTAAATTTGTTAAGGGCATAAATCCCTAACTACTTATCCAAATGAGCTGCTCTTTGATTATGTTGTATTTGGGTATATTTTCTGCCTTGTGACCAAAAATCACATTTTTAGGAACTATAGTTTGGGAGAAATAGATTATCTAAGTCCGCTAGTCGAATTAAATTACAATTAGACCTATGTTTAGTAAAATCATGACATCTCTTTCATTTTAAATCGGACTTTTGCAAACTAAACATTTTCGGAAAGCTAAGAGAGAGACCAACAATAATTGCATTGATGGAGGATTTCGATATTTGGACCATTTCATGCCTAAAAGTGCGTTAAAATGTAGGACTGAAATTGAAACTTAATTTAGTCTTTATGGGTCTGATTTAGGAAGATTGATTTAAAGTCTATTGAACCAATTTGAATACACAATAAACACCACTAAATTGAGCTTAAACCCACTATATTTGAACTAATGAGACACCAAACTCAGGAACCTAGGAAAATGGTACGGGAGAGCGAATACAAGATTTGGAGTATCGAGAGGCCAGTAAAACTATGACTTAACTTTGTTTTTGTGAGTATACCCAATGGAAACTTTACTTGGCATTTCATTTATATTAATTGTTGTCCTTGCATAGTCCTTTTGACTATATCGCCTTTGTATTCTTATATCATGTGTTCTTTGTGTCTATGCTCACTTGATGAGTCTAGTTTGCATGATATCCATTCATTTAATTTGATTCTATCCCATGCTATGTTTATTCTTGTTGTTTTAAATGTGAATTGAATGATAAATAGCATGCTATTAGGCTAGTGAATATCTTATAAATGTTTAAGAGGACTTGTATTCCTTATTTGTTTAGGTGTGTAGATGTGCTTATGCCTTGACAATCTATACTTGGTATTTCTTGAAATTTAAAAAAAAAGTATTTTTCGCATTTAGGTCCCGTACTCGATCAAGGTGTGCGCAACTCACGGGGTTAGAGTCTCTGAGGATGTCGCCATATGTTATCTGGCACTGTATGACATTCGGGGTTAGAGTCCCTGAGGTGGTCTACACACCGGGGTTAGAGTCCCTGGTAATAATTGGGTTAGAGTCCCTTGTGCTATATGATTATTGAGTCGGAGTGACACGTTTCACCGCCGACCGCACCTAAATCACCACTATTTAGCATAATGTCGTATCACTTGTTTAACTCTGGTATTTACCCGCATATGGTTTATTTTCCAGTTTTCCCATTAATATGCTTTTAAATACCATTTGAATATTTGGAAATGCAAATTAAACTTGTTATCGGAGATTCTTGTTTTATTCTTGTACTCGCCGTCCTTTTTATGACGGTGGGTGCAGAGCCGTCTACCTGCCTAGTGGGCAAGGAGAAGATCGGCGATTATCCCTAAGTTCGCAGCAGCGCGTCATCGCATCGATTGTATGTATTCTTTTGGTATTTTGATTATATATGTTATATATGTCTTTGAGATACTATTTGGGGTTGTATATTGGGTTAAGCGTTAGTTCCCGACTTGACTTATACTATTTTCTTGTTTCTTGCATTTTGAGGACTTTATATATGTGATGTCATTTCTGATTTTCCACACTTAGGATTTTATAAATGGCTTCCGCATAAGTTGATAATTGCCTCGCGTAATCAATAAGACTTCCGTAAAATAATTAATTTAATAAAAAGTTTTAATTAACTCTAAATTTTATAAACTGGTAGGACTAGTGTATTACTTATCCTGAATACGAGAAAAGATGCGTTTAGGTTGTAAAGGCTGACTAATACGTAGTTGAGTCATGCGTGAATCGTTTAGGTTGTAAAGGCTGACTAATACGTAGTTGAGTCCTGCGTGAATAGGATTATGGCTTAATTACGGGATTAGGTCGGGCGGTGCCCTAGATTAGGAGAGGGGCCGTCAAAATGCATGTCCGAGATAGAGCATTCTGTTTCGGTTATATAAGTTCGAGACAGATGTGTTGCTCTTGATTTTACAGGCCCGACACCAACAATAAACTACTGCAGAAGCAATCAATAGTTACATATTATTCTCACAATGAACTTCCAAGCAAAGTTACACAAAGATGCTTCAAAATCACGACTAAGATAATATAATTCATAAATGATATACAATTATGGGATAGCAAGATATTTCAATTTTTATTAGACAAAATATGTGCCTTATCCAAAATCACGACCCAAAAAATAGAAATAATGTACTATATAAGTTTTAATAAGGTAACCAATCAAGACTAAAGTAAGTTCACATGTCCCATATACCTGTGTATATAATGTACATATGAACAAATTATGTTGCACATACACTCTAAAAAATGGGTGCATGTTGCATCCTAATCAAGTGAAATGACGTCCGCGCGACCACTTGATTGTGGTCGCGGTAGAATGTTGAGTCCGACCTCCTATTCACTACTTTGTGGCTCAACAAACACCTCTCATTGTCCCGTAGTTGGTGGTAAAGGAGAGTCATCTTTCATTAGAAGCTGGAAAGGAAAATGGAATACGAGTTTAGTAGTGGATAATGATAATCATTATAAAACTAAAAAACAACGTCAACGCAATGTGAAGTAACTCACTCTAACAAAATGATTTTTGTTGATGAAGCATAGCCATATTAATTTCCTCTCAGATAAAGGTGGGGCCGGATTTCTGATGGGTAGCCAAAGACCGGAGCTTCTCTTAGCCAACACTGCAAAACCTATCTGAAAATGAGTCGCAACGACCAACCTCATATCTAGTAATGTAAGCCAAGAAGTTTCCGGGGCGGGGCTCTCGTACATATTAATTTCATCCCTGATTTTTTCATACTCAGTGTCTTCAAACACAGTTCTGTACAAGGCCTCGTTGCTTACCATCTCTTCAAACATCTCGCGTCGAACCCTCATTCATCACTTATTACCTACTTTGTAGCCAATAGCATTGGCTATCGCTCGAAACCCACAATTTCCATCGGGATTAACATCCAAAGTGTTGATATTGTATGTGCTCCACATTTGAGGTATCTCATCAACGTACACCCGAGCAGCCTGATTTCGGGTCCTAGAACGCCTAGGTGCGACGTATGGGATTGTCTTTCCCTTTCCTCGACCCTTTCCTCGTCCACGTGTTGAAGGAGGTCCCTCACTTGGCCCTTCATGTCCCTCACTCGGCCTCTCATGTCCCTCACTCGACCCCTCACTTGCTCCCAGGGGTACAACCTCACTTTTTACCTCATTTAGTCCCTCACTACTTGGCTTAATTGACTGAATTGGATGCAGTGGCTCACTAGGATGGCTAGTTACATTTTCTTGAAGGGCTTAACTTGCCTGAGTTGTCAAGCTTGTCCAGGTTCCCTAGCTTGGCTGGTTTTACTGGCTGTTATGACTTGGCTTTCTTCTTTTGGAAACTCGCATCACAGACTCTTGTGCAACTTTGGCCTCTGCATACTCGAAAGCAGAAGAAGTTCTCAATTTGGGACTGCACTAAGTTCCGCAAGGCGGCCATTGTAAGTTGACTCAGTTTGGGACTGCACTAAGTTAATCCACTGAGACGACCCCTTCTTCTAAACAGGGCACCGCCCAGCCTAATCCCGTAATCAAGCCTTAATCATAGCCACATAAGACTTAATTACGTATTAGTCAGCTTTTCGTCCTTACATTCATCAATACACGTGTTCAGATATTATTAGATTTCATAGTTATTTAAAACTTTTTATCGTTTTAATATTATTACATATTTTAAAGATTATGCGAAAGCTTTTATTATTTAAAAAATCCTAAATGTGGAAAACCAGGAAACACGACATCCCATGCATGCATATATCATAAAGATAATAATATTGTATGATATATGAGTCTCAAAACGGGAAACTATACACTCAACCCAATACACAACCCAAAATGTACAGTAAAGATATAAACAGTAATAATACAACAAAAGTCGAGTCATACAAAAATGAGATAAGAGAATCACTGAAATGCTCAAAGAAAGTCGTTGATCTTCTCTTTCCCCGATCAGTTGTTGCTCGACGGACCTACACCCACCGTCACAAACTAGACGGTGAGTATATTGATATTTAAGTAATAACTAAAGAATTATATGCCACATTTCCAAAATATAAGAAAGGTATTTAAAAACATAAAGTAGCGAAAGAGTTGTTGAATCAAATAATGCAAGTAAATACCACAATTAAAAATGTATAGACTGACACAGGCTAAGTCGAGATGATCTACGTCCGGTCGGCGGTGAGAACTATCACCTAACCTTTCCCACTACTATATGGAGTCGCGCTCAATATATTCCATACAAATAGCGAAGCTGCGCTCTACGCATACAAATCATCTATTTCATTCTTGCCGACCACCCCGAGTCTTATACCTCGTGTGTCGCGCAAGTGTAGTGGTGAGTGTCGAAACCCCAGTAGACCCATGTCTCTGTGAACCGCGCATCTCTCGTGCAATGGACACTAGATAATCCCAACTTTATTTTTCAAAGATCAAAAGTTCCAAGTCTCTAGGATTTCAAAACTAGTTAAGCTATAAAGCCCAAGGAAATAGAATATAAATCTAATCTTTTCCAACTTATCTCAATAGCATGTTTTTGATCAACTATCTATCAAGAATATCATCAAGAGTAGAAATTGGAATCAATGAAACATTTCACAAGGCATCATGTCAACAATATTCAAATATGAATAGACACAAGAACAACATGATGTGAGATTACGAGTAGCAATGTCTACAAATAGACCATAAAACGATAAAAGTCAATGAAATGAAATATAGAATTCTCGCAGCTGTACTTACAATTCACAAAGCTTATCCTAGCCTATCCGGCCTCCCGACACTCCAAAACGTGTCCCCGAACTCTCGAGACCTCCCGTTAGTTCCCTGGAGTTGTTTGATAAGTTTTAGAGTGGGTTTGAACCTCTACTTTGAGTTTTAAAACCATTTATAGTGTTTAAGCCATTCTTGAAAATTGCTTATTTTTATACTGTCTGGGCAATTAGCGCGCTAATTTTTAACAGTAGCGCGCTACCTCGAATATCTAGCGCACTAATCAATATTAACGCACTAACTTTTGATATTAACGCGTTAATTTCAACATTAGCGCGCTAATTCAAATATATCTAGCGCGCTAGGTGCACCATAATTCGCATTTTGAATTCTGGGTTTTCTCTACACGTAGGCCATGTTGACGCCTTATGGACCCTCATACTTACTTCTAGAGGTCCCTAACATCAAACCCAACATAAAACAACAACTAACAACCTCAAATTCATGAATTCACAAAGTTGGCTATGTTAATGGAGTGGAAAATTACCTAGCTTGATGATCTTCTTCTTCTTCACCAAACCTTCACTTAACTGAAGCTCTTCTCCTCCACCAAGATTACTCCAGAAATCTCTATTTTCTCTCTTATTCCTTGCCAAACCGATTTGTGATGATAATGAGTGATCAAAATGTTTACTTAAAATGTTTTATTTGACTAATTGGATATGTGTAAACCATGGCCATTGATCATGTGTGCGCACGTATCTCGAGGCTCAACTAGTGGACCACCTTCATTCAATAATTTCCTAAGTCATGCTTAAATGACTCAACAAGTGACTTAATTGACCTCTTGATTTGTCAATACGTGCCTCGATGCACATCATGTGACTATTGATTTATTTCACTAACTTAGGCACTTTAATGTTACATTAAATATGACCACATTAAAGCTACTTATAAAATCATATTTAGCTAAAATTAATTAAGCTTACCTCATAAGCCGCTACCTCGGTCTCACGTTGACACGCAACTCGATGTACATTTTCGGTCGTCTCGATACCTATATACCCGTATAAATTAACTTAATAGTCTACACATATACAATACACTAGGCATACATCACAAAAGATATAAAATATACATCGCCCTTGCCTCGGTCAATGGACATATCACGGTGCAGGTCTCACGGTACGGGTCGTTGATCCTGTTTAAGGAATTAAACACAATTAGAGATTTTGGGCCGTTACATCCACATCCCATACCAAGTATTGTAATCATCTTCCTCGGAAAATAGATCTTTCGTCTCTGCGACAATGTTCTTTTTCACGTGCCATGAACAAAGCAAGTGGGTTGCGTCGGGGAGCTCATCTTATATTGCTGCAACCAAACCCAAGTCCCTATCCGTCAAAACAACACTTGTGAATTGTCACCCATCCAATAATGACTTCAACTTTCTAAGCGCCCACGCATAGTCAGACCTAGTCTCTTTAGCTAAGAATGCATGTGCCACTAGGAAGTTCATGTGCATTGAGGTGACCCGACAATCTCAAGTAGCGGGTACTTGAACCAATTTGTCTTGTAAGTGCAATCTATGATCAATACATGAGAAAAACACCGAAGGAGTTGCACTGAATTAGGGTGGGCAAAGAATAGATCCCTCACGCTATAATGCGTGTCTGGCCAAAAAGAATGTTGCTCAATGTATTTGTGGTCGTCCAACTGGTGGAGTAAAAGTTGCATTTTACTCTTCCCGTCAGCTTCAATCTTTCTCAACCTTGCCCTTTCATTGTAAATTGTTTTCATGACAGTCACGTTGCCCTTGTTCTTATTCTTGATGTTACTTAAAATATCCCGAGGGCGGGCACTAGTCTTGCTCATGTCTCGCACTATTTCTTTCTTATTAATACTAAGTTTCCCGATATAAGAGTGCCCAAATAAAGAATTAGTGAAGCCATGGTTGTGTACCCCACACACAACCCGGATGTGCCATAATCCATCAAGCTCGTGCTTAACATTGATTTTAAACTGGTATCCACACTTCTTGGATCCAGTGAGTTTTTTCTTCTCCCCACTCGTCTTACCTTCCATTCCTTTCAATATTTGCTTTGTCATTGAAACTTTCACTTAAAAGGCCCCATACCTCTCACAACCTATTGACAACCTATCTCGCCTACCCTGGCTAATGCCACTTGAATCAGACTCAATATGATTACTACAAAACCACAACGCATGTCAGTCTCGTGAGCCCGAGCTACTACATCCTCTCTCATCTTAAACGACACATTCGGTGTAAAGATCCTCATGAAGTCCGGGAAAGACCCGCCAAATGTTTTTGCTATGTCGCACGTACCATCCTACAAAAAAAAAAATTAGTCAAGAACTAAGGCAATAAACAAATTTTAGACCAAAAAAATAAGGTGTCGGTCCAACATGTCCGATACGTTAAGCATGAGTGTCGCTTGGGTAAAGCCGAAAGTTAAGTATCGCTAACAGCATACATGTGTCGTAACCATAGGTGACCTTTCGATTGAAGAATACCAAAAGGTACTTGTAGGTTTCAAACTGATGGGTCGGGACGTGTAGTACACGTCTCGGCCCTTTTACTCCGCAGAGCACGGGTTTTGCAACCTCCAATGGAGGTTCTTCCTCGATCAACAAAACCCAATAAAAATAAAAAAACTTCTTCATTGTCGGGATGGCTTCGTTTTGAGGAATCCTTGACATTTCAATCCAACGAAGTCGAAATCAACATGAACTTGAAAGCCTTAATAATCAAAAACGGGAACCAACAACATTCATTCAAATGAGGCCTAACAAACTCGAAATCATCCACAAAACAAGCATAAACGAGGAGAGACCAAACTTATCGTGTCGATTACGGGTGGAATCATGTGTTTTTCCTCCTAAACGGCGTCGAGAGTGTGAGGGTGGTGAAAGGGTTTCGAAGTCCACAGTGATGAAGGAAAAGTGATGGTGGGGTTTGGGGAAGAAAAAACTCTTTTATATATGAAGGGTAAAAACGTCATTTCCTATGAGGGCAATTTTGGAATTGGTCTAAAATTTAAAAACGAGGCCCTACGAGCAATAAATGGGGTCCTTTTAGCCGCCCCTTTTATAATATAGGTCTTAATCCAAGATGAGGAGAGTGTGGTGACTAGTTTTATGTATGGACTACAAATGTGAAAGTGGAGTTCACTCCAAAATGCCAAGGTGAGATGGAGTGTCCACTCCACACTTATAAACTTTTTTTTTCTTTCCAAGTAGTCGATGCGGGACTACCCCAAGAAGAAGAACATAACATGATCGTTGATATATACAACTTTAGTTAGGGTATCTGCTATCAAATAAATTATCAGCTAGTGTTGTCAAACAAAGTCATAGACACACGGATCGAAATGCATCTGCCACATTTAATATCCTTAATTTGTAAAGTATCAAGTTTTATTAAAAATGTTTATGACAATATTAAAATCTTATTTGTCATTTTTAATCCAAAAAAAAATCTTATTTGTCATTTCATAATAAAAAAAAAAGTCTTTTTTAATAGGAACAAGACATTATTCATATTGCCCTAATATATATATATATATATATATATATATATGATATACAATAAATGGAATCCTAATTTGAGGGTAATTAAAAAATAGGTAAAATGGTCAAAGCATCTTTAGTGAGGTATCACTTGCCAAAAGGCAAGGTTTAGGGAAGTGAATTTGACTCCATGTATGTTTCTCATAATCTACAGTACTAGCTTTATTGTATAACATATAGATGATCGATCACCATATCATCATATGTATTATGTACACCACATTGCCTTCAAGTACAAGGTTTTGAAAATCGTGGTCCAATAATTTGATATGGAGTTTGAGTGTAAAAGGTCATGCCTTCAAATTTTAGTGGCGGCAAATTGTGTTTCTTTCTCATCAAAAACTCCCTCCATTTCTTAAGTGCGTGTAATATTATTGAGGTTCGAAAGATTATACCATGCAAGAAGAAAAGCATATTGTGGCTTAAGTGCGTGTAATCGTATTGAGGTTCTTTGACTGTCATATCATCTTTTCGTACACCAATTGAATATTAAAATGGTGGGATTTTAGTTTTCTGAAATTTGGGTTTAATTTGATCTTTATCTATTTTATACATAATTTCTAGCTAGAATCATTACCAATTAATAATGTGTAAGAGTGGAAGAGAGAGCGCGCTAAGGGGTATAGTGCATTGGTTAAGAAAATAGCATTATAATTCTGATTGAGAAAAGAGGTTATAAATTCAAAGAAATTGTGTATAAATATATAACATTGGAATGAATCAACAGTAGAGACAGTCTCATTAGTGTTCCAACCTATTGTATTTTTTTTTTTTATAAGAAACAAACAATTGCCTTTCACTGAAACTTGAACCCATGACTTTTTACTCTCAAACATCATACCCGCGCGTATTGTGTTTTAGAACCCAACTAATTGTGTGTGTTTTTTTTTTTTTTACCAACAACTAATTGTGTTTGTTCGATTAAACGTTGTTCACTTTAATTTAATCCCACATTACATGATCAGTAGACCAAATTGTTTCAAGAATATTCATTTTTTATCAGTCCGAGTCACATTTAACAATAGAGAAATTAATTAATTAATGAACAAATTGAATCATTAATATAATTAGAATTTAGCTTTTAAATTTGATTGACAACCCAAATTAATCAGTATGACTACAATAAAATGTTATGGAGAATCTCATCGTTATCGCTAACTTCTTTTTTTTTTCTTATGAGAATAAATATATTTTCAAGCGTACCCTTTTAAGATAATTTTCTTTTTAATTTAGACTAATTAATTAGCTAGTAAACATTGAATTAGAGTGTCAAATTCAAATATCCCTATCAACTTGAAATAAATTTACAATATCTAACTCGCATCTTTAAGTTAAGGCATAAAGGAATAACATCAATTTTGTGTTATACACGTTCATCCAAAAATTGTGTGTTATAAATACACACACTCGTCTCTCTAATAAACCACTAAATTCATGAAGATTTGAACTCTCTGCTAGAAGTGGTACTAGAGGTGGCAATATGAGTTTGACCTCGTATTCGTTACTTTGACATATATACGTAGAGGAATATATTTAGTCATCATGATTTGGACAATAAGTTGTCTAAGTTTTTTGTTTTTTAAGTCCGTAAAATTAACTTAAATAGATCACACACTCACAATGAATTCATAAAAGGTAGGTGAGCTTAATGGGCGTGATAGGCGGCCCGCATTACTGCTAAGATCTAATCATTCTGAATTATGCTAATAAGATTCATAATGGGCTTGAACTTAATTAATACATCAATTAAAGGTCTAATATTTATTGTGCATGGAGACTCGGACCTTTTTGGTGGAAATGGAAGACCTTTGTATCACTGGCCCATCGTAGCTACTCGATAGTGGTTGTCCTCACTTAGGGCATCTCCAATGGTAAATGCGGATTGTGGACGTGGATTCTTACCACGTCACGAACACGAAGAGGATGTCATAACATGTGACTCAAATAGACATTGGACTCCAAAAGTGATCTCCAATGGTAGATGTTGATTGAATGTCAATTGATGATGTGACATTTTTTTATAATTTTGTTAATTAAAATGTGAAAATAAAAATCTAAAAAAAAATCGAATCACGTGTGGCTATCAATTTGAATATCTAGAACTCACATCCGAAATTGATAATGTCAATTTTTTTATGTCACATCAGCATGACATTCTAAATACACATTCTCATTAAAGACCTTTTTTTTGAAAAATGCTAGAATGATACCTCAAATGACACTCCAAGTAACACACGTGGCGCGCGGACCCTACGTAATAATGATGGTGCGCATAATAGTTTTCGGTGCATAGCACACGCGTGGCGTGTATTTTGAAGCGCGCACGACGATTCCTATTAATGCGGGCCCGCACGCCACATCATAAAAGTGTACTCACTTGGGGTGTCATTCTAGCATTTTCCATTACATAATTGCCATTAGCGATTCATATCTTACAGCTTTACACCAATTTTATTTTGACTCAGTCCTACAAACATGAGATTACATGGAGAAAGAGTCTAATTAAGTATTCATTGTTTGACTGATGATATTACAATTATTGTTCTTTAATTATTATCATGATCAATCAGATGAGTAGCAAAAAAGTAACAAAACTAAAGATCAACATCATTCGTATATGAGCTCAATGTGCACAAAATATTCTTAATTACTCTTCCTACAAATCCTATGGTCTTTCGATGTTTGACTCACACTCATGTATATATGAATCTTACTTTGCACAAATTCCTGTTAGGATTACTGGTCTTCCACCCATATATGACCATCAGACCATATACATACATGAGATCCTATATATGGTGTTGTATAAAATCATTTTTCATAGATCTATCGCCCTACCAAATATAATAAAAGATCACGTCTACATCATTAGCCTTTGCATTATTTCTTCCCTTAATTAATTTATCTATTGTAACATAAAGAGAAAATCAACCTCATCGATTTCATCATCCTCTTTGGTGTGCATGTTTGAAAATGGTGGTCTATACATGTTCTTTTTTCTTTTTTTTTTATAGGAAAGAAACAACTTTGCACCCACCAAGATTTGAACTCATGACCTTTCGAATTTCATACCAAACTATTGGAGCATTCAATTGATTGTGGTTTATACATGTTCTTTGTTACTTTCTATCTAACTCTAGTTATAAACCTCAAATTGTATATATAAGCATCTCTTGTGTTTGATATAATATATAGTCATTCAATTATGATGAAACTTCTCATTACAGAAGTCATATTAAATGAATTGAGTGGGCATTCAATGCACACCTTTAATTATATGGTTTATCTATAAAAGCTCCCTAGCCCTATTTTATGGTTTTTGTTTTTGTTTTTGTTTTTGTTTTTTTTTTTTTGTTTTTGTTTTTTGTTTCGTTTTTTTTTTTTTTTTAACCTTGCTCTCACCAAAGTTTGAACCCATAACTTCTTACTCTCAAATATCATACCAAACCATTAGGTCACCCAATTGATTGTTGTGAAGTTTTAAGTTTTCTTCTACTTGTTGGGAAGTTTTGTTATTCATTTTGTAGTTCTAGTAGTTTTGTGTATTATCATGAGTTTCAACGTTGTAGAGAGCAATCCCTGATTGTCAAACTGTTTCAATTTCGCATTTACAGTCAGATTAATGGTAGTTTGTTTGAATAAATAGGATTAACGAATCAATTTACTTGATTCTATGTCTGGTCCTGTATTGAATCATAAATGATTAATGAAATTTCTCTTCAAAAAAAAAACCTAATAACAGGGGAAAACTATAACCCAAACCCATTTGGGTTATTCACGCCAATATCAACATATCTCTATGTCAAAATAAGTGAATTTTTAAGAAACGTATTACTAAAGAACCAGAAAGTATAGTAATAAAAAAAGAACCAAAAAATATATAAAATGTGATAATTTAAGAATAATCAACATTAGTATTATTAGTGCACACAATATCGGATCAGGAGCGACTGTTTGGACGGAATTTAATTTGGAGCTTTTATCAAGGGCTCAAGTTGTGCTAGGATAGGGGTTACAAAGAAAGTTGAGGTAGATAGATGAAAAAAATATACTTTTAACATGATAATTAACAATATTCTCAAAGCATTTCTAGTGAGATGGACGACTCGCCACATGCTAAAAGGCAAAGCTGGGAAAGGTCCGGAGTTCGACTCATGTTAGCCAAGTTGTCCAAAAAAAAAAATAACAACTTTAAATGCATGCTTAACAGTAATATCTTAAATTAATTAAGATTCAATCATCAAAATACAATCATATATGGTGATGATCTTTTTCTTAATATCCTCTAGCTAGATAATTTTAAAAGAATGATAAATTTTATGAGGCATTATTTTTGTCCAAATACAAACATTGAATGGTGACGTACTTTCTATGCCAAGAACACACATTTGGAATGCCAATGACGTGGGATAATAACGAACACAAGAAAAGTGGGAAAATTTTTTTTTTTTTTTTTTTTTTTTTTTTACATATAATTCCTATACTGATTATGTTACTTTAGATTTTTTTAATGGATCATAATCCTTATTTAATTGTGTTCGTTCTATTATAATTTCAAGAAGAAAGGTGATTGTTACACTTATTTTCTAATTAGTCTTGTCAAACTAGCTAGATAGACCAAAGATTTAGGCCTTGTTTGGTATAAGGTGGAGATATCTCCAATGAGATAACTTATATATAAGGAGTTGGAAACTAATCTTGTTTGGTTGTCCAACTCCCTGTGAGTTATCTTTCAACTTACATGGAAAGGGTTGAGATATCTCCCCTCCCCCTATAAGGAGATAACTCCCGAGAGTTATATGGACACAATTACTTATCACAAATTCTCATTTACTCATGTCCCTACCCTTTTTTTTTATCTTAAAAATATGTTTGGACGGTATTTATGTCAATTCTCACATTTTACAGTTTTTAAAAAATTACAACTTCCCAACAAGTTCAAAGTTTAACTAAATATGAAATATAAACTTACACTGTAAGCTAACTCTAGGGAATTATCTCCACTCGCACTGTAAGTTGGCAAAACGAACCAAACGAGACCTTAAAAGGGTAATCTAAGAAAACTCAAAAGATGATGAGCCAATGATGGATCATTAAAATTTTCAACACCATAGATTAGCTTTTTATCTTTATTTCATTCAATCCAATTGGAAGATACAAAAGAAAATAAGTTAATACGATCATGCCCCTCTTCATATATATCCCCTAATGTTTGAAAACTATATATGAAAGCCTTTCATCGATCCTTTTGGACTTTATGCAGTCCAAATCCTTCTTTACACAAAAGAACTAGAGTTGATTTGATCTTTAAATTATATAAATGGAGAGTTCCACATATTGGTGGGCTCCTTATGGATATGGTGGTAGGGCATGAATATAAACCCCTTGAATTTACTATATAGTCTGCCCTTCCACACACGTGCATTTTATTTTTTAAGTTGTGGTTTCATCCTTAACTTTGCACGCTTGTAGTACTATTTTTTAGGTTTTCTTTTAGTGATCCGTTTCACACTAGTGAAGAGGGCATTTGAATTGTTTGAAGGTTTTAATTAATCAAAAACAAGATCATGATTTTCCCACTTTTCAAATGGCACCAAAAACATTATTGATTTCTTCTATTTTCCCTCTCTAAGAGAAGAAAACAACAACAACAAACCCTTAATTTTAAATCAATCAAGCTCGATTACATATTCGTTGAGAAAATGAAAAAGAAAAGAAATGAAGTATTTGTTAAAAAAGTTTAGCATTAATTGGGATATCATATTACATCCTATATTTTGTAGCAAACACAACCTATATTTTGATGTGTGTTGGGTGAAAAAAAAGGGCTTGTATTGATGTTCCAATTAATTAATGCTTATATATATAATGACATGAGATGGCCTCAATTCTAGATTAGTTAAGGTCGACTACATAGATCGAACTCACTCTTTCATTACGTTCAATTTAGTGCAATGATTATATGCTTTATAAATCATTGAAATCCCTTTTAATCATTGTGCGCTTCGGCCTATTATATATGGGGACTAAAATATATATTAAAAAAAAAAAAAAAAAAAAGGTTCTAAAGGCAAAGGGAATTCGTAATTTACCCCCAACAAGGAAAAGACAAGCCATGGCATGGTCATCTATGACGTTCTTTTTTTTTATTTTTGGTTTCATTTCCTAAGACAAGATGTTGATCCCACCATCCTACCAAACCCTTGATATATTCCTTTTTGATGTATCTCCCAAAATAGCGCTACTATAGTATGTACTAAGCATATATGTAAGTATAGCTAGCCTTTAGAGCATAATGTGTGTTAATGAGTGATAATTAATTCTATGCAAACAAAGATGACAAAGACGTGGCACTTCTGTCAAACCAGCACTTGGCCTATATGTGCCTAAATTTTGAAAAGGAACATATAAATTCTCAACATTTGGACCCTATCAAACCTTTGAATTGTTTCAAACTGATGGTCAAAGACTTCAAGGGGAATTAATTTGGTTCAAAACGTTCTTTTCACTTAACAAATTTCTCTCTTTCCCATTAAAAGATGATGATGAAATTGTTCCTTTTTTCTCTTTTCTTCTGTAGAATATTTGTCATTGCTCGCGGGCTAATGTAGGAAAGATTTACGACATTGTATGAGTAACTATTGCTTTAATGCAGAGGTTGAAACTTACTAATTGTACACTTGTGCTTCCGAAGTCACAAGTTTGAATCTTCTATTTTTTTCGAGGTATATTTTTTGTAGTTGAAGTAAGTCTCTGGGGGTGTAGTCAGGGGTAATCCCAAACACCGCAGTATCAAGAAAAAAAGCAAAAGAATATCATTGCAATAGCTGTTCTTATGAATTCAAATTTCCTTTTCTTTCACTTCTAATGACTATATGGTAATCAAGTACATATAGTCATGCATTGGCAAAATTATGAAAAGAAAAACATAGATTGTAGCCTTTCGATCTAATCAAATTGTTTTCTTGATCAAACAACAAATTCTTATCCATACCCGCACTTTGAACACGATCCTTTTGTCCATTTTCATGAATCAACCTAAAAATATTGAATATGTTGTACAATTTTGCCTATATATCCAAAGAGTACCTAGAGATGGATTAGGTAGCTCAAGCCATACTAACAATTTTATATCCACGTGCCTTAATCTCATCGAAAGCTGATTCCAATGAAAAATCTAATAGACTGAAAAAAAGTAGAAGTCAATGCATATATCGGACTTGAACTAATTAAGAACTTGCACGTGAAAGTGACCAAATAGAAATGAATTTTGAGTTTGAATGGAAACATTAGCAAAGGAAGAGGAATTGACGTGTCTTTTCTAATAATGCAGTGATAGAAAATCACTCTCTCGTTCAATAGTTGTATATTTTTTTTAGACACAAAGAACCCCTATAAATGTTATGATGTCATTTCCCAATGTTCAAAGTCTAAACAGAAACAAAAGAAATAAACCAGGGACGACACGTTTTTTCGTTATTACGTCAGGATTTTTCGACTTTATTTAAAGAAAACACATTGTTTATTACATGTACATAATTTTTTACTAAATTAAATTAAGTAAAAAAAAATAGAAACAAAAGAAAAATAAAATATCGTGCGACCTGTAGTAAATGTCATGAGAAAATGGATGACTCTTCCTATCCCCACTTTTAACACCCATTTACTTGTAAGTTATTATTGTAAGTGTAACTTGTGTCTTTTGGTCTTCATCTCATTATGACCAAAAAGATTATATAAAGGGGTCCTCTCAATGTAATTGGTGCACCAAGTTGAATGAAAGATTTCTCATTTCTCTCATCTACTATCTTGTTCAAGTTTTAGTTCATTGCTTATACTTTCCTTGCCTTAGCCTTAGTTAGTTTTACAATACGTTATCAGCACGTATTTGTTATTCACTTTTCAGATCTTCATGGAGATGATGAAGCACTGATATTCCTTCGTCATCATCTCCATGAAGATCTGAAAAGTGAATATCTCACTATAAAGAAATCATATCACCTTGTGGAAAAGCTTGAAAGAGCGCTATGATCACCAAAAAACGGTGATACTCCCAAAAGCTCAAAACGACTGACTGAATCTTAGGCTACAAGATTTCAAAACAGTCAGTGACTATAACTCTGTTATGTTTAATATTACCTTTCATTTGAGGTTATGTGGAGAAAATGTATCTGATGAGGCAATGTTGGAAAAAACACTCAGTACTTTTCACGCCTCAAATATGTTGTTGCAACAACAATATCGAGCGCGTCAATTCAAAAAGTATTCTGAATTGATTTCTTGTCTTATGGTGGCTGAGCAAAACAATGAGCTTTTGTTGCAAAAGCATAATTCTCGTCCAACTGGGTCCGCTTCAATTCATGAAGCAAATGTTGCATCATATGACCACAAAAATGGTTATGGTAAGAAGAATTATGGACGCGGAAAGGGAAATGATTCGATAAAGATCATAGCAACTAGCACCCTAAGTCTCGTGGTGATAAGTTCCAAAATAAATGGAACAGAATTGACACCACTGAGAAAAAGAAAAAAAAAGTGTTGAAAAATGGTTTACTCGCAATCGCGACCAACCATGTCATAGGTGCGGAGTAAAAGGCCATTGGGCCCTTGTGTGTCGTACACTCAAACATTTTGTGGATCTTTATCAAGCCTCCTTGAAAGGGAAAGGCAAAGATGTTGAGATGAATTTTACCACTGGAGATGACTCGGCAAACATTAATCATATGGATGCCCCATATTTTCTTATTGATCCAAATGCTTATCTTGATGTTTTTATTGATTAAATGTAATGATTTCAATTCCTAAGTACTAGTTTTATTCTATATTTTACTATTTCTATGTACTAGTTTTCGACTATGAATGATATATTTTTTTCCCTAATTCATCAAAATTATTTGTCTAGATGGATCAACAAGCGGTGTGTTCAAAGCCATATACGAGTGATATTTGTCTTGTTGATTGTGCTACAACGCACACGATTCTTACAAAAATAGAATATTTATGTAACTTGACTTTAGCTGAGGCTAATGTTCAAACGATATCTGGCATTACTAACTTGATTAAAGGCTCTGGACGAGCAAATATTATGTTACCTGGGGGTACAACAATTCATGTTGTTAATGCATTATACTCAGAAAAATCCAGAAGGAATTTACTTAGTTTCAAAGATATTCGACAAAATGGATATCATATCGAAACTATGAATGAAAATAATAGAGAATTTATATACATTACATTGGTTTTGAATGGGAAAAAGAAGTTTCTGGAAAAATTCTCAACTTCACCTTCTGGATTATATTTCACACATATAAGACATATTGAAACGAATATCGTCATGAATATAAAGATCAATGATCAAAAGACATTTCTTTTATGACATGATCGACTTGGTCATCCAGGATCATCAATGATGCGAAGAATTATAAATAACTCGCATGGACATCCTTTGAGGAGTCATAAAATATTTTCAGCTGGTGATTATAAATGTGTTAGTTGTTCTCAAGGAAAAATAATAGTCAAACCATCACCAAGTAAAGTCGTTGAGGAATCTCCGATTTTCTTAGAACGCATTCAGAGAGACATTTGTGAACCTATTCATCCTCATTGTGGACCAATCAGATATTTCATGATTTTGATAGATGCGTCAACTAGGTAGTCACATGTTTGTTTACTTTCGACTAGAAATGTTGCATTTGCTAGAATTTTAGCACAAGTTATAAAGTTAAGAGCTCAATTTCTTGATAACTCAATTAAAACTATTTGTCTTGATAATGCTAGCGAATTTCAATCCCAAGCATTCACAGATTATTGCATGTCTATAGGAATTACCTCGAGTATTATGTTCCTCATGTGCATACCCAGAATGGTTTGGCAGAATCTCTGATCAAACGCATTCAATTGGTTGCTAAACCTTTAATTATGAGAGCTAAGCTATCAACTTCAATTTGGGGACATGCAGTTCTTCATGCAGCATCTATCATTCATTTTAGACTTACAAGCATACCATGAACATTCCCCAATACAACTCATTTTAGGTCAACAACCAAATATCTCACACTTGAGAATTTTTGGTTGTGCAGTTTATGTTCCCATACCACCTCCAAATAGAACTAAAATGGGTCCACAACGAAAACTTGGTATTTATATTGGTTTTAACTCATCATCAATTATCAGATACCTTGAGCCCTTAACAAGGGATTTATTTACAACACGTTTTGCGGATACTCACATTCACAAAACAATTTTCCCACCATTAGGGGGAGAAAAGAAATCAACTCAAAATGAATGGCGTGAAATTGCTTGGAATGCATTGAATTTATTACATTATTATCCACGCACAAATCAGTGTGAACTTGAAGTTCAAAGGATCATCCATTTGCAACGAATTGCAAATCAATTACCAGATGCATTTACTGATATAAAACGAGTGACAAAATCTCATATTCCAGCAGCAAATGCTCCATCAAGAATTGATGTCAGTGTGCAACAAAGTACACAAGAACCAACAAAACGCTTAAAGCGTGGAAAACATGTTGATTCAAAAGATACAGTTCCTCGAAAGAGGAAAATAAGAGTAAAAATAAATGAAAATCATAATACTCCAGAGAAAGCTCAAGAATATTTTAATAAGGATTTGTCAGAACAAGTTGAATCTGACGAGGAACAATTACTTATTGAAAATGAGGAGAATAATGAAATCTCAATGAATTATTTGAATTCTGGCAAGATTTGGGATCGAAATTAAGTTCTTCCAGATGATATATTTGCTTTCAATGTATTTTTTGAGATTTTTGAAAATGATGATCTAGAACCACAAACTGTGGATGAATGTCGAAAAAGACTTGATTGGCCAAAGTGGGAAGAGGCTATTCAAACAGAGTTAAACTCGTTAAGAAAACGAGTAGTTTTTGGACCAATTGTTCAAACGCCTGATGACGTTAAGCCTGTTGGATATAAATGGGTATTTGTACGAAAGAGAAATGAAAAGAATGAGATTACAAGATATAAAGCAAAACTTGTAGCTCAAAGTTTTTCACAAAGACCTGACATTGATTATGAGGAAACATATTCTCCTGTTATAGATGCAATTACATTTCGATTTTTAATAAGTCTTGCAGTTTCTGAAGGGCTTGATATGCATCTTATGGATGTTGTTACAACATATCTGTACGGATCCTTAGACAGTGAGATATATATGAAAATTCATGAGGGGTTTGAAGTGCCGAATCAAAACCTCATAATATCCAATCTATAAAATTGCAAAGGTCTTTGTACGAATTAAAACAATTTAGCCAAATGTGGTACAAACGCCTCAGTGATTATTTACTTAAAGAATGATACGTAAATAATCTACTTTATCCATGTGTCTTTATTAAAAAATAATCATCGGGATTTGCAATTATTGTTGTATATGTTGATGATTTGAATATTAAGGGAAATCATAACGACATAGTGAGAACATCTGAATACTTGAAAAATAAATTCGAGATGAAAGAACTTGGAAAAACAAAATTTTGTCTCGGTCTACAAATCGAGCATTTTTCAAGTGGAATACTTGTCCATCAATCGAATTATATTGATAAAATCTTGAAAAGATTTTATATGGACGAAGCACATCCATTAAACTCCCCAATGGTTGTTAGATCACTTGAAGTGGATAAGGATCCATTTCGACCTCATGAAAGTGACAAGGAACTACTTGGTCCAAAGGTACCATATTTAATTGCAATTGGTGCACTTATGTATCTTGCAAATTGTACAAGACCAGATATTGTCTTCTCTATTAATTTACTTGCAAGATATAGCTCTTCACCTACTTGAAGATATTGGAATGGTGTCAAACACATTTTTCGTTATCTTCGGGGAACAAGTGACATGGGTTTGTTTTACTCAAGAAGAGTAAAAATGAATTTGCAAGGATATACTTATGTTGGCTATTTATTTGATCCTCATAAGGCTCGCTCTTAAACGGGTTATGTATTCACTTGTGGTGATACTGCTATATCATGGAAGTCAGTGAAACAAACTATAGTTGCTACTTCTTCTAATCATTCAGAAATACTTGCAATTCATGAAGCAAGTCGTGAATGTATATGGATGAGAAACATGATTCAATATATTCAAGAATAAGCTAGATTATCCTCAATTAAAGATTCTCCTACCATATTATATGAAGATAATTCAGCATGTATCACACAATTAAGTGAAGGATATATAAAGGGGGCCAGAACAAAACATATTTCACTGAAATTCTTTTATACACATGAGCTTCAAAATAGTGGTGAAATCGATATCAAGCAAATTCGGTCGTGTGATAATCTTGCTGATTTATTCACAAAAGCTTTCCCAACTACAATATTCAAAAGGCTTACATATACGGTATTGGCTTTCGTCGACTCAAAGATATTGCAAGCAATGAAACAGGACAAATCCCACATATATCAACATGAGGGGGAGTTATTAATTAGTGTATTGCACTCTTTTTTCCTTAGCTATGATTTTATCCCACTGAGTTTTCTTAGCAAAGTTTTTAATGAGGCAATCATATCAATATCATACTCTATATAAAGATTGATGAGAACGATGTACTCTTTTTCCTTTGCTAGATTTTTTTCCACTAGGTTTTTTTTAGTAGAGGTTTTAATGAGACATATTCTCTCAACAAGTGTCATCCAAGGGAAGTGTTGTAAATGTCATGAGAAAGTGGATGACCCTTCCTATCCCCACCTTTTAGACTCATTTACTTGTAAGTTATTATTGTAAGTGTAACTTGTGTCTTTTGATCTTCATCTCATTATGACCAAAAAGACTATATAAAGGGGTCCTCTCAATGTAATTGGTGCACCAAGCCAAATGAAAGATTTATCGTTTCTCTCATCTAATATTTTGTTCAAGTTTTAGTTCATTGCTTATACTTTCCTTGTCTTAGCCTTAGTTAGTTTTACAATACGACCCATATTTTTGAGATATCAAATTTTGCTACATAATTATCCAATTTAGGTTAGCCATAATTGTCCAATTTTATTTGGCATGCGATTACTCTTAAACACCTAATCTACATTAATTATAGCCTTGGTACAATGATTGAGATCCATTAGATGTTTCACCAGCACATCTTTAAGGTCACACTACAAATTTTAAATCTTCTAACTTTTTGAGACACATCCCTAGTGAAGTTCAAGTGTGTCCCCTATATAGTAGTAAGGATAATTCTGACTAAACACCAAATATGATATAACAAAGTAACTAACTAACTAAACTAAACTAAACTAAACTAACTAACCTTAACTAACCTAACCAAACCAAACTAAAAAAAAAAACATACATCTTCATTAGCACTTAGATCATGTGGGTGGCTCAATGGTTAGGTATGAAGTTATGTGTGTAACCGGGGAATAAGTTTCTTTCTCATAAAAAAACAAAAGTTAAAATAGGTGAGAGTTAGTGCAACGTTAGAATGCCAAATAGTAAAGTCCATATCAATTCCAACTCAATTCAACTCATCAGCTGACTCAACAAGTTAGTTAAAGGCCCCGGTTATTCGGACCCATGTTTTGCTTTCTTTACTTCATTACTTCATTGTACCCCATTTTTTGAATGTTTTTTTTCTTTATCTTCATGTTCATTATTGCTTTTACCCCACCTTTTTGTCAATAATTCCAAAACTATCTCTCGCCCTCGACAAATGTTTACCCCATCTCCTACCTTCATCTCAACACCCCTAAATCATCTTCATTTCTCGATTTTAGTCATTATACAACACTTGTTAATAATTAGGAAAAATACCAAATTCGTGAACTTACTATTTTCCTCCGCTTGTTGTCTTCAACGTAACAATCCTGATGACATTTTAATTTCGTTAGTTCCACGTCAACAATACTAAAGTAAAGTAATCAAATATACCTAACCTAACTAACCTAAGTAAACATTTACCCAAGTAATGAGTGTTAAATTAAACTCAAGTAACTTATCTAACTAACTAACCTAACCTAACCTAACCTAACTATGTTATTGAACTACTAGTACTAAAATAATGCTAACAAACATAAAAAGTAAACACTTTGGATTTCTCAAACAAAAGTGAAAGTGGAAAGCGCATCCTAAAGCTGTTCCATTGTTAATTTCAATGAAATGCTTAACTAAGAAAATTAAAATACTAATAATTACATAACTAAGCAAATTAAATAACCTAACATAACATAACCTAACTATGTGAACTAAACTAACGAACCCAACAAAACTAAATTATCTTGACCGCATGATAGATCTCGCGCTTCTCGATAACTGCCTCGGCTCCTTGGCACCGCTGCTCGTCAAGGTTGTGCCTTTCTCCTCGTCTCCCTTGCTGGTCGGGGAGTCCACGTGGATCACGCCTGGACGTGGCCCTACACAAGTAACGAATAGGGAGCGATTCTCTTTGCGCGCGAGGAAAAGACAAGAGAAGGCGCCTTCTAATCTCTGCGTTCGTCGCGCACGTACACGAATAGCGCCTCTACCGCTATCCATGTGCCCAGCGTGGTCGGGACACATGGATAGCCTCTACGCTATCCCTTTGGTGACACATGGATAGGCGCTATCCATGTGTCCACATCTTCATTAGCACTTAGATCATGGGTGGCTCAATGGTTAGGTATGAAGTTATGTGTGTAACCGGGGAATAAGTTTCTTTCTCATAAAAAAACAAAAGTTAAAATAGGTGAGAGTTAGTGCAACGTTAGAATGCCAAATAGTAAAGTCCATATCAATTCAACTCATCAGCTGACTCAACAAGTTAGTTAAAGGCCACGGCTATTCGGACCCATGTTTTGCTATCTTTACTTCATTACTTCATTGTACCCCATTTTTTGAATTTTTTTTTATTGCTTTTACCCCACCTTTTTGTCAATAATTCCAAAACTATCTCGCCCTCAACAAATGTTTACCCCATCTCCTACCTTCATCTCAACACCCCTAAATCATCTTCATTTCTCGATTTTAGTCATTATACAACACTTGTACCAAGTCACCAAGTGTCGTATAAGTTTTTTTTTTTCGTTGAACAAGGTCAGATATATGTGGTCGCGTCGTGTCCAAGAAGTGAAGAAGTGTCGCCGGCGGGTTCGACCGACTCCGACTGATACCCCTAAAGAGGTAACGACCGACTCCGATTGGTCGACTCTAACCGATAATGCGAAGTGAACTCGATTTTAATTGGTCAAGGAAGGGTCCAGCTGAGACCTCTAAAGAGGTGTCGGTCATGTAAAGAGGTGTCATCCCTGTGTAGCCGACACCTGCGGGTAACAAGAATGAACCAAAGATTTTCATAAATCCTAAAAAATACATGATAATGACCAAAAAAATACTTGGTTTTGCTCGGAATCGCTTGATATTAACGATTTCATCGAAACTTTGTACCCAAAATAAGATTTAACCCCCAAATCGAAGCACTAAACTCAACAACAAATTCAGAAATAATACCGACTCAAAAAAAAAAAAACTCCAAAAACCTCAAAATCAACACTAAAAGAGATGATGAATGCACTCATGACGTCGAATCGATTTGATTTTGCTCGAATTTCATCTAATTTGGGTTGGTGATGAAAATGCGATTTTGAGAGAGGGGCGGCTGGGGTATGCGTGAGTGGGGTGAGTGAGGTATGAGTGAGTAAAAACTCTTTTATATAGAGACGTAGTTGAGTCATTTAACTAGGTGCTGAAAAAAAAATTCAAAAATGGGGTAAAATGAGCAAAAAGTGGGATCTGACTAGCTTGGGCCTAATTAAATAAGGATGAGCAAAGCACATGGTTCACTTACAAGGTCATCAACTAAAATAATTGAATTAGAAAAAACAAACATACTCTAATATCTGTGAAGACTTGTTTAAGAGCTCGACTTAACTCACCTAATTTTTTTTGATAATACCTCAACTCACCTAAATAACAATCCATAACAGTACGTGTTGAACATTATTTTATAGTTCATGTACACAACGTATTAGATAGACACCCTTGTCATCTCAATGTGTCGTGTGCTTAGTTATTATATATAATACAAGTTTTAATTAAAAAATCAATTCATATTTGCGTCAACATAATACAAACACAAGAGATAGTGTTAATTTAAGGAGTTAGTTTAAGAGAGAGGTTAGGTTAATAAATTAATGTCAACTGCCAACTTAGGCTTTCTGTTTGAGAGCTGTTGATGTGGAACTCTCAATGCTAGCTTTAAAGGGTACTGTGTTGCTTATCAAGAGAGAGACACAAATTTTCTTTTGTAAATTCAGTGAAGACCAATTGAAGCTTAATTAAAAATGTTTTTTTTTTGGAGTTAGGTTGTTAAGTACAAGGATATAATAGTTAATTAATTAAAAGCTTACAACAAAGTTGTCTTGTCATGTTATACTACTAAGATGATGTAATTAATTAAACAACTTGGACACTGAATATGGCCAAAATGAGTCAGATAGAAAATAGATTATTTTTTTTTATTTTTTATATAGTAATAGCGATGTATTGGATTACCACAACTATTTTATAAGAGGCATACCCTATGTGCTTCAAAATATTAAAAGATTCAAACATGTAACTTCAATGAGGCATAAGACAACTACGTTTTGTTTCCATGTGTTTGTGCTTCATATCATAGCATATCAAATGAAACATATGAAACTATAAGGCACCCAAAGGCCAGATTGGATTCTTTCTTGGAAGGAAGTACAAAAGAAGAAACTTAGTTTAAAAAGGAAAATGCTAAGTAACCCCACATTTGACACCTACATTCGACACTCAGTTGTCCAAAATCCTTTGGACATACTTTTGAAACACGTGCGCACACATACAATTCAAAGGACCACAACAATGTGTGTCAAATATAGGTGTCAAAAGTATGTCATTCAATCATTATCCCTATTAATGTATGTTGTAAATTATACAAGAAGAATTCACAAACCAGCTTGAATTCTTGCTAGAGAGGCAAAAAAATTTAAAAAAATTTTTAAAAAAAAATCTTGGTATGCTTTGAATGATGAAGAATTAATATTTGTTTGAAATTCACCTCATAATAAGAAAAGAAGAGTTTTTGTATCAAGGTCCTTTGTTTATTTATCAGATAACACTTAATTTATTTTTTACTTGTACACATTAAGCACAACCAATCACAGACAACTTTGAGATGCATTCAACCATGTATCTCAAGCACAAACTGAAAGTAACTCTTGCAACAGTTCCAGCATCTATTGTTGTCTAGCAAAGCAGAACATGGACTTGGAAGATTTGCACTTACATATACATATGAGCCAAGTCCAATTTTGGCAAGAAGAGACAATCTATGTTCAAACATTTCAATCATAATAAGTAAGAAAAAATAAATTTTATGGAATAAATCAAACTTTAAGTAGCCGCTGGTGGTTCAACATCACAGTTTTGAATAATACTTTCACTAGGAAAAAAAAAAAAAAAGAAACTTTCTAAGTAGAAATGGGTGAGATTTCTTCTGTTTTTGGCAAGGCCACTGCTATCAATTTCTTTTTGAATTTGAAATTGAGAATAGAAATTCAAACATCAAAAAGAAAGTTTGAAACACTTGATATCTATGATTTATTGAAATAGAAACTTAAACTCACAATACAATTCTGCTTGAAAAAGCCATGTTTCTCCTAATCAAGAAAAATTTAGAATTTAAGCAGACCACCGAAGAACATAGCTCAAAGCTTTTAAAAGTTTTTCAACATGAAAATCTTTCAAATCAGATTTTGCCTGGCGAAAAGTTTGAACAATTTTTGGATAGCTACTTTAAGTCTTTAAGCTTTAGCATATTTCCACAAGATATCTTTCACATTGCAGACTTTAGACGAGCATAAAAATGTGCAAACGCAAATCTTGATGCATGATTCAAGGGACACCAACAACTTGTACCAAATGTATGTCACCCAATCACTCGCATTTAAAGAGTTTCTTTTCATCTCCTGAGCTTGAGATGGTTTGAAAAAAAATTTATATGTGAAAATTGTTTTCAGATGTTTCATATTTCTCTGACGCTAGGCCCACTACTTCAACATCACTGAAAACCCATCTCCATTTGAAATCAAGTAAGAGATTGAGATGCTTCAAGAGAAAATTCAACATGTCATCTCCTTTCCTCATTTGACTTTCACATTTTTCAAAGACTGAAAATCATCAAACAAGCAAACAAGATCACAGATTAGGAAGCAAACATGGTAGTTGGTATTGCTATTTTTTGCAATAAAAGATCACTGCTTGAATATAACCATTAAGATTATCGGCCCATCTGAATAAAGTACATAAAATGAACATGTAAGCAAGATATCAGCTAGAAAAAGAAATCCACATGGACCTCACTTACATATAAGCTTGGGTTGCAGCTTGCTCATCTTCCAAACCAGCACAACTGGGGACATCAGACATATCACATTAAGAGATTGGAGCCAAGAAACATGGAGCAGGTCTCCCGTTACCATGATGTTACTTGTCTATGAAAATATGATTGTAAAAGAAGAAAAAAACAATTATGCATTGAAAAAATAAGAGTGCACAAATAAAGGTATCAAGATTTGCCTATTTTTTCTAACCTAGTTTGAAGTGGGAACATTCAAATAATAATGCAAGAAAGACAGGACAAGCACTTTACCCATTCAGAAAATGCTCCCATCCTAACATCAGTTTTACAACCGTCGGCATTCAACGCTTTAGTTTTTCCTATATGTAAGTAATTTAAAAGCGAGTTCCAGTGGCAAAGAGAAGAATTGAATCAAGTTCTTCATATACTCATACGAGGGCTTCTAATGATAAACTCGCTAACAAAGTCACCTTTTTACGCAAGAACAATGAGAGGTGCATTGTAGGTGGGGAGAATAATAGGGCTCATCAGTTTTGGGTCAAAACTAAAAGAAATACCAATGAAAACCAACAGTATCATTCTTTTTTCCATCTTCTTACTCAAGCTTCCCTAGCCCTCCACATACTCTTCCTGCCATGCCTTCTTTTTAGGCTCAGCAGGAAAGTACTTAACTCCAACAAGGTCAACAACTCAACTGATAACCTGATAAGCAGTAACGAAGTACGCCATAGGGATCGATCATATTGCTGAAGCAAAATATCAAAAATTCCCAAGTGCTACAAATAGTCCAAACTATATATGTAACTATACATTGCACTCCTAAACCCTACTGCAAATATGTCTTTTGGATAAAACAAAAGTCAGATTAATCAGGAGATTCAACGCGTAGCACTATCACCTAGCAAGACATTGAGTACTCACTCTTAACAAATAGGGGAAAAAGATGAAAGGTTTCAAATTCATGATCAAGCAATTTAAATGCTGAAAAGTGACCACTTGCATTTCCTACATAATTAACATGTTATCTTCTCTATGTTTTGAGTGTTAAAATGCTTATTATCGATAGATGTTGATTATATTTCATGTTTTGATTGATCAAGGTGAAGATTTTGATTCATGGGAGCTAAAGATTGAAGGGTTGGCAAGAGAAAAGATCACTCATCAAGTTGGAGAAGTTACCAAATTAAAGTGTAAAAAGTGGGGAGCTAAAGATTGACGAGTTGGCAAGAGAAAAGATCACTCATCAAGTTGGAGAAGTTACCAAATTAAAGTGTAAGAAGTGGGAAGACGTGCTCTCTGAATAAGGCGTGGACATACCTTACCCCTTTTACCTAAAGCCTATGAGCGATATCAGTTTTGGTCCTTTTCTTCGATAAGAAGTTTTGGTCCTTTTGGATTTTTGGTAATTATGCGCCAACCAATTGGTGGCACCCCCCTCCTTTTTTAGGTTGTGTTTTAGGATAATTAAAATGAAGAAGACTTTGTACGAGTTTTGCCGGTGTTTTCATGGATTTGAAGCCCAACCAAACTCACTTTCTGATACAAAAAGATAGCCTACTTGGCTTCTACAAGAGCTGTGACATCTTAATTGAATTCATTTTTCATTCTTTTTGTTCCTTAGTTTATATATATATCTATTATGCATGTTACTACATGATTGTGTTGTTGATTGTGACAAGGTGGCGAATTGTCCAATTTTCAATGCAATTCATTGCCAATTAACACATCAAATGCATAATCATTTGTTTGTTCTAATAACTAGTGCTAAAATAACTAAGTTTAATATATGATACTCTTAGTTATGTAGGTATAGAATCTAGTTTAGACCGAGAGCTTTGAGCTACGTTCTTCGGTGGTCTGCTTAAATTGTTCAAACATTTCAATCATAATAAGTAAGAAAAAATAAAGTTCATGGAATAAATCAAACTTTAAGTAGCCGTTGGTGGTTCAACATCACAGTTTTGAATAATACTTTCACTAGGAAAAAAAAAAGACTTTCTTAGTAGAAATGGGTGAGATTTCTTCTGTTTTTGGCAAGGCCACTGCTATCAATTTCTTTTTGAATTTGAAATTGAGAATAGAAATTCAAACATCAAAAAGAAAGTTTGAAACACTTGATATCTATGATTTATTGAATTAGAAACTTAAACTCACTATACAATTCTGCTTGAAAAAGCCATGTTTCTCCTAATCAAAAAAATTTTAGAATTTAAGCAGACCACTGAAGAACATAGCTCAAAGCTTTTAAAAGTTTTTCAACATGAAAATCTTTCAAATCAGATTTTGCCTGGCGAAAAGTTTGAACAATTTTTGGATAGCTACTTTAAGCCGGTGAGTTTAACTAGAATTGGACATCTCCTGTAGAATTCCATGCCATCACTAGTTTTGTTTTTATTTGTTTTTTGTTTTTTTGTCAAATGACATCACTAGATTAAAGCCTGAGAGCTTGTTTAGGGTTATTGATTGAAAGGGGAAATAGTCAAAGAGCCACTTTGGCTGGCAAGATTATGAGGGATAGGTAACTAGCGCTTGTTAGTAATAACCAATTTATTAATGAATATAGGATGTGTCACTGAATCGATGACCAGTGGGACACATATTAAGACCACAACTCAAGCTAGATATCTTCCATTATTGGTTTCTTCTTAATTTGCAATTCAATTTGTTATTCGCGTTTAATTTTAGTTGCTCTCGTTATGATTCTTATAACCCCATTTTTATTTATTTAACGATAGGAAAATTAGTTTACCGATCTATGTGGATTCGATCCTGCTCACAACTATACAACAAATTATTTGAGAAGTAGGAGATTTTATTTATTGGTTTCACCCCCATCAAAAAGACAGGAATGTATGTCAATGAGAAGACTACCTCCAAGGCTCTAGTAAGATCTTCCTTCATATGAGAAGCATTCTTGCCCGAGCCAACAGTAAAGGAGTTACAGGCAAAGCAACTGTCAAAACAGAAACCTGCAACGACAAGATAAATAACAATGGCAAAAATGAGAACGAATGGCACTCTAATTACACTAAAAAATATATATTTTGATAAGATGCACTAAACAATATATGAGTATAACTGAAAGTTCAACGGCTCTAAAGAGTAAAATACTTCAATAGCATGCCAATGTTTAAGGCACTCTCGTGGAAAGGCTGGGATTTTTGCAGGATTGTACAGCATTATGGCATTACTGGTGAGTCATTATCCCCAAGAACCTCCAAACCCATCTTAATCAGATCTGACATAAAGAAGTTGTTCTCACGTATTTGTGAGGGTTTTTGAGCTCCTGCATTAACCAAAATCAGCTCAATCAATATATAAAGAATGTGGTGAAGTATAATCATAAATTCATATATGGTTAGAGAATAGAGAGAGAAAATGATGACCCTGAATTTGCAGCAATCACAACACAGAAAATAGAATGAACCAACATCAAGAAAAGATACAATTACAAACCTCTGCCAAAGCCATCTTCTACAAGACTAAATTTAACGGCAGAAAAAATTTGTTCTGCTGCAAGGGGTGAAATTGACGTTCCATAAAGTTGTGCAGGGCAAGTATATTTCATATATTGAATAACTTCCTAAGGAATTGGCAGAAAAATAAAACAAAAGTATGGCTGAATTCATTGTCTGTTTCAGTTTTCTGACATCTAGCAAGGTTAAATGAAAACAACAAAGTACTTAAGCAATTCCATTAAAACTAATACTGCAGACAACATGGTACACTAGAAAACCGACCACGTGCCACGTCAGCAGTATTTAACGGCCCTAACGGTGGAAGGACCAAATGTGTGTTAATAAAAATTCAGGGACCAAAAGCATAAAAACTGCAAAGTTCAAGGACCAAATGATACCTTTTGCCTTGTTAATTTAGAGAGAGAACAAAGATAAAAAGAAAATTTGGCGTAGCCCCATCTATTCTAGCATCCATCCCAAATTTTTCACCAGTAAAAATGAAATCAATAAAATATGCATAATTTCACAATACTAACTAGAAATGAAATCGCATTTATTTTCCCAACCAAATGGAGCCTTAATGATGGACAATATCGATCCATATTATCAATGAAGAACATCAAATAACTTATTTCGTTCATCTCTGCAACTGAAATTTTTTAAACAAGAAATTCATGATTATAAAATCTGGTCTCAAAATGTAGATTCATTACTTATGCAAAATACAATATTCGGCATATTTCAAATCTATATACAAAACCGAAAATGGTTTTCTCAAAAGCCTTATCAAATGCTACTCTTCTTTCGAAAAGCTCTATCGTACTATCTACTTGCTTTCATAATGACCTGAAGAAATTTAGAAAATAAATAATGGGACATACAATATAAAGCTAATATTTTTCATGACTATGATTAGAACCCCATTCAATGTGGTTAGTTGAAAAAAAACTATATTGGAGGACCTTTATTCATAAGCATCAAATTAGATAGGAAGAAATGGGCAAGAAACATAAATAATCATTCACGCCATACCAAAGTAAACAGACTTGCAGAAAGATGCAAATAAAATTATATAAAATCAACAATTTGTGATTTCAAATATGCCTGGAATCACCAAAAAAATGCCTTCAAGGACTTAAAAATAACTTGTAGCTTTCCAATTCAATGTTGTGGCAATTATCTTATATGCCATAATTAAAATAAACCAATCACTAATTTTAAAGTTAACACAGTCCGGATTATATAAAAAAGATGACATACATAGAAGTTTGAACAATAAATGATACAACTTGTGTTGCAAATTTCTTCATTCGTAACACGTTCTCATTCGATATTTAGCAAAAAGATCTTTGGTGACCCATAGAAATAGGGAAAAAATACTCAACAAATAAGTAATAACAATGCACAATGTAAATAGCTACGAGTTCAAGATGAATGTGATTTGGAACACAGAAGTCCATCTCATTTTTATTTGGTTTCTACTTGGAGTAAAAATTGTAAAATAAGTAACAACATGATCCTTCAAGAGAAAAAATTAGATCTTGATGTATTTTGAGATTTGATGCAAGATAAACATTGGTCTTCACTGTCTTCACAGAGTATTTTTGGAAGCATTTATATCTGACATTATAAGGGGCTGATCTAATCTTTTCAGCAAATTCCGTTTCCTTTAAAAAATGAATTACAAGAAAAAAAAAATGTAATAATGCATTGTGCATGAACCATTACAGTGTCGGGTAATTAGAAAGTATATTCGATTGGATCAATTCTCTTCTATTTCTATTCATATGAAAAATAGGAGTATGTTTGGCAAGCAAATGTTTGGGTGTATTGTCATTGGAGAAAAAATAATTTTGTACCAGTTATAGCTGAAATCACTTCTTTTTTCTAACGAAATCGCTTAATGCCTCTACAAATGCCACCATTCAGTTTCAATGTCATGAACACATGATAGTAGTTCATTTGCACATTTGAAAGTCACATGAAAGTTTTTCGAAACTAATTTCGGCCCAATGCAAGTTCACCTCAACCCCATAGAATGGACTTAAGAGTGGTCCATTACCCTGATGCTTTTATGGTTGGCTATGTAAATTACCCATCCTAGCCTTGTGGCAAAGTTTGGTTCGACTAGTAAGAAAGTGAAAATAATGAATTTCACAAAAATAATAAAAAGCAAATCGTAAGTGGAAAACATAATGAAAGCCTAGCAATCATGCTTACATAATGGTTATGTGCTTCTTGCTCATAGCCTCAAAGACCCATGAGGGAGCCTCCTTTAATATTTACATTGGGATTCTCACAAGGAAGGCTATGTAGCATGCAGACTGATTCTCTTTTCTTACGTGAATGAGATATATAGGACATGCAATAGAGGAATATACAAGCACTATTGGGAAAAAGAAAAGGCTCATGGACACTCAACTCAGGCAAACAACATTAAGTTATCAGTGGCAAATACGAGTGAAAGAAATTCATCGGGCAAAACGAAATTCCGTAAACTGAATAGGTGACACACTTTTGATACGCACAAATGCTACATAGTCGATGGAATCTATTAGATACACATGGGACATGCACGTATATCCCTTAAAGCATGATCCAATATATTATAACAATCTGTTAAAATTGCAAAAGTATGATACTCTTAAACATACAGATGCACATATGTTAACCATTACTATAATACATATCACAGCGTCCTCTTAAAAAAAGTGTGCCACTCAATCTCTCTTTCCTTGGTAAAATGATTCTAGTGCCTAATGCATATCGCTTTAAATCTGCTTCCCATATGACTTGATAACTACTCAATCCTCAAATAATTACTGAATCAAGCCATCTAATCAGTAACAGCTGCAACATTACCCAGGGCTTCCAACCCATACCCCTAGTCGCTTTGAAAATGCTTGGAGTCGACTACATGGATCAAACTCTTCCATACCACTCGATTAAATGCAATTGACGACGTGCTTCCCAAATCCTTTAAATATCTCCTAACCAATGCGTCCCAAATTAGCTTCATTCTACCCTACCTCGTCGAATTTCTTTAGTTTCTATTCTGTAAAATCTTTTAGTGGGGGCATTTGAAGCCCATCTTTGAAGGTGTCCAAATCATCGCAACCGCCCTTCCCTAATCTGTTTGTCTATTGATACTACTCTTGCTTTCTTTGACTTTTTGTATTTCTTATTATATCTTTACGAGTTTTACCACACATCCACTAAGCATTCTCATTTATGATACGTTCATTTTACACACTTGTTGTTTCTTTACCCTTGGTAACACCAAAAAAAATAACTTTGCAAAGCAACAATGCTCAAGCGTCAAGGCATCTCCATAACCTTCAAAAGAATTTACTTTTTACTGTACAGCTGAACTCGTCAATCAAATGCTAGTACTAAACAATGCCACAATCGAAACAGTACTGAATCTGAAATACACATACCTTCATCGATTCTCGAATTCGTTCGATCAACACAGTTGTTTGTACTGTACATCTTCCTCGGATCAGAGACTCTTCGACGAATTCGTACGAAAGTTAAGGGGTTTCGAATCTGTGCTTCCGATCGCAGAAAACGCAATTTTTCCCCAATTTGGGGGAAATTTTGCGAGGCTGAATAACCCTAGGTGCGCGTGGACTGGTCTCTGGTATTTTCGTAAATTGCGTCGCCACAGCTAAGGTGCGTTTGCCGTGCGATTGGGAAAGAGATTTTTTTTGTTTTCCAAATCTTCAAAACCCTATACTCTTTTTTTTTTTCTTTTTTTTTTTCAAAACTTGGAAAATCTATTCCTGCAATAAATTAGTTGACAAAGGTGTATTCAATTGAGACTTTTAATGGACTTTTTATTACTTTTAACGACTAAATAAGTCTAAATGTATTCAATTAAAACTTTTAGAGAGTTTAGATATATTCAATGTGAATTTATTTTTTTTGAAGAGAAATTTCATTAATTATTCATGACTCAATACAGAACTAAACATGGAATTAAGTACATTGATTCGCTAATCCTATTTATTCAAACAAAATGTCATTAATTTGGCTATAAATGCAAAATTGAAACAGTTTGACAATCAGAGGCTGCTTTCTACAACATTGAAACTCATGACAATATACAAAACTATTAGAACCACAAAACGAATAACAAAACTTCTCAACAAGGAGAAGATAAATCAAAAACTTCCAACTAGGGAAGAAAACTAACTACAAAATAAAACTAAAGCGCCGCACAAACCTACGTAACACCGTTAATGAAGATGCACCGCAATAAGGATGAATCAATCTCCATAAATTTGATTAGATTTGTTGATTATTGTATGAACAAAATACAAAAGGGATTTGATTTGAACCATCGTCGATCGAAGAGGAGGATCGACGGTGGTTCAAGAACAAAAATCACAAAGTTGAATCAAGAAGAAAAATTTTAAGAAAAAAGGGAGGCAGCTCTTACAACTTTATTGTTCGTGTTGTACGTATTCAATGTGAACTTTTATATACTTTTTAAAAGTTTATAAAAATTTTGGGGTATTTAATTTAAACTTTTATAGAGAGTTTATAAAAGTAAGGGGTATTTAATTTTTTGATGACTTTTGTGGTTTGGTTAATCTCGACTTTTATAAACTTTTTGTATAAAAATTGTGACCGCCCGGCCTACTCTCGTAATCAAGCCTTAATACAAATCACCTAAGACTTAATTACGTATTAGTCAGCCTTTCGTCCCTATATTCCTCCAAATCCATGTATTGATATATTATCCAATTTAAAGGTAATTCTAATTCCATTATCATTAAGCGAAAGCTTTCATTCTCCAAAAATTCATAAGTGTGGAAAACCAAGAAAAGACAGCATCACAAGCACGTATATATAGGACAATATTCACTCAACCCAATGTACAACCCAAAATGACATAATAATAATACAACAAAAGTCGAGACATATAAATGAGTGAGGAGAGTCGCCGAACTGCTCAGAGGAAGTCGTCGATCTTCTCCTTCCCTGGTCTGTTGCTGCTCGACGGACCTACACCCACCGTCACAAACTAGACGGTGAGTATAGTGATATTTAAGTACTAACTGGAGAATTTTATGCCACATTTCCAAAATAAACGAATGGTATTTAAAAGCATAAAGTAGCGAAATAAATTGTTGAAACAAGAAATGCAAGTAAATACCATAGTTAAAGATGTAGAAACAGACACATGCAAAGTCGAGATGATCTACGTCCGGTCGGCAGTGAGGCCTATCACCTATCCTTTCTCACTACTATATGGAGCTGCGCTCAACATATCTCACATAAATAGCGGAGCTGCGCTCTACGCTTTACAACATCAATCTCATACTATCCCGAGTCTCGTAACTCGTGTGTCGCGCAAGTGTAATGGTGAGTGCCGGAACCCCGGTAGACCCATGTCCCCGCAAACCGTTCCAAAATTCTAGGATACCAAGATAAGTTAGGCTACAAAGCCCAAAGAAAATCGAATACAAGTCTACTTAAATCCACATTATTCCATTAGCATGTTTTTCATCAATGTTTTCTAGAATGACATCAAGTGTAGGAATCAGAGTCAATGAAACAATTCACAAGGCATCATGTCACAATATTCGCTCATGAATAGATACAAGAACAACATGATGTGCGAGTTCAAGTAGTAATGTCTACCAAGAGACCAATAAATCAACAAGAGAATGAAATGAAATATAAAATTCTCACAGTTGTACTTACAATTCACACGCTTGTCCTAGTCTATCTAATTCCTCGACAATTCGAAATGCGTGCCCAAACGTCTGAGTTCTCCCTTTAGTTCCCTAACATTTAATAATGTAGTACTTTAGGCTAAATCGAAGTCGAGACAAATTTCTAAAAAAAAATTATTTATTTTCGGCCAATCGGCCCATTTCGCGCTTTTCGAGGTAAAACCCCCGTAAAATACTCGTCCGAAATTCCAAATATTTTATTTTTCATAGAAATTTATTATTTTCTATTTATGTTGTCGAAATATATTTTTCGAGATTTTTCCCTATTTTCAGGAATTTTGTTTCCAATTTTTCTCCATTTTTTTTTTTTTTTCTATTTGTTTTGGGTCGGGTCGACCCGTTTGGGGCTCTTCTTCCCCAACGAACCAGGGACTGTAACGGCCCATTTTAATAATGTCTATTAAATTTGCAGACATGGACGTCAGCTTAGATCTACGTGGGCGTCGCGGTAGGCTAGGACACACGGGGACTTAGGTATGCTAGTTATTGTGTGTTGGATGCTTATTTGCGGTGAAATTTATTGAAATACATCGCATGTGTGTATGTTGCATAAAAATACGTGCGAGATTGTGCGAAGTGTGTTCGCCTCGATATGCGTGTCGACGCGGGTATTGGGTAGTTGACGGGACCGAATATTAGATCGGGAAAACTAAAACACACAAATTAAATAAAATTGGCCCAGTAACTAATATGGAATGGGTATTTGGTGGCTAGTGACGCGGCGGTACGTGTATATCGTTGTTCGGTCGCGAAACCGGGCGTCGAAATGCCGAAAACACGGGCGAGTGTCTTAGCTGTGTCACATTTTGGTGTCAAAACACAAACTCAACAACACTTGTCCATATAAGTCAAACCCAACAACACTTGTCAATATAAGCCAAACCCAACAACACTTGTCCATATAAGCTATTACCTTTTCTCTCACCTCACCTACACCTCACTCACACACACACACACACCCCATGCACACACACACACCCCAGGGAGGCCGAGAGGAAGAAGAAGGAACGCGGAGAGGAGGAGGAGAAAAAGAAGTCGGGAAGGAGAGAAGAGAATGTGGAGACGTCACGGTCGAGGTGAGTCCTCGTTGTTTGTTGTGATTTCGGTGGGTTTCGGTGGGGTGGCCGAGAGTGGGGGTGGCCGAACCGGGCCAAGGTGGAGATGGCAGGGGTGTCTCCCCTGCCATCGAGTCCGCCGGGGTCGAGGTGGAGAGCAACCCCAACCTAAACCATGGAAAAAAAATTTATCGAACCAGTAGTTGGTTCGATCGGGAGGCGCGCGCGCGTGCACCCACCCATGGGCCGAGCCTGGACCGGTTTTGGCCCAGGGTCGGGTCCGACCCAAATCCAAACAAATTTTTTTTTTTTTAAAAAAAAAAGAAGAGGAAAAGAGGAAAAGAGAAGAAAAATGAAAGAAAAATTCTGGAAAAAATTGGGAAAATTTCGAAAAAAATTATATTTCCATAACATAAATAGAATTTTATGAATTTCTATAACAAATGAAATATTTGGATAATCCGGACGCGACTTTCGCGGGGTTTTTGCCTCGAAAAGCGCGAAATAGGCAATTTGGCCTAAAATCTTAGAAATTTGTGGGAAATTGTCATGCTAACTTAAATTATTAACAAATGGACATAGGTTGACACGGTGATCAATTGGCGACCAAGGACTCAGTGGACTTGGACCCGGGGATTGATTACGGGGTAGTGGAGCGCGTTGTGAGGTTTGTAAAACCCAATGGAAAAACTCTTGAGTATTTATTTTGCTTTGTAATTCCATTCAATTTCAGTATTTCCTTGTGATTTTTCCTATATCTATATCTTGTCGTTGTTTGCACGGTTGGTTGAGTTACTCCCACCGGATTTTCGTTGTGTGTCTATGCATTCTAGACCATAGCATGTGTATCAGGAGTTCTCGGTGGATAACGACCCGAGCTAATGAACTGCTACATGTGTCGGTGCGTCGTAGGTCTACGCCGGCCACCGAGAGGGATCAGGTGATAGCTAGTTGGGTGCGCCCACTAGTGGGATCCTGGAAGGAAATCCCGAAGTATGGTTTAGTCTGACTGGAACAGACACACACATTTGCACTTTATTGTTATTTATGCATGCGATGCCCTACTTACAGTTGTATGTTTACATTCCGCATGTTTATTTAACAGTATTTATTGAATTCCACTTATTTATTTGAATGCTAGGAGAAGTTCCTTGGGATTTTACTGACTGGACTCGTCATCCATTTTCTTCTGTGATGATTGAGTGCAGATCCGAGTACAAGTAAAGGCAAGAGAATTTTAGGCGACTACCTCCGATTGCCTATCATTACGACTACTTGTACGTGTGTTTTGTTTTGATATTTTGATTCTTTTGGGAACTGGGGAGTATAATGACCTTGTACATGCCTATACCTTATATGGTACAGTCGTTTACCGCTATACATAATATCTTTCAGGGTTTTTCCACAGTAAGACTTGTTAAATTGATTAATATTCCTTGCATTTAAGTACAACTTCCGCTGCATATGTCATTTATATGCTGTACACACAAGTGGATGCGAATTTCGAGACAAGAAAAGGACGGGCAGGTGTCGTACACGTGTAGTAGGGTCGGCTGGCAAGGAGTACACGGAGACACGTCACCCCAGGGCGGCGAGGGCCGCCACATGGACTCCCTGGTTCGTTGGGGAGGAACCTTTTTTTTCCTGGTTTTATGTCACGAGCTAGGGTTGGCAATCCACCCCAGCTTGTGTAGGGAGGGGAGAGTCGTCTCCTTCCTCGCGAGCTCCCTCCAAACATCCCACCGACACCACTCCACCCCATCAATGGAAACAACTAACTCACCTTGATTCGTCTCGGGTTTTCTCCTTCTCATTCTCCTCCTCCAGCGAGTCTTCTTCTTCCTCTCTTCTCTCCCGATTTTCAGTTTGTTTGGTGAGGATAAGGAGTGTTAACTAAAGTATTTATGTAGTGTAAGTTTAAACCTTAGCCTTAGATCTTGGTGTGCACACGTATCCCGAGGCTTATCACATGGAGCACATTGTCCCACTTGTCCCCCAAGTCACTTGTGAGTGACTCAAAAATGTGACACATTGCCTCATGATGGGTTAACGCGTGTCTCGATGCACATCCAATGCCTAATGTTTTATTTCCTAACTATAGGCCATTTAATCCTTTAGTTCAATGTGGCCACATTGCAACCACTCATTACCCAATAAATTCACATTTTATTCAAATAAATTAACTTACCCCAATATACCGCTACCTCGATCCCACGTTGACACGGGACTCGAGGTACGTCCTCACTCGTCTCGACACCTACACACTCGTAGAAAATTAACTTAATAGTCTACACAAATACAATACACTAGGCATACATCACCACAAATATAAAATGTACATCGACCCTTGCGTCGGTAAACGGACATATCACGGTGTGGGTCCCACATGTACGGGTCGTTGAGCCTGTGTAAAGACATAAACACAATTAGCAATTTTGGCCGTTACAAAAATACACATAAAGAAATTTTCAACTTCTTCTCACCTTAACCCATAAACTTTTAGAGACTTTTAATTTTTATCGGTCCCTTATTCAATAAGGACTTCATTGTTTGCAAGGTTTTTTCTTACCAATTGTTTTTATCAACTTCTCCAATTACTCCACAACATATGGATTTCATTGCTCATTCATTATACTCTAATATCTATGTTGATGAAAATAAAAATGATGCCGTTATTAACAAGATCTCATTCTTGCATCACTGTACATTTTTGATAGAATCTTTTTTGACAAAGAAGTTCAGTTTATCAAGCGTATTATTATTATAATCTCAAAAAGTGTAGTATTATTATTTTTGGAGAAAATAACCGTATAATTTTTTTCAATTGCAAGAAATGCATTTTAAAAAATTTAAACTATCATTCTTAAGGAAAAAAAATATAATTTTTTTTACTTAAGTCGAAAAATAAAGTGCAAAATTTTTACACTAATATTTACAATTATCTTACTTGGTTCTTTTGCCACAAAAAAATGATTAATTTACTTATTTATTTTATTGATATTTATTTACTTATTTGTTATTCTACCATCTTGATGGTAATTCATTAAAATCTCTATATGATTTTTTTTATTAAAATATAAAAATACTTTTTAAAAAATTAGTAATAGTTCTTGAGAATAAGAAATATAATTTTTATCTATTTTTTATAATAAAGTGCAAAATATTTGTTTCAATATAAAAATTACAAAAATCTGCTAGTATAAATCAAAGTCATATTTAAGAAGTTCACAAAAGTCACTAAAAATATTAAATGTTAATAAAAGTTATCAAAATGAAGTCTACATAAAAGTTTATTAAAGTTTTTAAAAGTCTACGAAAATTTATAAACTTCAGAAAAGTCATCCACTTATAAAAGTAACCAAAAGTCTATTAAAATTTAATTGAATACACCCTATAAATAAAAACACTGGCTCATTTAAAAAAAACTTGGCAAGTTTATCTTGGAAGAATTATTTACCATATTTTGTTTTTCCGTAATTATGAATGGAAGTAGTGAAAAGGTGCAATCATGCGGAGAGACAAGAATACTAACCGGTGTGTCTATTGAAAAAGACAAATTACTAAAGTTGTGTCTTTCGTGAGGGACTTAGAAGTATATACATGTTCACTTACTCCGTAGATCTTTTTAAGTACGGAAAATCAATGAGCTGATCTTTAGTCTATTTTTTCTGTTTTTTCATGGAGTATGTGCCGATGTTTTAGGCAAGATTCCGGAAGGCTAATGGATCTCCACTAGTAATGATATTATCTTCGACTTAATAACCATCTTCAACTCTTAAGTGTGATTTCAATTCTAATTGAGGTGATATATTCATACTTATATACTTCATTATAAAGTTTTCTTTAATTGATGTGGGACTTTAATTTGGTCCCACACATCTCCTATTAATGCGCGAGCTCGTGGATTTTCACTAGTACCGATATTGTACCTGTGGATCTTCACTAGTAGCAATATCGTCCTCAATTTAACCAATAACCACATTTTAACTCATAGATGTAGAACTTTTTTCCCTTAAATTGCATAACACTAATTAAAAAGCGATCGTTGCTTTATACATACATACATACATACATACATACATATGTATATATATACTTCACGATGTGAGACTATTATTTCGGTTTACACATATCCAACATCGCCAACGCTCCACTTCAAACTGAAATCCATCTAAAATGTCACATCACATGGTCTACATACTTTGTCCCTATCCAACAGAGGCGGAACCAGAAAATATTGTTTGAGGGGGGCGGCAACTTTAACCTTATTTTTTTTTTTTTACAAACAAAAAATAATATTAGTATGAAAAACAAAGCATAATTTTTTTTATGACAATGCTACACTCAAGACACTTTAAATACATCATTTTTTTTTTTTTACAATGCTACATTTGTTATAAATGAGAGTGTGCCGACCATAAAGGGGCGGGAGAACAAAAAAGACGAATGAGTAAGTATACTATAGAGGCTACTACATACAGAGGGTCCTCCCTTTGATCCGACACTGCTATCGAAAAAGTACAACTAAAAAGTGATGGATCCGAAGGTCCTGGATCCATTGCAAAGACAACTAAAAAGTAGGTTAGAAAAATAAAATGAGTGTTGTACGCAACCAAATGATAAGTAATTAATAAATGTTCACACAAAAACACACGACGAAAATGCTCATAAGCAACATATGTACGAACTTAAGTTACTTCACACAATATACAAAATCGACTATAGGTTGTCATTGGATGGTTGAGGTCTCCTTGGACAATTTTTTTGTTATGTCCCTCTAAACGACATATACCACACCGGTTCTTCCTAGTTGGTACTCGTTCACGGTCTTTATTTGGACATGTTGTTCTTCTATGTCCTTCTTGATGACAAATCCCACATCGCAAAAGTCTTTGGACATTAGGAAGATCCATCTCGGTATGTCTACGCGACCCTTTAGGTCTCCCTCGCCCACGTCTCGCGCCTTTGGACAAACTTAATTAACTAAACTTAACTCACTAAACTTAATTAACTAAACTAACTTAAACAAACATAATTAACTAAACTAACTAAAACAAACTCACTAAACTAAACATAACTAATCTAACCACTCTTAATTAACTAACTAAACTAACTTAATAAAACTTAATTAACTTAAACAAACTTAAACTAACTTAAACAAACTTAATTAACTACACTCACTTAAACAAACTTAAAACTAACTTAAACAAACTTATTTAACTAACTAAACTAAAACAAACTAACTAGACTTACTTAAACAAACTTAAACTTACTTACCTTAACAAACATAAATACATATACTAAACTAAACTAAACTAAACAAACTAAAGTAACTAAACTAATACATAAACTTAACTAACTAAACAAACTTAACTAAACTAACTTAAACAAACTTAATTACCTAAACTAAACTAACCACCAATACCTAACCTAAACATCTAACCTAAACTACCTATACTAACTTAAACAAACTTAATTAACTCAAAGATACCTCCTCCTTCTAGGTAAATTAACTAAACTAACTTAAACAAACATACTAATCTAACCACTTAATTTAACCACTTACATATAACCTAAACTAACTTAACAAACAAAACTAACAACCACAACTTACTAAACTAACTTAAACAAACTTAAACAAACTTAAACAAACTCACTAAACTAAACCTAACTCACTTAAACAAACTTAATTAACTAACTAAACAAACTTAAACAAACTTAAACAAACTTAAACTAACTTAAACAAACATACTAATCTAACCACTTAATTTAACCACTTACATATAACCTAAAATAACTTAACAAACAAAACTAACAACCACAACTTACTAAACTACACTAACCTCCACCGTTCTCCTCTCTCGCTACGCTTGACCTTCTCTTGCCGCCGCCGGCCTCCTTCCTCTTCCTCCTCCGCCGGCCTCCTTCCTCCTCTCGCTTTGCTCCTTCCCGCCGCCGATGTTGGGTCCTTCCTCTTTTAAAGTAAATAGTTTTAGGTAAATTTTTCAATGTTTTAGGCACGAAGGCTAATGGATCTCCACTAGTAATGATATTATCTTCGACTTAATAACCATCTTCAACTCTTAAGTGTGATTTCAATTCTAATTGAGGTGATATATTCATACTTATATACTTCATTATAAAGTTTTCTTTAATTGATGTGGGACTTTAATTTGGTCCCACACATCTCCTATTAATGCACGAGCTCGTGGATTTTCACTAGTACCGATATTGTACCTGTGGATCTTCACTAGCAGCAATATCGTCCTCAATTTAACCAATAACCACATTTTAACTCATAGATGTAGAACTTTTTTCCCTTAAATTGCATAACACTAATTAAAAAGCGATCGTTGCTTTATACATACATACATACATACATACATATATATGTATATATATATTTCACGATGTGAGACTATTATTTCGGTTTACACATATCCAACATCGCCAACGCTCCACTTCAAACCGAAATCCATCTAAAATGTCACATCACATGGTCTACATACTTTGTCCCTATCCAACAGTGGCGGAACCAGAAAATATTGTTTGAGGGGGCGACAACTTTAACCTTAATTTTTTTTTTTTTTTTTACAAACAAAAATAATATTAGTATGAAAAACAAAGCATAAAATTTTTTATGACACTGCTAAACTCAAGACACTTTAAATACATTATTTTTTTTTTTTTTTTTTACAATGCTACATTTGTTATAAAGGAGAGTGTGCCGACCATAAAGGGGCGGGAACACCAAAAAAGACGAATGAGTAAGTATACTATAGAGGCTACTATATATAGAGGGTCCTCCCTTTGATCCGACACTGCTATCGAACCTTGCTATGAACCTTGCTCTGAGATTATATTAATTTCTCGCTCGCGCACACTCTCGGTTACCCGGCTAATGTTCTTAAAAGTAACTGGTAGTTAAAAAATTTGATTTTGTGACCACCACTTGATAAAACATGTACTTGGCACGTCAATGAGCCCTCACGTTGGTACGCCTGTAGTTTCTACATATGTGGAGCATGGGATCGAGACACTGCAGGGTTATATGGAAACACAGTGGCTATTATTTTCAAGATGGGAACTTATATTTTGACAAAGATAAATCACCTGGACTCACACATACGTACGCCTGTTTGAAAAATGTGTGATTTATTTCGAGATTTGTGGGCTCATACATATTTTAATATGGCGTTGCCCTTTTAAAGAGAATTACTCTAAGGTAGTCTCTTCTATTAAGGCAAGGGACCACAATATTGTTGTTTTTGACGCGTGAAGCTCCAACAACTAATTGTTGGAACGTACACAGAGATCATAACCTATAATTCTATTAAAACGAATATGCATATCATGACAAAAGTTTTTATGCTTAATACGAACTACACCATATCATGATTCAATTCAATTACAAAAAATTAAATAAATTATATCAGAGGCTTGCAGTTGATTGTAATGTACTAAGACGAAATTTTCTTCAATTCGGTGTATGAATACTACAAGAGATTCGTTCCCAAGATACAACTGGTTTGACATTTGATTACACACCAACCAAAAATCATTTCTTCTGCAACAACGAAAATCTCTGTCAATACAAAAAACCAGTGAAGATAATATATTTCGAAAAACTTAGTGAAAATGGAGTTTAGACTCTTTCTTTTATAAACCAAAAAACCACATCTTTGAACAGTTGTAACTGTTCAAACGAGGCTTTTAGTGGTGGAGTAGTTTATAACCACCAATCATCCCACTAAACACCTTTCCACGACTTAAAAGGTGCAACTATTGCAAGTTAATTTAACCACTACGAAATTAACCAAAGTTAATATAAAAAGTAAAAAACTTGTGTTGTGAATTGGCTAAGTCATTTAATCATTAGCCCTAAGGCCTAAGGCCCTATCAAAGACATATTAAATAACAAGTAATTAATATGTATTAACCAATAGGGAATAGTCATGGTAATTTCCTCCAACCCTACATTTACTTAACCACTTACTTCATGTAACGACCCAAAATTTCTAACTGTATTTTCATCTTTACACAGGCTCAACGACCCGTACTGTGGGACCCACACCGTGATATGTCCGTTTACCGAGGCAAGGGCCGAGGTACATTTTATATTTGTTGTGATGTATGCTTAGTGTATTGTATTTGTGTAGACTATTAAGTTAATTTTCTACGAGTGTGTAGGTATCGAGACGAGCAGAGACGTACCTCGAGTCGTGTGTCGACGTGGGACCGAGGTAGCGGCATATTGGGGTAAGTTTAATTTATTTGAATAAAATGTGAATTTATTAGGTAATGTGTGGTTTTAATGTGGCCACATGTAGCCAAATGAGTAAATGGCCTATAGTTAGGAAAATAAAACATTAGGCATTGGATGTGCATCGAGACACGCGTTAACCCATCATGAGGCAAGGTGTCACATTGTTGAGTCACTCACAAGTGACTTGGGGAACAAGTGGGACAATGTGCTCCATGTGATGAGCATCGGGATACGTGTGCACACAAAGATCTAAGGCTAAAGTTTAAATTCACATTATATAAATACTATAGTCAAAATTTTATCTTCTTATCCTCACCCCCTCACCAAAACAACAAACTGAAAAATCGGGAGAGTAGAGAGGAAGAAGAAAAATCGCTGGAGGAGGAGAAGGAGAAGGAGAGAACCCGAGACGAATCAATGTGAGTTTGTTGTTCCATTGATGGGGTGGAGTGGTGTCGGTGGGGTGTATGGAGGGAGCTCGGGAGCTCCCGTGCTCCCGAGGAAGGAGACGACTCGGGAGAGTCGTCTCCCCTCCCTACACGAGCTGGGGTGGATCGCCAACCCCAGCTCGTGACCAAAAGAGCCAGAAAAAAAATGTTCCTCCCCAACGAACCAGGGAGTCCTTGGTTCGTTGGGGAAGAAGAGCCCCAAATGGGCCGGACCAAGGGCATGGAGAAAAATTGGAAAAAAAAAAAAATTCCAAAAAATAGGAAAAAATTTCGAAAAATTATATTTCGACAAAATAAATAGAAAATAATGAATTTCTATGAAAATAAAAATATTTGAAATTTCGGACGAGCATTTTACGGGGGTTTTACCTCGAAAAGCGCGAAATGGGTTGATTTGGCCGAAAATAAATAAACAATTTTAGAAATTTGTCTCGACTTCGATTTAGCCTAAAGTGCTACATTATTAAATGTTAGGGAACTAAGGGGAGAACTCAGGCATTTGGGCACGCATTTCGAATTGTCGAGGGATCGGATAGACTAGGACAAGCGTGTGCATTGTAAGTACAACTGTGAGAAATTTATATTTCATTTCATTCATCTTTATTGATTTATTGGTCTATTGGTAGACAATACTACTTGAACTCGCACATCATGTTGTTCTTGTATCTATTCATGGATGAATATTGTGACGTGATGCCTTGTGAAATGTTTCGTTGCCTCTGATTCCTACACTTGATGTCATTCTTGAACAAAATTGATAAAAAGCATGCTAATGGAATAATTTGGATTTTAAGTAGACTTGTATTCGATTTCCTTTGGGCTTTGTAGCCTAACTTATCTTGGTATCCTAGAATTTTGGAATTATTTGTCTTTGAAATTAAAGTAGGGATTATATAGTGTCCATTGCACGAGAGATGTGCGGTTCACGGGGACATGGGTCTACCGGGGTTCCGGCACTCACCACTACACTTGTGCGACACACGAGTTACGGGACTCGGGGTGGTCGGCAAGCATGAGATTGATGTTGTAAAGCGTAGAGCGCAGCTCCGCTATTTATGTGAGATATGTTGAGCGCAGCTCCATATAGTAGTGGGAAAGGGTAGGTGATAGGTCTCACCGCCGACCAGACGTAGATCATCTCGACTTAGCATGTGTCTGTTTCTACATCTTTAACTGTGGTATTTACTTGCATTACTTGTTTCAGCAATTTATTTCGCTACTTTATGCTTTTAAATATCATTCGTTTATTTTGGAAATGTGACATAGAATTCTCCAGTTAGTACTTAAATATCACTATACTCACCGTCTAGTTTGTGACGGTGGGTGTAGGTACGTCGAGCAGCTGCAAACCGGGGAAGGAGAAGATCGACGACTTCCTCTGAGTAGTTCGGCCACTCTCCTCACTCATTTGTATGTCTCGACTTTTGTTGTATTATTATTATGTCATTTTGGGTTGTACATTGGGTTGAGTGAATAATGTCCTATATATACGTGCTTGTGATGCTGTCTTTTCTTGGTTTTCCACACTTAGGAATTTTTGGAGAATGAATGCTTTCGCTTAATGATAATGGAATTGGAATTACCTTTAAATTGGATAATATATCAATACATGGATTTGGAGGAATATAGGGACGAAAAGCTGACTAATACGTAATTAAGTCTTAGGTGATTTAGATTAAGGCTTGATTACGGGATTAAGCCGGGCGGTGCCCTGTTTAGTAGTTGGGGCCGTCACACTTCAAGTGGGTGATCTCTTATAAGGAAAGAAACAAAAATTTTCTTTTCCATGTGGGACTAAAGGTTTGGTATAATACAAACTCAATGAACTTTCAAAGATCAACAATACCCCCATATTTGTATTGTAACCATCGTCATCCTGACTGGGTTTACTTTCCAAATCATAAACACAAAATTTCAAAACATTTGAGAGAGATTTTCATGTCATGTTAATAAGGAAAATGTCGTATAGACTTAAACTTACCATAGTAAGATCATATCTAGTTCACTTCGTGACGCAGTGATGTATGTATCTAGAACCGTTCATTTTTTATAGTAAACTAAGATAATATGTCTCACTTATGACATTGTTCTAATGCACTTTATTCGATGCTGTTTATTTTGGTCATGAATAGATCCTGGGTTCATGATAGCTTTAGAGAACTTAGCCTATTCATTCTCATAAATGCGACCCACATTTACTATTATATAGGGGAATTTTATTTATTCATTAAATGCAATATTGCGTACCTTAAGCGTCTTATCAACACACATACTTTATCATAGGAACAAGTAATCGTGTGTCCTATTTGTTAAGTTAAACCTAACCAGTTTGCCTATTGAACATAGACCATGGGATCTCCAATCAGCTATGTTAGGTTTTCGGTAGGCTTGACTTACTCTATAGGATTTAAGCCCATTCCCCGTGATAATATCTTCACTTGATCTTTTGGTAAGCCTTTAGTCAAAGGATCTGCAATGTTTTCCTTTGACTTAACATAATCAATACTAATTACTCCACTTGTGAGTAATTGTCTTATAGTGTTATGTCGACGCCTTATATGTCTTGACTTACTATTATATATGTTGTTCTTAGCTCTTGTTTAATTGTGTTGTCATACTATCACAATGTATGCCTATTGTTGTGATTGATTTTAGCCAACAAGGAATATCTTTTAAGAAGTTTCTTAGCCATTCAACTTTTTCGGCTGCCTTATAAGAGTGATGAATTCAGATTCCATGATGGAATGTGTTATACATGTTTGTTTTGTTGATTTTCAAGAAATCACTGCTCCACTTAATGTGAATACATATCAACTGGTTGATTTGGTTTTTTATTATCAGAAATCCAATTTGCATCATTATACCCTTTAAGTACATGTTGATATTTTATATAAAATAGTCCATAATTTAAAGTATATTTAAGATATCTTAGGACTCTTGTTAATGCTATGAGCATTATTAGGATTGCTTATTTATCTACTCGGCCTGCTAACTGCATAAGCTATGTTAGGTCTAGTAGAACTCATCGAGTACATCAAACTCTTAATTACTCGAGGATATTCCAATTGAGAAATTGTTTCTCTGAAATTTTTCTTAAGATGGCAATTTGCATCAAATGGTGTTACTGCAGACTTGCAGTCAAATTTATTGAATATTTTCAAGATTTTCTCAACATAATGAGATTGTGTAAGAACATAACCATCTTTATTCCTTTTAATTTGAATTCACAGTATGACATTTGCTTGACTTAAGTCTTTCATGTCAAAACTAAAATTCAACATCTTTTTGGTTGACATTATGGCATCCTTACTTGTGCTCATAATCGACATGTCATTATCATGTAGGCATACTATGATACAAAAGTTCTTCATTTCTTTAATGTACACATATTTGTCACATTCATTTGTTTTGAAACCATTTGCTAGCATAGTATGATCAATTTTTTCATGTCATTGTTTTGGAGCTTGTTTGAGTCCATATACCAACTTAATAAGTGTATAAACTTTATTCTATTGGCCTTTGACTATGAACCCTTCAGGTTGGTCTATATAGATTTCTTCTTCTAACTTCTCATTTAGAAACGTCGTTTTAACGTCTATTTAGTGTATTTCTCTATAGTATAAAACAACTATGGAAATCAGTATTCCTATAACACCCATAATTTTTCAAATCTATAATATAGTCCCGACATAAAAATAAATTAATAGATATGTATAGTATTTGTGTATTAGTGTGACTAATGCGTATATTATATGATACCTAATTACATAGAGGTGGAATTAGCCTAAGTGAAAGGAAAAGAAAATTATTAAATGATGCAATAAAAAATAATGGCAAGGATTGTAAATATACATGAGGGCATATATGTAAAAGACATAAAAAGATGGACTTAATGTGAGTTCTAGGATCATCCTAGCACTTAAGCTCATCTTGATGAGATGAAGGGTTGGACTTAGTCCACCAAACTCTAGCTTCACTAACAAGCTATACAAACCACTTTTAGGGCTTCTAGCTACTTTTATTTGAATAAGCTACGGGAGAACTTGAGAAGAGAACCCTAGGAAGCTTTGTTGGTAGATTTAGTGGAGGACAGAGAACTCACATCAAGTGTAACGACAGGGTAACCGGACCTTGATGCAATACATGGAGAGGTTCCGATATTTACTTCAGTTCTCGATGGATGTCGCCGGGACGGAGCGCCTGCAGATCTACTATTTCACCAGAGGGGTTGATGACATGATCGTTTCAGCGGTTGTATCATCTGGGGCATCTACTCTGCAGGACATCTTCGACAGAGCATTAGCATATGAGACATATCTTATGTAGAGAAATGGTAGGCGTGTGACTGGTACCGAGGTACAGACAGGGCAGAGTTCTCGGTCGGATCATAGGTCGAAAAGATAGAGGGATCGTCGTGACAGAGGCCTGATATGACTAGCTAGGGCAGGATTGAGACCGACTATTGAATTGGGGACAGATTGAGGTTCGGCCTGATGTGACTTACGAGGAGAGGCCGATAGAGATTGTTGACCGCATAGTAAAGATTCTCAGAAACAGGGAACTCCCTAAGGTCTTAGTTCGTTGGCAGTATCATAGGACAGAAGGACTCATCTGGGAGCTCGAGTCGACGATGAGAAAGCAATACCCTCAGCTATTTTCTGGTATGAGATTTAAGTTACGATTAAATTTCGGGACGAAATCTTTATTTAGTTGGGAAGAACTGTAACAACCCATTTTAATAATGCCGTTAATTATCTCGAAATTGCAGACATGGACGCCAGCTCAAATCCACATGGACGCCGCGGGTAGGCTAGGACACACGTCGACCTAGGTACACTGGTCTAATTTGTATGTTGGATGGCTTAATTGCGGTGCAATTTATTCAATTATTGGTAAAATACATCACATGTATGTATGTTGAATCACGAGAGCGTACGAGGTTGTGCGATGGGTAGTTGCCTCGAAGTGCATGCTAATGCGGTTATCGAGAGGCGAGATACGGGTACACTAGAGAAAACTCAATAAACTTACATAAATATGTCTAGGTTATCAAATTGACATAATTAATGTAACCATAGGCTAAGTATATAAACTTGAACAATAAGCTGTGGCGCGTCTCGAAATGCGTGTCGAGACGCGGGGCACTGGGTACGGGTAGCCAAGGGTTGGTGTGACCATGAATTGGTTAAATTTGATAAATAAAACACTAACTATATGGTTGGATAAGGCTTAATGTAATGTGACATTAAATTGAATAATGGAAGCCTATAGTTTACATTGAATTAAAGAGGCCATGTGATGGACATCTAGATCATCACGGGGGTTAGTACTAGCAGATGAGTAGGCTATTGGAGTCATCGGGAGGTATAGGACAGTTTACTGGTGAACCACAAGATATGCCTCGAGATACGTACGCACAATTGATTACCACAAAACATATAAATAGAAGGCTTAGTGGAGTGTTTGATCACAACACTCATAAATCCATGCAAAAGACCAGATAAATTAAAAGAAAGAAGGAGGATTTCAGCTGGAATTCAACACTATAGAGACCAAACGAAGTGATCTAATCTAGATAAACATCTTCTCCACCTTCTAAGCTTGCAAATGAACCCAATTTTGACATGCTTGGTGGAAATTCGAAATTGATGATGCATGCTCTGAATTTTTATGGAAAGTTGATCAAATTGCATGTTGTTAGATCATATATAAGGGAAACGTTATCACTAGTTTAGATAGATTTGATAAATTTGATTGTTAATGGGGTTATGGTGAATGCATGATTTGTGAAAAATTGATGTACATTGATGTTTGGAGTGTTTTGATTCATGAATTGAGGTTGTTTTGATGAGGAGAGGTAATAGACCAATTAGAATAGCTAATTGAGAGGACTAGGACAGAGTTCTCGAATTGAGAATTCTGTCCCAGAAGGCATTAGCGCACTAATTATCCTGAGTGTGTCGCCGTTCTTTGCAACGAAGAATAATAGCGCGCTAGTTAAAATTTCTAGCGCGCTAGGTACACCCCTTTAGCGCCCTAACTTAAGACTAGCATGCTAGGTAGAAATATTAGCGCGCTAATGACAGATGAAAATGAGAATTTAGGACTGTTTTAGAGATTTTTCACCTAATACATTTGTAAACAAACTAAACTGGTAAAAATAGACTTCAGGGACTTAGTGGATCGAAGCTCAGTATCGGGGAGCTTGATGGGTCGGGTACGTGAGTCCGGGGAGGTCGGAGAACGGTGTGAGGTTTGTAAAACTAGGGCTGGCAAAAATACGGGACCGGACATAAACGGGACCGAACACCCATTTCTATAATGATTAAATTTGGTGCCTGGACCCGGTCCCCTTTTTGAAACGGGCACTTTTTTTTGTCCAGTCCCACGGCTCCCATTTTGTCCGATTTTTATTTTTAAATATGATTAAATATTTTATTTATCAATTATTTTTTTAAAAAAAAACCCTCAACTACAAGTCTACAAGTCACCAATTACCAAAAAATAAATACATAACATCACAATTTGAAACAGACTTTAGAAAAATCAAACAAGAAACATGGATTGGATATGAATGGAGAATGAGTAGAAAAAACTTACATTGAGAGCAGAGAGATGAGTGGGCGTGGCACACACTGTGGCGGACTGGCGAGGGTGACGGTAGTCGCCGGCGACGCCCTATCGGCCGTGCGCTGCGCCTCTTCTGTGAGTGCGGAAGTGGAGCTCGAGACGATCGCCGACGCCCGACGAGGTTGAGAGAGAGGCGGCGCGATGGCGACCGGCGAGCGAGAGTTTGAGGAGAGGGTGACGGGCCGACCGCCGACTCAAGCGCACGGGTGAGGCGGTGAGGCCGCACATGTGGCCGATGAGGCCGAGGCCGCACAGCGGTGCCGCGGTGGGCGGCGAGCGAGAGCTAGAGGGAGAGGTGTGACGGCCGACCGCCGAAGCGGCAGACGGGTGAGGCGGTGGGGCCACACGGCCGGTGAGGGCACACTGAAGCGGTGCATGCGATGGCGGCAGCGAGCGCGAGACGGCGACTGGCGAGCGAGACGGCGAGATGGTGGCGACGGCGAGTCTGGCGACTGGCATATGGTGGCGGCGATGGCAGAGGGTGGGAGAGGCCGAGCCGCAGATGGTTTGGTGAGAGAGGCCGTGAGAGAGACGGTGAGACGGTGAGAGTCGTGAGACTATTAGTGTGAGAGTGAGAGTGTGTGTGAAATTAGGTTATGGAGTGTGAAATTACCTATATGCCCTTTAAATTAATCACTAAACGGGTACCCGTTTTTTAAAAAATTTTGTCCAGTCCCGGTCCCGTATTTTTAAACGGACATAAAACATTGTCCAAACCCGTATGTTTTTCACAAAAATATTGCCCGGACCCGTTTAAAACGGGTTCGGACAAAACCGGACAAACGGGACCGGGCACATTTTGCCAGCCCTATGTAAAACCCAACTGAAAAACTCTGAGTATTTATTCTGTTTACATGTTGTTTCTATTATTCCTTGTTGTTCATTTTTTTGTTCGGATATTTGGACGTGGGCTGAGGTTACTCCCCCGGATTTTCCTTGTTGTGTGTTTATGAGGCACTGGACTGTAGCACATGTGACCCGACCCTCAGTGAATAGCGACTTGGGCTTGCCATGGTGCACGTGTCGGTGACTCAGCGGATTTGGCCAGCGCCGCGAGGGACCAAGTGTGGGGCTAGTTGGACGCGACCATTGGTGGGAACTTGGCGACCTAAAGTACAGTCTAGTACATCTAGAGCGAGCATACACATTTGTTAGCTCGTCTGTTTTTTATTCATGCGATGAGCCATTTACAGTTGCCTGTTTTACATTCCGCATGTTTACTTAACATCATTTCTTGTATTTCCTTTATTTATTTATATGAATGCTCATAGGAGTTCCTTGGGATTTTACTTACTGTACTCGTCATCTGTCTTTTTGTGATGATTGAGTATAGATCCTAGTACCAGTTGGGGCAAGGGGATCATAAGACCTACTTGTACGTGTTTATTTTTGATATTTTGTATATTTTGGATATTGGGAGACTTGAGATAACACAGTACATGTATATATACCTGTTGTGGTGATGTCGCTTATATACATAGTACTTTCCATGGTTTTCCACAAGTAGGTTTTGCCTTTTAACAATGTTTATCATGTTAAATTATCTTGTTTAAATGGTATTAAGTAAGAATTCCGCTGAATATGTTAACCTTAAAATACAACTCATTATTATGGTTAGGATCTCAATAAATTGTCAACTAAGTAACAGTTGAAACAGTTAGAACGCCACAGTTGATATGGGACAAAGAATATAAGGATGATTTACTAGTTTATCTAATATTACACTTATGGACACGAGTTACGAGACATAAAGAGGATGGGCAGGCGTCGGACTGTAACGGCCCGCTCTAATTAATCCCGATTAACTGACAAATTACAGATTTAGATCCTAAGCTCAGACTCGCGTGGACGTCGCAGAAAAGTCTAGGGCACGCCTAACGAGGTAAAATTTGTTATTTTTGTGCGAGAGTGTTTATTTATTTTACTATTATTAAATAATTCGCGTCACATTATTTGATATATTATTGGTCGAGTTGTACGCGTGTAGTGACAAGAGTGTACGACGTCGCGATGAGCGAGTAACGCCGGTGTATGGGATAACCTGGGATTTAGTTGTCACATCACACATCTCATCACATCACACATCACATCACCATACCAAACCCATCACTCATCATTACTCCCTCTCCTCTCCAAAATAATTAAAAAAAATTTTCTCATTTAAACGGGTAGAGAGAGAGAAAGTGAGAGAGAGGGAGAGGACGTTGAGAGAACGAAGAGAGAGAGAGAGAGAGAGAGAGAGAGAGAGAGAGAGAGAGAGAGAGAGAGTCACGACCAGGAGGGAGAGAGGCGGTGGCGAGGGTGGTGCCGGCAGTGGGGCTTAGGGTCGAGCCCGTTTGAGCCGAGGAAGGCGGCAGCAAGGAGCGGCGGAACAGTGCGGCGGAAGATCGGGGACGGCTCGCGGCAAGGAGCGAGGCAACGGACGACGGGCGACGAGCAGCGGCGACGGGAGGTCTGGAACGAGCAGCGGCGTCGGCGCAGCGGCGACGCGCTCCAAAGATGGCGTCGCGGCGGCGACGCGCTTCAGCAGCAGCGCCGGCGAGGCGGCTGCGGCACCGGCGCGGTGAACGACGTGGAGCAGCGGCGCGGTGGCGCGTTGCCGGAACAATCGATCCCCGATATGGTTCGAAAAGTGTGCCAAGAATCAAACTTTTGGAATAAAAATCTTACAAATTTTGGTCTCATATTATAAATTCATTTAATGAGACTCTAAAATAATAAAAATTGTATAATTGGACACCAGAGACTTAGGCTACCATAGTCGGTGTAGGGTACGTATCTTGAGGCGTGTGCGGGACTTTTGAGGGCGATTTGCTATTTATTTGAGGTAAGTAAACCCACGAGAAAATTAGTTAAAATTCGTTTATGATACTTACTTTATTTCACATTTCAATCATTCCATTGTGCTATTTATTGTTGTTCATTTACTGTTCATCCACTCCCACGTGTGTATGCGTGTTTGTCGACGAGGTCGGGCATGGCACGGACTCACACCACGGGGCTAGCTACCCCGCGCTGTTCGAGTAATTGGCCATGTTAAGGCTATGCGGTGATTATTTTTCGCGAGACCCGTAGGTTGAGAGATGTTTGACGAAGACCTAAGTCTTCGTCATGGGTTCCTCTCGAGAGATGTTTGGATGGGGTTTCTCCCGTTCATGGGTTCCTCTCATTCGACCGAGAGATGTTTGGCGAGGTGGTCGTCATGGGTTCCTCTCGATTTAGCTAAGACGATTCCCGGATATCGACCAGGGTTCTCTGTCACGCTACACTCGTGTCCAAATTCGACTTCTCAACGACTTATTTTCATGCGATTACTTTATTCTTGTTCCTTATTTAAATTGCATGAATTGTAGTCGTTTTATTGGATTTCATGAATATTAGCTAACGTTCTTTGGGATTTACTCACCTGGGATTTGTCATTATTTTTTGTGACAAATCGCAGATCCTACGACGAGCCAGGGCAAGGGGGTCTTAGGCGACTACCTCTGAGTTAGGAGAGCCCCATCAGCTTTTTTTGCGTAGGTGTTTGTATGCATAATTTATTGCTTTTATGGAATTTTTGGGAGGACTTGTATACCTGATACATGCATATGCTCATCTTTTGTATTTTTGTCGTTCTTTGATATACATGGTATCTCATGTCGGGTTTCCACACTATAGGGTTATTTATAAAATGCAAACTTTTAATTTCTACGATTTTTGCATGCTTGAAAGACTTCCGCTTGATATTTAACTTATATTAATTTAATAAATCACGAATAAGTTAACCTAGTCAATTTAATGTAAATATTCATAAAAACATCTATAAATACTAAGTTAAGGCGAATAAGAAACGTACAAAGGTTTAGGTCGCGGGCAGTTAAAAATAAGTGTGTGGTGACGTGGCATGCTTGGTGACGTGTCTTGCGACGTGGCGGTAGCCGGTTTGCCTCATGGTTTGGGGCCGTCACACGGACACGTGTAGTTGGGCCAGCTGGTAAGGGGTACACGGAGACACGACACCCCGGGGCGGCTGGGGCCGCCACAATTGGTATCAGAGCCGAGGTTTCGCGGAAGCCTCGGGATAAGTTTAATGGAAGTGAATAAAATTTAAATAAATGAACCTTAGTTGTGGAAACCGTGTGTTATTGCCTTAGAACTTTAGTTGGGAAGTGATGTGAGGCAGGCAGAGTTAGAGTTTATATACGTGTTATATTTCCATTATATATATGATATACGTATATATATACTAAGACTGATCCGGAGCACGCTTCTCGATGCAAATCATGGACGAACAGTCGACAACGCCACAGGATATTGGTCAGCCTAGTGGTACAGCTAGAGATTCCCCTGTTGCACCTAGTATGTAGGACTGACTCTCGGTTCAGGAGAGGCAGATGGGCGAGGTGTTTCGGTTGCTACAGGATCAGATAGCTGCATTGACGGTATTGGCTACAACAGTTGCTACACCTAAAGAGCCAGTAACAGTTACGACACCTACGGGGACAATTGTCGTTCCGGTTACACCCCATACATCAGTTGAGAGAGTAGTACAGGGGGCACAGACGGAGAGAGCCACAGTCGTTGTTGTTCCCTTGGAGACGCCGACTCCTACGCCTCCACCTACGGCTGCAGGTCAGACGACTACTACCACTACTACTGCTACTACATTGGGATTCGTCTTAGCTCCAGAGGCGAAGATGCTGAGGGAATTTTTGAAGTTTCAGACAGGCTTCTTTTACGGAGGTGGTGGCCCCGAGGCTGCGGGGAAGTGGATTGTATCTCATCAGTGATTGCATAAGATGATGAGGAATGATGAGAGTGTTCAAGCACGACTGTCGGGTGCATGCTTGAGAGGTCACGCCGTAGTATGGTGGACCACGTATCAGGATACGCATCCAGAGCCGACGACATGGGCTGATTTTAGAGAGTTAATCTACAACTAGTACATACCTATGAAGGTTAGACTGAGACTAAGGGATGAGTTCTTGACCCTGAGACAGGGTAACCGGACCTTGATGCAATACATGGAGAGGTTCCGACATTTACTTCAGTTCTAGATGGATGTCGTCGGGATGGAGCGCCTGCAGATCTACTATTTCACCAGAGGGGTGATGACATGATCGTTTCAGCGGTTGTATCATCTGGGGCATCTACTCTGCAGGACATCTTCGACAGAGCATTAGCACATGAGACATATCTTATGCAGAGAAATGGTAGGCGTGTGACTGGTACCGAGGTACAGACAGGGCCGAGTTCTCGGTCGGATCATAGGTCGAAAAGATAGAGGGATCGTCGGACAGAGGCCTGATATGACTAGCTAGGGCAGGACTGAGACCGACTATTGAATTGGGACACATTGATGTTCGGCCTGATGTGACTTACGAGGAGAGGCCGATAGAGATCGTTGACCGCAGAGTACAGATTATCAGGAACAGGGAACTCCCTAAGGTCTTAGTTCGTTGGCAGTATCATAGTACAGATGGACTCACCTGGGAGCTCGAGTCGACGATGAGAAAGCGATACCCTCAGCGATTTTCTGGTATGAGATTTAAGTTACGATTAAATTTCGGGAAGGAATTTTTATTTAGTTGGGAAGAACTGTAACAACCCATTTTAATAATGCCGTTAATTATCTCAAAATTGCAGACATGGACGCCAGCTCAAATCCACATGGACGCCGCGGGTAGGCTAGGACACACGTCGACCTAGGTACACTGGTCTAATTTGTATGTTGGATAGCTTAATTGCGGTGCAATTTATTCAATTATTGGTTAAATACATCGCATGTGTGTATGTTGAATCACAAGAGCGTGCGAGGTTGTGTGATAGGTAGCTGCCTCGAAGTGCGTGCTAATGCGGTTATCGACAGGCGAGATACGGGTACACTACAGAAAACTCAATAAACTTACATAAATATGTCTAAGTTATCAAATTGACATAATTAATGTAACCATAGGCTAAGTAAAAAAACTTGAACAATAGGCTGTGACGCGTCTCGAAATGCGTGTCGAGACGCAGGGCACCGGGTACGGGTAGCCAAGGGTTGGTGTGACCATGAATTGGTTAAATTTGATAAATAAAACACTAACTATATGGTTGGATAAGGCTTAATGTAATGTGACATTAAATTGAATAATGGAAGCCTATAATTTATATTGAATTAAAGAGGCCATGTGATGGACATATAAATCATCATGGGGGTTTAGTACTAGGAGATAAGTGGGCTATTGGAGTCACCAGAAGGTATAGGACAGCTTGCTGGGGAACTACAAGATATGCCTCGGGATAAGTACGCACAATTGATTCCCACAAAACATATAAATAGAAGGCTTAGTGGAGTGTTTGATCACAACACTCAGAAATCCATGCAAAAAACCAGAGAAATTCAGAGAAAAAAAAAAGGATTTCAGCTGGAATTCAACACTATAGATACCAAACCAAATGATCTAATCTAGGTAAACATCTTCTCCACCTTCTAAGCTTGCAAATGGACTCAATTTTGACATGCTTGGTGGAAATTCGAAATTGATGATGCATGCTCTGAATTTTTATGAAAAGTTGATCAAATTGCATGTTGTTAGACCATATATAAGGGAAAAGTTTTCACTGGTTTAGATAGATTTGATAGATTTGATTGTTAATGGGGTTATGGTGAATGCATGATTTGTGGAAAATTGATGTACATTGATGTTTGGAGTGTTTTGATTCATGGATTGAGGTTGTTCTGATGAGGAGAGGATAATAGACCAGTTAGAATAGCTAATTGAGAGGACTATGACATAATTCTCGAATTGAGAATTCTGTCCCAAAAGGCAATTAGCGCGCTAATTGGAAATATTAGCGTGTTAACTGTCCTGTGTGTGCCGATGTTCTTCACATCGAATTAAAATTTCTAGCGCGCTAGGTACACCCCCTTAGCGCGCTAACTCAAAACTAGCGCGCTAGGTAGAAATATTAGTGCGCTAATAACAAATGAAAATGAGAATTTAGGACTGTTTTAGATATTTTCCACCTAATACATATCTACACCTTCGTAAACAAACTAAACTGGTAAAAATGGACTTCAGGGACTTAGTGGACCGAAGCTTAGTGTCGGGGAGCTTGATGTCGGGTACGGGAGTTCGGGGAGGTCGGAGAACGGTGTGAGGTTTGTAAAACCCAATGAAAACTTTGAGTATTTATTATGTTTAAATGTTGTTTCTATTATTCCTTGCTGTTCATCTTTTTGTTCGGATATTTGGACGTGGGTTGAGGTTACTCCGTCGAATTTTCCTTGTTGTGTGTTCATGAGGCATGGACTGTAGCACGTATGACCCGACCCTCAGTGAACGACGACCTGGGCTTGCCTTGGTGCACGTGTCGGTGACTCAGCGAATTTGGCCAGCGCCGCGAGGGACCAAGTGTTGGGCCAGTTGGACGCGACCACTGGTGGGAACTTGGAGACCCGAAGTACAGTCTAGTCCCTCTGGAGTGAGCACACATATTTGTTAGCTTATCTGTTTTTTATTCATGCGATGAGCCATTTACAGTTGTCTGTTTTACATTTCGCATGTTTACTTAACAACATTCCTTGTATTTCCTTTATTTATTTATATGAATGCTCAGAGGAGTTCCTTGGGATTTTACTTACTGTACTCGTCATCTGTCTTTTTGTGATGATTGAGTATAGATCCTAGTACCAGTTGGGGCAAGGGGATCATAGGACCTACTTGTACGTGTTTATTTTTTATATTTTGTATATTTTGGGTATTGGGAGACTTGAGATGACACAGTACATGTATATATACATGTTGTGGTGATGTTGCTTATATACATAGTACTTTCTAGGGTTTTCCACAGTAGGTTTTGCCTTTCAACAATATTTATCATATTAAATTATCTTGTTTAAATGGTATTAGGTAAGACTTTCGCTGAATATGTTAACCTTAAAGTACAACCCATTATTATGGTAAGATCTCAATAAATTGTCAACTAGGTAATAGTTGAAACAGTTAGAACGCCATAGTTGGTATGAGACAAAGAATATAAGAATGATTTACTAGTTTATCTAATATTACACTTGTGGGCACGAGTTACGAGACATAAAGAGGACGGGCAGGTGCCGGACACGTGTAGTTGGGCCAGCCGGCAAGGGGTACACGGAGACACGACACCCCGGGGCGGCTGGGGCCGCCACATCGAGTGCATACAAAGTTAGGTAAATCATTCATCTTTCTTCTCTAATCTTCCAATTTTTTATTTATTTTTTCATAAGGCTTAAGGGGGGAGATGAATCATGATATATGGGTTTTGGATTTGATTCATCTCTGCCCTTTCTTCGCTGATTTTAATATTTTGATTTTGAATTCAAATCTTGTACTTTTGTTTTGATTCAAAAGTGTTAGTTTAAGATATGCTTTTAATGGAATATTTGGATTTGAATCTTTAAAGTGATGGTGGAATGTTTTGTGATTTCAAACGAATATTTTGTAACTGTTTTGATTGGGTTTGGATCTTTGGCGCGTGTCGCTGGAGAAGTTGGATTTCAGTTCGCGTGTTTGTAATTCTAATTTCTGGTCCAGTGTCGTGCCAACGATTTGCTTACAGGCTGTACGACGCTCGCCACGGTGCTATTTGGGAACGAAGATGCAAAACGAGTCCAACGATCTCCCAGCGTGTACAACGTACGGCGCTGGCAAATTACTGGCTCATAATTTTGGTTTATCAAATCGAAACCCAGCGATCTCGCTCAACGCTCTGTGGGTAATACCCACGACACTGGATGTATTTCCAGAATTTAAAAGTGATTTTACTATTTTTGGAAATAAGTTTAATTCGTTGTTTTATCGAAATATATCGTCGGGAAAAGGATCAGGGCAGCGGTAACTAACCCTGAAAATCTTTGTTGCCTCGGCAACGTGACATAAATTCGAAAACGGTTTTAATACGATTTTCAAGATATTAATGCGAATTAAACAAATTGACCTCAAATAAGTACACTAATAATGAAATGTAAAACTATACCGATGTAGAGCAAGGAGAACCAGTTTAGGAGTTTCTCAAACTAGGATTGGATAGGATAGCAACGCTACAAGGTAAGTGGGGTTTGCTATATTATCAATCATGTCATGCTAGTAGATATGCTATGATTTTATCTCAATAATTGGTTTCTGAATTACTTGGAATCTGCTTTATATTTTTCATTGATATATATGTTGCTTATCATGTCTCTTTTTGTTACTATGTCTCTTGGATGTCTGTGGAACTGATATACGTCGAATGAATATACTTGGTACCGCAGTTGGAGGGTCGGAGGCATCCGGTCCTTCCTACGATATGACTTTACGGAGTTTTGTTAGACTTGTGAACCCCAAGCTGTCTGATACGCAGTGTTGGGGGAATGATAAGCTATGCAAGGTCAATAGGTCTTTAGACTTGTGAACCTCGTGTTGTCTAAACTGCACCATTGGAGGAAGGATAAGCTAAGACCTACTGCATGATAGGGCTATTGGCATTCAGACTTGTGAACCTCTTGTTGCCTAAACCACGATATTGGGGGAAGGATAAGCTATTGCACATTGTCCAATTAGATATATTAGTTGTCACTTCTTCTGACTCTAAAGACATTCGGTATCATCGTTATCCTTGTTGGAGTATCGGTTGGGCATTGTTGTTCTTTTATCTCGCTGTATTATTATGCTTGATTATGTATGTCTTTAATGCCCGAAAAATGGTAATGGATCTTATGATATGAATTGTTGAAATCTAGTTTGATTTTATTACTAGGTATTACTTGGATGATTGATGGTAGAGCAGGCTTTTGCTTTACTGAGGCCGTTGATATATTTTGCTCACCCCACTACTTTTCCCCTTCTCTAGGTACCTCAGCTACTGCTCAGGACAAAGGAAAGGGCACGACCTTAGCATAAAATATTTTTTTCTTATTTGTAAGGTTTAATAATAATTATCTATTTGCTTTCAGACTTTATGTAATAAACATGGGATTTATTTGGGTAGATGTTTGAACCCAGAGTACCCGATTCAGTTTATGTTTATTTGGTGTGCAAGACTTCTATGTTTAGTTTCACATTTTATTAGACAATAATGGCTTTGTTATATTTCGCACCTATAAGCCTGGTTTAGTCTATTTTGTTGAATGTCATGGTTTATTTCTGCAGGTTAAGGTTGACTAGATCATCGTCCGACATCACTGGATTATCTAGAGGGGTTTGACGATGGTTTAAGCCAGGCGGTCCAGGCCCATCAGGGTTTGGGTTGTCTCAATTCTAATGTAAATTATTCTCGAAACAGGAAAATAGGTATCGAAGTAATCCACACCTTCCTTTTGTCTACAACCTTTTTGCAACCAATTGTGCCTTGAATTTATCAATAGTATTGTCAGCTTTGAGCTTTCTCTTGAATATCCATTTATATCCAATTAGCTTGATTTTGGATGGTAAATCAACCAATTTCTACGTATTATTTTGTAAAATGGATTCGACTTCACTATTGATTGCTTCCATCCATAGAGGTGCTTCAGGTGAAGACATAGCCTCCTTATAAGTCTGTGGTTCATTTTCAGTTAGCAGACTTATGAAATCAGGACCAAAATTCTTTGGAACCTTAATTCAATCCAACTATTGCAAGTTAATTGAACCACTATGAAATTAACCAAAGTTAATGTAAAAAGTAAAAAAAAAAAACTTATGATGTGAATTGGCTAAGTCATTTAATCATTAGCCTCAAATGCCCCAAGGCCCAAGCCTCTATCAAAGACATATTAAATAACAAGTAATTAATATGTATAAACCACTCCACTACTAAAAACCTCATTTAAACAGGTGGTTTTTTATTTCCACTAAGTTTTTCGAATATATTGTCTTCACTGATTTTTTGTATTGAGAGTGATTTTCGCTGTTGCATAAGGAAGGATCCTTGGTTGGTGTGTAATCAAAGGTCAAACCTATCTTGGGGACAAATCTCTTGCAATATTCATATACCGAATTGAGGGAAATTCGTCTTAGGACATTGCAATCAAGTGCAAGCCTCTGATATAATTTATTTAATTCTCTGTAATTGAATCGAAGCATGATATGTTGTAGTCTGTATTCAAGCATAAGAACTTTTGTGTTAATCATGATATATATATTCTGGTTTTAATAGAATTATAGGTTCTGTAATATGCATGATCTGTCTATGTTCCAACACTAATAAAAATAAAATTAAATTGCATGTGAGATGTTTATATTTTTTTTGATTAAATATGGGTATCCAGACACTTGTTTGACTAGTCATAATATGGGCTCTGAGATTGCGGAAAGAGACCACCAGTGGTCCGACGTTTGGTTGTCATAAGAAATCAAACTTGAGAGTGCGCCAAATCCACATAGTCCACCTTCGCCCTTACCACTGGCCAACTCGTCCTGGGTTATGTGGGATGTTTATATAGTGGGAATTTTTGAACAGTTTGAATTGTAGTTGTTTTCGCATGTTTGGTTTGGATCACCCTCAAAATATAAAAAAACATTGTTCAATTGATTATAATTAACTCCAAATATGTATATATAGGATGAATGAGTGCTCCGTAAGACCAACACTTGCTATATGCCTACATAATTACCCATATATAATTATTGGATTTCTATAGTGCTTAGAATCAATCCTTTATGAAGTCAAAAAAAAAAAAATGTTGTGTTTAGCTCCAGTGATCTCTTTGTAGTTGTCACCTCCTAATTACTTCAATAGTATTGTTAGAGGGCCGCTAAGGGCACCCCACCGTTTAATGAGGGCACCCAGTTAATGTGGGCACAAAACAAATTACCAAGGGCACCCAAAAATTACACACGAAATCCCGAAAATACCCCTCCTGCACAAACACGAAAAAAACCCGCTGCACCCCACCACCCCCTCCACCACCTTCACCGATCTTGACTCCAAGAAACCATTTGGTTTGAACCGACCAGTGAGAGGAATCTCCGAAATCGTGTCTCCCGTGTCTCGCCTTGTGTTTCTCCTTCGGTTTACGGCCTTTTTGCAGTTCGTAGGGTCGTGGTGTGAGCCGATTTCGTCTCAAAATTAGGGCTCGGTTGAAGATCGTCGAACACACGGATTTTGCGCGAAATCGATCGTTTGAAGTTACGTTTATAGTATAATTAAGTTACATTTGGTAGAGTAGTTGTAATGTGTGTGTGACGGTTTGTAGAATGGTAAAAAAATTGGGAAATCGCGGTTCTCGCCACACAAAGCCGAGATCGAAGACCTGTCTCTCGCCAAGCATGGCCGAGACATAAGCTAAATTTTTGGGAACTGCAGTCTCTCGCCACGAAGGCCGGAAGAGTTCACGAGTGTCTCGTTACGCATGACCGAGAATACTTCGATTATCTCGCCGAGACATGACGAGAGCTACAATTAGTGATAGGTAATGTGGCGTCGGTGGTGTACAACCGAGAATTTTCTCCTACTCTCGGTTGTACACTGGCGAGAGGGTTAGAGTAGGCTCGGTCCTCTATGACCGAGACATTTCAATATATCTCGGTCCTGCGAGGCCGAAACAATCGCGCACATCGACAGAAACTTCGATAACCTCATAAAAAACACAATAAATTCGCAAAACTACCTCAAGTTCAACCTCCTCTTGCACCGTAGCAGTACAATCCTCCATTATATAGTGGAAACAAGTTCGGATTTGAGGAAATTACTAAACCCTACGTTGACAAACAAATCATCATTTTCACGCTTTACCCAACTAAACAGTTCTAAGAAACCATCATATGGTTGTCAAACATTGTTACATCATTGTCGTGATGATGTCAATCCGCAAGAATCGATAAACGCTCGCCAAACGCAATGTGGCTTTGTGGTTCAAGCTTGGTGGTGGGGTGCCCTTTTTCTTTGTCAAAATGATTTGCGGGGTTTGAATCATTATATATACAGGGGCAAAATGGTCTTTTCCAGTTTTGTCGGAATTTTTACAAATAATTTGGGTGCCTTCATGAAAAGGTGGGGTGCCCTTAGCGGCCCTCTATTGTTATATGACACTTTTTCTCACATGTGTAAAGACCAAATATAATTTAATTACTAAAGATTAAATATTTTAATGCCAAAAAGCATATCATGCATTTTCACTATTCATTTTTTTTGTTTTTTTCTTGTTCCCTTCCTTTTCTTTTTTTTTGGTTACTGTTCACCCTTTTACATGTACGTAGTGCCAATGGATAACTTTTTTGGAAAGGTAGTTGTGTACTTGTGTCGTGTGCAATGAGATGACTCTCTCTTGCAAATGGTCCTACTTAATTAAGCCTTGACTGAGAATCATAACAATTCAATGATTGGCTTAATTAATAAAAAAATGATCTTAAAATAAAACATCAAATATCTCAAATTGAGATGATGAGAGAAAACGCTCAATCTATGCCCCAATTAATTTAAATGAAATTTAAGGCTTCATTGGTTCGACTTCTTGAGGAATACAATTCTCACAAATGATAAATGTGTTTTGTAGAGTTCTTCACTTATTAATTAAATATTTAAAAAAATATTAAATTACAATAATTAATTATAGTAATGATGCTTTTTGATTGATTATAATATTTTTTTAATCATGACGTGTATTTAAAGGACCCTAGCTATAATTGTGTATAAAATGCAGCTAGGCAATGGAGCCGGCGGCGGCGGGCACTGGAGTGGAGCCCTTGGAGGGGAGTCGGGCGGTTCTCTGGTCTCCAGGAAGTAGCGATTTTGGGGAAGCAAAGAATGGTGGGTCTCACTTAGCCTAGTAGCAGACTTGGGTGCGTCAATGTAGCATCGTCCTATCACTTTCCTTTTCCTTTCTCCTTCAAGGAAATGTACTTGACATTGAATAATAGAAAATGCTACAATGACACCAAAGTTACATCCATAATCACATCGGATGACGTGGTTTACGGATTCACATCTTTAAAAGTCATTCGTGCGCACTTCAAAATATACAACCCGCGTATTATGTATCAAAAATTATTTATATACATTTATTTTTACGTGGAACACTTCCGGTTTTACACCCAGTATAACTTTGAATATCACTTTGCAGTGTAATTATAGCATCTTCCCTGTATATATACCTCACAATTATTAGTAGGTAGATGATATCCGTTGACTATGGTTGACGGTCACATTCTTCACATTTTCCTTTTATTTTTTTATTTTTTTTCACAACACATTTTCCTATTGACTTGAGTGGAGCGTGATATTTCTTTTATTTAGCAAAAGAAAAATAAATATATCTATAGAAAATTAAAAAGTGTGTGTCCGTGTTGGGTAACGATAAGTGCTTGTCCCTATACCAAATTACAATCCATTACTTAAATGCGAAATCATCATGTTTTCAAAAGCTGAATCTTCGTTAAATAGATGAATCTCATAGTTAATTTTCAGTTAATATATCCTCATTAATTGAGTTTTTTTGTCAAATATTAATTGAAAATTGATTCAGTGATCATTGAATAAAGATAAAAGATTTGCAAAATGGCCGATTGTTTTAAAATTAATTTGAAGAGTAACGGATACTAACAAAACTGTTCGCAATCGATTTTTTGAGTTGAAGAATCGATTTTTTGAATTACTCGTGAAACACTTTGCTAGCGACTGTTGTTCTCCAAAATTAATAAAAGAACAAAAAGTAGAGGAAAATAAAAGTTCATGAACAAAAAATGAACTATGAAAGTTTGAGGACCAAATCAATAAAATCTTGAAAATTCAGAGACCAAATGATATTTTATGCTTATAAGGCTATAAACTACAACAATTTAATATTTTGCTAAAGCATTACTGGTGAGATGATAGAGACATCATTTACCAAAAGACAAGGTCTGTAGTTTGGAGTGGCAGTACGTGATTCTCACTTCAGTTAAAAAAAAAAAAAAAAAACAATTTAATTTTTTTATATATAAAAAATAATAAAAAATAGGGGCATTTTTGTTGCACATATAAAATGTAACGAACTAAGCTACCGACTGTCTGTCTGATAGTGAATAATTTTGACTTTTCGCATTCCACAACGTTCAAAGCCGTCTCTAAAATCGTGGTCACATTGACCAATCACAACACTTGGTCTTCTCCTCTCCCACACTTCCAAGAAGAACACAAGGGGTTTGAATTTGATCAAACAAAACAATTCTTTCCGTGCTCCACACTCCAACAAATCCGATCAAATTTACGGGTTTTTGTTTGATTCTGTTGTTGTCACAGAAAACCCATAAAAATGGGGATCAGAAGTTGAGCGAGTGAGTGGATTGAAGAGATGGCGAGGAGAGATGAGAGGGGTTTGTGGGTGAAGCAGCGACAAGTGATGGAGTTTTTCGAGTATGTGATGGAGCATAGGCCTATGTTTCAATTCTGGGTACCTCTTGTTTTGGTCGCTTGGGGTGTTGAGAGGTGGCTCGTCCCTCTCTCCAACTGGGTTCCTCTGCTTGTCTGTGTTTGGGCAACTATTCAGGTCAGTTTGTTTGTTTTTGTTATGTTTGAGTGGGTTTGTGCTTTGGGTCTTCTTGAGCTGATTCTTTTTCTTGATATTGGGTAATGGGTGTTGTGAATTTGGTTGGTATGATCCAGTTTATATGAATTTGGTTTTTGGTTTGGTTATGTTAATCAATTGAGTTGCTTCAAAGATTAATGGGTTTTTTTGATGATGGGTGTTGTCAATTTGGTTGGTGTGATCCAATTCAAATTACTTTGTTTGGTTCTGTGAAATTGATTGAGTTGCTTCAAAGAGGTTTATTTTGTGTTCCTAGCTAATTATGTTTTTTTTTTTTTTTTTTTTTTTGGGATATTGGGTGTTGTGAATTTGGTTGATGTGATCCATTTCAAGTGAGTTAGATGATAAACCTAGCATGTAGAATACTGTGGAGTTGGTTTTGTAACTTGCAATTGAATGGTGGTTTTGGTTATGCATATTTGCGCGTGGGTGATTGATACTGTTATTGGGGATTAAGTTTTCTTATTCTTTTCGCCGGAGATTAGGATATGGATATTCGGGATTAGATTATGAATGATGTAGGCTTTATAGATATTGTTCGAACAGTTGCTTAAGAGAAGTGATAGTTATTTTTTATTATTTTTCTTATGAATATATTTGGATGGCGTACAAATGAAACCATAAATAGTGATACGCTGTAGAATAGATGAGAGAAGGTCTAATTCTTGGTACTTCGTTTTGGGAGGACTGATCAAGAACACAATTAGGAGCAACGTTAATATTTAGTAGTTTTTGTATTGCCTGATTAGAAAGCCTTTTAGTAGATAAATTGAATCAATTTGTTTTTCAATTTGAAAGCTTGCCAATGATTATCACAGTATTAAGATGAGGATAAGGCTTGAAAAGGACGGTCCTGAATTTGGTTTGACATTTGTTAGTGTGAGAATATTTTTACACTGACAGGGCGTACTTACAATAAGTAAGTTATTTTTATTTTATTTTTTTGATAAGAAAAGACCTTATTAGAATGTGATAATAAGTAAGTTATGAATTGTTGGAATCCACTATTTGCAAGCTAATTCCAATGATGAGCAAGCCATGACCTTTATCATTTAGATCATGTCAGATGCATGTCAAAAGCCAGTTTTGATTTTTTAGTTTTGATTTTCTTATTGAATATGTAAATGTTCATTCCAAGCGAGTAATGTGATATAGATATTTGCACGTTTAGCATGTAATGAGTTGGGTTTCAAAAAAAAAGCATGTAATGAGTTTAGTATGAACAAATGTTAAAAAATTTATCTTAATGTTGTATTGGACATGTGAAACTTACTCTAGTGAAGTCATGAGATATGGTTTTTCTCTTTTGCAGTATGGAAAGTTTGAACGTCATCTTCTTGTTGACGATTTCAACAAACGATTGAAGCAAGTCATCTTGCAAAATTCGGTAAATCTTCTTTGATTGCTCATTGGTTTCTTTTTCTCTGGAAGATATGATCTATTGGCTATTTACTTATTTGTTTACTGCGTTGCTTTTGTTCATAGCATGCAACTCCATTGGAGCAATGCGAGTGGTTGAACAAGTTTTTAATGGAAGTTTGGCCTAAGTTCTTCAACCCAAAATTTTCAAATACGTTTTCATCAATTGTTGAGGTGAGTTTTCAGTAATTTATCTTTGTATGCCTACTTTATTTGGAATGTATATGAGAGTACTTACTATTATTTAGTTCATCTTCAATTGTTGAGGTGAGTTTTCAAGTGATTCATTTGTGTAATACAACATCAGCCAAAAAGGAAAAAAAAAAAGGAAAAAATCATTTCCCATGGGGCATGTGTCTCTTCACTGGCTCTCCTCCGTTTGTCTCTACGTCAGGGGACGGATAGTCTAGTTTTTTCTTTGCCATATTAGACCCTACATTCTCCAGGCTTGACGTTGCTTTTAGGTTGAAAGCCTTTGTTATCAAACCAGGTTGTTTCAAGTATGTGTCTTCTATCTCTTGTTCTAATTTATTCAAAATGACTATTTCAGATATTATTTTGATATTTTAAATTATTTTTGGTGCAGGGACGTTTAAAACAGCGAAAACCAAAATTAATTGTAAGCAAATTCTTGTTTATGATTGCTTAAAGCAAATACCTGTATGTACTGTGTATCTGAAGGATATCTTTGTTTGTAGGAAAGTGTTGAATTACTGGAATTCTCTCTAGGTTCATGCCCACCAACTTTAGGGCTGCATGGAACTCGCTGGTCAACATCAGGTGACCAGGTGTGATTTCTACTTTAAACTTTCAAAGCATGTTTACTTTTATAATTTGATTTTTTTTAATGCACAATGGTTTGCATCACCAAGATTTTTCTTTTCTTCGCTCCCTTTCTTTAAAAAAAAAAAAAGAGATCATTTATTTACTGAAATCTATGCTGAATGGAATATGTTGTAATGATCCTATAAGGTTCTTTAAGAATGATGAAGTCTCTGCTCCAGTTTTAACATACATACACGCCTTGACTGCTTGGCACATTTAGGTGTCCAGCCAATGATAATGCAAGTTAGGCATTATATCTTAAGTGACACTATTCCAAGCGGCACTAAATTGAATACCAGCATTTAGATCATTTTTCAACTTGTAGAAGTTCATAATATATAACACTAAATAAAGCAAATAAAGCAGCATATGCATATTATTCTAGGCCGTTTCCGGGAAGTGGTTATGTAACTGAACACACTGGTAGATGCTGAGATCAGCATATGACTAATGGGTTTGCTAATCACTTGGAAAACAGGGATGTGGGCTATGCCGCCCCGTTTACCTTTAAAATATAACTTCTTGATTTGGAGGATTCCACATCTGGTGAAAAGCTTTTAGAAGGCATGCATTTAATGAATCATAAACCTGAACTCTTTCTCCCTCCATTTCCCCTTTTCCTTTTTCTTTATCCTTATTTTGACTTTTCATGTTAAAAAAACCTATAATGCAAGTGAATTTATGGGTAACATCAGTTTAAATTGGTCCCGCTGCTTATTAGTGATATTAGAATTACTTTTTGTGTCATAAGGCTCAAAATACGATGTACGATTCGATTGACCAAATTGTTCTGAATTAGATTAGTGAGCTATTGAACCTTTTAATCATTTGTTAACTAGTTTAAATTGTTAATAAAGCCATAAAACCTTATATGAGGACTTCCTATCAATTCATAGTTGTATTTTGAATTTTATGATTAATTAATCTATTTCCTGGCTACATGATAAAAAAAAAAAGAATCTGTATCCTGATTCTCTTGACTGAAAGTCTATAACTTCGCTTCATATGTAATAGTGATGGTATTACTTCGTATCTTGATTTTATTAGATATCTTTTCTTTTTTGCTTTGACAGAGAATCTTGCATATGGGCTTTGAGTGGGACTCAGATGACATGAATATTATGTTGTTTGCAAAGTTAGCCAAACCACTCCGGGGAACTGCTCGGATTGTTGTCAACAGCATGCACATCAAGGGAAATGTATGTAAACCCGTGATCCAATTCATATTGTGATTTTTACGTAGTTTTCATATTGTGATCTTTTAAGGTCGGATGCAAATATATTCTTCTTTGGGTATGGTTGGGTAATAGTTTTGGGATACAATGCATTTTCCTTGGAACGTCTTCCATTGCATGGATCATAGAGAAACTGTATTGTGCTTTAGCATGTCAAAATCTCACAGATGAGGATTTTCGGATTCCGAACATGTCCATTATTAGGTTTTATTGTTATTCTTTTTTTTAATCTTCAGTATTGTATGAAAAATGTATCCAGCAATGTTTAAATGTAGACCTTTTTCTCAAATGTATATAGGCTTGAAGAAGCAGTTGGTTCATTCTAGCAAGTTTTATTATTAACTAATTGGACCATCTTGAGGGTCACTACAATTCAAGACTTCTTTATTTTGTGCTTGTCAATTATTTGCATGGTAGGAGGCTGGAGATTCTGGAAATTTAAGCTGGGATGTGACTGAGTCTTTATAATATGTCTCCCACACACAGTAGGGTACTTAAGTTCCAGAAACATTATTCTCAATCAAAGTATCTTCTTGACAGAAATGTTTTCATCAATTAGAATCTGTATACCGTTGTATGTAGCTCTGTTTATGTCAGTAAACGTAAGCGGTACTTCTTTTCGTTAGATATATGCATTTCGAATTTCCAGTTGTACTGTTGTTTTCGCTTTTCCTCATTGTACTTCTTACTGTGGGATTGCCATGATATTTTCTCTATGTTAGCCATTCCTCATGTGTTTATTGATAATTATGTGTTTTTAGTGCTTAAAAGATTTGTATGGGTGTTCACGTTTCACATCATCGGGAGAAAATAGAAACGCATAAAAGAGTTTTTCTATGCTTTGTTTTTCCACATAGGTAGCCATCTTTTTGTATTGCTCTTGATCTCTCTAGCTTAGAATGTCTTTGGTGTGCGTATCTGGAAATTATGCTTAAATTCATGCTTTAGCTTATTCAACGACGTTTATGTTGAATTGTTTACGGACAGCTTTATGACTGTTATTATTTAACTTAACTCAATAATATTCTACACAGCTTCTCTTCATGCCAATTCTTGATGGACAAGCCATTTTATATTCATTTGAGTCAACTCCTGAGGTGAGAATCAGTGTTGTGTTTGGAAGTGGTGGAAGCCAAGCACTTCCAGCTACAGAACTTCCTGGTGTTTCATCTTGGTTGGTGCGTATATCTACTTCTCATTTCCTTTCTTCTGGATGCATATAAGTAACATTAAGTTGTTATGTAGTTTTTTGGGTGTACGCCATTACTTGTTTTAGTAATATAAATTGCTACTGTTATTTGTGAATTTAAAAGAGAAGGGGAGGGGGTGTTCTCTGTGGAATTAAGAGTTCTCTTTCTCTTGCAGGTCAAAGTTTGCACTGATACTTTAGTTAAGACAATGGTTGAACCGCGCCGTCGCTGTTATCCTTTGCCGCTAGTGAATCTCAGGAAAAAGGCCGCCGGTGGTGGACTTTCAGTAAATGTTGTTTCAGCAAATCACCTGGTCGATTGTAGCATGAAAAACAGTACTTATGGGTGGCAGCAGAACAAAAATGGTTCCTCAGAAGAGTATGCAAGTGGTGGTGATGTCCGGCAAACCTTTGTGGAGGTTGAACTTGGGGAATTGACTAGGAAAACTAATGCAAGGGCAGGTTCATGCCCTAGATGGGATGCAACTTTCAATATGCGTTTGCACCAGGAGTATGGAATTATTAAATTTAATCTTTACGAATGGGTTCCCAACAACGTGAAGCATGACTACATAACGAGTTGCGAGATAAAGGTACTACTGCCTAATGAATTCTCGCTTATGTTATATTATTGACCATGATATGGTCAGTAGACACAAATACGTCTACATCAATTTTGATGGCAAAATAATTTATTATTGTTTTGGTATCCTTTTGGACGTCAATGAAACAGTATCCTCTTTGGATTTGCACAGGTGAAATATGTTGCAGATGATTCCACAATATTCTGGGCAGTGGGACCTCAGTCTAGTGTCATTGCTAAGCGTGCCGAGTCTGTTGGGCAAGAGGTTGAAATGGTACTTCCATTCGAGGGTTCTGATTTAGGGGAGGTATGGCCTGTTAACTTATCTGCATGGACAAGTTTGAAAACATTTAAGCACTTTAACATGTTGCTTTTTTTATTTGCAAGACTGCAAGACCGATATGAGTGGGCGAATTTTGTTGCTTTAATTCATTATGCGTTGCTTGTAATTTACACGTCTCTGTATTCTGCAAGTGACTTGCAAGTGACATTATGTATTTGGTAAATTAGTTCTACTTTTCCATCTTCACTGGCATGTTTGAAGATAAAAAAATGGTTGAAACTCATCTAAGTATAACACTTAAATAAGCCTTCTTACCCAATATCAATGTTTAATAGGTTTTGCAAATGAACCCGACCTTTGTGTTCATTTCCCTACACAACCTCTTCATTAATGCATGAGGATGATCATGAGTGCTGCAATTTTGATTTCGGATGCAACATACACTTTTCTATACAAATGTTATTAAGGTTGTACAAGCGGAAATCACATTGATATCACTGTTAACACACTTTCACTACAATAATTTCCATAGCTCGTTAAAAACGTGGGACTTGCAAGCGAAGATCTTGATACATGATCCAATAGACTTGGATTCATTAGTCGCTCAAGTGGTTAAGTATGAATGTTATACTTTTCTAAAAGCTTAAGGTTGTGTGGAAAAAATGACAAGTGAGGTTAGTTGATTATTTGTAGATGTGCGAAGGATCAAGATTGGCCTAACTTTTTGAAAGCATATGTTTTCTCATATTTACAGTTAACTGTCAGACTTGTCATGAGAGAATGGCAATTTTCCGACGGTTCAAGAAGTGTGAATAACTCTTATCATCCTGGGCCTCTTCAACGACCTATATTTGGCTCATCAAACCTTCAACGAAGGACGGGAAGGAGGCTCAAGATAACTATTATGGAAGGGAGGGAGCTGGCTGTTAAAGACAAGTCCGGCAAATGCGACCCATATGTAAAATTGCAGTATGGAAAGGTTCGTGTTCTTCTTTAGTTCCCTTTTTTCTCTTACTCAAATAGTTCCCATCATTTTCTACCTATATTTGATGTCTGAGTAAAGGATGCATAGAAACTTGGCTACTACCATACAGATGTGTACTGCATTGTTTTATTGTGGGTTTGACTACTGACGGTGTTAGCAATGTTTTCAGGATCTGTATAGAACAAGGACAATCTCGCACGTACTGGACCCCGTGTGGAATCAAAAGTATGAATTTGATGAGATAGATGGGGGTGAATATCTCAAGATAAAATGCTATAGCCAAGAAACATTTTTGGATGAGCTCATAGGAAGTGCAAGAGTGAATTTGGAAGGTCTAGTAGAAGGATCATCGAGGGATATCTGGGTTCCCCTTGAAAAAGTGGATAGTGGAGAACTGAGGCTTCAAATTGAGGTTGTGAAAACAGATCTTGAAGGATCAAAGGTATGCTTGTAATATGTTCTCCCCGTCATATGGCATTGTTTCTCCCCCCATATTCTGTAATTTGGTAGTTAATATGTAATATGTATCCTCTTGAATATATGCAGGCCGAAAATGGAGCACTTGGAAGTGGTTGGATCGAACTTATTCTTATTGAGGCAAGGGATCTTGTTGCTGCTGACTTGAGGGGAACTAGTGACCCTTATGTCAGGGTCCAATATGGAAATGTCAAGAAACGAACAAAGGTTTATACGCCTAGTAGCTTCGTACTTCCTTTGATCGATTTAACTCCTTAAGAAATTCATAACGATATTCTATGCCGTAGCCTGTTCTCCTTTCATTTTAATTTTTTCAACTCATCGACGTTCCATTTTTTTTTTTTTTTAATGTATATCAATCAATCCAAGAAAATGTTCCTGATAATTAAATCACAGATAGATGTTTCCCTTGCGTTGTGCCTTCCTTTCTTTTCTTCAATTCCTTGCACTTGAATTAATTTTGAGTGGTACTGCTATTAGTCTTGTATCTTGAGGCATTGAAGTTATTAGAAACTCTTGTAATATCATACTGGTATATTTTTCTACAGCTAATTACACCTTCAACTTTCTGAAGGGTTCTTGCTTTTATTTACGGACATTTAATCTCATTCCGTGCAGGTCGTGTACAAGACCCTGCACCCTCACTGGAACCAAACACTAGATTTTTCTGACGATGGTAGTCCCTTGCTGCTTCATGTGAAGGATTATAATGCTCTTTTACCCACTTCAAGTATTGGCCAGTGTATTGTGGAATATCAGGGGTTACCTCCTAATCAGATGGTCGAGAAATGGATACCTCTCCAAGGAGTGAAGAAGGGAGAAATTCACGTAAAAGTAACTAGGAAGATTCCCGAGTTACCAACGAAATCCAGTCCGAATCACATGGATTCTTCTGAGTCACCTGTGAGTAAAGCCCTTCAAATTTGTACTCAGGTAAATGTTACCAACAACCCATTTTCTGACTCAGTTATATTCTAAGATGGTTTATTTGGGTACATTCTAGAACATCACCATGTTTTCTTCTATCCTTTAATTTTTACCATGCGGTGAAAAAGAATAATGCATATCATCTTCTTCGATACAATATAAGTTCGATCAATTGTTGACCTCTACTTTTCAGTATGGAATTCAGTAGAATGTTCTAGACGTCCTTCATTCGGACACTGTTTTATCTGTTAATAGATAATTTCTGACAGTTTTTATTGAATTAAATGGTCTTTCACATTTTACCGATCGTGTTCTCTTATTTTTTGAAGCTCCAATAAAACCCATAGTGTTCAAATCATTTTGTGAGATTGTGATTATATCAAAAACATTTGGGGATGCATCCACTCAATAAAAATCCTTCTTGTAGTTTTATAGTAATGGAAAAATCTTTTGTAATTTCTCTAATTGTCTTTATACTCGTTACTAGCCATATGGTTTTGTAACTGGGCAAAATCAAAATTATTAACAATATGGTCTATGACCCTGATCTTATTTTTTTCTTTACATTGGTAATCCACAGATGCGGCAAATAATGACCAAGTGTCATAGCATAGTCGACGATGGGGATCCAGAAAGTCTGTCACTGACTTTGAATGAGATAGAAAGCCTTCAAAATGAACAGGAAGACTACATGCTTCAGCTTGAGATGGAGCAGAAACTCCTGATTGACAAGATAAGTCAGCTCGGACAAGAATTTTATAGATTTTCGCCTTCCCGTACTAGCAGTTCTATAAATTGAATTCTTTTTAGTTTGAATTGTATATGTGTCGCATCATCTTGATATATAGATTTGCTTACAGAAAATTTTTATCATAGAAAAGGTATAAAATATTTTCGCTACTTGTGTTCTTGCTGAGATTGCCGTTTTTCTCTGCTTTGACTGCCGCGCTTCAGAATCATATTCATTTTTCATCTGAAAATTTTGATGATTGCTTTAAAAGTTTGCTACCAGATCACTCTTTGGATTGCCTTATATCTGATGTAAAGTTACTGTAAGACAAGAATTTCAGCCTAAAATTAGCTAGTGCTTCCCATGGAATCACTTCTATTGTTATGAATTTAGGCGGTATATGAACAATGATGATGAGCATACTTAGCTAGGCGAATGCAAAAATTTGGGAACAACTCAAATGCCAACTCGACATAATAGAAATTGAAGGAATTCGACTAAATCAAAGGTAACGTGGGATGTATTAATGGAGAATGATTTGAAGGATTAAGAAAACACTGTATCAATTGCTTTAAATTGAGTTGAGTGGATGCTTATGAACCATGCATTCAATTCTAACTAATTTGAAATTGAGTCTTGGTTGTTATTATTGTTGTACAGGAACTTATTTTCAATAGGAAAATGCCTTTGTAACCTAGAAACGACATGCACCTGTCTGTGCGTCGCGCGATGTGCCTCGTGATGCGTGCATCAAAGAAATACAGTCCGGGATGCGTGCACACAGAAATACACGGTTCACAGATAAGTGCATGTCGTTTTCGGGTTAAGTTTGCGGGTTACGGCAGCAGACAACCTTGAAATCCTTTTTGACTTGCAGACAGTTTTCTAATGTTCTCTACTGGTCCTTCATTCCTGTACCTGATCTTCTACTGATTTCTATAGTGGGCATTATTGAAATGTTGGTCCCAGCATATGCTGGTCGCTTTATATGTGCATGCTTGGATATAGTGGAATGCCAGTTTCTTGATTTTTTTTTTATTTATTTTTTGTCAAAGCCAGTTTCTTGAATTGTTAACAATGTTTTTCTTGCCTCAAAAAAAAAAAAAAAAAAAAAAAAAAAAAAACACACACACACACACAAATGCAAAGCAATTTTTGGTACGAAAATGATTCAAGTAATTTCTTTTTCCAAAAATTGTGACTTAACTTGCACAGCATTTTTTATGTGGGCCAAAGCTATTCATAGTACTCATACGTTGCTTCCCGTTCTCACTATTGGGGGTGGCCAATAATTGAGTAAACTTTCATCACTATGCTCATTTCTGTCATATCATGCCTAACTTTTTCTTTCTCATAGTATTCATAATTTCATAGTCATTAGAGGATGCTAGATCTTTTTTGTTTATGGTTTTAATAAAGGAAGTCCAAATATGTGTGTAGACTTGAGATAATTTTAGATGCATTAACTATATAGTAAGATCTAAAAATCATGAAAGTATGTAATTGTCAACATGCATATCGTCAAATGCCAAGAGCATTAAATCAGTGGAGTGGAAGAGTTTTATTTATTTACTCGAGCTCCCATCTCCAATTAAATTTTGACGTCCATGCAAACCTAGTGCAATAGTATTATTTTGAATGCCAAAGCCATATGTGCTACCTCCCCTTAATCTTTCGCTATCATGTGACATCTATGCATGCATATCTACAACAAGTAGGCAAGTAATTTCAAACAAACAACAACAACAACACTTCAATCTCAAATTATTTGGGGCCATACATGAATCAAACTCCTTCATTGTACTCGATTTAACATTATTTTTTTGCTACCGTCCTTAAAAAGTTTAAATGAAAGTTGAAAAAAAACCATTGCATTAACAATGGTGGACTCTCCCGGCCAATGAATTTCTTTAAGAGGAGGAGGTCACGTGTTCGAAGTCATTGCATCAACGGTGAAATCATTTCTTGGTGGACTCTCCCGAGAAAAGAAAAATGTTTTTTTTGACACACTTTGGATACGTCAATTTAGCACGTCCTTGATTATTGCATCGGTACGTGTACAATATTCAATGTCCAAATTATTGTGTCCAAAGGGAATCAAAATGTAGCACTACTCGGGAAAGAAAGGCCATTGTTTGTACAAAGTCCAGTCCTCATCCGTCCATTTGAGTTCGAATCAAGTAGTACAAAAACCGAGGGAAACGTGAGCCAACCCAGATTCCAATAATGCAAACACAAATACACAAATACAAAAAGGCACGAATCGTATTGGACAAAGCACGGAAAACGTGACACAGATTCCGATGGACTCCTCTCGCGCTCTCTCCGCCTTCTTCGCCGGAGATACGGAGCTCCGGCGCAGCCTCGCCGGAACCACCACGGTCTGGGCCCCGGCGACGCGGAGATCGGCCGCGATCGTGGCGAAGAGGAAGGCGATCGAAGGCGTGAGCGAGGAGATGAACTCGATCGCGTCTCTGAACCTGGACTCGGCTTCCGCGAGGAGGCGCGTTCGATCGGCCTTCGTCGAGGTTCAGAACCGGCTCGATCACGTGTTGTTCAAGGTCGATTTCGGTTCCGTTTGTTCGTTTTGGTGGTCTTTCGCGTTTGATCTAACTATCTATCTCTGTTTATCAATCTCTGACCGTTTGATTCTTGTGTGGTTTTGTGTTGTGGTTTGAATCGGTGGAATCAGTCGGCTCCTTCTGGGATCAGAACAGAGGAGGTAAGCCAATCCAATGTTCAATTCATTTCCCATTTTTAAACTCAGATTTTCACGAATGAATTATTTGACCAACCATTTGGGTGACCCAATGGTTTGGTATTGGATTTGGAAGTAAGAGAGTTTGAGTATTGCCTCAATTTATCAAAAAAAAAAAAAAATGAATGAATTACTTGCACTTTGGATTTTTGGTAGGCTAAATGAGAAAAGGACCAATTTATCAAAAAAAAAATATTTAACTTCGTCAATTATTTTTCATAGGCCCATTTATGAACTACATATTTTTTAATATAGAAAGTTTTTTTTTGAAAAAAGGGTGTTTTTTTTTAAATAAAAATAATATATAAAATGTATTATATTTATTTAAAGATATGATCGATACGAATAATAGAAAAAGTTAAGAAAAAAGTTAATTATTTTTTTTTACTTCAAAAAAAATTGTTTCGACTTAAATAGAAGTCTGACTCATGGCATCCTCAACCCTTGTCTTTTGACAAGTGATGCCTCTACCATTATATAATGCTAATTTTTTTGGGGTAATTGATAAATTTTTAATCAAAACATCAATTAATCTCCATTAAAAAAAATGTTAGCTTTTTTAATTTATTATAATTGCACAAATAATCACACTGTTTAGTTTATGTATATTACTAATGTTTTTTTTTTAATCAATACAATACTTGATTACTAAAAGAAAAAAATGTAGGTTTTATTAATTTATTATATATATATATATATATAGAATAACGGGGTAATATTGAAATTTAAGGGGAGAGAGGATACTTCTTTTATAGAGAGAGAGCAATGAAAGAGTTTGATCCATGGGCGGATCGGACTGCTAAATCAAGATTATCAAAATTAAACTGTTAAAAGCGACTAATTGGGCACTTGTAGACGGACATCTATTAATACAACGTGGTAATTAAGGGGAAGAAATTCAAACGCTTATAAAACTAGAATTGTCTTTTTTTTTTTTTTTTTTTTTTTTTTTTTTTATAAAATATATACCTAAAACAACAATCCCAACTTAGTTGGGGTTGGGCTAAATGGATCAAACTCTTTTCATCCATTCCGCTCGATTCAATGCCCTTGATGGCGAGCTATCAAAATTTTTTTTAATTAATGGATCCCAAGTTATCTTAGGCTTACCCATTGTACCGTCAAATTTCTTCATTTACTATTGAAAAAAATAGATGCCTGATTAAAAAAATTGAGGCCTCCTACTATGTGTCCTGAAATGATGGAGTGATTGATGTGCAGTGGTTTGAGATGAATTCAAAGGGTTTGGAGATCTTCTGTAAGGCTTGGTTGCCGAGAAAGGGCATTCGACTAAAGGGTATTGTTTGCTTCTGCCATGGATATGGTGATACCTGCACATTTTTCTTTGAAGGTCAGTTATTGTTTGCTTTAACGAGTGAAGTTGGAATTTTGATCAGTGTAATGGGCGTGGAGGATATATGAATGATAATTGAAAATTTGAGACGTTAGTATCTCAGGCATTGCTAAGAGAATTGCTGCTTCCGGATATGGAGTTTATTCTATTGATCATCCTGGATTTGGTCTCTCAGAAGGTTTGCACGGTTACATTCCTAGCTTTGATGAACTGGTTGATAATGTCATTGAACGTTTCCGAGTCATAAAAGGTATACTAGGTTGGAATGAATCATTCTTTTGCTCTTCATTTATTTATCTATTTTTGATTGGTTAACGCTTTATTTGTTTTTCATTGAAATTTGCTGTAGAAAAGCCCGAGGCTAGTGGAGTGCCTCACTTTCTTTTGGGGCAGTCAATGGGAGGAGCTGTTGCTATTAAAGTGCATTTAAAAAAACCTAGTGATTGGGATGGAGTAATTCTAGTTGCTCCAATGTGCAAAGTAAGCCATTTTGTTTTTCTTTTAATTAAAATTGATTCGCTGTTTCCTTAAATCCTGCCTAAAGAATTGGAAAATTTTTAAAAACAATGAAATGTTGGTTTTGCAAGCGTTTTGCTTTTTAATACAGTATTTCTTTTAGTTATTTTTTTCACATTTTTGTTTTTGTGAAAATAATTTCTGGACCTTTCTACAATTTAGGGACAATTTTGCCTTGGAGTTAGTATGTGCCACATCTGACTACTTTGATTCAGTTGGGGCTTAATCAATGTGAAGACCGATGACATAGACATCCACTAGATATATTCTTAAATGTTGCATGATGGTTCAAGATGCAATTGGAAACCACTAAAAATCTCCTTGGATAGTTAAAACTCATAATAAAACTCATTATGTAGCTATGAAGAGGATGTAATAAAAGATATTTTTATCATGAACTGCTAAATTACTTAGACTTTCAGATGAAAAATTTTTAAAATCCTTTTAGACCTATGAGATTCTAAATACATTGTTTGCCTGCACGGTGGTTCAAAAGATAATTTAAATTTGAAAAAAAAAATCTCTTAGAAGTTCTTTTCTAAGCAGATTGTAATCTCTGCGATCCTTCTACACTACTTTATGCAATGAAAAATCTCAAAAGGGCATTGCAAAATCTAATGTAGTGGAGAAACTTCTTTAAATTTCAAACACAACGAAGGCTCTCAAAACATATTCTTTATGTGATTTGAACATTAAAAACATAGAACCGTCATATAATTCTCAAAACTGGCTGTCTAATAAACTCTCTCAAAAAAATGCATGATGGATTAGTACTATTTCTTCCTGGCTTATAGTTCATTCCAAAAAGATTCATCTCTTATTATGACTAATCGTGGGTTTGTAAGAAAAGAAAGTTTATCTGTCTACAAACAACAACAAAAACAAAGCCTCGATTCCAAATTAGCTGGGGTCAGATACATGGATCAAACTCTTCCATTGCTCGATTTAGGGCACTTGATATCGCTTTCCAACTCCCTTGAATTTATTCATAATCAATGCTTCCCAAGTTAGCTTAGACCTACCCTTACATCTTTGAGTTTCTTCATTTTCATTGGTTGGGGCATTTGAAGGTCATATTTGTAGGTGTCTAAACTACCACAATCGCTCTTCCCTAATTTTTGCATCAGATACTACTCTTACTTTTCTTTGAATTTATAAAAGACATAAACAGAAAGGAAAAAACTGGAAGGGCAGGGTTCTTGTTGTGCATTGTCCATGCTTAAAATTGTGGAGATAGAAGGCCGGACTCCATGTTACTTGTTTTGAAGTGCACTCTTCTTTATTAGGGAAACTTTCTGTTAATTGTTTTCTCGCATAATAACTGAAAATTGACTTGTTTTGGTGCCTGTCAAGATTGCAGAGAATGTGAAGCCTCCTCCAGCAGTTTTAAAGGCCCTTGGTTTCCTTTCTAATGTTCTACCAAAAGCAAAGCTTTTTCCTGAGACCGATTTAGCGGACCTGGCATTCAGAGATCCAAGGAAAAAGAAAATGGTTTGTCTTTATCTCATTATGAAACAAAAGATGCGTAGTATTTTTTCAAGTAGTCCAATCTTGTCAATGGAGCTTTGATCATAAGAGATCTTAGTATTATCCCCCCAACATTCTAATTCCACAAACTGGTGCTAATTTGTTGGCTTAATAGCAGGCTTACATCACTTTCTTTTAGCTTGATGGTTATGGATCATATGACGTTCTTGAAGCCCTACCACTGTATGGTGCTCCACATGGCTCAACCTACTCTAGTAATATGGCTGACATTATTTGTTGTTTCTTCCTAATGCGAATTTGAGCTAAATGACTAAAGTTTTTTTCCTGGATCTCTCTTCACAGTTTTCCTCAAGGTTTAAATCAATGCCCCGAGTTAATTTGTTCTTGTACTCTTAAATTTTACTAATGATGTTTGTTCAAAAGATTTGATATAAGTTTTTTGTATTTATTTGACTTCTACTTTTCACTAGATCCTGATTGCGATTTCACTTTTTTTTTTTTTTTTTTTTTGAAAATTGAAACTGATTTCATCTGTTTTGATGGCACTTTAAGATGTTAAATAACCGAATAAATCAAAAGGAGAATTATTTTTCTGCATCAAATCTTCTTTTATGCATTTGTTTAGTTAGTTTCCATCCCTGGCAAGAATATTATAGGGCAAACAAAAAGAGAGAGCTTACACGGAGGGAAATCTGTGATAGGAGCTTTATTATTCAACTTTTACCCCAGTTAGTGGACGTGGAAGGTATTCTATGCCAGACCTCACAATACTGCATGAAATGGTATTAACTATTCAGCACACACGTAGAATTGTGAAACTAGATTATTTCTCCACACTTTGTATTATTCCATTACTTCATTTTAACTGATTCTCTTGCTCTAAAGAAAGTTTCCTTTCTTCTAGGCTGTCTACAACGTTATTGCATATTCTGATCGGATGCGTCTGAGGACTGGAATGGAACTTCTAAAAGCCACAGATGATATTGAGAGACAGATAGAAAAGGTCAGTGCAGTTCTAAAACTTTATACATTTAATGGTCAGAAAGTGCATTTCTATAAATTCTGTGCTAATGCTTCAAGGGGAATGCATGTATTAGGTAACACCATTATTTTTGTGGTTCTAAAAGGATCTTCAAGATCAACAAAATTCATTTTTGCAATCGTAATTCCTTGTGTAGAACATAGGCTGGGTAGTAAGCATCTTTTCCCTGCCCAAAGAGGACTCGTGTAACTTTTTTTTCTAAAAAATTTCTTGAGAAAAAATGAGACATGATCCATGAAAACAAAGCTTTACAATGATTTATTGAATGCCTTTTAAGAACATAGTTTCCTATAGAAGATGCGGCATAGACCTTATAGTAAGCATCTTTTCCCTGCCCAAAGAGGACTCCTGTGACTTCTTATTTTTGTTTTCTTAATTTTATGAGAAGAAATGAGACATGATCCATGAAAGCAAAGCTTTACTATGCTTTATTGAATAACTTTGAAGAACATAGTCTTGGATAGTGTGCCTGTAGAAGATGCCGCATGGACCTTATTGTGTACTTATTGGCAATTACATTTATCTTTCTTATTGAGTAATATCAATTTTTTTTGTTGTAAATGTGGTCCCCATCGTAAGAGCAGTATTGAAACGCAGACCAGACTATGTTCTGTTTTAATATGATTTACCTAAGGAAAGCAATACTCTCAAGATAAAACATGGTAGCAATTTTCCATAATATTCGTACAGTTCATGTTCTGGGAGCATGGTAACTGGGATATATAAATAAGCTATCAGTGCTAGACAGTTTTTGTTGTTTTTAATTTATTACAGATATCTTTTAGATTTAAAATATAAATGGATTAAGTTGGAGAGGGAGTGGTTAATTAAGGATTAGATTAGTAAACCCAGGTCACCCAACTGAAAGCTTTTGGTGATGTAGATGGATAAACAATCCCCAAAAAACTTGGTTTGTGATTTTGATGAGTAGATGGACAACAACGTTATCAATCTTGTTTTTTCCAAATAAGCTGTGACAATTTCGTTTTTAAGTGGAAGAGAACTAATGTTGAAGATTTGCAAACCAGTTTAAAAGGAGTGTTGGACTTTATTGTGAGTTATGTTGCTCACTTTTAACATTTCATCCCTTAACAATTTGGTTAAGGGTTTTAAATTGAAGACGACCTACAAAGTACAAATGCCCCCACTCGACTTAATAGAAATTGAAAAAATTCAACGATGTAGGGGTAGACTGAAGCTTACTTTGGATGCATTGATTATGAAGGATTTAAAGAATTTGGAAAACACACCCTCAATTGCACTAAATCATGCGCAATAGAAGAGTTCGATCGATTTAGCCGACCCCAACTAATTCGGTATAGAGGGTTATGTTGCTTTGGTTGCGACTTTCTTTTGATTCAAGGAAAGAATGGTATATATGTTAGATCAAGTGGCATTATACCCTTTCACCATAATCATGATTTCCGTCTTGCTTTATTCAGGTCTCATCGCCATTGCTCGTCTTGCATGGAGCCGCAGACAAGGTGACAGATCCCACAGTGAGCAAGTTTCTCTATGAAAAGGCTTCAAGCAAGGATAAGACTTTAAAGCTCTATCCGGAAGGTTACCATTGTATTCTTGAAGGTGAGCCTGACGAGAGAATTTCTGTTGTTTTTGATGATATAGTCTCATGGCTTGATTTTCGCTGTATCCATTAGTGACAAAAGCTCTGAAATGGATCTCCTTCCGCATGCGCATGCGTAATCTCTGTTGCTATTGTTCTCGTTCCTCTTGGTATCTTTATTTTGGTTGTCTGTGATCGGCTTGGATGATTAGTGACGTTTGAGAAAGCTAACATCCATGGGAGCTCTTTGGGGTACTAAATAAGTTCTTTTGAAAGTAAAGTGCGTCGACGCGCTTCACCGACGGGCGAATCCACTTCGAATTTTCTCAAGTAGGGGCTGGAAGGTCTGTATGCTTATTGTCTTTATGGTGCAGAAGGAACATAAAGTATATCATCATCAAGTATCAGTCCAGATTTTAGGCTAAACCTATATGCAACTGATGACATGCATGGCTGATACAACCAGCTTATTTTCGGTTTAAAATGGTTTTACTTATTGGATTCACGGCGCAGAATTCATCGAGTTAATGCGCGTTTCTTGGAGTCAGGAGGACCTGCAAACGACATCGATTCATCAGCGAAGAACAAAGAACAACTGCGAGGATCCTAATTGACCTCAACTCCTAGAGATTTTGACAACCTTCCAAATCTTCCTTTGAAGTGGCCGAAATTTAAGTAATCCGCAACCATCTGTTTTGCTTCTCTAGCTCCAACCGTGTTCCACATTCACAAAACCAAAACTTCTTAATCATTAAGTCTCTCACTTCACTTAACAAATGAAAAAACTCCCTATGGACATGACGCAACTAGTCTACTAGATCCAACTACTAGTGGTTCAGTTCAGTGTTTGAAGGGCAGTATTGATGATGAGCAATTGCTCTTAGAGGAACTCTAATTAATTCATCTCCCTCGATGTCTAACTATGGGAATAGTGGTACCTTCGTTATCAACTACTGCATTGGTCTAGTAGTTGGAATTTACTAGACTTAGCCTTTATGAGGTTTCAAGTTCGAATTTCTTAATTTTTCAAAGCATATCTTTTGTAGGGTGAGTATGTGTAACGTGGATTAGTCAAGAGTAATTCTAAATATAACAGTATTAAAAAAAAAATGGTATATTCACTCAGAGTTTTTTGCACATCTATCCTTTAGTAATAAAATATTTACATTTTTGACATCCTCGTCAAAGATTTACACTTATAACTTTTTGAGCGGTCAATTGACACTTTTTGGCCACGTAAGCAAATCAAAACAAACATAATAACTAAAGACACGTTTTGAAAACGTGCCTTCAGAAGGAACGTTTTGCTTCTAAGTAATGACTTACTTGAATTGAATGCACGTTTTCAAAACGAATGGTACTTTTTGCAAACGTGCATTCAATTTATCCACCTGATGTTATCCAGTCAAATGAGTTATAACTGCAAATTTTTTGAAATGAATGTCAAAAGTGTAGATCTTTTGCCATTAAAGTATAGTTGTGCAAAAAAACCATTCACCCATGGTGAGCACCTTTTTCACAGATGAAATAGTCGTTTAAACAAGAAAAACAAGACTTTCCAATCAAACTGAATTAACATTGGCACATTCTCACTGCCCATCCTTCACTGGATTAAAGAACACATCACATTATTGGCTCCGCAGCTGTAAAACCCAAAATTTAACCTAATTTTGATAAGAAACCCTAAAAAAACCTTACTTGATTGAGAGGTCTCGTCTCGCTGAATCTGCAGAAATTGTAGGTGCGCAAGTGAGTGTAAAGATCGAATCACCTCTGTAATCATCGTTTTGTTACTCGATTGAAATATTGTTTTGTTATTGGCGCATAAATGTTTTTGTTCCATCTCTGCACACCCAATTTTAAAGTTCTCTCTATTTTTTGTATATATATATATATATTTTAAGCACGTGTTTTGTTATTGGTGCATAAATGTTTTTGTTCCACACTGCACACCCAATTTTAAAGTTCTCTCTATTTTTTGTATATATATATATATACCAGTTTCAAGAATGTGCTACGCACGATTGTGTCTACGCTCGCTGGAATCAATTTCTAACAATTTATAAATAAAAGTCAAAATTATAATTTAAATGTATTTTTCTCAAAAAATTGATTAAGTTGTAAATGAATGCAAATGTAATATGCATATATTTATAAATATCTTAAATTGCCGAGTACAAATTAAAGAGGGAGTGAGTGTGAGTTGAGCGATCAAGTTTGGGAGAGAGCACTATGTATTGACATCAATGGATCTTGAAAGACCAAGAAAGGATTTTTTCCTTGATTAGTACATTTAGGGGTAAAATTTATCAACCCAACACACCCACCAAAATATTTTCAAAACTAACACACTTTTGGCCACGCCACTGCCACATCACGCGGGAGGTGGCACGGTGAAAGGAAAACATGACCTTGGGTCACGTTTTATTTTTTTTTTTTCTTATATGGATGGAAGTCGTGACCTCGGGTCACGATTTCCATTTAAGTGAAATCGTGACCCGAGGTCACGTTTTCCACTGAACTTTATACCCTAACAGCCCGAACAGATCAACTCACTCTTCCTTCCTTCAACTTCCTCAACGAACAGATCAGCTCCACTCTTCCTTCCTTCAACTCCCGGACCGAACGAACTCCACTCTTCCTTCAACTCCACCGGACCCGAGGTCACGACCCCAGATTGGCTCCATTGGTGCAGATCTTCTCTCCATCTTCAACTCCATATCCGCACCGCAACCCACCCCAACTCAATCTGTGTATACAACTCTGTAAGATCAACTTGTTTGGGGATTTTGTTTGTTTAAGCTTCTTGTGGTTCATGTACTATTGGTTGTTAATTTTTTTTTTTTTTGTATCCTGGTTGGTTTTTTTGTATCCGATTTTTTTTTTTTATCCGGTTGTTTTTTTTATTTTATTTTTGCCAATTAGTTGATGTGATTTCTATCAGGGTTTTTTAGTTTTTTTTGCCAATTACTTGATGTTAATTCTATACGCCTATTATTTTTGTTTTTTTTGTTGCCAAATTACTTGATGTTAATTCTATCCGGTATTTATGTTTTTTTTTGCCAATTACTTGATGTTAATTCTATACACCTTTTAAAAATCAATACGCGCGATTTTTTAATAAAATAGCTAGAAAATTTAATTTTAGAACATATATATATATATATATATATAGTACAATGTATACATTAATTAGTGTGGATATATGTCATTGACCCATATTGAGATGTAAAACATGTGGGGAACACATGGGGGGAGTAGAAATTGTTTGATTTGGGGTTTAGGGGGGTATGGTATTAATGTTTTGTAAGGTAGTGTAGAGGAACGGTGGGATCAGTTTTCTATCTTTTTGGTTGCAGTTTTTGTCTCTGAAACTGCAAGGATTGGCAATGCAGGGAGGGAGGGAGGGAGGGAGGGAGGGAGGGAAGTGTTGTTGATGTTTTTAGTCCTACCAACGCCCGACCTTAATCTTTATTACCACCTTTTCCCAATGCACTCCAATTTTATTTTTTAATTTCGGGTCCCATGTTATGCTGGATTCTCAATACCAACCATTGATGAAATTCACTAGGGTTTTTTTTTTTTAATAATTGCAGGTGCCCAAATCTTTTCTGAACCCTCCCTACTTACATTCGAATAATCTCAAGAGAATCAACCAAACAAACCAACATATTAATTTGTAAATGATGGCATGGTTTGATCACTAGGCTATTTAGTTACCATATATATATATATATATATATATATATATATATATATTAATAACTTTACCACTACACCAATTCTATTAGGCTGCCTAAGCAATATTTTTTTGAAAGAAAAGTGATTTCATTTATAATTAATTAAGGTCATATTTATTTGAATTCTTTCTATAATGATTAATTTTATATGAGTGATTGGATGATTGCGAGATTTATAGCGCATAGTCGTAACTTTAATTAGAAGGTCTTTATCATCACTTCTATTGAGTAACAATTATATTCTACATATATAGATTCAAGAATGGTTGATCGAAAAGTAACGTTGTTGTGTTATATGAATGGAGACATGGTTGATGGACCATCAGGGATTTCGTACACGAAACCGCCCATTCGATATCTTAGATCGAAGATGGGTTTAGGGTACGATGAACTTGTGAGTTGTATATGTAATTTATTGCAGATAGACAATGAATTACAGAGATTAAACATGACATATCGATATCCAGCGTACATTGGAAGTGGAACGGCCAACTACGTCCCTTTGCGAATAGATGATGAGTCGAGTCTCAAAGATGCTTGGGAGATTGTGGCAGAATTACCACCACCAAATTGCATGGAGCTTTATATCGATTTAGTTCCGAGGCAATCGTACAATAGTTCCAATTGTAATATAGTGTTAGATTCTGGAGCTGGACCTAGCACTCAACCAATTTATGAACATAGTCATTGTGCATCGCCTTTGATGACCGCAAATCCCGAAATGGACGAGGATCCTCGTTCCTGTGATGATTTGAATACTAGTGAAGATGATGACTATTGCGGTAGTGACGGGGATACTAGTGAAGAGAGTAGCGATGATGATGTAGACGATGAAGGGGATGATGGTCATCATGTTGATGATGGCATGATTCGATATACATTAAATCGAGTCATAGCCGATGATGGCTCATTATCTTGTCCTCCAATTTCGAACGAAATTGGGAACGATGATTTTTTCGATGAAGAGGCTGCTGGAATTGATGGTGCGCACGTGGGTGTAGGTGAATTTGTCGTACCTTCATCTGTATTTATGGAATTGAGTAGTGAGGCAATGCAACCCATCCATGAGAATGCAATGATCCCTTCTAGGTCTTTATGGAATGAGGCATCGAATTTGAGAAAGGCATGCGGTTCATGTGTAAAGTAGATATCCAAAGATGCCGTGAAATTGTATAGCATCAAAAGGACACAAAGCGATTTGTGGTGACTCATTCTACACCTAATGTATGGATTGTTCGTTGTAAGAAATATTTAGATGGATGTACTTGGAGGTTGCGGTGTTCGAGAAGAAAATCGCATGGAATGTTTGAGATCAGTACATATGCAGGACCACATACATGCATCTATGCTAAATTGTCCAAGGATCATGCGCATTTGGACTCCACCGTTATATGCCGTGAGGTAGAAAATGTGGTGAGAAGAGATCCGTCCATCTCAGTTCCAGTGCTTCATTAGATTATCAAGGACAAATTCAGTTATGACGTTCATTATAAGAAAGTTTGGTTGGGGAAGAAGAAAGCAATTGCTAAAGTCTTTGGAGATTGGGAAGAATCGTATAAAATGTTGCCGCGGTGGATGACCGCTCTTCAAGAAAGCAATCCAGGGACACGTGTGGAATGGCGGCATGGCGAGCCTAATGCCAACAATGAGGTTGTATTCAAATGGGTTTTTTGGGCATTTGCACCTTCTATTGCAGGCTTTAGACATTGCAGACCAATGATACAAATTGATGGCACATTCTTGTATGGAAAATACAAACAAAAACTCCTAATAGCCACTGTTGTTGATAGTAATAGTCATGTATTTCCTTTAGCATTTGCCATTGTTGATGAGGAAAGTCAAGACAGCTGGGGATGGTTTATGGCTTGTTTGCGACATCATGTGACTGATAGGGATGGTATATGTGTCATTTCTGATCGACACCCAAGTATATTGTTGGCAATGAACAATCCTCAAAATGGATGGACCCATGAAAGAGCTCAACATGATTTTGTCTCCGTCACATATGCAGTAATTTCAACATGAGATTCGGGAGCAAAGAATTAAAGGATATGGTGTACTTAGCGGGTGCACAACATCAACCACGAAAATTTAAGGCATCCATGAAAGAACTCCATCAAATGAATCCCGAATGTATTGCGTGGTTTACTAACCTAGATCGAGCACAATGGACAAACGCATACGACAAAGGTTATCGATACGGATGGATGACTACAAATCTCGCGGGTATTACGTTTGATTTATTACGTTTGTTACTATTACTTAATTAATGTGTTTGATTTATTACGTTTAGAAGCTAATACATATATGGATTTTTTTTGTCACAAATGTAGAATGCTTTAATGGGGTCCTTAAAGGCGTGCGATTTTACCCCATCACCGCTTTAGTGCAGCTTACATTTTACCGTGTCATGTCGTACTTTAACAAAAGACGCGACGAAATAGGTGCAGCCCTAGGAAGGGGCAAAATTTACACAAGGTACGCAATGAATAAGTTGTCACATTGGGGAAAGGCGGCTGGAGGGCACAATGTGACATTAGTAAATCGTGAGAATGGTACATTTGAAGTCATCACTGCACCACGTGGCTATCATTTGAGAAAAGGGTCTAACAAGCAAGTTGTGAAATTGGAGGCCGTAGATGCACTTGTATGAAGTGGCAGTGTTTTGGCATTCCATGTTCCCATGTTCAAGCAGTTTGCGCTAGTGTTGCCATAGATCACTGTCAGTACATCGAGTCATACTACAGATTGTCTGTGTACAGTCAATGTTATGCTGCGAATTTCCAACCCATTCCTCACGAAGATTATTGGCCTAACGCTAGAGTTCCACACACGTTGCTGCCTGATCCATATCGAAAGCGAGTCAAAAAAGGTCGTCCTCAAACAAGCCGTTTGCGCACTGAGATGGATTGGAGAGGCAATCAGAAACAGCCACGGCATATGCAGCGAGAGAAGGAATGGAGAGAAACCCCAACAACGCTGCGATGTAGTAAGTGTAAGCAGGATGGACACAATAGACGCACTTGCGGTCGTCGTCAGCAAGGACAACCGTCTAATGCTTCATAGTGAAAGACTCTTTCAAGTCTTATGTTTCGCACTCACCTATATTTTCCTTGTATTTGATCACTTTCATATGAAAGCTTCGGTACATGATCATACTTTCAATTTGAAGAGTGACTTGTTTTCTTCTTCTTTGTATTCTTTTTTATTAGTTAAAGGCTAATATATAAAAGCCATATCTTCTTCTTCTTATTTTTTTCATTTTCGTTGTTTTAACTACTTTGACGTTCTTTAATGGAATGTATCTTCTTTACCATTGTTTCTTCATTGGTTTATGGAATTAATGACTACATTGCTAATGATTTGTGGTTCAAGCGCGATATGGATCCTGGCCCTATAGATGATTCGGTGTTGACTATGCAAGCTTTACATAGATCTACTCGCGTTTGGAATGGACCGGTAGTACTTCTTTTCGACTGTTTCTCTAATTTTATAGCTGCGTAGCTACATTTTAACTAATTTCACTTTAATCTCGTATCTCCATAGGAGCCTGGTATATTGACTATCAGGCGTAATTCAGTTGCACTTCATCGGTTGGTCCCACTGGATGAACGCATAGTTGGGCATCTTCAAGAAGCTGGCTTTTATGGGACGACGCGAATAGGCTTCATATCAATTGATTGGCATCTCATAACTGCCCTTGTAGATAGGTGGAGGCCAGAAACTCACACGTTTCATTTCCCCGTTGGCGAGATGACTATAACCCTCCAAGATGTACAAATCATCTTGGGGTTGCCTATCGATGGATTACCAATCACTGGTCGCGTCAAGCAAGATTACGATGCCTTATGCTTGACACAACTGGGATTCCCATTCCCGAAAATAACAGATCGGAGTGCGGATTCAAATTCGCCAACTTTCAAGATGGTTTCCAAACCTCCCAAACAATGCTAATGATGTGGAAGTGCAACGCTATGCGAGAGCATACATCCTACAACTTCTAGGAGGAACTTTATTTGCAGACAAGTCTAACAACCTCGTTCACATCACATATTTGCAATTTTTGGAGGATTTCGAGGAGGCAGGACAATACAGTTGGGGTAGTGCAACTCTGGCTCACCTATATAGACAATTATGTCTTGCAGCCGACATTGATGGAGCAGAGATTGCAGGTCCGGTCATCTTATTGCAATTATGGGCATGGGATAGGTTGCCGTTTCTTGCACCAATAATGGGAAACGTTATTCGAGACGACATCATACAAAACGAAGAATTATTTCCACTTCCTCCATTTGGTCATATGTAATTAGTATTTTCTCACCTAATAATTTCAATTTCTTCTTATTTATCTACATGTGCCGTCATGCATGCTTTGTGTTATTTTTTTCATTTGTACAGTGGAGACATGCGTTGGAGACCACGGGAACATCAATGCACGTGCCGACAAAGTACAGAGAAATGATTGACATGCAAGCACCCGATGAAGTAAGAGATATACATAATTATTTTTTCCACCTAGTGCTTATGTCGACATCATGGAAAATGCGTATTTTATTCATTTCAAGTTGTTTTTAATGACTACAGGTAATATGTGAACCGTATCCTGAGACAGTGATAATGGACCTACCTGCGTACTGTAGCAGTGGTCGTGCTATTTGGCGAACGAGGGCACCTTTGCTTTTCTTCTGTGTTGTCGAAATGTATAATCCCGATAGAGTCATGCGACAATTCGGTTTGAGACAAAGGATACCACCTCTACAGAGCACAAGCATGCAGCTACATAAGATTGACTTGAGAGGGAAGACAGATAAGGATTGGAGCGCAGAACATAGTGCTTATGTCTGCATGTGGAACGAACGTGCCTCCAATATTGCAACTAATGAAATATTAGAGGAGCCAATGGACTTTTACAACCCGTATATGCTATGGTATCGTCGCATTACACGACGATTCATGTCTCCCCGTGGAGCTATTGCTGAGGCCTTGGTAAGTACAATTTCATTTTTTTCGTCATGAAGCCTTTCAAATAGTTGTTTTCCTTGTACTTTCGCATAAAACTTCATAAATATTTTATATGTAGGCACATGGAATTACTTCAATTCATCAGTTGACACTGGGTGATGATGTATCTATTGCACGTATTAGAGATGTAAATTTGCATCGACTTTGATCGCATGCAGACACGCAGATTTCGGATGCATAATATGCCCAGTTCATTTCAAGCTTCTCATCATTCTTCCCATGCTGATACACCTTCGAGGCATGACACTCCAGTGTATACTCCATCAGTGCCTCTCAACGAGTTTGGGACTCCACATACTCCATCAGTTCCTCCCAACATGACATTCGAGGCTATGGAAGCCTTTCCATTTGACAGGGCACCTACATCTTCGCGCCATTTTCATGCAAGTCCAATAATGATGAATTTCTCTGGGAGTACAAGTACTCATGATGGCGGAATGCGTGACATCGATGATATTCAAAGAGAAGATGCTCAAAATCCGGCTGATGTGGGTCATTCGGATATTCCACTAGCTTTAAACCGTAATGTCCGAGTCGTAAAGAGAACACGGTGTGGGACTGGAAGTCATTATTTGGGGTCAGACTAGGACTTTTTTAAACTGTTATAAGACATTTTCTCCTTATTCATTTTTGCTTTGTAGTTGATCACCTACCAATTTCATCATTTATAGCAATTCAACTTTCAAGTTCTTCATTTTTTATGGGTTTTAACTTATTTTTTCTTGATGTGTTGAACCTCTTGTATTGAAACTTTGTGTATGCTATTATTGGAAACAACAGCTCCATTTAACCTTGCACTACCATATTTACTATTTGTCGATGTTCTCTACCTTCAAATCATTTGAAAGCTTCATTGTTGAGATGGAGGAGAATTTAGTTACCATAGCCTGCATAATATATTTAGATAGATCAGAGTAGGATGCATCAAATCGTACAACTGATGTAGTAATCTTCTATCTAATATTGTTAGAAATGACACCATCTCAGGACATCCCTTCATTACATGGAAATACAAAAGCAATACTCAGGTGTGAAATTTGATTTCCAAACTTCAGTTACTATCAAATAAAATAAACAAGGAGATATTGAACATCGCCGCAAATTGGCAATATCAAAAGTTAAATCTTTTTCAACTAAAACTTTTAATTCATAGTCGATGTAAACAAATAAGGCCAAAATCAACAACAATGTGGCAAAGAAGGCCAACCTTTGAAGCTCCATAAGAAAGCTTTGAAGGAGGTCTTCTCTGCCAACATTTAAAAAAATAACTTCACCTGGAAAACGTGACTTGCAGTCACGTTATCCAGTGACCACACCATCCAACAAGGTGATGTGGCAGTGACGTGGCGAGAAGTGTGTTACTTTTGAAAATATTTTTGAGGTTGTGTTGGGTTGATATATTTTTTCCCAAAATGTACTAATCAAGCAAAAACTCAAGCTATTAGTGCAAGATAATTATGCAAAACTTACCACCTATAAATTGTACTTGTTCACTAGACCTACAATGTAACTTATCATATAATTGTCATCGCTTTCACAAACAAGACATGAGTCCATTATTGAAGTGTAAGCCCATCACATATATAGTTGCATCACAAAATCTTAGAGCTACTTCTATTCTCACTTTTGAGCACACTTCATGGTTCCACTTTATAAAAAGAAAGGGCACATCAATAATGTTTGGATGCCCTTTAAGTTATACATAAATATATTAAACTAGTATATTTCAAAAAATATCTTAGTCTCATAGTGATTCAAGTGATCTTGTTTAGAGAGGTAATTATGTACTACCGAGAGATTAGTTGAGCATCAATCTGGTCTTCGCTGCCAACATTAAAAAAAAAAAAAAACTCAGAAGGAAGTCGTGACTTGCAGTCACGACTTCCATCCGATGGAAAACGTGACTTTAAGTCACGTTTTCCAGTGACCACACCAAACCCTTGAGTGGCGCGTGATGTGGCGGTGACGTGGCCAAAAGTGTGTTAGTTTTGAAAATATTTTGGTGGGTGTGTTGGGTTGATAAATTTTACCCCTAAATGTACTAATCAAGGAAAAAGGCCTCCAAAAGCTTGTGCACATGTTGCGCTGACATTTTCCTACGTTGAAATATTCCAAAAAGCTAAATACCTGAAATCCAAGATTCAAAAAAACAATTAGCCTCTAAATGATACTATCAATCCTAAGTTCCTAACTACTATATAAAAAGTGACATCATGTTACTACATTAACATCATACCTAAATGTTCCTTTGTCTGTTTTACAAAGGAAAGAAAATGAAGATGAATTTGTCCATGTAGCTAAACCAAAAAGAAAGAAATACACCATCAAACCCACCAAACAACAAAAACCAATGATATTAAATTATATAGTTGGAACTCAATTCGAATAGGTCATGAAAACTAAAAAGAAATAAGGAGTAATAGAAAGCATTGTCAGCTTCACCTTTGGCGACTTCCTAGAAAAGAAAAGAATGTTAGAAGGCTTTATGTCTGTATGAAGATATGCATGCAACTTCCTCTGCAATCCCAAGTACGACTTTCTATCTAACCGAAAACGTTAGTGTTGATTAAGCTCTTGTTTCTTTGTCCTACTCTGCAAGAATTACATTTAAAAAAATAATAAATCTACTTGGACTCATGAGTCCGGACTCAGATGGAGGTTTTTAAAATTTTTATAAATATTTAAGGGGTATCAAAGAAATTTTACAAGTGATTATGGTTGCTTCATTAATTGCTCGAGGATGTATTTGAAATTAAAAAAAGTTTTGAGTCCGGACTCACGAGTTCAAATAGCACTACCCTTTAAAAAAATACTCAACCACTTATCAAAACATTATTTTTCACAGTTTTAATCAACCAAAATTGAAAAGAACTACTCAATTGATAGAAAACATGAAACAAACTAAGTAGAAGATATTATAGGCTTCCTAAAGAAGAGGTACTCCAAGAACAAAAGCCTTATGTTGCATCAATTATCTACAAAATGCCTTTGCAGACTCCTTGTCTTCTTTGATTACAATAAGAGTTCTTTTAAACCTAACTCACCCTCTAAAAACATAGCTCATAGTCCTTTTCTATTATTGTATCTACTAAAAAAACACTAGACATCGAGATGACTGAGTGGTAAAATTAGGGGAAAAAAACTAACTCACATATAAAGAAAAGGATGATCCTCAAAACGTATATAAGATTAAAACACGCTACATCAACTCTAAAAGAATTACAAATTTTCCCTTCCAAAGGGCTTTCTATATAATGAACAATTATGAGAAACAATAGAAAAGAAGATTGCTTTGTGCTTGTCTGGATCAAAGAAGAAGACATCTCCAATGGATTTAATTTTTAGGGACAAAAAACAACTGATTACTTTAAGCTTTACGCTTTTAAAACATTTATTTAAATTGATAAAAATTAGCAAAATACGATTTAATTTACAGTTTTAAATCAGACCATAAAATTCTTGAGGTGAAGAGTTCCAAAAGGCTTCTATATCTAGAGTATGACCTTGGACCACTGTGACAATTTCTTAAGTGCACTTAAACCAAAATGACAAAGACAACAAATAAGTCAATTCTTCAAGCTTTGGTTAATCTTGTGAAAACTCTACTTTTCTAGTGTTCCAAAAGGCCATAAAGTCACTCACGACGCAATCATCTCAATGAAATTCTAAATTTAACTCAGATACCTCCACGAAATATTACATTAAACCATGACGATTTACCTTTTCTAGATTGACCATTTCATGGCTGATGCGATCAAATTCCTCCACCTTTTTTTAAGAGCCTATTTAGCCTGTTAAAGCAAGCTACATTTAACTCAAAATGAAACAAACAACTGAATAAATGGAAGCTTATCACAATGGAAAATATATCGTCCAGTTTTTATCTATACAATAGGAAAAAAAAAGAGAACATCTTAATCCAAGGAAGGTCGAGGAGTCCGCCTAAACACTAACACCAACCTCAACCTTTTCTAGATGGCTAAAACAACCTAAAATTCACAAACTCAATAGATCAACAAATTCCTAAAAAACAAGCCACAATTCAAATACTTCAATGCCATTGAAAAGGGCAAGAACACCTCCCTCCCCCTGTAATCAAACAATAACTTATGGATATTCAACTATTAAGCATAATACTCTTCAAAAGATGATACAACTCTTACTAATTATATTGTTACAGAAGAATGCTTACTGAACCACTGGATATGGAAAGTATGATGGATACTCTCATGCTATGATTATCTTCTCGATGTTTATGATATATTTTTGTTGAAATAAGATAAAAACACATGTAATATGTAAAAATTACAAAAACTTGAAAGTCACAAAGATTTAAAGCACAATATATTTCAATTTAAGGATTTTTACCAATTGAAGATTGATAAAAGATCACAAACCAAAGTGCGCACGTTGAGGAACTCAAACCAAACTCCTGAACTCTAGTAAACATTAAGGGGCTCGAAAAATCAAACATACTAAACTCCACCAACCCAAACATCAAACTCAAAATCATGATCAGAAACCAAAATTCTTTACCAAATCAAACAAAATCTGAAACCCTCACATTGATTTCCATTCAAAACTATGAATATACATCAATCTATCCATCCACGTCTAATCTATAAATTAAAATGAAAGTCAAAGCATTCTTGATGCAGTCCAAGAAGTGGCAAACGCTTTCTTGGAAAAGTTTGACCAAAATTGACTTTTGTTGACTTTTGGAAGGTCCGAACATGGGATTTTGGAGTTGCGAGGACATGGGTTTATTGGAAACGACGTGGTGATCAATATTCACAACTATGTTAACAACATTTTTGGTCAAATTCCTTCGTTTAGGCCTCCGAAATCACGTTTTTACTATTTTTGGAATATTTTAGTTCGATTATAACTTTTAGTATGAGTTTCTATTTTGGATGCCGTTTGGGGCGTTTGATTTCTTATTTCGTCTAGTATAGGGTTTAGGGCTTTTTAAACATTTACTATTTTTGGAAAATTTTAGGGTTTTGCTATATAAAGTACCCTTTTATGTGTAACTCGCTGTTTTTTTTGATAAATTAATAAAATTTTGAACTTTAGTTAAGTTCTTGCCCTAGATTGTTTGTTCGTGGGTTTTCGAACAATTCAATTTGAAAGATCATTGCTGCTTTAATTAGTTTCAAAGCCTTCATCAACTGTGATTTGGAGATAATCAAGGCACCGAAGAGGAACCAGAACCAACAACGAGTCAAAGATATCTATGAAAGGGAAAATCAGGCTGGAACGAACAACGATTCACTCAGTTGTTCGATGTGCAACAACACATGCAAGATACGCATCAATGCATTCAAGCGGTGCTGGATCAAATGACCCTAGGAATGCGAGAGCTGTTATCGAGGGCTCCGGCCAAGAACCCTGTTCCAAACCGTAAAAGAGAACCTCATATCGAAGAGGAAACGGAAGGACATGCTTCTTTTGATGGGAGGATGAATACTTTGAAGCTCTACAAAGGAGTCATAGAACACGTATAATAGATGTCGATCGTAGGTAGTGGGAGACTGGGATGAAGACAGAGATTCCAGAATTCCACGACACACTATTGCCTGAAGAATTCCTGGATTGGCTGGTAACAATTGAGGAAATCTTGGAGTTCAAAGATGTGCCTGAGAAACATCGTGTGCAATTGGCGGTGACCAAATTTCGCGATTTGGCCATGGCTTGGTGGCAGCAACAAAAATTAAGTCAAAATAGAATGGGAAAAGAGAAAATTACCATATGGGAGAAGTTGAAGAAGCACATGCAGGCTAAAATTCTACCCCACAACTTTCAGTGCTTGATGTATCAAAGATTACAGAATCTGAGAAGGAGGGAAATCAGTTAATGAATACATTAAGGAGTTTTATCAATTGGTTGCTAGAAACGACCTCCAGGATTCTCTTGACCAATTGGTGTCGAAATATATTGGTGGATTAAAATTGCAGATTCAAGATATCGTCAATATTTTTGACCCGGCTTCGTTAACTGCAGCGCGCCAAAAAGCAAAACAAGTGGAGCAACAGTTATGACGTGGTGATAATCTTGTGCCTGTTATTATTGTTGGTAGACTAGTAAGTACTGGAGGGGTTAATATTGGCAGGGGACCCATCTTAAATAATCCCGCTGCTAACGGTACAGGTAGAATCAAGTGCTTCGGTTGTGGCGAGATTTGCCACTGAAAATCGGAGTGCAAAGGGAAGAAAGTCTTTTTTGTTGACAACGAAGAGGACGAGGAAGAAGTGGAACCGACATACATTACTGAAGAACCACTTTACAACACGTCCCCGGATAATACGGAGGAGGAAAGCGTGACCGAAGATGTCGGTACTCCATTAGTTGTGCGACGTTCTTGCATGACCTCGAGAGTAGATATTGATGATGAATGGCTGCGAAACAACATCTTTCAGTCCAAGTGCACCATCTTAGGCAGAGTTTGCAAATTTATGATTGACGTGGGTAGATGTGAAAACATCATCTATGTTAAAGCGGTTCAGAAGTTAGGGCTTGCAACTGAGAAACATCCCAACCCTTACAAACTACCCTGACTGAAAAAAGGGCGGTGAGTGGTTTCAAAACGCGCTTTGATGTCTTTCTCTATTGGTGCCAAGTATAAAGATTCTGTTTAGTGTGATGTTGTTGCTATGGATGCTTATCATTTGTTGTTGGGGCGTCCGTGGCAGTTTGATAGAGGAGTTGTGCATGATGGGAAGACCAATAAGTACATTATAATGCTTAAGGGGGTGTATATTTTTCTTGTGCCTACGAAGCGTTCTGATGACGAAAAGCCGACGAAAGAGAGTAACAACTTATTGACACTTACCAGATTTGAAAGCAGAACTCTGTGATTCAGAGGTGGTTTATATGCTAGTTGGAAAGGAAGTTGGTAATGACATCACAATCCCAGAGGCAGTTACACCCATAGTGACTGAGTTTTCTGATGTCTTTCCTGATGACTTGCCAGATGGATTGCCTCCACTATGGTGCGGCTCTCCCCAACATGCCACGTTATCGAATGAGTCCTGCTGAACACGAAGAATTGCGGCGGCAAGTTGAGGAATCACTGTTGAAGGGCTTTATTCGTGAAAGCCTAAGTCCATGTGCAGTTCCACCCCTACTGACTCTTAAGAAGGATGACTCCTGGCAAATGTGTGTTGATAGTAGGGCAGTCAACAAAATTACAGTCAGGTACCATTTTCCTATTCCTCACCTAGATGACCTGCTTGATCAGTTAAGTGGAGCCAAAGTGTTTACTAAACTGGACTTAAAGAGTGGGCACCACCAGATTCGTGTTAGGATTGGGGATGAGTGGAAAACTACTTTTAAAACTCGAGAGAGGTTACATGAGTGGCTAGCGATGCCATTCGGGTTGTCCAATGCGCCTAGCACCTTTCATGAGAGTCATGAATCAGAGTTTGAGGCCTTTGATAGGCAAATGTGTCATTGTGTCTCGATGATATTTTGATTTATAGTGCTAACCAAAATGAACACCTCGAGCATTTGCGAGATGTTTTTACTATTTTGCGTAGGGAGAAATTTTATGTTGATGCGAAGAAATACTCATTTGTGACGTCCAAAGTTCTATTTTTGAGTTATGTTATATCTGGGGATGGTCTGTAAGTGGATGAGTCAAAAATTGAAGTCGTGCTCAATTGGCCTAAGCCTAGTACTGTCACCGAGGTACGCAGTTTTCATGGATTGGCCTCTTTCAATTGGCGATTCATTCCCCATTTCAGCAGTATTATGACACCACTAACAGATTGTATGAAGGGTGCGAAATTTGTATGGAGCGATGAGGTAGAAGAGGCGTTTAAGCTCATTAAAGTGCGGTTCAGGACTGCACCTATATTGGTGTTGCCGAACTTTCATCTTCCTTTTGAGTTGCATTGTGACGCGTCTAAAGTGGGCATCGAGGCTGTCCTAAGTCAGAATAGTAGACCTGTGGCATATTTTAGTGAGAAATTGTCTGGGGCTAAGTCGCGCTACAGTACTTACGATATAAAGTTTTAGGTCGTGGTCTAAGCAGTCAAACATTGGCGCCACTACCTGTTCCATTGAGAGTTCGTGTTGTTTACTGATCATAATGCCTTGAGACATTTGCACGGGCAAGATAAGGTGTCAGCTAGGCATGCTTCATGGGTAGCGTACTTGGAACGTTTTACTTTTGTGGTAAAACATAAATTTGGTGTGACAAATAGGGTGGCAGATGCTTTAAGTAGAAGAAAAAGTCTTTTAAGTCGAATGATTGTGGAGGTACCTGGCTTTTCATTTTTTTTGACTTATTTGATACTGATCCTTTCTTTGCTAGTGTTCTGGCCAAAGTGCACAACAGTGAACGTACAGATTATGCACTGCATGATGGGTTCCTATTCAGAGGCAACCAAACTTTTGTTCCTGATTGTAGCTTGAGATCGTAAATCATTAAGGAGATACATGGTGAGGGACATGTGGTTCGTGACAGAACTTTGAAGTTGGTTCAGTCTTCCTATTATTGGCCTAACATTCCCAAAGAGGTAGAGAAATATGTGCATCGTTGCCGGACATGTCAAGTTTCAAAGGGTACATCGACTAATGCTAGTTTTATATGCCACTTCTAGTTCCAGAGCAGCCATGGGTTGATCTTAGCATGGATTTCGTGTTGGGATTGCCTAGAACACAACGAGGTCATGATTCTATTTATGTGGCGGTCGACCATTTTTCTAAGATGGTTCATTCTTGCAAGAAGACCATGGATGCAGTGAAGGTGGTTCAGTTGTTCTTTCAAAAAGTTTATAGATTGCATGGCTTACCTACTTCGATTGTGTCAGATCGAGATACTCGGTCTTAGTCATTTTTGGCGAAGTTTGTGGAAAATGGTGAACACACAGTTGAAGTTTAATAATGCTTATCATCCGCAAACAGATGAGCAGACTGAAGTAGTCAACCATTCTTTAGGCAACTTTTTGAGGAGCTTGGTAGGTGATAATCTCTGGAGTTAGGATATGAAGTTGAGTCATGTAGAATTTGCACACAACTATGCTATTAACTGAAGTACTGGATTTAGTTCTTTTTAGATTGTTTATTCATTGCTTCCTCAGGGCCCCCTTGATTTGATGCCATTGCCTAGTAAGACGAGGTTACGTTGGAAAGCAGAGGACTTTGTGAGTGGGTTGCAGGAAATTCATTGAGCTATTTGAGATAGTTTGCATGAGGCCAATGAAAAGTATAAGAAATTTGTAGTTCAGAAGAGACGTTATGTGGAGTTCGATGTTGGTGACTTTGTTTGGGGCGTCTTTACGAAGGATCTTTTTTCTGTTGGTGATTACAACATGCTTTCGGCAAGAAATATTGGTATAGTGAAAATTATTGAGAAGATTAGTCCTAGTGCCTATAGGTTGAAGTTACCGAGTCATATTCGTACGACCGATGTGTTTAACGACAACATTGAGTTCCTTTTTATGAAGATACATCGGAGGGTGAAGATTCGAGGGCGAATCCTTGTCCACCTTGAGGAGAATGACGCAGTCCAAGAAGTGGCAAATGCTTTATTGGAAAAGTTTGACGGGAATTGACTTTTGGAAGGTCCGAACATGAAATTTTGGAGTTGCGAGGACATGGGTTTATAGGAAACGACGTGGTGATCAATACTCACTTTGTTGTGACAACGACGTTTTTTGGCTAAATTCCTTCGTTTAGGCCTCCGAAATCACATTTTTACTATTTTTGGAATATTTTAGTTCGGCTATAACTTTTAGTAGGAGTTTTATTTTGAATGCCATTTGGGGCATTTGGTTTCTTATTTCGTCTAGTATAGGGTTAAGGGCTTTTTAAACATTTACTATTTTTGGTAAATTTTAGGGTTTTGCTATATAAAGCACCCTTTTATATGTAATTCGCTTTTTCTGATAAATTAATAAAGTTTCGAACTTTCGTTAAGTTCTTGCCCTAGATTTTTTGTTCGTGGGTTTTCGAACAATTCAATTTGAAAGATCTTCGCTGCATTAATTCTTTGACTGCTGTTTAATTTGGTGTGGTTAAAAATAATACAAATCAAATGAGATCATGTACCATATATTCTTATGGGAATTCCGTCAAACAACTTTAGAGCACTCTTAATCAAACTATCTCAATGTAAGAACTAAAGTAGCAATCTCTCTCTATATATATAGGCCAAATCTAATTGCAAGAACAAGCATTAATAAAGACAAATGCAATACATAACGGATGAAGTAAAGATTTATCTATAGAAAATAATTTTTATGTGGTCCATTCCACACCTATCTTTTGATTGCAAATATTTCTAAAAGGAAAGTTTGCATATGATATCATTAGCATTTTGATTAGCTTCTTTTTTGAACAAAAGGCATGAACAGACTGATGAGAGGTTCTCATGGCAGAGAACATGGAAACAAAAACAAAAAAACAACAAATTAATGAAAAACAAACAAAGAAAACTGAAACCCCCAATAATCAAATTCATCCAAATAGAAAAACAAACGAAGAAAACCTGAGATAATAATTGTGAAAGAGGATCAAATAGTGAAGAAGTGGAGCCCATGGTCTGAATCAATTTTCTTTACTACCCTCTCTTGAATTTTTCTTGAAATTCATATTACACCACACTCTCTTATTATTTGTAAATCTAAGTAGCTTCCTGAATCTTTGTTTTTGACTGGCGCTTCTGCAGATCTTTGCCTTTTTCTTGGTCTTTCATTGAATGGAATATTCAATGTAGCAAGTAAAAATTATAAAATACCTTTTTTTATCCTTCAATAAGGAAATAATCTCTCTCTAACAATGATTTATAAGCAAGATGAGACATAACCCCCAAACCCATTATTCTTTTTTGTCTGAACAATCTCTATAAACCTTCAAAAGAGATCAGATGATGATCATCACAACTTCACATAAAGGAAAATGATATGGTGGCATACATACTTTTGCTACACACATACATTTGCTACACAGTTGCTTGAAAATCATTGATTTTTCAAACACTGGTTTCCATACTTGTACCCTACTAAAAAACTTTCTTCCTTTCCACTTAATCGAGCACAATGAAAGAGTTTGACCCCAACTAATATAGGACCGAGGCTATGTTATTGTTGTTGATTATCCATCAAGCTTTCTAGGACTTGCATTTTAATGCTCATACGATGACATACAAGAGCCCTAAAAACAAACAAAGAATGATATAAAAATGCCAACCTTTTTAAAGAGACGCTCATCCATCATCTAAGAGCATTTCACCTACCAACAATGGCTGCAGCTACAGTTGCCCGAGGAGAAGATTTTTAGCCTAAAACACCTAAATCTCTCTCTTTCTTGTTTTCAAGACCTACTGAGTTGCCTCCTAAAGTGAATAGATGAGATGAGTTTATCATCCCGACCCATTAATTGATCATCTTCCTCAACCCAATGCGAGGAATAGGGGAGACTGAAAGAAGCACCCAACCAGATAGAACGAATAGGCGAAGCGAGAGACTCGGCGAAAGAAGGCTCGATAGAGAGATGAGAAAGAGAGAGGCGAGAGACCAGAGCATAGAGGAGAGCGAGAGATTTCGTGTTGGAGTCGTGAATAACGCTTGTGAATGAATTGAGAGTTGAGAACAAAAACGAGTTGTTGAGGAAGACGAAAATAACTTAGGGTAGAATGGTCTTTTTGCTTACGATCGATGAATTCCATATTCCCTCTTATATATATATATGTATAGATATATTTATGTATCAATAAAAGGAGTTCGCCTCCATTCATCAAAAAAAAATCTAACTATGGGAGACGACGACGGTCATCGGCGATGGAGGAGATGAATGTGTCTAAGTATCGGTGTTAGAGATGAGGGTAATCGGGTCTTTTCATTGAGTTAAGTATCTTAAATTACTAGTAAAAACTCTTTAAGCCTAGAATCTTTGAAGATTTTTTGTAATATAAAATGAAAAACTCATGTTAAAACATAAATCCCCAAATAGGTGGTCCGCAAAGGGTTTTAGCCTATTTAGAGAAACTAAAACTTATAATTTTAGCGTTCAAAAAAAATCTCATAATTTTACACACCAAGTATGAAGAACATGAGAGCCAACTAAGTTATGCAACAATTAATTGCTCAAATTGATCACAATTAAATCAAAACTAATCTCCTTCAAGCCAAATCACAAAGGAATTTGATGAAGGGTGAGGCATAGATACTCGGGAAAGAGCAATTTCGGTGACGATTAATACATATCATCACAAGAGAGAAGAAAAATAGTTGAATCGAGGTGCCCACCAAATCGGGCATAAATATATGTAGCAAATATAAGAGAGATTCCAAAATTGTTTAGGATTTTGCGCTCCTTCCTCTCGAATCCGCTTGCAAATCTCCCGCTTTTTGATTGGCCTTCTCCAAAGCTTGTTTAGAAGCTTTAGCATCATCGCACACCACTATCCCTCTCTCTTTACCAAAAGATATGAAAAAAAAACTCACAAGAACTTATTCACCCTTGCTTGAACAAGACAGTGCAAAAGCTAGCCCAACGCATAACGGAGATGTCGAGACTTGTGCGAGAAGAAAGAAGTAACAGAGTTTGGCCTGTGACGTCTGTTTAGTCAATCTGCAGATAGATCACATCAAATCGTCATACGTAGGGAGTGTCGCAGACGACCGTAAATGCATCACAACGATGTCAATCAAAGAACGCGATCACACTTGCGAGTTCTCACGTGTAAACGACGACGAAATGAAAAGGGGGACTTGGGGAAGTCAATTTTTTTTTAAGGGATAATAGAATAGATATAATCGAAATACTTCAACGCCAACTACGCATAAATTCAATGCCCTAATCCACCAAAACCCTAACACAATCCAAAACCAATCAACCAAAACACCAAATTCCACAAAATTCAAACTTGAAACGAAGCGGCTAACGAACCTGATTTTCGAGAAAAACAAGGATGGGGACGGTGCCGTCGTGAATGCCAAGCGCGATCATCCGCTCGGCCCCGGAATGCAAGAGGCGTGTCGTTGGTATGCTCCCTCCCATATATATATATGTATAGATATATTTATGTATCAATAAAAGGAGTTCGCCTCCATTCATCAAAAAAAAAATCTAACTATGGGAGACGACGACGGTCATCGGCGATGGAGGAGATGAATGTGTCTAAGTATCGGTGTTAGAGATGAGGGTAATCGGGTCTTTTCATTGAGTTAAGTATCTTAAATTACTAGTAAAAACTCTTTAAGCCTAGAATCTTTGAAGATTTTTTGTAATATAAAATGAAAAACTCATGTTAAAACATAAATCCCCTAGAAGTTGTCATTGTGTGTCAAACCTTAAGCATCGATTTTTAGTGGAACATATTATTTCACTAATGGTCCATTTAGTTATTTCCTTGTATAGCTTTGCTTGGGATATCTTCACGTAGGCCCGAAGAATAAAATCACGAAAATATTCTTGCGAGATTCTGTGTATCTTCCAAATATTGGCAAGCTTTTACAAGAAAAGGAAAAGTGCCCATGCTCAGATTGCTTATTTCAAACGAGATGCAGAAAAAGGAAACTGGAGATTTAGACAATCAATTCTTTCCTAAACGATTAAAAGAAAAGAAAAATATGTTATGGCATGTGCCCTAGGTCAATCTACAAATATTGTTTATCTTATAATTTTAGTTAATAAAATAAAGGTTTTATTTGTTGTTTTATTATAAGTAATTGCATGTTTACTTTATAGTAAGATCCATGAGTATTTGTTGAAATATCTTAAATGTCCATAGTCAGTCATTATACTGGGAACTATAATGAATTAAGACTAGTGTGAATCTTGATTGATGGTCATATGATGATCATGCGCATATGGATACGAATCAAGATCATGAGTACTTGTTAGGGAATAAGGTACCGGACCGACCCGCTATGAGAACATCACATGGATTAAGTCATAGGTGTAACTCATGATAGATATATCACTTAGTCCTTCGACTTGAGATTACCATAGACTTCAATATTATGAGCATGATAATTTGACACAATCAAATGTTGTCTTTAACCGGACAATTATAAAGATTGTGATTGGTTACCGTGTGAATAATTGTGAAGGTGTGTAATCAATATAAAATTTGTCACTCTCGTATGGAGAGATATCAGTGGATCCCTCGATAAGATAGACTAATAATTGCTAAGTCCATGTGAATTGATATGATCAATGTCACTTGGATGTTTTTCAGTTTACCTAAAGATCGAGACTAGTACGATTGAACATTAAGGGTGACTTTTCATGCCTTATGTTTAATCAAAGGATATCGCACGACAAAAGTATATGATATATGTTATTAATTAGGTTGTCTCGATGTTGATATTCATGCTACTTGGGTAGTCATAATGCCTTGCTAGAGACCGCTTATGACTTGTGTACCAAAATGGTTTTTGGTTCACTGCCAACGTCGCATGAACCTATTGGGTCGCACACAAAGAATGGCTTTGCACAATTTCAATTGGTCCAGAGCAATGAATTTTATATGATAAAATTCATGACATAAAGCCCTTACGATTTGTTATATGATAACTGATTAATAGGGGCGTATGATGTAATTTGCATAAACTGCCTAAATACAATAGTTGTATTACGAATATGATTTTAAGTGATGGCTTATCTACACATACAAATAAAGGGTGAAACCCTAAAAACGAAATAAGATTTTCGTTTTACAATTTTCGAGTTCTCTGGATTTAGGGAGAGAAAGAAAAATCGTTTTCAATCTCTCTTGGGGCTAGCACTCCAAATTATGGTCATCGTTCGTGTGTGGATTTCTGATAGAGGACGCGCACTGTAACGTTTTGGAAATCGAACAATCAGAAAAGGAAATCACAGAATAAGTTATGATTTACTTTCGTAGATTTAGTTTTATGGAACTTATTTTCGATCCTGTTAGGTTTTTTCAAAATTTGTTTTGAATTTTCCGCTGCGTATGAACCCCATAAACCCAACAAAATATGGGCAAGATACTTTGAAGGGTATGAAGATTGAAACAAATGTATTTAGATATCTTAGGCTTTCTTTATAAATAGTAGAGTCATCACAAATACAAAACAACCTTTAATCAATTGTTCATTGCATTCAAAGTGAGATAAGAGAAAATATTCTATTTAGTTTTTTTATACATACTAGACTAATGAGACTTAGCTGAAACACCGAGGGGATCTCGGACACCAAGGGAACTTGGGATTTCGTGTAAGTGCAAGTGTAAGGGGGAATGATTAGTGTAATAGAACTTGGCGAGGGATCACTTTCTAGGTGAGGGATCACTAGTTAGAAGTTTTATGTAAATTTGTAATCATCTTTCTTAGTGCATTTACACCTGGCGTTGCCCCGCAGACGTAGGACGAGAGGTCCGAACTGCATAAACAATTCTCGTGTGTCATTTATTTACTGCAAATTATTTTTTCTTGCTGCTTTTCATTTACGCCAAGACAGGCAGCCCGTATCTGTGTCCACAACACCTATATATATATATAGGGCTACTGTGTATGGCCACAACAAAATCTGTTGGACATAGATTGTTTCTACATTTGTGCTAAGACAGACAGCCTATATCTATGCCCACAACACCTAAATGTATAGAGCTACTGTTTGTGCACACAACAGAATCTGTTGGACTAAGATATTGTGTTTTTATATTTTGTATCAGAGCCAAACGCCTATACCATTTGTTGTGTCGAAGAAGGCAGATCCTGATAGTAGCAATATCTCAGTCTCTCCAATCAGATCAACCTGAAGAAGTGTCAACTACAAGACCTCCACTGCTCAAAACTATCTCATGCTACAACTATATTATAGTATTTATTTTTCCGCCGCTCTTACTACTGATGTGAAGTTTGTAGCTTTTGATATGATAGTTGTTCAACATATAGGTTGTTCTTTTTTTTTGCTTGTTCGATTGTATCGATTGATGAGTCAATTGTTTTTCTCGTTTCAAATTTTTAGTTAGTTGTTTTCCTCCTTTTGATACCTCCCCAAAGCACCCTTTGTTTTTCTATGTCCACAAAGGGGGAGATACTAGGCTTATATATGAGGGGAGAAACACCTTTTTTGAATCACATACACTTTTGATTTATTTTGTGTTTTTGATTCATTATATTTCATGCTGAACTTCAACTATTTTGTATTAAACTCATACATGATTTATGTTAGTTTTTAAACGCATGCCTCTCATTCATGTTGCATGACTATTTTTGTTTAACATAACATTTGCACATTCACTTCATGCATATCTAATTCATTTACTTAGTTGTGACACACATATAACAAAGAGGGAGATTGTTAAAACATAAATTCCCTAGAAGTTGTCATTGTGTGTCACACCTTAAGCATCGATTCTTAGTGGAACGTATTGTGTCACTAATGGTCGATTTAGTTATTTCCTTGTATAGCTTTGCCCAGGATATCGTCACGTAGGCCCGGAGAATATATGTACAACTCACTGGATCTTTGAAGATCACGAAAATATTTTTGCGAGATCCCGTGTATCTACCAAAGATTGACAAACATTTATAAGACAAGGAAAGAATGATCATGCTCAGATTGCTTATTTCAAACGAGATGCAAAAAAAGGAAACTGGAGATTTAGAAAATCAATTCTTTCCTAAACGATTAAAAGGAAAGAAAAATATGGGCAAGATACTTTGAAGGCCGTGAAGATCGAAACAAATGTATTTAGGGATTTTTTTTTATAAATAGTAGAGTCATCACATATGCAAAACAACCTTTGAGAAATCAATTGTTCATTGTATTCAAAGTGAGATAAGAGAAAACATTCTCTTTAATTTTTTTTATACACACTAACAAGCTAAGGGGACTTAGCCGAAACACCGAGGGGATCTCGTACGCCAAAGGGACTTGAGATTTCGTGTAAGTGCAAGGTGTAAGAGGAGTGATTAGTGTAATAGAACTTAGTGAGAGATCACTAGTTAGGTGAGAAATCACTAGTTAGAAGTTCTATGAAAAATCTGTAATCATATTTTTTAATGCATTTACACCTAGGCATAGCCCCGCAAACGTAGGACGGGAGGTCCGAACTGCATAAGCAATTCTCGTGTGTCATTTATTTACTGCAAATTATTTTTCTTGCTGTTTTTCATTTACTCTAAGACAGACAGACCGTATCTGTGCCCATAATACTTATATATACAAGGCTACTGTCTGTGGCCACAACAAAATTTGTTGGACATTGTTTCTACATTTGTGCCAAAACAGACAACATGTATCTGTGCCCACAACACCTATATGTACAAAGCTACTGTCTGTGCCCACAACAAAATCTGTTGGACTGAGATATTGTGTTTTACAACTCTTATAAAAAGAAGAGTAGTGCTATTTAGACTCATGAGACTTCAAAGTTTTTTTTTTTTTTTTTTTTATTTCAAAATCATCATCAAGCAATTAATGAAGCCAACACAATTACTAGTAAAATTCCTATGATACCACTTAAATATTTGTAAAATTTTTTAAAACTTCCTTATGAGTCTAAGAAGATTTATTGATAAAAAAATAGTATTAATTTCCCACGTGAAAGTAAGGGGCTAGGCTCGCTTAAACTTTTCTTCCCACGAGATTCCTGATCTTGTAAACCGTGATGAACGAGATCAACAGCATGATACACGTGCGCTATTTGATTCGACAACTGTTACCTACTACGTACCTTGGGGCACATCACATGTGCTCAAAAAATTCATTATTACGTACATTATATAATATAAATATATAGAACCAAGAGAACTATAAATATATGCTCATGAATTGTGGTCATCGATCAATATCAATATAAAAAAACATAAGGCAATTGTACACATAAGTTGATAATGACGACGCACTCCTCATCAAATGCGATTATACCACGTGTAACACTGAACTCCGGTCACAAAATGCCTGTCGTAGCAGTTGGAACTCTAATGTACCCCGTAATTCCGAGCACTGAGGAGTACAAGAAGGCGATTTTGGACGCCATTGAAGTCGGCTATCGCGCCATCGATACGGCGGAACTGTACAGTGCTGAGGAAGGCATTGGTGCAGCCATAGCCGAGGCCCTGGAGAGAGGGCTCATCAAGGATCGCGACGAGCTCTTCGTAACCACCAGGATATGGTGCAACAATGCTCATCCCGACCGCGTTTTGCCCGCCCTCCGAGAGTCTCTTAGGTCAGGGAAAGTGATCGACTCACATGCTATACATTAATTATTTGATGCATACATACATAGATACATTTTTTTTTTTTTTTTTTTTTTTTTTAATAGGAAAGTTGATACTTGATCGAAATGTTCCTACTAAGTTAAAAAAAGAAAATTTTATAGGACCGCAATTAGGCCATCTATGCTCTATGGAAGTAAATGTTGGGCGGTAAAGCAACAACAATTACATAAAATAAACGTAGCACAAATGAGGATGCTTAGGTGGATGTGTGATAAAACTCGTAAAGATAGAATAAGAAATATAAAAATTCAAAGACAAGTAGGAGTAACACCAATTGATACAAAGATTAGGGAAGGGCGGTTGCGGTGGTTTGGTCACCTGCAAAGACGGCCTACAAATGCCCCAACTAGAAAACTTGACTTAATAGAAACTGTAGAAATTCGACGAGGTAGGGGCAGAACAAAGTTAACATGGGATGCATTAATTAGGAGAGATTTGAATGGTTTGAAAAGCTCACCATCAATTGCACTTAATCGAACACAATGAAAAAGTTTGATCCATGTAGCCGACCCCAGGTTAATTTGACTGAGGCTATATTGTTGTTGTTGTTGTTGGAAAGTTGATACTTACATTTGTTATAGTACAGTGGTCAGAGTTTTTGTTCACATTTTGTCAATGTAAAGCCCAAAAGAACAACATTGGGTTTTTGTGTTCTGAAAAAAAGTAATAATAAAAATTGGTTTTTTTGTAATAAAAGAGTCGAGGTGCATCTTAATTGAACATACAACTATGGGTTTTAATTTGTGCATGTTTTGATACATGCATGGGATCAATGTGTGGGTATATATGTAGCATTTTTGTTACTAATTACTGATGACAAGGTGCACCATTTTCCTTCCGACATCTGGACTAATGGTAGAAGGGCCCTCTTGCTAGTCCCCATAAGATTAATCGGGCCTTTAATCGAAAGGGGCTGAACGGTTCATATACTTTTCTCGCCTTGTATTTATTCCTTTTAGCTATTACTAAATAAAGTCTCGATGCTATAAATTAAAAAGGGTAATGCTAGGTGGACTCATTGAGTCCAGACTCAAACTAACAAAAAGACATAAGTACCCTTCTTCATCAATCCACCACTTACCACCACTTGCCGCCTCAGATGTTGTGACCACCGCCGCTGCCGTGATCACCGGCCACCGACGTCATCATCACCGCCCATCATCCACCACCGTCGACCAAGAGAGAGATCCGACCGCCCATCATCCACCACCGTCGACCAAGAGAGAGATCCGACCCCCCGAGAGAGAGAGAGAGCGCATGGAGGCCGAGAGAACCCCGGCCAGATCCGATCGCTCTCTTAGCCAGATTTGGCCGAGCGACGGAAATGGCAGAGAGAGAGAGAGAGCATGGAGACCGAGAGAGAACCCTGGTTAGATTCGGTCGCCTCTCTCGGCCAGATCTGGTCGAGCGACCGGATCTGGCCGAAAGAGAGATCCGACCGCCGCGAGAGAGAGAGAGAGAGAGAGAGAGAGAGAGAGAGAGAGAGAGAGAGAGAGAGAGAGAGAGAGAAATGGCGGAAAAAGAAGGACGGCGGTGAGAGAGGAGCTCCGACGCGGTGCGCGCGTAGGTCCGGCGATGAGTGGGCGCGGCGGAGCTCACGGGTGGCGAACTCGCGGAGGTCGGTCGGACAACGCGCGCGGTGTGCGGACGACGCGGCTCGTCGGTGGGAGACGACGCGACGCGGCTCGTCGATGGGAGACGACGCGGCGGGTGCGGACGACGCCAGCAGACGCGGCGGTGGAGGCTTGGACGGTCGCAGCAGCGGCGGCGGAGGCTTGGATCTGGCCGAGTGAGAGAGAGAGAGAGAGAGAATGGAGGCCAATGAAGTCGGCTGCGGTCGACGTATGTAGTCAGCGGCAGTCGGCGGCGGCGGCTATGGTGGTGGAAGTGGTAGAGGAAAAGTGGCGATGGAAGGGGTGGAACTGTGGAAGTGTTTGTATTGATTTTAGGGGGTAAGGGTAATTGAGTCTTTTTATTTAGATAGATATCATAAATTAACAGTAAAAACTATATGAGTCTGGACTCAAAAAGTCCAAACAGATTTTTTGATAAAAAAATTACTAATGACAAGTACTCATTATTGTAATTATTGTAGGAAGCTGCGTTTAGAGTACGTGGACATGTTTATGATCCATGTACCAGTGACATCGGAAGCAGACGTCTTGTTCGACTTTGGAGACTCTCCAATTTCTCAACTTGACCCGAAATCAGTATGGCCAGCAATGGAGGAGACTCAAAAGCTAGGCCTGGCGAAATCCCTTGGAATATGCAATTTCTCAACCAAAAAGCTTGAGGAACTACTGGCCCACGCAGAGATCATCCCTGCAGCTCATCAGGTTAATTATTTTGTTCCTGACATTTTTTTGTGGGCCTGGCGAAATCCCTTGGAATATGCAATTTTTTTCGCCCCTCCTTACTTAAGTTGAGTACTATTCTCATGACTCGCGAGACTCAATCTACGTCCATGTGGGCCTTGTCTACTAATTTTTACAATGTGCTGAGTAATAGTACTCCTTCCAATCATTTTTATAAGTTATCCTAAAAAAACCCTCAAATATAAGTCGTTTTCAGAATTTAAAAATTTTGAGCACTGTTATGTGCACCTCAATGTGCACCTCAATTGTTTTTGAGGGCACCCCAAAATGCATATAAAGTGGTACACTTTTGGGATGCCCTCATAAACAATTGAGGTGCATATAGCGCCGCCATTTTTTATCTCTTTACTCATTTTACTCCTAACATTTAATTGCAATTAAATACTTATTCGATTTTTATTGGATAAAATAGAGAATTAGGGTAGTTAACCATGTAATTAAAGCACAAACAAAAATGTACTTTGTAAGTAGAATTAATGATTCCTTAATATATTTGTTTTGGATAAAACGACTTATATTATTGATAGGAGGAAGTAGTTTGCTACCTTAATTAATGTATCTATCATGATATGAGATTTAATTGATTGCATTTGTCTTATATATATAGATGGAGCTACATCCAGCTTGGTACAATAAGAAACTCATCAACTTCTGCAAAAAGAAGGGTATACAAGTGGTTGGTTTTTCTCCTCTAGGAGGTAAAGAAAGGGGGTCGGACGTCATTATGAGCAATGCCCTGCTCAAGGAGATAGCCGAGAAGAAAGGAAAGAGTGTTGCTCAGGTAGTGGATTTTTTTTTTTGACACACTCAAAGTCACACGTACACTAAATCACTCACAGTTATGATATATAGCACTATATAGTATATACATACATTACTGCCGACTCAGATAGACTGACCTTAATAATGCAATGAGCAAAATTCAACAAAAAATAAATAAAATGACCCCACACAATATTGATGCACGTACCTATATAATTATACCTCTTTTTTCGACGGTTAATGTGTGATCATTAATTCTCTTTTTACTGATATGTTTTTTGTATATGTTGATTATTGAACAGATTTCTTTGAGGTGGGTATATGAACATGGAGGTTGCATGGTGATAAAAAGTTTCAACAAGGACAGGTTGAAGGAGAATTTGGATATATTCGAGTGGGGGCTAACTGAGGAGGAGCTTAAGAAAATAGCAAGCATCCCCCAGAAAAGAGAGCACGATGTGTCTGACTGCTTTGTGTATCCTGGTAGTCCTTTCAAGACACTAGAAGAATTTTGGGATGGAGAAGTGTGAATTAATTAACACGGAAAATGCATGCTAGGGTGACATATATTATATAAAGGTGCATTGGACGCACATATAGGACCACGATTCAAGGGACTTCAATAACAATTTATCAAATTAAATAATGTCTCCTAGCATTTTCCTTTAAGAGTTAATTATTGTCTTAATTAGTTGGCTTCAAAAAAAAAAAAATTATTGTCTTAGTTCAGGAGTTTAATTTAATTATTGTTGGCCATGTGTCTTTAATTATATATGTAGCCTATTTAAGAGCATCTCCAATGCGTAATGTGGATTGATATGGAGGGAGTACCTCTTAAGCTAATTTAAGTGCAGTGGGACCAACACTACAAAACAATGTGTGTTTAGCGACATTAATTTACTCATTTAACGACACTAATTAGTGTTACTAAAAATTTTACCGACACATTATAAAGTGTCGCCATTTGCATTTGTAAAAGTGATGTCGCCCTATTTTTTTTACAATACAAAATGTATGTGTTGGTAAAATTTATTTAAGACACTTATGTTATAAGCGTCCTTAAAATGTGGGCGACGCTTGTTGTTTATGTGTCTTTAATTTTAGGACATTTATTTCTTATGCATCTCCAATTTAGAAACACTCATTTGTTAATGTATCTCTAAATTAAGGACACTTGTAAGCTTAGCGTCCTTAAATTGACAACAGTTATGCACTTAGTGTCTCTAAGTTGACAACACATGTACACTTAGTGTCTCTAAATTGACAACACATGCACACTTATTTTCTCTAAATTGGCAACGCATGTACACTTAGTGTCTCTAAGTTGACAACACATGTACAATTAGTGTCTCTAAGTTGACAACACATAGAAATTTAGTGTTTCTAAATTAACAACGCATGTGCACTTAACGTCTCTAAATTTACAACGCATGTGCACTTAATGTCTCTAAGTTGACAACACATGTATACTTATTGTCTTTAAATTGACAACGCATGTACACTTAGTGTCTTTAAGTTCACAACACATTTATATTTAGCGTCTTCGCATATATAAATATATAAAAATATATATTTATATATAAAAAGAATTATATTAATTAAAAAGAATTATGTATAAATCATAAATATGTTTCTACTTACAATGAATCAATTATACAATTATAATAAAATATATATGAATAATTCTTCTTGTTAGTTACATAACTAACATTACATCAGATTTATCAAAGAAAAAAATTACAAGTAATGCTACATCTCGAATACCGGAAGTATCAAATAACTCTTTGTATTTCAGAGATAAGTCATCATCACCAACGACACCCGAAGCAACTCCAACAAGCTTCTAGCAACCACAAACAAAAGGCCCACTTATTTTCCTTACAAAGCACATGAAAACTTCACATTAATAAATAAAAAAAAAGGAAGCACAAACTCTTTAAACCAAAGATTAATCATAGCCTAGGCTCACGGATTATTAGAACCAAACACTTCTCAAGGATCTAAACTTGGTACAATATGGAACACAGCTAAGTTCAAATCATTTAACGTATTCAACAAAATCAAAACCTGCGATATACTTTCGCAAGTGCTTTAAAACATGAAAGTGCTAAAATTTATTAAACTAAACTCAATCTGCACTTAAGAGAAATGAAAAAATAGTGAATTTAGGGTTCACTTGCCAAAGAAAAAAAATCTATCTCACCAATTACAGGGACCCCATAACTTTGTTCACCAAACTTGAAACAGAGTTGAGATTCTCTATGTATGCTCTGAGAGACAAAACCTCATCATTGTTTCAAAAGAGGGATCAACTTTTAAATCCTGATTCTGTAAATGTAATAGGGGACTCGTTGATGAACATACTACAAGTATTGTAATAAAAAAGCATCATCAGGGTTTGTTTAGAAAAGACAACATAGAAAATTCTAATAGAGGCATTTCATCATGCAAATAAAATGCACCATACAGTTATTGCAGAGAGGGATGACATGCTGCCTAATATAATGCAACTTGTACTTGACCTAAAACTAACAATTAAACAAATTTATATGAACTAAATTATATAAATTGAAGCTTTCTTTAGTATTTTCCAGTACATTCATTGTACATTTCCTCCAATGGCATTTTATGGTGCTTAAATTGTTGGTGCTTTCTTAGTATGTCAGTTGACTTTGTTTAATCATTAATAATAGCTTTAGTGGATCCCTAAAATAGGCACATCTAATAAGTCTTTTTTTTGTTTGTTTGCTTTTCACCTAATCCAACCACAAACCTGTTCCACAATAAAAAAATATATATTCAGAGAAAGAAATGAGCACTTACTACGACTGGTGGTTCAACTTCATCCCAGTTGCTACTACATTCAAAGAAAAAAGAATTCCTTATAAACTATTAAGCTCAAGATCGCTCCTCAAACTTCATTATCAATAAAATAAATGATTGCCCAAATAAAAGTTAATTAAAACACATAGGACTTATTTAAACTATTCATCCATCATTTGTATTTTGTACCTTAATTAAGAATTGACTCCCCATTTTTAGTCCCCTCTTTCTTGGTAGCTTTCGCTAGTTGCAACTTCACCGCTCTTCCGACCGCCGACTTATCAAATTGCTCCTGCCTGCATCATCATCATCATCATCATCATCATCATCTTCATGTCTAATATACATAATAAAAATCAAGTTTTTTTTGTGCATCAAATTAAGCAATCAATAGGGGCATCTCTAACCATCACAGAAGGGGATAATTAATTAATTAAACACGCAATCTTAAACACAACTACTGTTGAGCACCAATTAAGGGTCCGCTTAATTTTTGCTAATCATCTAGAATTCTATATATAATCTTATTAAGCATGTACTAGTAAAAGCAGTGATCATCAATCGAAAAGAACGATTCATAAAACATCATTGAGAAGTGAAGGCTGGATTTACAAAGATCAATACTCAGCCAAATTTTGACTATCTAAGCTAGTTAATTCTGAGCTAGACTAAATCAAGAAGTGACCAATAAAAGAAGTTTTAAAATGCTAACTACTCAACAAGAATCAAGAGCTAATCGTTCATATATGACCAAACCAACAAATTCAGGATATAATAGATTTTCCATATTCACAAATCGAATAAGATGTAATGCGAGTTCATTCACAAAAACTTTAGCAATTATATTGATATCCACCTTAACAATTTTAGTAGAAAAACAAGAAGTTTAAAATTTCATTGCTAACCGACTAGATCTGGCGTAGAGTCCACATCAACAAACCAGCAACGAAATCGCTAACCCTGTTGCAGAAGATGTGGTTTTGTGAGCACTGCAATGTTGTAAAAGAAACATAAGTATAAACCCTAGCAGATTGCACAAAGCAAGAGATCGGTCTCCACCTTCTCAAATTCAGGAACCTTACAAACATAATTGTTGAGTCGTTAATTATGTAATATTATATATAGTTTATTTATATATTTTTATTGTCGAGTCTCCAAAATACTAGCCTAATTATGTTTATTTATTATTTTCAGGGTTAACGGAGTGCGCGGTTGAATTCGTGGCGGAAAAAATACTTAAAATGGAGTATTTACTTGCAGTAATCGGATGCCGGACAATTTGCCTCGAAATACGCGTTGCGCGGTGAGTCGAATAGCAGACGGCGGTGTGTTCCAGCCAATCAGAAGATGACACGTCAGCAAGCGGAGGTGCCAACAGCCAGCGTGAACCAATCAGAGAGCGCCGTGTCAGCCAGGGAATCCACTTCATCGCTGCGCAGACACGTCACACACCATCCATTTCTTCTCGCGCAGCTACTGTTGATATGCCTCGGGATGCGTGCTCTCACAGACTCCCGATTTTCGCACGATTCGCCCGACTTCTCCTTCGCCACGTCATGCCACGTGGTATGCCCCCATTGGTCCAGACACGTCACAACAGTCACCGCACCAATCAGATAGCGACACGTGGCTACAGCTCAGCCACACACAGCAGTGGCGCTCCAATCACAACACGCCACGTCGCCAGGTCCACCTCACTCACCCAATCACGTGATGACACGTGGCAGAGAATGGAAACCAATTCACTTAGGGATTTTCTGGGTTTTTAATTTCGCTCTCTCTTTTTTTGATCTTCTCCTGGGATCTGCTGGCCGAACTCCTCCTCCCCCATTTCTTTATTTTTCTCTTTTCTTGTGTGTTCTTATTTCATGGAGGGATAAGTTCATAGTCTAGGCAAGACTGCGAGGGAGGTTCGACTGTGCTTATCAAAGGATTTGTGAGATTTATATATTTTAATTTCAGTCTTTTCATTATTATTTTATTTTCTTTGGTATTGTTTGAACAATCAAAGTTAAACACTTGTTTAAACTTTGATTTATTTGTCAGTGAGTCGTAAGCGCTCGTAGTTGTGCAATAAGACCACACTAGTGGCAATCGACCATACCGATTGATTCGACCCTTTTGGGACCGGTTGAATACCTTAGAAATCTAGGCTAAATCGAACACACGAGTGATCCGGTTGTCTAGGTGTAGTGCCTTCACAAAGCCCATTGCGGTCAACGCATTAAACCCAATTCACTTGAATTGTGGTTATGTGTTTGATTAGGGAAGTAGTCATCGTTGTACTTTGGCTATCGAGATTAGGAAGAGCAAGGAACCGCGTACGTTACCGGGTCTATAGCTACACTAAGATATTTTGATTTGCATATTTTACATAAATCGACGACCAAATCCAATCTTTTACCGAACCGAACTTGTATGTCTTGACCTAGGTATTTTTATTAATTATTTTATTTTCAATTTTATCTCCTTGCTTTAATTATTTTGTTGATATTTAGATTAGCTTTTATTATTCACTCTCTTAAACCCCGATTTCCCTTTTTGTTCTTTTTAAACCTTAGAAAGATTACCAGTCCCTGTGGGATCGACCCTTTGCCACTATTCTACAAAATAGTTGGTTTAGGTATTTTTTTAATTTTATTGACGCGTTCGGCGCGCGTCAATAATCCATTCGAATCAAGTTCGAAAAATAACAGCTTCATACTAAACCAACGAAAGGCAAAAAATTAAGGATCATGAGCTCTCAAATCGAGGAAATCCCCTACCTTGAACGAACAATCAAACAAATACAAGCGAAGAAACAAGCGAAGGGAAGATCTGAAAAGAAGATGTTTGAGAAAACTTGTGTCTGAACTATAAATTATCGGATTCGATGGATCGAGCTTCAATGTCTCCACGATGAGCTTCATTGCAACCAAATTGTAGAAACCCTAACATGCACATGAAGGAGTGGACGCCATGGCCAGCTTGTCCTTGCCGTTCAGCCTCCTAAACGTCAACGGCGACGCCTTCTCGAGATGCTTGTCGAGAGCATTATTGACCCGCTTCCGATCCAGAGGACCAATCTCCGACTTGGATCCGCCGCCACCCCAGCTCGATACGTTCTCGAATAATCCTCAATCTTGACGATCGATCGGCCGATCTGATTATCATCCACCGCGCAGTAGACTCGGTGTAATCGTCCTTGAAAACCATAGATTTCATGGACAACGCGAAAAAAAGAGTGAGAAATTAGGTTTCTGTTGAAGAAATGAGAAGAAAAGTTGCGCTTTTGACGAGTGAGAGAGAGATGGCTTACCCTAGATTCGGATTCACAGATTCAGATTGATGTGTATTTGTTTGGGTTTTGGGTATTAGAGAGAGAAAGTAGAGAGAGAGTGAGGGAGGGGATATTTGGTTTGGTTGTGAATGCGATGTAGAAGCGCACGTTGTTTGGGGCAGGGGTGGCAGGTTAGCCCAAAACGTATTGCTCGAGGTGTAACGCACTGCGCCCACTCGGTCGATCGAGTCGAGCGTGCGGCGAAGTCGGTCGACGAAGTGAGTTTCATGCGCGACTTTTATTCAACGCAAGCGGTCTATTTTTTTTCTTAAGATTTTAAATAAGGTCTCCACTTTTTGAGAGGTAAAATTTATTGTAATCGTTAACTTTTATTAATGAAATTTTAAAAAATATCATAAATAATCAATAAATGAGTCATTGTATATATTTTCAATGGAAAAAACTTTCGAGGACTTCTTCAATGAAATTTCATATTCATTACTTACCAACTTTCAATGATAATTTTTTAAAAATATCATAAAACTTGAATCATAAAAAGGGTTTTTGTTGTAATGTGTGTAATGATTGTTATGATAATTTTATGACATTTTATTTAAAAATCGTCATGTTTAACCTAATTTTAATGACGAATTTTGATTTAAAATCCAACAACAATTGTAAATTACGTGTCTTGAGATTTAAGATTTACCAACACTTATAAATCATGTGTCTTTAGATTTAAAATTTAACAACACTTGTAAATTATGTGTCTTGAGATTTAAAATTTACCAATACTTGTAAATTATGTGTCTTTAGATTTAAAATCAACACCACTCGTAAATTATGTGTCTTGAGATTTAAAATTTACCAACACTTGCAAATTATGTGTCTTTAGCTTTAAAATCTAACAACACTTGTAAATTGTGTGTCTTGAGATTTAAAATTTACCAACACTTTTAAATTATGTGTCTTTAGATTTAAAATCTAACAACACTTGTAAATTATGTGTCTTGAGATTTAAAATTTACCAACACTTTTAAATCACGTGTCTTTAGATTTCAAATCTAACAACACTTGTAAATTATATGTCTTGAGATTTAAAATCTACCAACACTTGTAAATTATGTGTCTTTAGATTTAAAATCTAACAACACTTGTAAATTATGTGTCTTGAGATTTAAAATTTACTAACACTTGTAAATTATGTGTATTTAGATTTAAAATCTAACAACACTTATAAATTATGTGTCATTAGATTTAAAATCTAACAACACTTATAAATTATGTGTCTTTAGATTTAAAATTTAACAACACTTGTAAATTATGTGTCCTTATATTTGAATTTTGACAACACTTGTTGTTTGTGTCCTCAATTTTAACTTTAGCGACACTTATAAATGATGTGTCCTTAAATTAAAAAATTGACAACACTTATAAATTAGTGTCTCCAAATTTTAAATTTGGCGACATTTGTTTATCAAGTGTCCTTAATTTTGAAACGTTTGTACATTATACGTCTCGAGATTTTAAATTTGGCTACATTTTAATATCAAGTGTCCTTAATTTGGATACACTTGTATATTATGCGTCTCAAAATTTTAAATTTGGCAACACTTGTATATCATGTGTCTCTAAAATTAAAATTTGGGAATACGTTTTATTAGCGTTGGCAAAAAAAGTGTTGCTATAGACCCACTTAGTTGTAGTGCAAGGTTAAGGTTTGTGATGGACTGCTAATGACAATGAGGGATGCATAGAGGCCAGAGAGCCCTGTCCGTAGAAGAGTATGGATACGGAGATGGAGATACAAACATACAAGGAGAAGGTTGCGACGGTGTACCAGACGATCTTGGGGGAGGAGGTTCCTTTTGTTGAAGGAGACACTCGGGTTACGAAAGATGAACGTGGTCCCATCCTGAACGTTTCTGATTGACTTTATTCCTTAATTGTAGCGCGATTGGATAACTCGGTGGTGGTAAAGCTGATGATGGGCGGTAAGATTGTAACGACCTAATATTTATTGACGTTGTTATTTAGACTTTTTTCAGACTCGGACGCCAGCTCATACCCACGTGGACGCCCCTGAGAGGCTAGGGCACGCCTAACCAAGCGTAAATCGTTATTTTTGTCTGTTGGTTGCATAATTGCAATGTTAATTATTATTTTATTCAGTTTTACATCGCATGTGTGTATTTTACTATTGTGTGAGCTGGTGTGACAAATACTTGTCTTGGGATGGTGTCAGTGCGGGTATCGTGTAGGAGTTACCCGGGGATGCTAAACGAGGCTAACTATAGTACATAGTGGATAATTGAACCATAGCTTAAGTTAGTTAATTAAATAAAGTAAAATATGGCGCGTTTCACGATGTATGCTGAGGCATGAGGTATCGAGTGCCGGGTAGTCGGGGACTTGATCGGGTCATGAATACCAATTTAAGACCCTAAATAGCCAAAATATGTATAAAAGTGCCTAAGTTAAATTAAGTGAATCAATTGATTACAAATGCCTATAGTAGGATGGAAAAATTGATATCATAAATTTGCCTCGAGATTTGCACTAGAATGAAATTTTAGAAGATTTGAGTTGGGAATTGGTGTCAACAAAATGGAAGTTAGTGGAGTAGGAGTTAACAAGGACCATTAGATTGACTTCGAGATACGTGAACACAATGATTATAATTAACATTACATATATATATAGCTAAGTTAGTGGGAAATCTCTTTATGCAACAAAGAACAAGAAAAACTTAGTACATTTGGTGAGATGAAAATGAGAGGGTTTAGCTAGAATTTATTGAGAGATTGGAGTACAAGTGAAGATTTGGCTACCAAATCAAGAGGTTCAAGCTACGAGGAGAAGAAAAGAAACCCTAGGTATCATTGAAAGTGTAATGTCTCTGTTTACACATAATGTTTTTGTGGGCACATACATGCTCTGTATATATGAGTGTTGTGGGCACAAATGTAAGTTTGTCTTGCAGATTTTGTCGTGGCCACAGACAGTAGCCTTGTATATATATAAGTGTTGTGGGCACTGATACGGGCTGCCTATCTTGGCGTAAAGAAAAACAACAAGGAAAATAATTTGCAAAAAATAAATAACACACAAATTGTTTACACAGTTCAGACCTCCCGTCCTACGTCTGCGGGGCCACGCCCAGGTGTAAAACCCACTAAAGAATAAAGAGTGATTACAACTTATACAACTTGACTATTTACTTGTTTTCTCTCAAGTTGGTGATCCCTCACCAAGTCCTACTGTACTAATCACTCCCCTATCTCTAGGCTCTTACACAAGCGTCTCCAAGATCCCTTTGGAGTTCGAGATAGTTCGAGATCCCCTCAGAGTGCAGGCTAAGTCCCCTTAGCTGGTGTGTATGAGAACACAACTCGTGAGATGGTATTCTTGTGATCACTTTGCTCTTACAAAACAATTTAATTAATCAGAATTAAAAACTGATACTAAGACCAGTGAACATTGAACTATATATAGAGAAGGCTAGTGGACATCTTTGACTTCGTTCCTTCTTATTCAATGAATTAGCCCATTGTGTTTTAGGAAACATAATTGATAAATATCTTTGATTGAGATCTTTCGTTTCCTTATCTTATAGATTTGATTGCAATGCAATGGTGGCGCAAGCTGTCCTTCCTTGTTTGTAGATTCTTGCCTTCCCATGAAGATTCACAAGATATCTAATGATCTTGCATATATACTGGATGCTTATGTGAAGACTTACATGGCAGAGCTACACAAGGAATGTCTCAATTGATTTGTTAGTAGCATAATGTCATTTAATAGCTCGTGACACTTAAGGAGTGACACACAATAACAATATATAGGGAATTTACATTTTAACAATCTCCCCCTTTGTTATCTATGTGTCATAACTTAGAGTATAGATTAGATATGCAACAAGTATGCAAAAGTAATATTATGTAAAACATAGTCATACCAAGCATTAGCATAAATCCTAAATTTCAAAATTAAGATATCAGTTAAGTTCAACTAGGAGGGTTCAGTAGATAACAAAATTTTTTAAAACTAGTTGTGTTTCTTCCCCTTACTCTATATCTAATCTTAGTTCTCCCCCTTTGTGGACACAAAAAATAGAGGATGCTATGGGCGAGCCGGAGTTGGTCGTCCAGCAGACACGAAGATGTCACGAAGCGTGTCGGCTTGCTGGAGGTAGTCTAAATAAAGGTAAGAGAGTTCTGCATACTGTTCGTCAGTCATGATGGTAGGAGCTGGAGACGAGGAGGCATCGTGATGGGTAAATGTGCCCACAGTTCCTGATAGACTAGTGGGAGGAGTGAGAGAAGGATCTGGCGAAAAGATCAGTTCCTCTGCAGGATACACAACAGGTTCCAATAGGGCAGTGGAGACAAGCAGATCAGCAAGATGAGGAGAGGAGTCTTTAAGGATGGTAGAGCGAATGGTGCGGACATGAGCCTCCACAATGACATCAAGAGGCACAGTGAAGACGTCTTCAGCAGCGAAAAGTGTAGTAATCAGACAAGGGAAGAACAATTTCTTCTAAGATTTCCTATTGTGGACACGAAAGCAGATAGCCTTGAACAACATGTGCCCATAGTTGACATAGCTGCACCCTGACCAATTGCATAAATGAGGAGATAGTCCTATGGAAGAACCGTGGCATCATGCCGGACAGGAAAAAGATTGTGAGTGCCATGAATGAAGAGAGTGAAATAGAGGGCTGTGAGATCCGGAGCAGTGAGACGTGCTCCCCATTGACCTTTAGGGACTCGATTACCCATTAGAGTAGATGTGCCAACATTGATGTCTAGATTGGCACGGTACCCCGATGGATAGGAGTCGGGTGAGTCATTGTAGGTGGGAAGGCCAAGTAATTTGTTAATGGTAAAAGGGGAGAATCGACATACTTGGCCACGAATGTATACACGATAAAAATGAGGAGAAGAAGGATCAACAACAGAGGAGGATAAGTTAGCGTAGAATTCCCTAACAAGGTTCTCATTGTATGTACGGGGAAAGGTAAAGAGGTGCAATATTCCTCTTGCCTCCAAGAACCGGTATACCTTGAAATGCTTGTAAGTCTTCTCATCCAACCGTTGTTCATAGTGGAATTTCACCTCGACGAGATCGTCATAGAGTGCTTCCGCATCCCTGGTGAAGAACCGAGAAGAGGAGGCAGACGAGGCACGAATGTAGGTGGGTGGTGAGACCACAGGCTCAGGATTATAGGGGGGTTTGTTGTGGAACAGGTGTAGACTTAGGACGAGATTGAACTCGTGTGCGAGGCCTTGTGGAAATAGGGGCAGAGCCTGTGAGCATATCGTGAGGATCTCCTTCAGCAGTAGCAGGATTGAGGCAAGTATTGGACGACGAAGGAGGCGGAAGACGGAAGACAGGAGGCGGTGGTGAAGCTCCTATGAGTTGGTGAGATAGTAGGTTCGAAGAGGAGGAGGAGAGATTGGTGTGCTGTTGGGAGCCTTGGAGTGGCGAGTGGAGACCATTGTGCAAGCAGTGGAGGAGAAGTGAAGACCACGAAGGAAAATGCTTGAACGACAGGGGAGACAATGAGAAGAGGTTATTGAGAAGATGAATAGGTTGTTTTGTAGGCATGATAGAGCATTAAAACACACACCAAGCCTAATTAAGCATTCAACCACCCACTATATACCATTAAACCCAATTAAGTGAGAGAGAAATTTGAGGATTCTGGGAGTTATGGAAACTTCCCTCCAAAAGAAAGAGGAAACCGTTGTTAAGGATAAGGACAGTTATGGAAACTGAATATTCTATTCACCGGCCTACCCATTTTCTTTAAATGAACTAAAAAGAATGCTAATTATCGAAAGACGGGGGTCGACACAGTCCTAATTCACCGTGAAGAAACGCAAATCACGATCCATCAAATGCCTTGGTAAAAATATCAGTTAATTGTTTCTTAGTGCTTAAGTGCTTTAGTATGACAACTTTTCGATCAACTAAATCACGAAGAAAATGATACCTAAGATCAATGTGCTTAGTACGCGAGCGTTGTACCGGGTTTTTTGAGATGTCAATAGCACTCTTGTTGTCACAGAAGACAATTAGTTGTGCCCACGGAATGACATAATCATCAAGCATTTGACGCATCCAAAGGAGTTGAGTGCAACATTGTCCCACTGCAATGTATTCAGCCTCTGCAGTGGAGAGAGAGATTGAATTCTGTTTTTTGCTGTACCAAGAAACAAGTAGTCCCAACATAAAAACAGCTGTAATGACCCGTACTCTTAATTCCTTGATTAATCACTAATCATAAATCATTAGTGGTTTAAGATCTGACTAAGGGTCGCGGTAAGTCAAAATGCTTAAATATTAATAAAAAATGATTTTAAATTTTGTCAGGCATGTTCTGCGTGTAGTATATGGCATTGCAAATGATTTGAGTTAATTAAATTGAATCCGCGTGATGACGACACTTAGACTATTAAGTTATTGAACATTGGCTATGGGAGGTTGAGACAAAGGTTGTGTAGGCTAAATGTGTAGATTTTGGGGTCACAAAGTGATCGGGACGAAGGAGGACCTTTATATCTACTTCTAAGTGAGTTGTGATGACCCTCGATCATTAGTGTTGTTTCTATCAAGGAAAGGATGGAGAGATGAGATTATATATCACAAAAAAGAACAAGTAGAAAAAAAAGGTTTAAACCCTATCTCTTCATCTTCAACACACACACGTAGAGAGAAAAAGAGAGGGGAGCCGGCGAGAGAAAGAGAGAGTGCGACGGCCCCAGTTTCCCACAAACTGGGCCCCGCCCGGCCTAGACTTACGTGGACCCCGAGCCAGTCTCGCTGAGTCACGCAGGCCTAGTCAGCCTTTCAATCCACCATTATAAGTAAATTCATAATTTTAAGTTGAGTTTTTAGAATTTTTCAAGTTTTACAAATTAGCGGAAGCAATTACTACATTAAATAACTCAACAATAATTGTAAAAGAGTTGGACAACCTAATTGTGGAACCCTACATATGTATATCATTAAAAATTCAGAGGAGAGTAAACACAAGATATACATGCCCAAAATCCAAGTGTTTTTAAAACAAGTATATCTAATAATACAAAAGATTCACCTAGCTATGGAGCCTTCCCCTTGCTGGACCGTGGATCTGCACTCAGTTAAACACAAGAATGACGAGCCCAGGTAAATAACGACAATATGACATATATACAACATTTTGAAATAACTAGAACAGTCGAATACATGCAAATAGAAAGAAAAGAACATGAAACGCATGAATATAAAAGACTGTAAACAAATCAATCAATAAGTGAGGGTGCGGAATACAAAAACCAAATAACAAGGAGTCCCGACCAAAAGGTCGTTGAGTCGCGGCAAAAGCCCACCAAACTCGAGTTCAGGACGAGACACTGCCTACCAGCCCTAACCCTTGCGACTATGAGATATCCACAGACCCGGATAAGTCCAGATAAGAGCTCATATCACAGATAAACAATAACCATGACTCACTTGCCAATGGACCACTCAACCAACAACAATCTCAAAGATAGCTATCAAAGCAATGAACAACAATATTCAATAGAGTAAAATGAAATGACTATACAATTTCCTAGCTGGCTTACTTACATTCTCCGCGAGCAATCCATCGCATCGTCGAGCTTCGTTGAAGTTACACCTCCACTGTCCACTGTTGTTGTCTCGTCGGGGATCGATCGGCCAGGCAACGCGCCACCGCGTTGTTGCTCTGCGCCGTTAACCGAGCCGTTGCCGCTGCCGCCGCCACTGGTGAGTTCCTTCGCGTCGCGCGCTGGTCCGCTGTTGCAGCCACGCGCCGCGCCGCTGGTACGCGCCACCGTGCCGGAGCCTTGCTAAACCCTCGCCAGTGGAGCCACTCACCGTCGCCTCCGTCAACGCGCCACCGCGCCTAGCTGCTGCCACTGTCACTGTCGCTGGTGAGTCACCGTTCCTCCTCGCCGGCGTCCCTGCTCCTCGTCGGCGTCATCCGTGCCGCTGCTCGTCGTCTTCCCCCACAGCCGCGCCACCTCCTGATCCGCCGCTGCAGTTGGCCGTCCGCGGCTTCGCCTCAACCGCTGCCGCCGCGCCACCTCCTGATCCGCCGCTGCAGTTGGCCGTCCGCGGCTTCGCTCAACCTTCGCACAGAATCGCTCGCTGGCCGGACTCCCGTCTCGTTGGAGCCGCCGTCCGCGGCCTCCGTTGTTGATCCGCCGCTGCTTTGTTGGAGCGCCGCGCTTACTCACTGGCGTCGCATCGCAGCTCATCCGAGCCGCAACACCACCTGCGTCGCACTTGGCCGATGTCGCCGCTCCTCGCCAACATCTCCGCCATCTCTCTTTCTTCTCTCTCTCCGCCGTCTTTCTCTCTTTCTCTCTCTTTCATCCCCTATCTTTCTCTCGTTTTCCTCTCTCTCTTTTCTCCTCTCTCTTCTTATCCGATTTTTTTTCATACTTATCTCCTCATATCCGAATTAAACCCCGAAAAATACCCCATTTTTTTCCAAAAACACCATTGCACTCCAAAACATGGGGACACCGCGTCTAAACCTTAACTTGACCATATTTCGCTTCAATTAAAATACAGATCACGATGAGTGGGTCCCACATACGACCCTAAAATGACACGTGGTACGAGTTATATTTTTAGGGTCGTTACAGAGAGGGAGAAAGAGAGAGGTGAAGGGAGCTCCGGCGAAGGATCAGCCGCCGCAGTGGACGGCGCGGTGGCACGGCGGCAGCGGCGAGGCGACTGGAGCACGGCGGAGCGGACAACCGATGGCAGCGACGCGGACAACATCCACGTCGGGGCTCGCGGACGTCGTCGCAATATCGTCTTCGGCAAGTCCGCGTAGTTTCGACGAGGTATCGACGGCAGACAACGACACAACTCCGGCGAGGAAGTTCGCAAAGAAGAGATGAGAGAAACATAGAGATTTACAAGGAGTTGATGTCTTATGAATCAATGCTCCATGGTTGAAGTTATTAGGACTAATTCTCAACTAGATTTGAAGTTTAAAAACCTCCATTGAAGGCATGGTGAGATTCCAACCTCCTCAACTTTTAGTTTGAACAAGTCTTAGTTAATAGAAGTTAACAAATTCTAGAGGCTTTGCTTATTATTCTTGTGCTTTACTTTGAGAAAAAAATGATTTCTATCGATCGACTCACATCTTAATGACTTTTATCAAGATTTAAACTTATTTTCGAAAGTGTTCATACTTGGTAAATGATATTGGTGGATAATGAACTTTATGTGCTCGATGAAATTACCAAGTGGGTCTCTACCCATTCAAAATAAAGTTTTGAATCAATAAGTTGTGGTTTTAATAGTTGACTTGACTTCGAATAAATCAATATGGATTCTTTGGCTAAAGGATGAGTTGTAGGATTCAAAGAAAGTCTCATCAAATTTTAGTTTGGTTTTAAACACATGATTGGTTTAATTTAACTTGGAAAAAAGGTTTTGCATTGGTGAAACTTTGATAAAATGAATATGGCCAATGCATTGTTATATTGCTATGTTTTGATTTCAACTCACGGAAATGATTTGGTTATTGTTAATGATTTGAACTCATTTTTCAAGAACTTCAAGTTTTACAAATAATTTTAAAAAGGATATGAACTCCAAAGGTTTGAGGAAACCTTCAAAAGAGAGCATGACTTGTTTAAATAAGCATTTTAGTCATTTAGTCCTACTTTTATCCTAAGAACCAAGTTATATAGAATTTCATGATTTTCAAGTTGTTGCCATGACTTTTGAGTCAAAACATTTTGTTTTAAGTTGCGTTGGTTCAAATGAAAATGCTTGAGTAATGAATGTTCCAAGTTGGAAGTAAGGAGTAGTAGTTTGGTAGTGTCGAACCATTTGAAGACTATTTGTTTGAGTCAAATAAGCTTAGAAGAGTTTGTAACGCAAATGCTCGCGTGAAGAACTAAAAATTATTTTACTAGCACATGAAAGTAAGCTATGCTACTTGGAATTATAACTAGATTCATGAACTAAGGAAAGCATAAACTATGAATAATACTTGACTTAGAAAGTGGTCCTTAAATAATTAAATATAGTCTAAACGATTTTGTTGCACCTATGTATAATTGTAGATACGCAAGAAGGACTCAATTAGGCTATTTGAATTATCGAATCGACGTGGCGACTTATGTGATTGTATTGTAAGTAAACCAGTAAGAAACTCAATATTGATTATTTTCCTTTCCTTGCATAATTTGAAGAAAATGATACCTATTGTTGGACTCTACTTCTTTACCGAGTGACTTAGGGTCTAAGTGGTCAAGTTGAGTCGTTGTTTACTCGTGAGTTGAGCATCCAAGTCGCGCTCGTGGCTCCTAGACGAGATTGAATCCTCTGAGTGAGCATCAGCTAAGTGTCGTGGCTCCTCTAGGACTTCAAGGATTCCATTGCGGTTGAGCATTCGACTGCGACTGTGGCTCCCGTTGGAATGTTTTTCTCGGGTTGCGACTTAAGTAAGTAGATAGTGTCGAATGGATTTGGTGCGGTTGAAGCGGACTTGGTCCCGACGTATAGTATTTGACACTAACATGTTTTATGTGGCTTTAAGCCCACGTGTAGAGTGTCAAGACCACTTAAGCACCTATCCTTTGCTTCCGAATCACTTGGTCTCTATCGTTGATCATTGTAGTCTGTCTATCATGCGCTTTATTGTTCTTTTTAGCTTAATCTCTTTCTAGCATGATTTATAGACTTATTTATTGTTTAATCTGAATTATTGTTGAACTTCTTCTAGATTTACTCACTGGAATTGTCTCCGGTTTAGGTGACAATTGCAGGCATAATCTCCGAGTTCGAGAACATTGATGTGCGACATACGTAGGTTATTTGATGTATCTATATCACATGTATACTATTTTATAAATGGGTATTTGGGATGAGAGATATGTGAATTTCCCCTCTTGTATATGTTGTACGGGGTTTCCACATACTAGCTTCCACACCTAGAACTCGTTGTATGTTTAATTTATTTGTTATCTCGTTTTCATCGCATTTCAATTTCGCTGCATATGATTTCATATATATATATATATATATATATACTATGTTGTGTAGACTATCATGTACTGAAGACCGGTTTGTGAGGCTGACTAGGCCTTTATTAACTCTGAACTGGTTTACCGAGGGTTAATGGAGGCCCAGTGCCGGGCGGTACCCAATTTGTAGGGTTGGGGTTGTCACAACAGACACCCGAAGTACTTTTTCGAGCATCAATATTTCCTGCCCAATCTGCATAACTAAAGCCAGCTAATCATAAGTTAGATTCGTTAGAGTACCATAAACCATAATTTAATGTGGATGCTACATAACGAATGATACGTTTTACCGCAATAAGATGGGATTCTCTCGGGGATGCTTGATAGCGTGCACATACACCGACACTGAAACATAGATCTGGTCGACTGGCTATTAGGTAGAGTAAGCTACCAATCATGCTTCGGTACAGTTGCGGATCAGCTAATGTGCCCACAACGTCTTTAGTGAGCTTGTCACTTGTACCCATATGTGTGCGCGCTTGTCGTGCATTATTGAGGCCAAACTTCTTCACAATGGTTTCATCATACTTACTTTGAGAGATAAAAGTTCCTTGTGGACTTTGTTGAATTTGTAGTCCAAGAAAGAATTTTAACTCACCAACCATACTCATCTCAAATTCAGTCTGCATGTTTGTGATGAATTCTTGTACCAGTGAAGACGAAGTCGATCCTAATACTATGTCATCTACATGATTTGTGCAATGAGGACAGCGGAAGACATTGTCTTAATAAACAATGTTTTGTCAATTCCTCCTCTTTGATACCCCTTATGTAATAGATAGGTGGTGAGTCTCTTATACCAAGCTCGTGGAGCTTATTTGAGTCCATAACGAGCCTTGTTGAGGTGATAGATATGATCGGGGTGTTGAGGGTCAATGAAACCCTTTGGCTGCTCAACATACATTTCTTCAGTGATGATACCATTGAGGAAGGCACTTTTGACATCCATTTGTTGGAGAGTGATATTCATGTTACATGCATAGGCCAAAAGAAGTCTAATAGACTCTAGACGAGCAATTGGAGCAAAGGTTTCATCAAAATCGATTCCTTCAATTTGACCGTATCCTTGTGCAACAAGTTGAGCCTTGTTCCGAGTGGTCACCCCATGTTCATCCATTTTGTTTCTGAATGCCCATTTGGTTCCAATGATGTTGACATGTGATGGACGTGGTACTAGTTTCCATACTTCATTTCGTTGGAACTGCAGGAGCTCTTCTTGCATGGCATTTACCCAACATTCATCCATCAAAGCCTCTTTCACATTTTTGGGTTCAAGAGATGATGCACAACATGTATATCTGGAAAGTTTATTGTAATCTCTTTTTGGGACGTCTCGTGTGATGATCCCTTGAGAGATATCTCCAATAATGGATGAGGTAGGATGGTCTATTTGAATCCGTGAAATTACTTGAACATAGGATGAAGGTTCTGTCGTAGGTACATCCTGAATAGATATGGATGGATCAATAGCAAAATCAGGAATGGAGTTACCAATATACTCACCTGCAGTAGTTTCTGTTGGCACAACAGCTGGTGTCGTGGGTTCATCAGTTGTGGGCACAAATGCTGTTGGTAAAAATTCTTCATCGTTGTGTGACTGAGGGTGAACCGTTTTAGAGGCCTTTGCAGGACAGCTTACAATATCGTCTACTACAATGTTGATAGTCTCCATTATCCATCGTGTGCGCAGATTGTACACTCGAAATGCTCTACTTGATGTAGAGTATCATAGAAAGATGCCATCATCGCTCTTCTTGTCAAACTTTCCAACCTGTTCCCTGTCTCTCGAGACAAAGCATTTGTTGCCAAATATATGAAAATAACTTAAACTTGGTTTTTTACTTTTCCAAACCTCGTATGGTGTCTGTGTTGTGTGAGGACGAAAATAGGTTCAGTTGATGACATAACATGTTGTGTTCACGGCTTCAGCCCATAGATTCTATGCCAGTCCTTTTGAGTTTAGCATGACTAGTGCCATTTCTTGGATATGGCGATTCTTACGTTCCACAACTCCATTTTGTTAAGGGGTGATAGGTGTTGAATATTCATGATGAATCCCTAAACTCTTGCAAAAACCATCAAAGTTAGAATTTCCAAATTCCTTACCATGATCGCTGCGGATGCGGGTGATTTGATAATTTGTTGATATTTTCTCATTCGAAGCTTGATACATAGGTCTCGAAATTCTTCAAAGGCATCGAACTTTGAGCGAAGGAAAAATACTCATGTGAAACGTGAGAAGTCGTCTGCACATACAAGGATGTATCTCTTTCCTCCAAGACTGATTGTTTGAGTAGGTCCAACTAAATCAATATGCAGAAGCTCTAGTATTCTTGTAGTCAAACATCTATCTACCGATTTGTGAGCTCTTCGTCGCTGCTTTCCATATTGGCATGGACCGCATGAGGTGCTGTGGACAGAGGAGATTTTAGGAAGTCCTCTAGTTGCACTTGAGTCAGATAATTTTTTGAGCTGCTGGTAGTTAACATGCCCAAGTTCTTGGTGCCAAACCTCAGTCTGATGAGGTATGCTGTGTGGCACAAATGTTCTTGGCAGGATTCTTTTCATTCTCGATAATCGATTGCAGGAGGTAGTAGTTATCAGATGAGCGCAGCCCTCTCAAGATGCACTCTCCTTGATGATCAAGAACCTTGCATTTTTCCATTTGACTCTTAAGTTCTGATCACAAAGTTAGTTGATGCTTATGAGATTGGTTTTCAAATCTTCAACATGAAGTACATTAGTTAGTGAAGGTAACCCGACAATATGCAATGTTCCTTTTATAATTACTTTGCTACGAACTCCATCACCGAAAGTTACATGTCCTCCTGAAAAAGGTTGATAGTCAGAAAGAAAGGAGATATTACCCGTCATGTGTTTGAAACATCCACTGTCGAAGTACCAGTCTGATGAAGATGTAGCTTTTAGGGAGACATGAGCTACATTACACTGCGTGTTGTTTTTTTGGTACCCATTTCTGACGATGGAAAACTTTCTTTGGGGAAGAGCTTCTTCTTGTGATGGAATTATGTCTCCTAGCAAGCTCCCTGTGCATTTGAAAACATCGGGACCATATGTGTCCATTTATTCCACAATAGTGATGATTTTCTAACTTATATGTTAGAAAGTGAAACTCGAATGTTTAAAGAGGCTATGTCTACACTTGAAGCTCCTTTATGGAAAGAAGCAATTAATAGCAAAATTGAATCAATTATGCACAATCATACATGAGAGTTTGTGGATTTACCATTTGTTATAAAACCTTTTGTGGTATGTTTGGTTGGGTTGATAGGGTTGCCTTGATAGGGTCGGATTAACAAACATTGGATTACATGGCTATGGATTATAGGTAATCTAAATTTGGAGACTTGTTCAGTAGGCATGATAGAATTTTAAGTGATTTAATGAAAATGACAATTTTATCTCTCCCCATATAAAAACCCCAAGCAAGGCTCCATCGTTCTCCACATCTCAACTGAGAAACTGAAACCCTACCAAGGTGGAACTTCGCGTTCGGGAAGAAGATGTTGATGTTTACACTTTACACCATAATAATGATGTTTAGTTGTTCATCTCAATAGTGAACCCAATCGAAAATTTAAGTTGATGTTTGGTTCTTCATCAACAAATAAATTTCATCAAATTAAAGAGATATGAACGAGACATCATAGATCAAATTAGAGAGATACGAATGAGATGTCATCCATCAACAACTAAATTTCAATAAACAATCAATCACCTCTTCAAATTGACCCATCAAATTAGAGATATATGAACGAGACGACATAAACTCGTTAAGAGTCATCATCCATCAAATTTCATCAAATAAGGTGTAAAAAATCATTCACCATGGATTACAGAGACTAGTTGATAGAGTTACCGAACGAGAAAGAGAGAGAGAGTTACCGAATGAAAAAGAGAGAGAGGGACGAGGATGATCGATTAGTTCATATTTGGATTCGGATTGACGAGTGAGAGAGATGATCGACTAGGGTTTTTTTGTTGGAGAAATTGCACATTACTGTAGTGTTCGGTTGTTTTTGTTTATTATAGTGAATGGCAATCTCGTCTTTACACTAGTTGGGAGAGGACAGACTAACTATTGAAAGGGTAAGACTCCACTTAGTTTAGTCCACAGTTTGGGTGATTACATAATCTATTGCATTATCTAATCATGCGAAATGAACAACAAATTACATATAATCCAATGGATTAGCTAAGCAGTCATGCGAACCGAATAGACCATTGGAGTGTAAATGGATTTTTAAAAGAAAAATTAAAGGCGAATGGTTCAATTGATAAATACAAAACTAGGTTACCAAGGGCTTTACACAAAAAGTGGGATATGGTTTCTTCGATACATATTCACCGGTAATGAGGATAACATGCATAAAAATGTTAATTGCAATTGTTGTAATAAATAATCTTGAAATTCATCAAATAGATGTTAAAACGACACTTTTAAATGGTGAATTAGAAGAAGAAATATACATGCAACAATCGCAAGGATTTGTTGAGCTGGGACAAGAGTAGAAAGTGTGTCGACTTGTTAAATCTTTATATAGATTAAAGCAAGCTCCAAAACAATGGCACATTAAATTTGACAATGTCATGTTATCAAATGGTTTCAAAATCAATGAATGTGATAAATGTGTATATGCCAAAGACACACCTAATGGCTTTGTCATAGTTTGTCTATACGTGGATGATATGTTGATTATAAGCAATGAGAAAGCTATAATCAAATCTACAAAGAAAATGTTGACTAAATATTTTGAGATGAAAGATATTGGAATTTCTTATGTTATTTTAGGAATTAAAATTTCTAAGATAGCGAATAGATTAGCATTGCCACAATCTCATTATATTGAGAAGATATTAAATATGTTCAATAAATATGATATTAGTCCAATAAATACACCAATGGGTGTTAATGAACATCTAACTAAAAATAAAAAAGCAACCCATATATAAATTATAGTGTGCGAGTAAACTTGGCAGTATAATGTATGTCATGTCGTGTACGAGACCTGACATAACATGCGTGGTGAATCGATTAAGTCGATTTGCAAGCAATCCAAGGAAAGATCATTGGAAAGCAATGATAAGAGTACTTAAATACATAAGACACACAATGAATTATGGATTGCATTATACGAAATATCCTGTTGTTCTAGAAGGATATAGTGATGCTAACTGGATATCAGATACTCAGGATACTAAATCTACAAGTGGGTATGTTTTCACACTTGGAGGTGGTGCCATATCTTGGAAATATTCTAAACAAACATGCATAGCTAGATCTACTATGGAATCTGAATTCATAGTTTTAGATAAAGCTGGTGAAGAAGCCGAATGGCTTAAAAACTTCTTAGAAGATATTCCTTGTTGGTCGAAACATGTGTCAGCCATTTGTATCCATTGTTATAGTATGTTTGTTATAGCAAAAACGCATAATAAAATGTATAATGGCAAGTCACGACATATACGCCGACGACATGACACAACAAAACAATTACTTGAGAATGGTGTAATTTTCATTGATTATTGTGAAATTCGAGAATTTATTGACCTTGATTAATGGACTAATTAAGTGTTTTCAGATTTTAAATTATTTTTAGGAATCCGAGGTGGGACTCACGTGTTACGAACCGGAGATCATAAGGTAAATATTTTATTTTTATGTGTTGTGTGCCTAGTGTATGTATTATACTTTATTCGACGCGTCACACAGTTAAGTTAGGGCCAATATGCGTTATTCGAGTGTAAAAGAGCGCGTTGGGTAAATTCCCCAAATTTCGACGAATTTAAGTATTTTTTGGGTTCAAAAGTGGGGTTTAAAAGAGGTTTAAAGTTAAGAAAATAAGAAAATTAAAATCAAAAAGTAAAATGACCAGGAAGGGTAATTGAGGTGTTAAGTAGTGGATAAAGTTTGAAGGGCAAATGAATAATTTTAACGCTCTTCTCCGCACCCCTCCCTCTCTCGCGTTCGATCTCCTCCTCCGTTGACGTGTCTCGCTCTCTACTTGTTGTAATCATCATCTCGATCGCCCTCACTGTCTCTCTTTCGACTCTCCACTCTCGTATCTCTCACGGTCTCGCCTCTTTCCCTTCATCGACTTGAAAACTAGAAAGTTTGTTAGTTTGTTTGTGTTGATGGATTGATGAATTATTTTGATGAAATTGATGATTGTTGAAGGTGTTGTTGAGTGATTGAAATTGAAGAAGGAAGGAAATATATATATATATATATATATATATATATATATATATATATATATATATATATAGAGAGAGAGAGAGAGAGAGAGAGAGAGAGAGAGAGAGAGAGAGAGAGCAGCATTGATGCTAGGGAGGGTGTCCCTGCAACGCAAGGGCACTGCGCTGCCTAACCCAGGGAGGACCTGGGCTTTGCCCAGGCCGATCCCTGGGGTAACTCAGGGACTGCCCTAGGTCTCCCCATGGCAGTGCACCGAGT